>OV815291.1:41199946-42399946 GCA_929108145.2 Limnephilus rhombicus | reverse complement strand
TGTAACCACGATTTATTGATTTAATTTTTATTTACCGACCGGTTTCGCTTAATACAAGCATCTTCAGAGTATAAATTAAAACTGATGAAAAAATACATTGTGTGAGCTTATATATACATACAGACAGAGACAAAACATAATATAAAGTAAGAGTGAGAGAGTGTAATTAACATCCTACATAGTGATAGAGAGAAAGAGACGGGTATATCTAATGAATAATTACATTATATCTACCGGGACAAAACGTCATTTGAACAGGTGATTAAGGAATAAAGTGGCTACGGGCTTTTTTCTAGTTTATGGGAAATATTCCTAATATCGGACTGTTGGACACATTTAACTGATTATTAAGGATTTGGGTTTTTGTTTAAACGGCTTTCTTAATTTAGAAGTACTCGGTAAATAAAAATTAAATCAATAAATCGTGGTTACAAACAAAGTGATTGTTTGGACAGTTTTTTGTTGGTGCCAACGGCTTTCAGTCCCCCATTAATAGAATTACCTGCATTCACCCTATCTATCTATCAGCCTTCCCATCTCAAAATATAGAAGATTTTGCTTAAAATAAATAATTACAGAATTTATAACAATTAGCCTTAATCTTGTCATAAAACATGGTAAAATTAATTTTATTTTGTAGTGACTTTTTGATAGAGTAAAAACAATAAATATTAGAATTTGATTGAATATTGTCTTTTTTTACGAGTATTCACATTCACACATCATCCTTTATAAGAAGTAAACATTTACTTTTATTGATCAGTTTTGGAATAAACATTATGATATTATACTGGGTCCAGCGCAACCGGCAGCCAATACTTATGTTAAAAATTGACGCGCGAGTCCCAAGTGTTAAGTTAGGTTAGGATAGGTTAGGTTAGGACAATCTAGGTTTGATTGAGTTAGAGTTAGAGTATGCTAGGTCAGGTCAGAGGATGATAACTTAACTAAACACACCTTAAAAAGTTTTACTCCAAAGAAATTTACTTGTTTATTTTTTTATTTATTTATCTTTATGTCTTTGTCTATGTGTGGTGTGTGTTATCGGTATGTTTAGTATTTTATTTGTTGAGGACCTGGTTTTTATTATGGTTTTTGGTTAAATGGGAATATGTAGTTTGTTTTGGAGTAGGTGTAAGGTTGCCCGATTGACATGACTTCTAATTTTTTGTAGATTTCGCTAGAATCTGTTTGAAATGGTACTTACAGGATGAGTTTAATTATCGCTTGTTACTTTGAGACTTTGGAATTTTTGGTTTTGATTCATTATAAGAGAAAATTAGAATCACAATTTTATAGACAAGAACCAAGGTTCGTAGAAAATGCTTTTAACAAGGTTAGCTCATCGAGAGGGTGAGAAGTGATTGGCTAAAAATTCGAGACGTAGCTTGCAGTTCACGTTCCACCGGAAGATTTGAATTAACTGCAATACAAGTGGCAGTGGTTTTATTTCAAGCTAGAAATTTCGAAAAGGGCCCGACGAGTTTTTTTTTAGAAAAAGGCCCGTATGAGGTAACCTTGTTAAAAGCGTTTTCTACAAAGGGACACGAACAAAACTACTAGTTAGTTATCTTATACGCCCACATTTGCAATTTGCAACAGAATTTTCTAAATTCTGGCTACAAACCGCAGTTGCCCACCGTACGGGAAAGTTCCTAATATCTTTTTGTGGTAAATGTTCCGAACATCTTTTTGTTGTAAATGCTACTCGTAAATAGGGGGCGGGAAGGAAACAGGGACCATAAGTTTACAACCACATGGGAGTACAGACTATTGCAGGAGTCGTTACGACAATGAACGTTGGACTAAGTTGGTATTTTTGTTCAAGAACAATAATGTAAATTTTTTTTAATATACATTTTTATTTTTATTTGTAAAATACATGGTATGTAATTTTTAAGACATTTACAGAGAGATAGGAAGGAATATTAAATCAACATACTAGGCGGCTGCCTGTTTCACGTTGACTAATAGAATAAAGTTATTTTGTATAAAGTGTAAAAAATTTTTTTTCCTCAGGGCCTCCTGTGTGGAGTTAATGTAAAAAAAATAAAATAATATCTTTCAAAAATTTGAACCATTTCATTACATATTTTTGTCACACTTACGAATTGGACCGATTGAAATGGGCACGGAATTTTTCATTACATATTCTGTAACTAAACTGTGAAATTCCATTTCTTTAAATCACCGCCATCACCGCCATGACTGCCTGGATGGAGTCCCCCCTGATGGCCCTCCGGAGACCGGAGACGATGAAATTTCCTCCGAATTCATTTTAGTGTTTATAATTTTTTCAGTTTCACTTCTCATGTTTTTCGTGCTTATTTGTTTTTATTTTATTTATGAGGTATTTACTTTTAACCTTAACCTAGTATTTGACTAATTTCATTTGTTATTTCAAAACATGGAATGCATTGCATCGCACTATCCCTGCATACATTCTGGAATAAACTATTAATATTATTATTTAAATGAATGAAATCTTGCTCATTCTAGTGACTGACAACACCATCCTTACTAAATTGTAGGAATTACCCTATTTTATTTTATGCTTAGATTGTTTGTGACTAATATTCAGCGAGAATTATTTTCGGGAAGTCCGTGAGTGATACTTTGACAATTTATTCTAAGATAGTTTCATTTGTCCGATTCACATAAACTTAGTCGGATATATGTATACGCTTTTCAAACTGTGATTTTAGTGCTCATAAGTACGTGCCGAGATTGTTAAATTGTCGCGGGTTTGATTCCCGCTTCAGGACTAAAAAGATTTGTTTTAGTTCACAGTTGCATGACATCTTTCTTACATTTAATATTTTCTTTTTTTACATGAGCTCCACACAGGAGGCCCTGAGGAAAATAATTTCCCTCAGGGCCTATGTCATCTTTGAGGATGCTGTATGGAGGGTTTTTTTAAGGAAAAGGGAAGGAGAGGAGAGTTCTGGGAAGGAAAAGGGTTTAAGGGGTGGGTAGGAATCTGGGGTTTAGTATGTCCCGGTCATCCGCCTCCAAGACCTAGACAAACCTCACCCCATGAACCCGGGCACCCCTGCTAAATCACCAAATGTAATGTTTAAATCAAAATATTAATGATAGAAGTTTTGTTTTTTAATTCTAAATAATATAATATAATTGTCATCACTGCAAACACAATGAACCATGCTGTTTGCTGTGATGCCAACTGAAATCGTAGATATGAAAATGGAGATGAAAATAGCGATCACGTAAAGCGAAAAATTTTGACTTTGGACTCTAAGTGGAATCGGGCTGAAAAAAGAGATGGTGTAAAATGGCCATTACGAAAAATGTTGGTTTTTAAAACAATAAAGGTGGTTTAACTGTTTGTTGAATTTTTATCAAAAAATATTTGTTTAACCAAGTTCGATCCTTCCGCACCCAAGATGACAAACCATTGTTACCGTAGATTATATTTGTTGTGTATAAATCCCCCACGTCAATAATACTGTGAACCAAATAACAGATTAGTAAGTAGGAGATACATCAAATTTTACGTTACCTGTTCCATGAGCCTCCATAAAGTCAATTTCAGTTGGATTGATTCCACACTCCTGGTAGAACTCTGTCAGCAACATTCTCTGTCCTTTCTTCCCTGGATACGTTAGACCCTGTTCCTTATGTCCGTCGGCATTGGTTTTGCAGTGAACGACTTGCGCATAGACCCTGCGTGCATTTTTTGCCTTCTGCAGGAAGATAACTGCAGAAGTCTCGGCCCTGACATAGCCATTGGCATCGTTATCGAAGCTGCGGCATTTTCCTTCAGGTGAAAGTACTCCTAACCTAACAAATTATAAAACAGTTATTACGTTGAATCTATCTAATACAGAAGGTTTGTGAAGAAACAGTATACTCCTGTGGATGCGAACAAGAAGAAAATATGGATTAACTTCGTGGAAGAGGATTGTAGCAGGTTGGGAAGGCTTCGGGATTGGGTGTGGAGATCGGATTGAGCGAAAACCATTTGTGAAAGAAGGCTAAAAACTGCTCAAGGTTATGATAAAAATAATTTTATAATATGAACTTTGAGAACTAGAACGTATCGTTCTTGTAGTTGCTTGGATAACAGTCTGTATATTTGGGACACTTTCCAGATAAAGAGAAAGAAATATTCTCCATACCACTGACGTCAGAAGAGATTGACTTGCCCTAACGGAAATCCGGGTACCATTTCGTTGAGTTGAAGTTGAAAATATAACCAAATTTATTGCATTGTCAGGGTTCAAGAATGCTTTGAATAATCTATGACATCAGTCTTACGTTGAACGCCGAAGAGGGTATATTATAATAACCAAACCCTGCGCAGAAAACTAAAGTAAGGCTACAGTTTCAGCACAGTATCGGAATGTTCGTAAAAACTGTTAAGCTAAAAACAATTCAGTTTTGAAAATAAGCCCTAACTAACAAATATTCAGTTTTGGAAATAAGCCCGAACTTTTGTTCACCCGTCTTGGGACATTTTTTTTTCCAAAAAAATTATAAATTACTAAGCGTATCATGGTAGTCATACATAATTTAAATTATAAAGTCTGAACTGGAAAAATATTATTTTGAAATATAAATAATAAGACATAAGAAAGAAAAAAAGAAAAAACACAATTAAGGAAAAGTAAAACATATCAAAATTAAAAAAGAACTGATTGACGAAAAATATTTTAAAGAATGTAATGGTGCACCCCCCCCCCCCCTAATGAAAACTTTACAATATTCTTTCTTCTAGAATTTGAATTAGAAGATTTACAACAAAGATTGGTGGTGACGCTCTCTCCTCGGTCACGAAACCACTTGGGATGTTGCAACCCTTTTCCTCGGATTATATACCCCTCCCCCTCTCTCTCGCGCGTTCAGATCTCCGGTTGGTAGATCTTCCTCTCGTACCTACTGTATGATTCGCCAATAATGTTTGAATCATGACTCGTTTTTCCCATCCCTGTGACTGAACACAGTAAAAGGTAGTTTTCCGGGAAATTCTTACAATAAACCCTTTACTCCACGTTGTGTGATTTTTTGCTTCGGAGCACCTAGGACATCTAGGATAGGTATTTAATGTATTTCGTGGTGACTTTCGGTTCTTTTAGGTAAGGTGTGGAAGAATTTCTCTGTATCTCTTAAACGTCTGAAGGACACGTCCGGTCTAAACTATCCTGAATTTGTCCCCACTATGATCCTAATGATATACACTGCTCCAATATTTACATAATGAGCACGGTTGCTATTACTCTCGCTAGGCTATAAAATTGATCTCTCTCCCTCTACGTCCTAATGATTTTTTAATGTACATACCTTGAATGTTTCACTCGGATAATTGGCGAATTCTCTGCACCGCTTTCCATGGCTAGATCCTATACATAATCGTGATAATACGTTCTGTTGTTAGTAAACACAAATTTATACCTAGGATGGAAGTATAAAGACGGGATAGAGGGTAGGATGGATGGTGATGGGGAAGAAATTCTTTGCAAACTAGTACTGGCTCCTCCACTTGACCAAATTGACTAGGTGGTCAGCTCTCAGGACACGACCCCTCGACCAATGCATGATGAGGCTATACCCATGGCACCCGGAAAATCTCTTGACGATAAACCAGATACCCGGACCCCTCCATAACAAAAGAAGAACGACATGCCTTCAAACCTTTCCTGATCAACTCCAGTATCGAACACCTCCGGAACTACTTTACTGGCTCTAGAAGGGGTAATCTATTTCGTCCCTTATCACGACTCTACTCACGGTACAAAGTGGCGTAAGCTTGTGACAGGCAGATCCTTCCTCCCACGTGACCGACCTAGCGTACAGACCACCTCTGGAAACCGACTTATCCCCACCCTTGTAAGAGATACGTTTGCTTCCAGGTCGATAGGATTAAAAAATGTGATGATGCTGCAGGAATCTCTTCGCAAGAATCCATGCTCATGCCTCCATCCACACTACCTTGCCGGTAACTCGAGGTGCTTTTGGCAAAGACGCCTCCGACAGCGAACCATGCCCTTTCATACAAATTGGCACCTCATTTCATACGGTCCTTCGCGCCCAATCACTCGACACCGTCCCGCGAAAGGGAATTGCTTCCAGAACCTCGCGTGACCCGATCAGTCTATGGTGAGCATCCTCCGACATGACAATGCGGAAAGACCCTTACCGGTGGACCACCAATTGTGTGTATGTGTGGCCTCGGTGTCGTCATCACATTGTTCAATCATAAAGATTTAAAAAGCGTAGATCAAGAAGTAGGAATTCAGCGGAGTACCTGTTAGTTTTATTTGTTTCATATTTAATATTGTGATTCTGCTCTTCTGCTCTCTTGTCTAAAGATGTTCAGCTGTTCGGGTTGCAGGTAATCGCCTTCAATTTGATATGTCGTACTCCCGGAACGCCCTCCATTTGGTTGAGTGTACAACACCCCCGAGGTGTAGGTACCTCGCTTGCTCGTTCATTTTTTTTGTATGTGTGTTCCCCCCGACCGCCCGGCATCGGCTGTCTGGGAGAAAACGTCACTGCCCTAAATGATAATAACGGTTAAACATATTCACATCAGCTCTGCAATAATATTATTTTTTATCGGCGCTGGAGCTGTTGAAACCTGCCAGGGTTCGCGTTCCATTTACGTCACTCTGCAACCAGGTACCTGTAATTGAAATATAGATTCTTTAACTTACCCGTACGTAATTGTTTAATTCTCCGGTCGGGAAAACACGACCAATTGCATCTTAATTACGTATCCTGTAGACCTGTACCTGTGGAGAAAACACAAAGGCTTCCCTCCCTACGATTTCTTAAATTTTATACGACAAGGCCTAACGTAGCCTTAGATTTATGACTAAATTTAACCCCCTTTCCTTCTTCTTCTCGCAATTGTAATGTACTCCGGTTGACCGATGTTTGTAGGCTATTTCAAATATATCGTCCCTCCTTAAATATGTGTGTTCCCTAAGGTTAAATTAGCACTTGCTATATCTTGGTATCGAAACCACTAGGTTGAACTTTTCGTAGATAATTATTATTATTGTTTTATTTCTAAACTATTCGGTACTTATACATTTTTTCCATTTCAAAAGAACGATTTTTTCCCGTAATTAAGATTTTTTTTTATTTTTTTTATTCTATTATTATTTCTGATATAAAATCCGCAAGGTCCCTCCTTAAATATGTGTGTTCCCTAAGGTTAAATTAGCACTTGCTATATCTTGGTATCGAAACCACTAGGTTGAACTTTTCGTAGATAATTATTATTATTGTTTTATTTCTAAACTATTCGGTACTTATACATTTTTTCCATTTCAAAAGAACGATTTTTTCCCGTAATTAAGATTTTTTTTTTTTTTTTATTCTATTATTATTTCTGATATAAAATCCGCAATGTTATTATTAACATTTATTTGTCGACCCCGTTTAAATTTTAATAATACTGACGTTTTTATTATTAGATCACGCCTGTTTAAACCGAACTAATATCTGTTATTATAACTCAATATTTTCACTGTTCCTTAAATAATTTTTACAATTTTTTTTTTTTTAAGTTCCTAAAAGCTTTTCACCACTGGCTTGTATCCCTTCTCCTGAATCTAATTAAACAACACTTTGCACAACATCCACTGAAGTTAGATCGACACTCCGCCGGAACGATTTTTGCTAAGTCTCCGAAAAATTCCACAAACACTTCGATTTCGCGCCCTTTTTGACAGCCTTTCCTTCCCGAGATCTCACCCTGAACTCCCCTCTCTTGTCTAAAACCGCCCTTTTTGTCTCCTCCGCTTACCCATTAATCAAACTTAAATTTTACAATTACGACCTTTAAACGCACAACCTTCATAGTTCCCAAATCTAGTATCGTATCCTGCGGTTTATGACATTTCGTCCTGAACGGTGCTCCCAACACAGAATTCGTATCACGCGAAAGCACTATCTCGTAGAATCGGACAGGGGCGTACTCGGTCTCGTCCCTTGGATATACACACGAATCTTCTGCAAAACTAGCGCCTACAAGATATCATTTACCAAGTGAATAATTAATTCAACTTTTCTCGAAAATCTATCGTGTCCGTTCTACCATTTTTAAAATCGCTTCCAGGTACGGTGTATCCTGAGTTTTTTATATACTCTCCATACTTTTCTCGGTAACCCTAAGTCTTATTTCAACTCGGCAACCTACAACATTTTCCGACCGTCATCTACTATGCATCTTATTATCGCACAAATCGCATAACACGTCACCTTCTAGGTATTTTGTCATTTTAGCATTTGACTGTGGATTTTCTAACAATTAGTGACCGAATATTCTTATTCAGCCGTACCCCTTATGTGGACATGTGGCTGTGTTTGTCTCTGGCTATATGACGCGTTCCTTGTGTTCGCATACATTTTCTTAATATTTCCCGCGCTCGCAAATACCTAAGTATAATCTCTAGTCATTTGACCCCTTCCTAAACAAGGCCGCGACACTCGTAGAACCTTATTTAGTAATAGCCTAAACATTTATGATCTCGATTCTTCCTTTTACGGGCCGTAACCTCTACCAAAGTCTAATTCCATACCTGCCTCCGAACGTTTTTTCATCTGCACCTTTAGTTCCTCCTTCCATATCCCATCTCCCTCTGGCGTAAAACCCAATAAATCTCCGTTGTTATGCACCTAGCAATTAAGAAAAATACTTGAGAATTCAAATAATTTTAAATCCTGACAGGCCGTTAAATTTTATAGCTTTTCCTAATTTCCTATTACCTATATCTCGCGTATAAACTCGAGTGGTGATTCCAGCTTAATGAATATCCTAATGACTCAAAACCGTGTTAGATATTTCTCACTTGAAAACACTTTAATACGTAAGAGATCGACAACATTTCCTCCCCTCTAATCTATCAGATATAAAATCCAACCCGAAACCTTAGATTTTATTTGGTCGTTGACGTAATCGATTCCTTCCCGACTACCCTGAGATTATCAGCTTTTGTGTTTTGACTACCATATTAAGCTCCTTCCCAATACCTGCACGCAAATCCCGCTGGAATTTTGTTCGGAAAAAGCGATATTGATTGTCAATGCCTACTCCCGTTTCTATTCTCATACAATAGAAATCGTTCGTTATTTCATGTTTAATTAACGCATGATTTTTGTTCCTTTTAAAACCTCCGTCAACGAAATACTTGCAAGACTCGCCGACCCCCGATGCGAAGTCAACTGTTGTCAATTCCCTCGTGCTCCCCATAAAAATGCGATTTAGGACCAAGTTAGAAGTGTTTTTACCACTTAAAATAGCTATCAGTTTGGACCGTGGGATAACTTTTGTGTCTCAATTGGACACAACCCTCTCACACCACGCCCCGAGATTTGATTGGCTGATATGCGTCTAATGGTTTCCAACCATACTAGGATTTGCTAGTCGTTTTTTCTTCCAAAATTTGTTTACACCCTTCGTAGCAGAAAAAATGTCCAATCATTACAGTTTCCCTTAATATTTCTTTCAAAATTAACCAATAGATGTCGATAGTGTGATCATTTTCGTAAAAAAAAAATATTCGCCAACCATCCAACAAAGCCGGTTCATCACAGCCTCCCTATAGAAATTATCTCCAGTGTCAAAGCACGCTATTAGTGGTTGGTCAGTGGAGTCATTTCTAAATGCAGACTTTAGTTAGTCTCCTCCTTCCCCCCGTGTTTTCTCTTTCCCAAAATGTGTCGTACCTAAATGCTGTGTATCTCTTCTCTCCGCAGGTTAACTGTCCGTTCTACTCCCTCCTCCCCTCTAATTTTTTTCCAACAATTTAACCTTACACAAACGTTCTACTGTCCCCCATCCCGACGTGTACTGTATTTAATTAATTTATTTATTTTCTTTATAAAGAACTCTTGAGCATCTTTCCAATTCGGCCCTGCCTCCATCGGTCTGCTAATGCCTCGCCCCTACATCTGTTTGCTTCTGCTCGCCGACCGTCGCTGTAACCATTTTTTTTTCTGCATTCTTCGCTATTCTCTGTTATCTGTTATCTGTCTTTAAGAGGCGACCGGGTCACATTTCACTTACAATTTACCCTGACCCTATTGCAGGTAATATCTTTCAAACCCGGACCGTATTTAATATAAACGTCTTCTCGCAATGTATTTTAAATTTTCCATCGGCCCGTCTCAGTTTAAGTAAGATAAAATACCAAATCTTGACAACGACGAACTCATCCGTTTACCAACTTAACGTGTCTCCTCTTAATATCGTCTCGGTTTACATTTGTACCCTGCACTCTATCGGTCCGTATTTTTTTCATAATGTCTAGTACGCAACTCTATGACCGACCCTTTTTTTCGATGTTTTTATCCTTCGTTAGGCTATCCCTACGGTCTACCTTCAAAATAAAACGAACCTTTTTTTCCATTGATAAACTAAGAAAGGACATTATTACCTAACAATATAAATTTTTGTTTTTGTTGTGCGCTAGACCGTCTCCATTCAATATAACGATTAGTGTACAAACAGAACTACTCAATGTTGGTCCGATTGCGTTATTGTTTCTACTGGCTTGTCGTCCGGTCACCCCAGTTTAAAGAAATTCAAACCTTACTGTAGGTCGACTAACCACAATTATACTCGCTATGGTGAATTGATACTGAAATGCATCATAGAAGAACTATCTCCCCTAATACATGACACACTTTCTCGCTGCTTCTTATCGAAGGGTGAATACCACTAACTATCCTACTGATTATGTTCAAAATCTTATTTTAATTGACGTACGGCGCAATTCTCACTGATTCCCAACCCATTTGAATCAAAATCACTCCTATCAGTGTGGTGTAACCCGAACATGTCTAAATCCACTAAACGCCTTTTAGCTGATTACGTTTCCTCCCTAAGCCTAAAAAAAAAATCCTTTTATCGCCTTTAAACATGAATTTGTTCTAACCTAACCGTGCTTGAATTTAATAACCAACCGATTGGTTCCGCCCCCTCCCTAAGCCATAAAACTCCTTATCCTTTAACATGATATTTTTCTAAACTAAACATGTTGAATGTAGTAACTATTCGATTGGTCTCGTCCCCTCCCTAACTCACTAAAATCCCTTCTTGCAACGATTTAATTTTCTTCCATGTGATTATAACCGTTATTTTAAGCTAGTGGTTCCGCCCTGGGTCATTAACCGTACTTTTTTTTTTTTCGCCCCGGGTCGTTGCATTCCTGACCTAGTTACGATAGTCGAACGCAAGGTCATAAATCTTCGATTTTTATGATGTGTTCACTGTACCATTTTTTGTTGCATCCCCTTTTTTTTTCCTTCTCCGCACCCTAACTTAAAAGGCAATGACCTACATTTAAACCGTTGGGATCGTAAATCTTTGCTAATGGTTTTGTTTACAAATTTATCTATCTATATTTATTATCTTCTCGTTTAAGAGGCAATGACCTACATTTGCAGATTTAAAACTATTGGCTACTGATTTGTTTAAATATTCTAGCCTACTTATTTTTCTTTTTTTTCTACTCATTAGTCTATTTTTTTTTTTTTTTTTTTTTTTTTTTTTTTTTTTTTTTTTTTTTTTTTTTTTTTTTTTTTTTAAGCTTTTCTTCCTATGTAATTATTCATAACTATCCTTCAAATTGCACTAAGACACATTGAAACTACTCCAGCTTTTAAAACCTTACCTCCTGGTCTCGCGGCAACACTTGTAATGGTGCACCCCCCCCCCCCCCCTAATGAAAACTTTACAATATTCTTTCTTCTAGAATTTGAATTAGAAGATTTACAACAAAGATTGGTGGTGACGCTCTCTCCTCGGTCACGAAACCACTTGGGATGTTGCAACCCTTTTCCTCGGATTATATACCCCTCCCCCTCTCTCTCGCGCGTTCAGATCTCCGGTTGGTAGATCTTCCTCTCGTACCTACTGTATGATTCGCCAATAATGTTTGAATCATGACTCGTTTTTCCCACCCCTGTGACTGAACACAGTAAAAGGTAGTTTTCCGGGAAATTCTTACAATAAACCCTTTACTCCACGTTGTGTGATTTTTTGCTTCGGAGCACCTAGGACATCTAGGATAGGTATTTAATGTATTTCGTGGTGACTTTCGGTTCTTTTAGGTAAGGTGTGGAAGAATTTCTCTGTATCTCTTAAACGTCTGAAGGACACGTCCGGTCTAAACTATCCTGAATTTGTCCCCACTATGATCCTAATGATATACACTGCTCCAATATTTACATAATGAGCACGGTTGCTATTACTCTCGCTAGGCTATAAAATTGATCTCTCTCCCTCTACGTCCTAATGATTTTTTAATGTACATACCTTGAATGTTTCACTCGGATAATTGGCGAATTCTCTGCACCGCTTTCCATGGCTAGATCCTATACATAATCGTGATAATACGTTCTGTTGTTAGTAAACACAAATTTATACCTAGGATGGAAGTATAAAGACGGGATAGAGGGTAGGATGGATGGTGATGGGGAAGAAATTCTTTGCAAACTAGTACTGGCTCCTCCACTTGACCAAATTGACTAGGTGGTCAGCTCTCAGGACACGACCCCTCGACCAATGCATGATGAGGCTATACCCATGGCACCCGGAAAATCTCTTGACGATAAACCAGATACCCGGACCCCTCCATAACAAAAGAAGAACGACATGCCTTCAAACCTTTCCTGATCAACTCCAGTATCGAACACCTCCGGAACTACTTTACTGGCTCTAGAAGGGGTAATCTATTTCGTCCCTTATCACGACTCTACTCACGGTACAAAGTGGCGTAAGCTTGTGACAGGCAGATCCTTCCTCCCACGTGACCGACCTAGCGTACAGACCACCTCTGGAAACCGACTTATCCCCACCCTTGTAAGAGATACGTTTGCTTCCAGGTCGATAGGATTAAAAAATGTGATGATGCTGCAGGAATCTCTTCGCAAGAATCCATGCTCATGCCTCCATCCACACTACCTTGCCGGTAACTCGAGGTGCTTTTGGCAAAGACGCCTCCGACAGCGAACCATGCCCTTTCATACAAATTGGGACCTCATTTCATACGGTCCTTCGCGCCCAATCACTCGACACCGTCCCGCGAAAGGGAATTGCTTCCAGAACCTCGCGTGACCCGATCAGTCTATGGTGAGCATCCTCCGACATGACAATGCGGAAAGACCCTTACCGGTGGACCACCAATTGTGTGTATGTGTGGCCTCGGTGTCGTCATCACATTGTTCAATCATAAAGATTTAAAAAGCGTAGATCAAGAAGTAGGAATTCAGCGGAGTACCTGTTAGTTTTATTTGTTTCATATTTAATATTGTGATTCTGCTCTTCTGCTCTCTTGTCTAAAGATGTTCAGCTGTTCGGGTTGCAGGTAATCGCCTTCAATTTGATATGTCGTACTCCCGGAACGCCCTCCATTTGGTTGAGTGTACAACACCCCCGAGGTGTAGGTACCTCGCTTGCTCGTTCATTTTTTTTGTATGTGTGTTCCCCCCGACCGCCCGGCATCGGCTGTCTGGGAGAAAACGTCACTGCCCTAAATGATAATAACGGTTAAACATATTCACATCAGCTCTGCAATAATATTATTTTTTATCGGCGCTGGAGCTGTTGAAACCTGCCAGGGTTCGCGTTCCATTTACGTCACTCTGCAACCAGGTACCTGTAATTGAAATATAGATTCTTTAACTTACCCGTACGTAATTGTTTAATTCTCCGGTCGGGAAAACACGACCAATTGCATCTTAATTACGTATCCTGTAGACCTGTACCTGTGGAGAAAACACAAAGGCTTCCCTCCCTACGATTTCTTAAATTTTATACGACAAGGCCTAACGTAGCCTTAGATTTATGACTAAATTTAACCCCCTTTCCTTCTTCTTCTCGCAATTGTAATGTACTCCGGTTGACCGATGTTTGTAGGCTATTTCAAATATATCGTTCCTCCTTAAATATGTGTGTTCCCTAAGGTTAAATTAGCACTTGCTATATCTTGGTATCGAAACCACTAGGTTGAACTTTTCGTAGATAATTATTATTATTGTTTTATTTCTAAACTATTCGGTACTTATACATTTTTTCCATTTCAAAAGAACGATTTTTTCCCGTAATTAAGATTTTTTTTTTTTTTTTATTCTATTATTATTTCTGATATAAAATCCGCAATGTTATTATTAACATTTATTTGTCGACCCCGTTTAAATTTTAATAATACTGACGTTTTTATTATTAGATCACGCCTGTTTAAACCGAACTAATATCTGTTATTATAACTCAATATTTTCACTGTTCCTTAAATAATTTTTACAATTTTTTTTTTTTTAAGTTCCTAAAAGCTTTTCACCACTGGCTTGTATCCCTTCTCCTGAATCTAATTAAACAACACTTTGCACAACATCCACTGAAGTTAGATCGACACTCCGCCGGAACGATTTTTGCTAAGTCTCCGAAAAATTCCACAAACACTTCGATTTCGCGCCCTTTTTGACAGCCTTTCCTTCCCGAGATCTCACCCTGAACTCCCATCTCTTGTCTAAAACCGCCCTTTTTGTCTCCTCCGCTTACCCATTAATCAAACTTAAATTTTACAATTACGACCTTTAAACGCACAACCTTCATAGTTCCCAAATCTAGTATCGTATCCTGCGGTTTATGACATTTCGTCCTGAACGGTGCTCCCAACACAGAATTCGTATCACGCGAAAGCACTATCTCGTAGAATCGGACAGGGGCGTACTCGGTCTCGTCCCTTGGATATACACACGAATCTTCTGCAAAACTAGCGCCTACAAGATATCATTTACCAAGTGAATAATTAATTCAACTTTTCTCGAAAATCTATCGTGTCCGTTCTACCATTTTTAAAATCGCTTCCAGGTACGGTGTATCCTGAGTTTTTTATATACTCTCCATACTTTTCTCGGTAACCCTAAGTCTTATTTCAACTCGGCAACCTACAACATTTTCCGACCGTCATCTACTATGCATCTTATTATCGCACAAATCGCATAACACGTCACCTTCTAGGTATTTTGTCATTTTAGCATTTGACTGTGGATTTTCTAACAATTAGTGACCGAATATTCTTATTCAGCCGTACCCCTTATGTGGACATGTGGCTGTGTTTGTCTCTGGCTATATGACGCGTTCCTTGTGTTCGCATACATTTTCTTAATATTTCCCGCGCTCGCAAATACCTAAGTATAATCTCTAGTCATTTGACCCCTTCCTAAACAAGGCCGCGACACTCGTAGAACCTTATTTAGTAATAGCCTAAACATTTATGATCTCGATTCTTCCTTTTACGGGCCGTAACCTCTACCAAAGTCTAATTCCATACCTGCCTCCGAACGTTTTTTCATCTGCACCTTTAGTTCCTCCTTCCATATCCCATCTCCCTCTGGCGTAAAACCCAATAAATCTCCGTTGTTATGCACCTAGCAATTAAGAAAAATACTTGAGAATTCAAATAATTTTAAATCCTGACAGGCCGTTAAATTTTATAGCTTTTCCTAATTTCCTATTACCTATATCTCGCGTATAAACTCGAGTGGTGATTCCAGCTTAATGAATATCCTAATGACTCAAAACCGTGTTAGATATTTCTCACTTGAAAACACTTTAATACGTAAGAGATCGACAACATTTCCTCCCCTCTAATCTATCAGATATAAAATCCAACCCGAAACCTTAGATTTTATTTGGTCGTTGACGTAATCGATTCCTTCCCGACTACCCTGAGATTATCAGCTTTTGTGTTTTGACTACCATATTAAGCTCCTTCCCAATACCTGCACGCAAATCCCGCTGGAATTTTGTTCGGAAAAAGCGATATTGATTGTCAATGCCTACTCCCGTTTCTATTCTCATACAATAGAAATCGTTCGTTATTTCATGTTTAATTAACGCATGATTTTTGTTCCTTTTAAAACCTCCGTCAACGAAATACTTGCAAGACTCGCCGACCCCCGATGCGAAGTCAACTGTTGTCAATTCCCTCGTGCTCCCCATAAAAATGCGATTTAGGACCAAGTTAGAAGTGTTTTTACCACTTAAAATAGCTATCAGTTTGGACCGTGGGATAACTTTTGTGTCTCAATTGGACACAACCCTCTCACACCACGCCCCGAGATTTGATTGGCTGATATGCGTCTAATGGTTTCCAACCATACTAGGATTTGCTAGTCGTTTTTTCTTCCAAAATTTGTTTACACCCTTCGTAGCAGAAAAAATGTCCAATCATTACAGTTTCCCTTAATATTTCTTTCAAAATTAACCAATAGATGTCGATAGTGTGATCATTTTCGTAAAAAAAAAATATTCGCCAACCATCCAACAAAGCCGGTTCATCACAAGAAGCAGGAAATAAAAATTAAAAATTATCATTATTTTTCCTGGGTTATTGATGTGGGCCTCCCCGCATAGTTGATCGTCTATGATTATTCCCAAATATTTAACATCCTTTGATGATTAACCACTCGAACCCATAATTGTTTACACGATAATTTAACGTTGCCAGACGCTCGTATGGCATAGGATGCCTACCTGACTTATAAAGAGTAGAACATTTGCAATGGTTATTAGGTGAGTTTTTGGGAGGGCTTAGATTGAGTGAACACTAGTGGAGGAATGGTTTAGTGTAATTAATAGAAGTCACTGATTGTCATGTTTCATATTCAAAATGTGTTAAGATACAAAGGTAAAAAATGTGTTAATATATATAAGGAATTAAAGTGGGCCTAGTTCACTGCCTTGAGGTACGCCGTAGGACATATTGCTTGTGTATTATATCAGAGTGAATAAGGGCTTTCGCGTTCGCTTTGTTTGGTAGATTTCAAACCATATGTAGGCTACCCCTGTTATTTTTTTTAGCAGTAATGAATGTGAGATAGTTTCAAATACTTTTGCGAGATCGAGAATAACGATAAGTGGTTTGCAACCAATATCAAGATTATAGGAAACTATTTTTGTGATAGAGGCTATTGCAATTCTAGTTAAGTTTTTTACGTAGCTAGAATATTGCGCGCCATTATAAAAATAACTAATAATTAGTAAGCTGATTTTATTTTCGCGCACTAAATTTCAGATTCATTTATTGACAAATCACTGACGAGGACACGCCCACCCCCACTCCCTCACGAGCAGCTCTGTTTCTTCCTTACTCTGTAATCTAAACATTTTTCATAGTGGACGCATTTTGTACTGTCAGGTGAGATCAGTTTCAAATAGCGGTAAAAAAAATATAGGAA
This sequence comes from Limnephilus rhombicus, assembly GCA_929108145.2. Taxonomy (NCBI): domain Eukaryota; kingdom Metazoa; phylum Arthropoda; class Insecta; order Trichoptera; family Limnephilidae; genus Limnephilus; species Limnephilus rhombicus. Next base: position 42,382,729 of record OV815291.1, on the reverse strand, counting down.
ATATTGCCAGATCACCATTCTATTGATATACCTACGGCTTTTACTCCAAATACGTTTGGGCATATATAAGTCTATTGTGATATATATATTTATAAAAATGACATGCTAGAATGTTTTGATAAGGTAGAACGAAATATTTTACCTGGTAAACTGAAGCGTCACGCGCGGATTGAGACAGAGGTTCGCTCCAGCAACTATAGCAGCATGACAGTGCCCATCTCTCATAGCTCTGTAGGCATGGTCCAGGGCGTACAGGGAGCTGGAGCAAGCGGTGTCCAAGGTATACGAAGGACCGGTTATTCCCAGCCAGTTGGAGATGCGATTGGCTAACAGGGCTCGGCAAGTTCTACATTTCATTGAATAAAATTAATAGCGAGTACCTACTTCTAATAATTTGTCAACATGTCATGTCTCTGCTCTTTTTAATCTTCATTGATGACCTTGACCCCATGTTACGCTGGGATTTTGTTTTATTTGCTGATGATCTAAAGAGTTACTTTAAAATTTCCAATGATTCTGACCAAGTTATGCTTCAAGAAGACCTTTTCACACTACGTAACTGGTGTATTCAGAATGATATGTTTCTAAATATTGAAAAATGTTACAATTTTGCATATTCCATTAATAATGTTCGATTAAATCCAGTTACCACCATTAGAGATTTAGGAATCACTCTTGATTCAAAATTTAAATTTGATGTACATGTCAGTGATATCACGAGTAAATCCTTGAAAATGATGGGATTTATACATAGAATATCGAAACCATTTAAAAAACCCCAATCCATTATAACCCTATACAACTCATTGGTCAGAAGCAAATTGGAATATGGTAGTATTATCTGGAACCCATACTACTTAAAATATTCAAAAACTATTGAATCTGTGCAAAAAAAATCTGAGATTGTTATCATTTAAACTTGGACTAAATGCCTTATTCCAATCTTACGAGGAACGACTCTAATATTTTAAATTTACAACTCTGGAAAAAAAAAAAGTTGCTGACTTAATGAGTCTATACAAAATCATTCATGATAAGCTTGAAACGACTCATTGTCTGAGCAATATTCTTATTAAGGTCCCCAATAGACGTAATTTAAGGAGTCAGAATATATTTCATCTTGAATTATTTAAAAACAATATTGCATACTTCAATCAACTGTCTCAAATGTCTCGTCTGCATAACCATATAGACATCTATGCAAATAGTCTCGCTTACTTTAAAAAGCAAATTAACAATAGACTAACCTAACAAGTAATTGAAAATACTTATATTTGATCTTGAACTTAAATGTGCATGGCTGTTTCTTACTCTATTTGTAATTAAAGGAAAACAATCACTTTGTTTGTAACCACGATTTATTGATTTAATTTTTATTTACCGACCGGTTTCGCTTAATACAAGCATCTTCAGAGTATAAATTAAAACTGATGAAAAAATACATTGTGTGAGCTTATACATACATACAGACAGAGACAAAACATAATATAAAGTAAGAGTGAGAGAGTGTAATTAACATCCTACATAGTGATAGAGAGAAAGAGACGGGTATATCTAATGAATAATTACATTATATCTACCGGGACAAAACGTCATTTGAACAGGTGATTAAGGAATAAAGTGGCTACGGGCTTTTTTCTAGTTTATGGGAAATATTCCTAATATCGGACTGTTGGACACATTTAACTGATTATTAAGGATTTGGGTTTTTGTTTAAACGGCTTTCTTAATTTAGAAGTACTCGGTAAATAAAAATTAAATCAATAAATCGTGGTTACAAACAAAGTGATTGTTTTCCTTTAATTAATATGTGAAACCACAAAGTGACTGCTTTCTACCAAAATACTCTATTTGTACTTTACTTTTTTTGTTTTTCTGTTTTTTACATCGTATATCGATCTTTTTTATCTTTGTCATCTCTTTATTTATCATCACTATTTTTGTTATCTCTTTTTATACCTCTGTTTATATTTTGCTATTTCTAATTTCTGTTAACTTCAAAAAAACAACTATTAAACTGTGCATTCTGTGAACATTTTTAAGTGGACTATTAACATATACGCTTTTTACAATGCTAATCTAATGACTTTTTTATGTTAATACTCTGTAAATGTTCCAAAACAATAAATAAATAAATAAATGTCAACCGTTGTGGAATTGATAACATTGAATGGAGGAACTATGAATTTAGCTGGCCTAGTTTCACGAATATACGACGCGAATGTGAATGGTAGAAGAAGTCGGGGACGCCCGAGGAAGACATGGCACGATCAAGTGAATCAGATACTTGAGTCGGGTCATGTCAAAAGTCAGAATAATAGAAGAGAATGTATGAGACGATGTATGAATGTGAGTGAGGCAAAGAGTGTGTGCCAAGACCGAGTTGTTTGGCGGTCTGTCCTCTATGCCTACCCCTGCGGGGAAACGGCGTGATGGTTAGTTAGTTAGTTAGTTTAGTTTCACGAATCGCCATGTCGCAAGTCGGATGCGCAGAGAATTGCGAATAATTACAAATAGTTCACAGTTCCTAGATTTCAATTCAACTTCGTGTTTCAAGCCTTCTTAATGATAAATGTATTGATAAAAAAGTTATTCAGTTTTAAACAATCAAAAATCTCCTAGCTGTCAGCCTTATGGCCGCCAGCCGACAATTTAACCTTCCGTGCACCAGGTGGGGTATGACATACCCCAGTTCTTCAAAAATCTGAATAATTTCAAAATTATGATAGTGCCGAAGTACGAACTCTCAGTAGCTGGAATTGCGACGTTGCCGTTGAGATCAGTGTTGCTAAATCAGTCCGGCGGCGACCGCCAAGTTAGTTACACCCCCCTAAAGTGCATATATAAATATATCTTTTTTATGTGTAATTACTAGAAAATATATTGTATTTTGTCAAATTAAGACGTTTGTGATAATTAAAAGTACCATTTAAAATTAGTACATAAAAAAAGATTGTTAAGTTTCAAAGATTACAGAAGTTCAGTGTTTTTTTGTTATTTTGTAATAAAAATGTTTTAATACATACTTTCTACTCAGAGTTTTACTTAAACCTAATTATTACTATGTATTTATAAATACCAAATTTTTAATTCCGCCGAAAAAAACTAATATGATAGTTTCATCACTTTTATACTTTGGGGTATGTCGTACCCCACCCAGTTTGGGACAAGATTTTTTGTCACCTGAAGCACGGAGGGTTAAGAGATAAGTCGGTAAATGGTATTAAAATTTTAACTGTCCAATTTTTTTGTGAATAAATTGTAAAGCCAAGAATTCACTAAGAGACAAATGTCCCCCAATATGAGGCATAACATAAAGTCTACGTGACGCGCACAATGTTGCGCACTGTCGCCCAACGTAGCGCGGAAATGCTCTGTGTTGCGGAACATATCGACTACATGAGGCGCTCAACCGCTCATAGTAATCGACACTCCTGCGTCAGATATTGACGAGCGTAGACGCTCGTGAATCATGCCACTCAACGTGTGTTATTTAAAAAAAAAAATATTTGTACGAAATATAAACATAATTTATAACAGAGTAATCATACTATGAAGGATTATAATATATGAAACAAGTTTACCCGATGAGAGCAACATTCATAATTGTTTGAAATGTAGATGTTTTTTTTTTTTTTTTACATGAGCTCCACACAGGAGGCCCTGAGGAAAATAATTTCCCTCAGGGCCTACGTCATCTTTGAGGATGCTGTGTGGAGGGTTTTTTTTAAGGAAAGGAAGCAGAGGAGAGTTCTGGGAAGGAAAAGGGTTTAAGGGGTGGGTAGGAATCTGGGGTTCAGTATGTCCTGGTCATCCGCCTCCAAGACCTAGACAAACCTCACTCCATGAACCCGGGCACCCCTGCTAAATCACCAAACGTAGCGAACCACTTGGGGTGACCTATGGCAGAGGTGTTGGTTATCCAATAAAGGTTCCCGGGGCGGCGGTACCCATTCCCGCCTCCCAAAAAATATAATAAGCAGTAATTGTTGAATAAAACACTAGTATATATTGAATCATTTGGCGGGTATAAGATAAGCCGCCATAGCTCAATTGGGAGAGCAGCTGACCGGCAATCAGAAGGGCACGGGTTCAAGTCCCGTTGGCGTCATGTATCTTTTCTCGGAAGATTTTTCAATGTGGATGAGTGTTTCAGGCTGATAATTATTGCTTATGATAATTGTTACCCTTTGTGCTATGCATAAAAATCTTGCCTTAAACGTTAGTTTAACAATTAAAAAAAATAATAATCAATATTTTTATTATTCAAAGATGTCCTCCCTTAAAAAGAAATGCTTGTGTTTGGAAGGAAGGTGTTATTTATGTAGTTATTAAGAATATATTTTTATAACACCTTTCGTTTTTGTTACGCAGTTTTCATTTAAACAAAAGTTATCATTTAAAAAAAAAATTATAATATATTAATTATTAACATTTTTTGTTGTTGAAATTTATTGTTTTAATTGTGTTTTGAATTCTTTGAAGCTGTTTTTAAGGGATCTAATAATTTTTAGTAATTTATTAAAGTAATTTGATCCATATTTGTAGTTCTATTGACCCAAAGTTTTTTTTTTGCGTATTGTGAGCATCTTGAGGAAAAGAGATGCCGTCATGTGCCGCGACGTGTGCTGCGACATGAGTAGTGAAATGTGCCGCGACACGTTTTTGCCACATGTTCCACTGACCTCTGTTCCCTAGCAGATCCTTCTGTAAAATATCTCATAGATTTAATACCACTTTCATAAAAATTCACGTACCCTAAAACACCATATCCATTGGGGTCCAAACGGTCGTAGATCAACTTCACTTCAGTTTCGGAATAAGTGGCTCCTACGAATACTCCAGTGTTTGTGTTTTTCAGCTCACACGGATTTACACCTGCCCAATAATATTGACGGATTAAGTAAAGGCACCATAACTTAAGTTTTCGTTAATTAATTATTTATTACTGTGTTGGCGAAAATGTTAGAATTTTTTTTCTTAATTTTCATAGTTATGTAATTTTTTTTTACATTAACTCCACACAGGAGGCCCTGAGGAAAATAATTTCCCTCAGGGCCTATGTCATCTAAGATGTTGTGTGGAGGGTCTTTTTGAGGAGAGGAAGGAAAGCACATTGGTCTTGAAGAGACCCATGTTGTAGGAAGGAGGAAACACAAACGTCGGCAAATCATTCCAGAGCCGAGCTGTTGAACCCAAAAACAAGTCGAAGAAGCTCGTGTGACCAATGTCAACCGTCAATTTGTTTCATGTTGCAATTATTACATTACAAGTGAAAAATTCCTCTTATTATTTGCGTTTTGGAATTTAAAAAAAATTATATTTTAAAAGAAAGACAAATATTCCCGGGTTGCGAATAACCCAACAATATTTGAAAATCTCCTACTTCCACCACTGTAAGCCGAAAATGTTATCGTGATGGAGGACTTAGTCAGCCGAGGAATCAAACACGGAACGCCTGGGTGGGAGCCAAACGCGATGCTCACTCAACTACTGACCGGTCAATAAAAATAGATGGTGAATTTTGATGAAATTCCTTCACCGTAAAATAGTCAACACTGTCACATCACAAAAAATATTATTTTTGTCAGTTGCAAATTGCATTTCCATTCAAAAAGTTAACTTGTTCACTAAATTGAAACAGCACATTCACATAATTTTAGAATATTACTTGCGCACACCCATATAAACTGACGGGTTAGTCTAAATGACGTCGTCTCCTTTTTTATTTCGATGAAACTTTCTACAATTTGAGAATAACTACAGTCGGCCTCTGTGTTTCCTCCTTCCTACAACATGGGTCTTTTCAAAACCAATGTTCATTCTTTCCTCTCCTCAAAGACCCCCCACATAGCATCTCAGATGACATAGGCCCTGAGGGAAATTACTTTACTCGGTGCCCCCTGTGTGGAGTTAAGGTAAAAAAACAAAAATAATTTTTTCAATATCTACAAAAATTATGAAGTTATGAACTTTCAAATTGAACTTGAGTAAAACATAATATGTAATGGACCGATGAGACCGCCGCAAATATACCTTGATGTCACAAGATTTCCGCCGACCGCCAAAATCAACACTTCGAAGGCTTATATATTTTGTACCTTCGATGAATTTGGTACTATTCGGTATTTTTAAACCATTTTTAAAGTTTTTTTCGTTATATGCTTTTGGGGTGTTATGCCGTGTTGCGCTACCTCCTTCTTTAGCCAACTTTTCGGACATCGTTGCAGTGTCCATCATCAGGGCAGATCCGGCAGATCCGGTAGATGTGCGGTAATTTTTAAAGTTCTTTCCACAAAAAGTTGTAATATGATATACTTGCAAAAAACATGAATTTTTTTTGTAGGAGATGACAGAAATTCTCAGAGAAATCAGTTCCAATTTTGAAAATGACAGTTAAAATAATTTTCTGCTAACAGAATGTTATTTCTATTTTATTTAATTTTTTCATTGTTTTCATATCTTGCTAGAGCAATCCCGATGAGTTACAGAACTCATTTTAGGACAGCAGGAACATTCAATTCGTGGGTGGGAGGAAATAGTTACAAGACGAAAAATAAAAGACAGGTTGTGTAGAACAAACAACAATAGAAAACAATTAAAGAAAAAAAGGAACAAGGTTATACAAATATGGATGATTACAACTAAATGGAAAAGAAAAGAAGAGAAAAAGAAACAAGACAATTGAACATGACAAGATGTTACATAGTTTCATCATTAAACGAACTTAAAAAATATTATTTTAATCACTCTGAATTTTTTTATTATATTGCTTTATTCCCTTGTACACATCTGGAAGCAAATTATTATAGGCAACATAGTTCAGAGATTTTATCACATAGGTTTATTGCTTGTCTGAATTCTTCGAGCACACCAATTTTGAAAATGAAACTTGAATTCAAAGTAAAACTTCTAAAGGTCATTGAATCGGAGTTAGTCACGCAACAGAAATTAGTATTTTAATAATATCATATCAATGTACTCTCAAGCGGCATATTAATTATACTGACTTAGGTGAAAAATACTTAAAATTTTAATAACATCATCGTAACGATTTTCAAAAGTTCTTCCGTGAAATTGAGTCAATGACCAATGCCACAATAGTACCGATTTAATAATATATTTTAAACTTACATACCCGCATCAATAAGAACTTCGTATGTTTTTTCTAACAATGTTCTGGCCATGGGATCTAGGGCGTTTGCCAATCTTGGCGAGACGCCGAAGAACTCTGCGTCGAATTTGTTAATTTCTTTAAGATTTCCACATCTTGAAGGCATGTCCAGGTGAATACATTTGAATCGTCTGTCATCATCAGATATCATATCCACCTGAAGAGGCCAAACAACCAATGAATGCATAATAATAAAGTTCACAAAGGAAGGGGTTTCACAGAATTTAAACAATTTCTTATAGATATTTCAAAGTAAATGTTCAACTTCCGGCAGCGTCCTATTCAAGTTCTGTGATGAAAAAAATGGTCCATGACCAAAAACATAACGAAACTTTTGTTTTTCTTTATTTTTCCCAATTTTTATATTTGATAAATACAGTATTATGAAAATCATAAGAATAATGGGAACCCATTAAGGCGCAGCCTGTACCTGCGGGTAATATAGTTATATTCATTTTTATTTTTATATCTAGAAAGAACAAAAGTGGGCTTATAAAGCATAAACATAATTAAACGTTGTCTAAACAGTTTGTAAAAAATATATAATAGTGTAATAATAAGTATAGAAACGTGTAATAATAAGTGTGTAGTTTTGTGAGATACATATAGTGAATAAAATAAAATAAATGAAGTTTCAACATCAATATTGTCACAATTTGGGAGGCGGGAATGGGTACCGCCGCCCCGGGAACCTTTATTGGATTACCAACACCTCTGCCATAGGTCACCCCAAGTGGTTCGCTACGTTTGGTGATTTAGCAGGGGTGCCCGGGTTCATGGGATGAGGCGTGTTTAGGTCTGATGACCAGGACACACTGAACCCCAGATTCCTACCCACCCCTTAAACCCCTTTCCTTCCCAGAACCCTCCTCTCCTTCCTTTCCCCAAAAAATTATTTTCCTCAGGGCCTCCTGTGTGGAGTTCATGTAAAAAAAAGTTTTTAACTCTTTTAAGTATTGAGGTAGTTTAGTTTTCACTTGAATTTTTTTGGTAAAAGATTGAAAGTACGAGGTCCAATAAAACTGCTGTGTTTTTGCATTTGTTGAGGGGTATAAAATACATTATTATTTGTAAAGTTGACTCTGTTTTCACTTTTTTCGAACTTATTTTTGATTTTTAAAATATATATCATAGTTTGCAGAATACCTAAATAGTGTACGGGGACTGAATAGTTTAGATTCTTTATCCAATGCATCTGTAGTAAATTAATTAATCTTGGGAAAATTTGCCAAAATTGGCAGCAAAGCAATCCGAGATATTTTAAAAAGTTCCATATAAAGGCAAAAAGCGCTCCAGTGGTAAGAAGCTCCGCAGACAAAATCCAGCTTTCAACCAGGGAGGACATTTGTCCTTCGAAGTATAATTATAGCTTACACTACGTCAATAAATAGTTCTATTTTTGAGAGTGAGTGATGGTGGAATTCCATTATAATATATTATAATAAAACGAATATAAAACTTTATTCCACTTAATTAAGTAATAGTTATATTATAAAAAATAGTTACTGTATTTTAAGTCTTTCAATAAGCATCCTGTAATATAAGAATAATGTCTCTAGAGAGAAAATTGGAGATATACCAACAAATCATCAAAATAACATAGGCGGGTGGATGGTGTAACTCTCTACATAAAGTTGAAGACGAACAAAAAAACTCACTTCTATTCCTACACCACAATGTTAAAAGCCTGAAAGAAAAATTCGACCAGATCCTGTTCTTTTAAAATCAATTGAATATAAAATTATCTTCATACTCGTGTCAGAAACTTGGCTCAAAGAAACGGACTTACAATACATCTATATCGAAGGCCATCAATAGGGAGCATCTTGCCTGTCGAAAGATACCGGAGCTGGAGTGTCGATATTTATTGAATTACATTGGAAGGTACGATTTCAACTTCTAAGCTGAAAACCTACAAGAGTTCAATAATACTTCTTGACTTTAAAATTAACTTCCTGGATTTCACACAAACACCCACCCGAATTACCCAGAAGGCATCAAGTCAAACAATTTCATTGTAAAAACAAAGTAATCAGACTACATGCCACACGTATTGCAGAAAATACCAACACATCTTAGACCACACATAACACATCTCAGAACTTTAGAACACATCTTAGACATAAACCCAACTTACACCGTAACAAACTTTGGCAGTTCATTATATATGGTCACGACATACTGACTGATTCATGAAATAGATCACACCAATAAGAAAACTGCATACAAAAATCTTTATAATATAAATACATAAAAACTGATTTTGATGGGTTGGAGGAGGATATCATTCAAAATCCCCTTTCTATAAACAATAATGAGAACTCAACATCGAATTAAAACCATTTTGTAAGCAATCTAATAAATAAATCAATTATCACGGTACCACAATAATAAAATAAAAAAACGTTCTCCTGTTAGTTATGAAATCGCATTTAAACAAAAGAAAACAATATGTTAGCACAGAAGACAAAGACAGTCATCTCCAGACCATAAACTATGGAGTTCCTCGAGGATTCATTCTGGGGTCACTCTTATTCCATGTGTATAAATTATATCTGTCAATTTTTTTTAGAGAAGGTCTACATATACAGGATCTCCTCTGACAAAAACAATTTCTCTTGGCACCCATGTTATCTTTGGGGATGCTTTGTATAGGGTATTTTTAGGGAAAGGTACGATAGGAAGTTCTGCGAAGGAAATATGTATGAGGAGTAGGTAGAAATCTGGAGTTCAGTTTATCCAGTAGTGAAGGACACATGGATCCATTCCTCCCACCATCTATAACCTCTCACTGCAGTGCAAGGTGATGGATCGATGTCACCCCAAGAGGTTCGCTATGTTTTTTGACTTAGCAGGGGTGCCCGGGTTCATGGGGTTAGGTTTGTCTGCCAAACAACTGCATGGCAGACCAGATCAACGGTTGAGGGTGATCTTTTTACCTCGCCAGCAGCACTCTTCGGTACAATGCCTTACACCGCAGTGGTAGGGATAGATTCATACGTCCGCCACTCCTGAACACACTGACCATCAGTTTCCTACCCACCCCTCATACCTCATTTAATTTCCAGTACTTCTTATTTGTCTTTTCCCTGTAGGTACCCTCCACACAGCATCCCCAAAGATGATAAATGCCCTGAGGAGAATTATTTCCCTTAAGGCATTTTTGCGGAGCTAATGTAAACGAAATAGAAAAGAAACCGGAAAATAAAACTTCTAAAAGACGACAGTGCCAAATTTATAAAAAATATAAGAAAAATCAAAAAACGAAACGTGTGATAATTGTAAGAAACTCATTTGCGGAAAGTGCATTCGATTTTATAAAAAACGTAAAAAATCAATATTGTACAAAGATACATAACACTTGCTTGTACTAAAATGACAGCATTTTGCACTTTAGGAAGCCCTGGTAAAAAAAACTTTCAGGGCCTGTGTCATCTTGGGGATGCTGTGAGCATGGTGTTTTCTGGGAAAGGATGAAGAAGTTCTGGAAAGGAAAAAGGTGTGAGGGGTGAATAGGAAAAATTTGTGAATGTATCCAGGAGTGACGAACGAATGAATCCATCCCTCCCACTGCGGTGCATGGGGACGGATCGAGTTAGGTCCTGCTGGAGAGGTCTAAATTAGGTCTCCCTCAACAAGTGACTCCCGACCCGGTCCGCTACGCAATAGGTGGGCAAACGTATTCGCCACCTTGACCGAGACAAACCTCATCCAATGTACCTGGGCACCCCTGCTAAGTCACCAAACGTAGCGAACCCTATGGCAGAGGTGTCTACTATTATAAAGGGTTCCAAAGGTTAAAAATACCAGAATATGCGAAGAATTTCGACCAATCAACACCTAACCAAAATATGAACAGATTCTTGAAGTGATAATAAAGTAACAAATCTTGCAATACCTACATAGATAAACACAATACTGTATACCAAGAGCAATCAGGATCAGATCTAATTACTCTTGTGAAACAGCATTAAACGTAATTGTCGAAGAATGAAAGGAAGGAATGAACAGTAATAAATATATCATAGCAATATTTTTGGATTTTAAAAGAGCATTCGAAACTATAGATCGAGAAATACTGATAAAAACCATAAGGAAACTGGTTTCTTATCTGTAGCCATTAAATTAATAGAAGAGTATTTGAAAGCAGGTAACAAAAAATAATAATCAATTTTCAAAACCAATGCAAAATAAATCGGGAGTACCGCAAGGGTCGGTCCTTGGACCTCTATTATTCATACTCTATATTAATGACATTGTGAAAATATTTTCATAATCCAAAGTATGACTATTTGCCAATGATACACTAATACACTTAGTTGGAGATAACTATGAAGAACTAATAAATATTTTAAATAATGAGCTAAATATTGATCAAGATGGCTAAAAACCAATAAGCTTAAATTAAATAAAAAAATAAAAACAAAACTTATGATGATTGGAGATAAGAAGAAATCCAGTGAAAGCAACATTAAAATTGATGATGAAATTATAAAATGTTACTGAAATGAAATACTTACGAGTTATATTAGATTCCAAACTAACATTCTACAAGCGTGCTGAATATACACAAAAGAAAATTGGGAAAAAAAAACTTTTTTTGGGAAGAATTCGACAAAACTATCTAGTAACACTGCAATCACTATTTACAAATAATTGTTGCTGCACATTTCATTTTAACTATTGCTCAACTATCCTTTTCCTATGTAACGAACGAGAACAAAATAAGTTTCAAATTCTCCTAAACAGGGTAATGAGAATAATACTTCGGCGAAATACATATTTTTTACATGAGCTCCACACAGGAGGCGCTCAGGAAAATAATTTCGTCTATGTCATCTTTGGGGATGCTATGTGGAGGGTTTTTTTAAGGAAAGGAAAGAGAGGAGAGTTCTGGGAAGGAAATGGGTTTAAGGGGTGGGTAGGAATCTGGGGTTCAGCATGTCCTGGTCATCCGCCTTCAAGACGTAGAAAAATCTCATCCCATGAACCCGGGCACCCATGCTACATCACCAAACGTAGCAAACCGCTTGGGGTAGCCTATGGCAGAGGTGTTGGTTATCCAATAAAGGTTCTCAGGGTGGTGGTACCCATTTTCGCCTCCCAAATTGTAATAGATTTTCAAAAGTAAACAAAATGTCGAAGGAACTGAATTGACTAACCGTGAGACAGATGCTGACCTTGAATACGGTGATATTAAAATAATAAACAACATTTTACCAAAAAAAACTGTCCTTGTTGAAAATATTATAATTAATTAGAATTTTTGTAAAGTTAAATGTACAAATTACTAAAATAAAAATTAATAAATAAAAAGGGTGTTGGTTATACAATAAATGGTTCTCGGGGCGGTGGTACCCAGATCTTCCTCCCAACTTGAAAAAAGTGATCAGCTGTCAAAATGACGGTCGTGGTCTTTATATATAGGTATGGAGCAGTACCCGGTCTTTCTAGTGCTTAAATAATAAAAATATGTACCTATGTGTAAAATATGCTTCTCACCTTGCCAAAGAGATTATCCTTTAGCTCATTGACGTTGGCCGTGTTAGGGAAGAACCCCGCCACACCGGAGATGCATATCTCTTCACCTGCCTGTGGGTGGGACAGGCGATATCCGGAAGATGTCTCTCGCTGGTAATCTTGCCCCGGGCCGCGCGTTTGAACTTGCGAAGCCATCTGGAAAGTGGTAACATTTCAAAATATATTCTCATTATACTTTTAATTTATTTCTCTTTAATGCCACATGGGGCTCTTTTATTGGGTACACGTGTGGGTTAGTGTAATGTATCTTATTAATATGTGCTTTAGTTCCTAAATCACTTTAGTCGTCAATGTGCTCTTCGGGTTTCATGGTCTCATTGCCGAGTTGTGCCGAAGGTGACCGAAGGTAAATTTGCGCAGTCATTATAGTTCAGTTAGTTAACAAACAGTCACTGTATTAAGAACCTAAGTATTTTCAATAAGCATTCTATAACAATGGAGGATACAGGTCCCAGTATTTACTAAAATACAAATGTCTCTGGAGAGAAAATAGGAGATATTACACTATTACAGATATGTTAGTAAAACAAAATTCCGTTTTTAACAATTTTGAATATTTTTTTAAATGTTGACACGAAAGAGTTCGTATTTATTTTGAGAGTTCCCGTGAGCACTCAGGTCGAAGGTTCATTGTGCTTAATTTATCAAGCAATCGATAGCTTTGTACCCCTACTTTTCTAAATTCTCTAAATGGTTCGATTCTGAACTAATTTATCTAACATACGTTATTTTTTTCCCACAAACGTTATAAAATAATTAGAATGCTAGATAATTATATCGCGTTCTCCGCTCTGCGTAATGATTGTACCAGGAAATCGAAAGTATGTTTTGAGAAATACACCAACAATGTTGAAAATTCTATTTAAACAAGAATTAGTAAATGTTGGAATTACGCTAACTTCTTTCGGAAAAATAATTCTAACTTTTCTGGTACAATGTTTTACGGCAAAAAAGTGGGTCATGACTGTGGTGAACGTATGTCTTAAGGTATGAAAGAGACATGCGTGTATGAGTGATACAGCATGAGTAACGTATAAAAGGGTGTGATTGTTGTCCATTCGTCCTCTTTACCTGTAGACTTCCGAGAAGTACCACGTTGTACAATCTCGCAATAAACATATCTACCCACGACTTATTATTGTCAATCACCCGGTACTGAGATCTTAAGCAGAGGAATCTGGATCCATCATAGATTGGAGTCCAAAATATCAGAATATTGTCGCATCCGATTATCACATTGGCGCAGCCTAAAGGAAATAAATTTACGCAGCAGCAACCGAGATAAAGCGACAGTGAGAAACTGTGATCAGGTAGGAAAAGGCCAGATCACGACTCCACATCATTGCGGAGCAGGAAGCAAGAGCCGCAGAATCGGCATCCTAAGAACATCAATGCGCTGGCCAGGTCTTCAAGAGAAGATCAGGGACCGGGTGCAGACCTCAAGGAAGACGTGCCGGGAGCAATAGAAGGACGACCAAGGTTTCAGGAACCAGAGGACGGTCCGTGGAAGGGTGAGATCGGCGGGCAGTATCAAGTTCATCAGATTCGTGAGTTGAGTGCTGTTTGTTTTTTTTCTGTTTTTTATTGATTGCACCTGTGTGAAGATGGAAGGAGTAGAACTGCCCAAGTATTGTCATTTAAGGGACAAGCTGGAGACATTGGTATTACATATGAGCAGTTCATCCTATTTAATGATAAGAAAATCAAAACGGACGAGGAAAAGAGAGCGGTCTTAATTTCCCATTTGCACACAGAGACTTGATTAATTGATTTGTATTTTTCGAAATAGATTGCAGATTTTACGGTCGAAAATTTATTTTTATTGCTAGAGAATCATATAGAAATTAAAAGAAATCTGTTCAAGGAACGTGAATTTTTTTTGCTGCTAAACAAAAAGATACATAATCTGTTGATGACTTTATAGCGCTTATACAAAATCCAGTTAGATTCTGCAAATTCGAAAACAGACTTGAAAATAATTTAAAAGATATGTTTATCACCGGGCTAAACATTGTAGAAGTTATCACGAATTGGAAAAATGTGGATTTAAAGTAATGATTTGTTTTAAATGCAAAGGCAAAGGTCGCATAAGTAAATTATGTCGCGGAATAAAGAATACAAATATTTATTCCGTGTTTGTGAGCCCGCTGGAAAATGATTTAAAGTTGTATATAAATACAGTGAACTGAGAACCAATTTTTTGTTGAATTAAATGGTTTACTAGACACTGGTGCTGCAATTTCAATATTAACAGAAATAGACTATGTTAAAAACTTCAAAAAGATGGATTTGAAACCAAAGGATTTAACCTTGAAGGGTTATGCTAATTGTAAGTTAAATTTAATAGGTTGTATTTTATTAACAGTTTTTTATTATGGCTATAGCGAAATGTTAGAATTTTGCGTGGAAAAAAAACGGAACAACCACAGTATTAGGTCGTGACTTTATAAAAAAACAACCGTCGGTTTACAAATAGGTTCATCACTGTGCGGAAGTGAAATTTTTCTCACAATTTATCTGAGAATGATAGAAGTCAAGTGGATCAATTAATTCGAAAATTCGAGGTTTTATCGGAGAAACTCGGTAGGTTTAATAAAAATAAAGTGCATTTAAAATTAAAAGAGAATGCGGAACCAAAATTCTGCATTCCGAGAAATATACCTTTCTGTTTTGAAAGCAAAGGTTGATACGGAATTAGGTTGGTTGCAGACAGAAGGTATTCCATGTTAATTCAAAAATGACAGAAATTTATCAATAGATATTGGAGAGATTAATTGGAATCAAATACGGATAAAAATTTATTGGATTTTAAAAATTATCTCTGAACAGTTTGGCAAAATAAAATTAATACGGATGATCCAAAATGTTTTTTTTTATTAAACGGAATAAATCATCTATATTTGTTGATTACTTTTTCGGGAATCATTGGCTAGTAATTCCAGTAAGTTGAGAAAAAAATTTAAACTTATTGCATAAATTTCATCTGTCCATAGCTAAGATGAAAGATGAAAAATTAAACTTTTAGTGAGAGGATGCGAAATTTGTTCAGAGGTTCAACCATCTCAATCGAAGAGCGAATTGACTCTGTGGTCTATAACTGTAGAAATTTGGAGTTTGGTGCATAATGATTATGCGGGTCCTATTACAAATAATTTTTTTTTAGTGATTATTGACTCGACATCAGAGTGGTTAGACTATGTGGAAGTAAATTCCCCCAATTCATATAATACTATTAAAATATTAAAAAGTAAATTTAGTTATTTCGGGAGTGTACAGTCAATAGTGTCAGATAATGAAGGCGCTTTTATGTCAGCGGACTTCAAAGAGTTTTGTGAGATAAATAACATCAAACATTTAACTAAATCATCCACAATCGGATGGGTTAGCTGAAAACGCAGTGAAAACTTGTAAAAATTAAAAAAAATAATGATAGCAAGTATGTTTCAGTCAGGTTATGATGAAAAATTAGGGAATTTTATAGTTGATTACAGAAATGCACCACACTGTACAACTGGCTTAGAACCAGCAGTTGTAATGTTTGGAAGGAAACTAAGGTCTAACTTAAGCAGTTTTGTACCGAGAGGGGGAAGACATAAGGATAATAGAATTAATAAAACTAACATTAAAATGTGTAAATGTCATAAAAATCAGAGATTTTAGAGACCAAAACAATGATTAATGGGTGCCAGGGAAAGTACATAAACAATTACAAAAAAAAACTTTATTTAATTGAGGTTAATTTAAACGGTAAACTTATGTATTGGAAAAGGCATTTTGATCAGTTGTCTACATTGTGTTTATCATGGGCAAAGAACCCCAGCAATCCTTTAACCGCGTCTGAGACCAGGAGATTATCACCAGATTAAATAATAAAAAGTATGATGATGGACGGTTTATTCCTACCTTGCCAGTTAACTCGAAGTATCACTATTATTTGAGCACAAATTGTTGAAGTGAACAGACCGATAGCCATACGAAAGAAGAACCGATAGCGTTAGAATGACTGGCGTATATTGGTCTAGGGAAGCTTTTATAAACAACACTGTAATTATCGATAAATATTAATTAACGGAATTATTGTGCAGGGTCAGTAAACCGCAATTGTGCAGGGTCAGAGGTTACGGTGAGGTATTAATGATTTACATTCATGAATGTGTAACCAAATGCCAATTTAGAATAAAACAAATATTCAATAATTGCATCAAATTTAACTTGCATTGAAAACATAAAGTATTGTTAAACCTGTGTCCGTTGGGTGGGGAATAAGTTATGTGTCGGTAACCTGTAATTTTAAAAACATAACAGTAACAGATTTTCTATATCTCTGAGTCTACTATTGTATAAATCTTGCGTTCTTTCTTATGTATCCTTTACTTACTTATTACAATAATTTTTGTTACTAACTTACATGATTCTTTCATTTGTAATGATTTTTTAAATTTATATTATGATTTTTTAAACTCTTCAGGATTTTTATTTTTAAAATTATACATAATTTTTTAACCTACTTATTATATACAATAGCCGTTATTACTAACTTACTCGATCTTTTAATTTACTAATTGAGCCAGAACTCCCTCACCAAACAAAAGAGCATTGTCTCTTTATGGTGAGGAAAGGCAATTTTTTTATTTTTTTGTTAACCTTATGTAACTATGTAACTGATGTAACTTTATATGTATTTTTAATTAAACATTGCCAATAAAAAAAAAATAATAAAAATATAACTATAAAAACGATGGATTTAATTTCTCAAAGGGTGCTTTATTTTTAAAAAAACTACCCAACCCACTTCTTCTTTTGTGAAGTTCTAATTTTTTTACAACATGAAGCAACCAAAATGCTGGATTCGAAATTTGACAGTTTCAAAACAAAAAATTCAATTTTGTGAAACTTTTTCAGTTAAAGTTATAGTTTTTTGTCCTCTTTGTGTTCTTTTTTTTGGGACCAAGTCCACTAAGTGTTCTTTCCTTTTAATTTTATTTCCTTTTGGAAAACAAACGCTACCGTCTAACTGTGCCAGTGTCATTTCATTCCTCTTTACAAAATTAATCATTTTATATAGATAATAGTTTTAAAATAGTATTGTAAATTAGTGTATTATATATTTGTTTTCTCAGTAAGTATTTGAGTTATGTAATTGGTTCTTCGTAGCAGTTAAGGTAAGTTTTTTTTTGTTTGGGGCCTTTAGATTTACCTATTCGAAAATGGATCAAGAAAAACCACCTGATCCTCCAGATAATGGTTTGCTATCTGAATCCTCGGGTGTTACGAAAAAAATGATCGCTGTTAATATTCCGGAGGCTTCGGACTTCGTAACGATTACTTAAAAAAAAAGAAAAATTGCTAAACCAGCGGATAATAGAAATGCGACAGATTTTGAACAGATACATCGCAAAACACCCTCCACGCAAAACGACTCCCTTCAAAATAATTCTGTTTTACAGGATGTAATTCCATCCACTTCTTCCTAGATTTCAAACCTAAGTCCAGCAAGCCCTTCCATTACACCCGCCCCACCGGTAAACAATACTCCTTTACAGATGTCACGTCTGTATAATAATCTTGACAGAACACCTTACATTACACACGTGACTAAAATTTCGAAGGATGAAAAACAATCAAATTTATATGATGTAGACTTTGGACATTTTATGTTTAAAAATAAAATCCACCCTGTCTGGAATGGAGTGAAGTCGGTTGGCCGGAACCGTCTTTCTGTTGAATTCAAGACAGCGGCTGAGGCCAATAGCTTTGTTAAATCTGATGTTGCCAAAAAAAACTTGTACAACGTTTTCATACCTACATATCAGGTTACAAGGCTGGGTGTCACAAAAGGTATCCCACCGCAATGGTCGATAGAGGACATCCTGGAGAACATTACTGTTCCTCAAGGTTTCGGAAAAGTTTTAAAAGCGCGTCGTCTAAATTATAGGTTTAATACGGGAAACTCTGTAGAATGGAGACCCTCCCAATCCGTTGTCCTAACCTTTGACAGCAAAGATCTTCCACAAAATGTTACTATGTTTAACGTCTCCCTACCAGTAGAGCTCTATGTGTTCCTAACTGTGCAGTGCTACAAGTGCTGCATATTTGGACACACGAAGAACCTCTGCAGATCAGAACCCCGTTGCTTCAAGTGCAGTTCGTCCCATAGTGGCGATTCCTGCGATAAAACAGAGGAAAATTATAAATGTTTCGACTGCTCCGGAATTCACATGTCCATCAGCAAAACTTGTCCTGAACTGTCAAGGCAGCGCAATATTAAACACACAATGGCCGAGAAGAGCATCTCTTATACGGAAGCATCAAGAATGTTTAACAAATCTATTCCATCTTATTCCGAAGTAACTTCCAAAAATTCTAAAAAATCCACCCCTTCTCAATCTTCTTCTTCTTCATTTATAAAAACTGTTGAAAGGGTCGTGAAACCTAGAGTTCTAACAAAAAAAAAATAATGCTAATCACGAATCCCTTCTGTGGTTCCCTAATGGACAACTTCCTTCCAGTTCAAATTTAAATTCTTACCTAAAGTCATCTACTATGGAACAAAATTATAATATAGACCTTAACTCTACACTACGTCGCTTCAGTTCTTAATTGTCCAAACGACCATTTTAGTTTTTGTTCAATCCCCACTTTAAAACTAAAAATAAAGTATAAAAAAGGATGATTAATCACTTAATTAAGAATTATTTAAACTAATCAGACCTTTGCTCTTACGGAAATAGCTTTATCTTAAACACCTATCATAATGTTTCATTGAAATAATGAAAGAAAACCTTCACCTCCTGTCAAATTTTAAAATGGTCGTTTGGACAATTAAGAACTAAGGCGACGACTAATCACCTCATTTTTACATATTTTACAAACTTTAAATAAAAACAACATTCAAATACCGTCCCACGTTGCTAAACAAATTACTAATATTATCAACTCAACTAGAAATGGCTCCTCTGATGAGGATTCTTCAGTGAAATTGTCATAGTCTTAGAAATAAGACTGAAGAATTTTTAAACACATTACACTCAAACTCAATTGCAGTGGCTGCCATCTCGGAGACGTGGCTGGAACCGGATTCTGATTTCAGAGTCAGGGGATACCACTGTCTTCGAGACGTCCGTCAAGACGGAAAGAGCGGCTCCGCCCTTTTCATTAAAAAATAATTACCCTTCTCCCCAGTAGATGTAAAACCAATTGGTTGTCCTTTTGAAGTGATGGCCGCAATGGTTTTTGACACTACAATAATTTCATTGTATATATCACCATCTAATAAACCTTCAAAATCAATCCTGAAAGCAATTTTTTCCAAGGTCACTACGCCTTCTCTTGTTCTGGGAGATTTCAATGCCCATTACGGATTATGAGGAGCTCACAATTGTGACAGAATGGGCAGAGATATTGTTGATCTACTAGACAAACTAGACTTTTGTATCATCGATGATGGTTCTCCTACCCGTCTTCAGGTGCCTGATCAGCGACCCAGCATGGATGATCTTACTATTTGCAATTCCAGCATAGCCGCATCCCTGTTATGGAAGGTTTTGGATGACCCTCATGAGAGTGATCATTACCCCATCCTCATTGAATCCTCAAATATTTTCCATTCCAACAAAAATGTCAAGTGCAGTAGTCGAAAACCAAGGTTCTTAACTGCCAGGGCCAACTGGAATGACTATTCAAATCATACAAAGTTCTCTGTGCAAAATCTGCCCTTTACAAAAAATGTTGCGGAAAATGTTGCGCAATGTTACGATTTATTGGTGTCTGCAGTCATTACGGCCGCAGAAAAATTTATCCCCATTAAAACGACACATAACAAAGAGAAACCTGCCCCAGCTCCTTGGTGGGATATTGAATGCTCAGACGCAGTAAATATGAGGAAAAAATATGCGAAAATTTATTCAACAAATATGAATTTGGAGAACTTCCTTCAGTATAAACAGATTGAAGCTAAGACCAAACGTCTTCTAAAAAACAAAAAACGTCAAGGCTGGAAAAAAATTTGTTCATCATTATCTCCCGAAGTTCCTCTTTCAGTTGTTTGGAATTCAATTCGCAGGTTTAAGGGTTCTCACATCCCAACGGTGACTCGACCACTCACTTCAGAGTGGGTGAAGGAATTTGCCGATAAACTAGCTCCTCAAACTGCAAGTAATTTTAATGAAACAGAATTCACATACTCATTTAAAACACGGGGTTGGATGGACACCCACTTCAATTTAACGGAACTTAGGGAGGTCTTAAACGATATCACAGACTCATCCGCTGGTGTAGATGGAATTCCTTATAGCTTTATTAAAAACTGCGACGTTACCACACTAAACTATTTTCTGTCAATTATAAATCTGATCTTTGACTCCGGCAAAATTCCATCATCCTGGAAAACTCAAATAATTGTTCCCATTCTGAAACCCCAGAAAGACCCTAACTCTGGACTTTCTTACAGACCTATAGCTCTGTCATCTTCCTTAGTTAAAATAGCTGAACATATGATTAAAAGACGTCATGTAGACTGGTATGTAGAAAATGAGAAAATTCTTCCCAGCTCTCAGTTTGGCTTTCGAAAAAGAAAAAGTACGATCGAAAGTGTATCCATCCTGACTTCTGATATCCAGTTGGCCCTGGCCGATAATGAATTCCTTGTCGGTGTTTGCCTTGATGTATGTGGAGCTTTTGACAATGTTTTATTAGATGTTTTATTTAATAAATTATTAAAAATTGGCATCCCTCGTAAGCTTTCCAGTTTTATAATTAACCTCCTTCTTACCAGGAAAATTCAAATCCAGGTGGTGGATTCTCCTCCACTGGAAAGAATAGTAAACAAGGGTTTGCCTCAGGGCTCCGTCCTTAGTCCTATCCTTTTTAATATATATACCTTTGATCTGCATCGCAGTATGCTTCCATCTTGTAAAATACTTCAGTATGCAGATGATCTTTTTATATATATTTCAGGACGAATTATTTCTATTCTGGAGGAATTGATTAACATTTGCATGAAAAACCTTGACACCTGGTTAACAAATCACGGCTTAGAAATTTCTCCTTCCAAAAGCAATGTTGTCGGCTTTTCAAGAAAACGTGTTACTCCGCGTGTAACAGTCCAAATAAATAATTCAATTCTCCCTATGCAGGTACAGATAAGATTTCTTGGGGTAATTTTAGACTCTAAGTTAACATGGAACCCGTATGTTAATTTAATCATTAACAAATGTCAAGCTGGCCTCAACGCTTTACGTGCCGTTTCACGGGTCTGGTGGGGAAGTCACCCATTCCCCCAAAAACTTTTTTATAACGCATATGTTAGGAGTCATTTGGATTACGCGTCATTCCTCATCGAACCCATCTCTAAAAAGAACCTCGCGAGGTTGGACCGTATCCAATTTCAAAGTTATCGGAGCAATGCATTCTTCCCCAATTAACGCTTTACAAGTGGAGGCTGTGGAGGCTCCTCTTCATTTCAGAAGACAGTTCTTGGCTGACAAGTTTTTATTTAAATGCTTAAGACTCTCTAATCACCCACTGAAAGACAAAATTACTGCACTCACTGCTCAAGTGAAATCACTTCCATATTGGAGGAACAAATCAATCCCTCTTCTTGTTAAAAGCCTCCATACGTACAGTGTGTATAAACCCCTCTTAAATCCATCAGACAGACTTCCTTTATATGCCAACTCCTTTTGTATTCATTTGTGTAAACCAAATATTCTTTTTTCTCTCGGCATAATTAACAATCACGAAGATCCAAGAAAACTTATCCAAATTTTAAATTCTAAATATTCCAACTGGAAAATTATTTACACAGGTGGTTCCAAGTCTCCCTTATCAAACCATGTGGGAGTGGCATTCCACTGCCCATCAGATCAAGTCGATAGAAAAATTAAACTTCCAAAAAAGGCTTCCGTTTTCACTGCTGAATGTATAGCCATTTTTGAATCCCTCAAATACATTGACGATGATCACATTGAAAACTTCTTAATTCTCTCCAATTCCCTGAGTGCACTTCAAAAATTAAACTCTTCCCCATTCCATTACCCAGAAGACGATTTCTGTGTTGGAATTCGTACTTTAATTCATAAATTAACCGACTCTGACAAATAAATCGTCTTGGCTTGGATACCTAGTCACTGCGGTATCCCTGGAAATGAAAAGGACAAGAACCTATCTACATGATATAATAATACTATACAAATAATAATACACAAAATTATTACAATAAGAGATGATTTTAATTAAACATAACAAGGAAATTAAAAGATATGCTGACACAATTTATTGTGCGTTAAAAATAAAATAAATACATGAAAATTAACTTACAGTTACAAATTGATGCTGTTAATATTCAGGAAATTAGCCAAGATTTTATACACGCGTTTGTTCACAGAAGATAACAGGCATGCAATGTTGTAGGGAGGCAATATGCCCGAACTGATTAGGTGAGGGATGAAATTTTTGTATGAATTATTTAAAGGGCAACTGAAAAAAATATGATTGAGATCCTCTTCACCAAGAAGACATTCACACATCGCAGAATTCTTAACATGAATTTTTGTCAGGTGAACATTGTGGCAGCAATGTTTTATCCGCATGCGGCAAATGGAGGATGTCGAAAATTTGTTAAAAGAAAGTCTGGAAAACCACGGTTTTGAAGGAATCGTTGGCTGAATTGTGAAAAAGTTATATCCTTTTGATTGACTAGATTCTTCCCAATGATTCTGCCATGTGGAAATCATTTTTTCCTTCAATTTTATGAAAATATCATCGGTGTTTAAAAATTTATATAAAATATCCCCCGAAATAATGGCATCTTTTGCCAATGAATTTCGCTCAGTTGTCAGCGTCGTTGACGCTATTCACATTATTGGCAGCTACGAGTATCTTTATATATGATTGCAAGATTCAACTCGAAATAAATGCTATCTCAATTAGTATCTGGATAAATTTTTATCCATTTTATTTTTATTTATTGACTTTTCTGCAAGTCCAGGATGAATATTTATTTTGATTTTTAACATTATGAGTAAAATCTCAAATTATAATATTTAATTAAATGAAGACAATATTAGCGAAACTCAAACGAAAATGGAGACAGTAAAATCAGAAAAAGATGGCCCCACTGGGGCTCCAGTTGGTAGAGCACTTGCAAAAGCAAAGGGTCCTGGGTTCGAGTCCCGGTGGAGCCAATATATTTTTCTGATTTTCTGTGTCCAGATTTTCGATTGAGTTTCGATAATATTGTCTTCATTTAATTAAATATTATAATTTGAGATTTTACTCATAAAAATAAATTTAAAAAAAATACCTTCAATAATAGTTTTGTATGGATACCAAACGAATTTATTTCGAGTGTCAAAGTTTTGTACTTATACACTGATGTATAGAGTAGTATATAGTATAGCATTTTTTTCCTTGACGTATTCTTGAGGGTAGGCTGAAAAGTAATGCATATACATGCTTATACAGCGCGATCAAAATGACCATCAGAAGCGCACCAGGTGTAATATGGAAGTGACATTTCTCTTCTATACGAACGCCCAAGTTTGAGGTCGTTGAATTCATCCAGTGTACTTTGAGAAGCGGAAGTATGTTGACGTATTTTAGTGTAATGTCAACGCAAGGTAAACACCCCTTCGAGGAAATTTAGTTATATTTTGTGTAAGTAGGTATACCATAGTTTTCCTAAACTCACTGCATATTGTATATAATTATGCCGGGGGGCCACTTTCGGGGGATTAACTGTCATGGAACCATTTTTGTCAATCATTTAAGTCAAACCAAAAGTATAAATAATTGAAAACATAAACTTTGTTTTTCGTGGGTTGATTTTTTTAACAATATTTTCATGAACCCTGACACGTGAAGATTAGTATAATTACACAACTACAAATTTCCTCATTTTTTTTAAATTAAAGCACCTACTATGTATGGGAATGTTGCATGATTTAACATATTGAACTCAATAATTATTACTGACTTAATGTTTTTAAAACAATAGCCGATGCATTATATCAATATTAATGAATGTATTAGATAATTGTGTAGGTACATTGGTTTAAACTATGACTTGGTTTAAACATTGATAAATATGCAGTAAATTAATAATACTATGTATAACACAATAGAAAATCAACCGACAAAAACAAAAGCAAGAACAAAAAAGTAAGAAATTACTTAAATTTATTTATATATGGATTTTATTTTGTTTTTTGATTGTCTATTGTTATTGTGCTTTTTTATACGAATACCTCACAAGAGTCTCAGCTGCTCCCGTCTGGAGCCAGTGAGACTATGGCATCTCTAATAGGGGTACGTTGTGAGGCTGAAGGTAGTGGGGAGGGGAAGGAGATGGGGAATAGGAAGGTGGGAAAGTACCTGGCTATTCAGATCTGGTGACTAAACACGGCTAAAGCCATTTCAAGCCACGTTTAAATTCTGAATGGTGGTCTTACACAAGGGCGATATTGAGAGTATCTTCCACTCTGGAACGTGCTGCAAATATACAATAATTTATTTTAAACGAACGCCGGTATTCAATCCCGCGACCTTCGCATTGCGAGTCAAGAGCCTTACCGCTAGACCACGCCGGCCGGCAAAATATCTAGTTTAATTACGAAATAATTTGTTACTACTGAATACTATTTTCAGTTGTGGTTCTGTCGGTGAAAAAT
Organism: Limnephilus rhombicus; assembly: GCA_929108145.2. NCBI lineage: Eukaryota > Metazoa > Arthropoda > Insecta > Trichoptera > Limnephilidae > Limnephilus > Limnephilus rhombicus. The sequence continues at coordinate 42,357,346 of OV815291.1, read as the reverse complement.
TATTAAATTTAATATAAATTAAATTAAAAAATATATATATAACGTGCTTTGAATATGTCAATATTTGGTATCTAAAGCTTACAATTTATAATTTAATTTACTACACAGTAGATTCCATTATAGCCAAGGCACAACGGGCTAATAAAACGAGTTTATTATTTTATCGCAACCCATTACTTGGCCTCGTGCATAATAACCACCTAATAATAATTATTTAAAAAACGCATCAAAGCGATTTTTTTTTCTTTATAAATTTGCAGTCACATTATAATAATATATTTTGAACGGTGGAACCACTTTACTTAAAAAAATCATTTTTCGTAAATACTCGTAGTTGCTTCTGTCATTACTTATTTATTTATTTATAATTTTTTTTTTATAAAATTAACAATAACATTAACATATAAATAATAATAAATTACACTGATTTAAAAAAAATGGTATTTCTCTTCTATAGAAACAGACGCTATAGAATAGAATAGATATGGGATGGATTAAATTTAGATCCGTAACTGGAACATAGTGTGACTCCAAAATGCCTATAAAACTGAAAGGAAAGATATACCAGACTATTGTAAGACCCGCAATAATGTATGGCTCCGAATGCTGGACTATGTACAACTCCTACACTAGGCAACTTGAAACAGCAGAAATGCGAATGCTTAGATGGTCGGCAGGAGTATCACTAAAAGATAAGATCAAAAGTTCACGCATTCGTGTTAGCCTGGGTGTCACAGACATAAATAGTAAGCTGGAAGAACGACAGTTGAAATGGTATGGACACATAAGACGGAGACCATCAGACCACACAGTGAGGCAGGCAATGTCTATGGAGCTTCACAGACAGTCATCCAGAGGAAGACCGAAGAACTCATGGATGACTCAACGTTCCAAAATTCTTCAGAGAAACAGAACAGAAGATATTACAACCAGTACCGGATTATCCCTAAGGCAGAGTAGGCAACTTCCTAGGGGCCCCGCATCGGCTGGGGGCCCGCGTCCCAAAAAAAAATGACTTGCTTCAATTAGTGAGCAACAAAATTTCGAAAAAAGTCAGCTTTTAAGATGTTTTAATTTATTTATTTATTTTAGGAATATTTACAGGTTAATAACATTAGGTACACCCATTAGAAAACAGTACATTATAATAATTAGGTTATAATCTAATAAATAACTAATGTTCACATCATGCACAAATAATACATAAAAAGTCTATAATTAAAACAAATATATAAACGTAGTTGTATTTTACTTTTCTTTCCTTCTATTTGTTTCAATATAACTTAGTATCTGAAGTGATTGAAGGTGCCGTATGTGATTATATTGGTATTTTTTTTGTTTTATTTCTAATTATATGTTTAAAATAAAAACGTTGTACGAGCTTCTAACAGATTAATTATGAATAAAATTACATTTTGGTAGAAAAAAAAATTTTTTGGAAGTTAGAAATGGGTAAAGTGCAGTGGCGGACTAAGCCCGGAGCGGCAAAGTTGAATGAACCCCCCCCCACCCATAGTGAAGTTGATGCATAGACATATGTATATTAATAGACCTGCCCTAAGCGATAAAAGCGTATTATTTCCCCCTCCCCATACCGGTTCCATTGGAACCGGGTGGGATCGAGTATGGCTTCGCGTGAATCTAAAAAATGTGACGTCATCATTCTTCTGCGAGTCAGCGTCGAGCACTCATCGGTGCATTTTACGCAATAACACGGCAAAAATAGTGGCTTGTGTTTTGAAAACGTGTAAAAATAGAAGTGAAAAGGAGAATAAACCCAATTGTCGTATTACATTCCATAGGCAAGCATTATTTTACTTTATTATAAGCTTATTCAGATCACATAATATGGTCGTTTTTGTAACACACACTATCACTCCAGACACATGGCGTGTTCTCGTCGCTGTTTTGTAGGGTAAGTAAATTATGAAACATTTGTAAAAGTGTCTTAACTAAATACGTCAACAAAATATTGGACTATGAAAATAGGCGAACTTTACTTTGCTGTATTTGGAATTTGTAAATTTGTTCATTTCGCGGCGAGCAATTCGCGCTCCAATGTAAAAAGTTCTATTCATTAAAGAGCAGAGTTTACTTTTAAGAACTAAATGGTGATATTATAATGCGAGATGCCCATATACTCGCAGATTGAGTTATCGACGAATCACATATCACCGAATTCATCTTCCCGCTCTGCGCCCCGCTGTAGTTGGTTTCTTCCCCTCACCTTTAAGTTCTGGTCTATTAATATTCATATGTCTATGAGTTGATGTAATTTTACAAATTTTTTATTTAGTTAACACGGGACTCTGACTCTCGGGGTAAAAATCACGGAGATACAGCATTTTATATAAAACCGTTTTAAACAGTTTGTATGTTGAACAACCCTCAGCAAAACTTCTACATCTGAAGTCTGAAGTATTTAAAAAAAAAATTAAATTAAAAATATCAATAAATAAATCCGTGAGAGCGAATCTCCGGAGGCGCCTCGAAAAAAGTTGTTATGCGGTGAATTCCATAACTCGTCACCGGATCATTTTAAACAGAAAAATCGAAATGCGTTATATGTTAAAAAGGTTATATGTTTTCATTAGTCAGAGGGAGTTTTTTTATTTTTGGCACCATTTTGAATAAAGTTGTTATGCGGTGAATTCCATAACTCGTCACCGGATCATTTTAAACAGAAAAATCGAAATGCGTTATATGTTAAAAAGGTTATATGTTTTCATTAGTCAGAGGGAGTTTTTTTATTTTTGGCACCATTTTGAATTTCGGTGAATTTGTTATTATATAATTTAAAAAAAAACTCCCTCTGTTGATTTATGTGTAGAAATAGTATACAAAATTTCGAAAGCATCGGTCAAGTCAAGTCAAGATTTTGAGTTTATGTTGTTCACGAACCTCAGAAATGTTGTTTGTGAGAAAACCGGTTTAAATTTTTTTATACTCGAAATATACTTGAATCGAGCATGGGGGCCGGTCGCTTGTAACGCCGTACCATCGTTAGTTATACTCCGATTTACTTGAAATTTTGACACAATACTCAATATACTGACATGTTTTACATTCAGAAAAAAATTATATAAAAAGTTTTAAAACCATACCCCCCCCCCCCCCGTTAGTCCGCCATTGGTAAAGGGGCCCCGAGAAGTGCATTGCCTAGGGGCCCCGACATGGTTAATCCGGCCCTGATTACAACCTGAGAACGAGAAGAGCCGACCCCAACAGCCTACCTAGGCAATGAGTTGGGACAGCGCAGGGAAGAAGCAGACGCTTGTGATGAGAAGAGGGACGAGTATGGGATTAGAAAATATTTAAAATATAAAAAATATGGTAATGTGGTAGATACTTAATAAATAACAAATTTACAAGTTATATAAGTTATGATGATAAATTTTATCAATTTGGTATTTTTACTTTAAATTGCTCTTTGATTGCTTTTAGTAGGCATTTGTCATCTTCAATTGTTCTTATTTTTTCAGGTAGGCTATTAAAGTATTTTTTTCGTAGATATGTATAATGGTGTTGTGCAAATGAGGTGTTGCATTTTTTTATTGGAAATATATGTTTTTGACGAGTACGACTTTCAGTTAAAAATCTATGATTTTGTTTTTCTTTTATTATTTGGATTATTATATTTTTTCGAACTAGATCATTAAATTTTAATACTTTAAATTCTTCAAAGATAAGGCGAGTCGGATAATCTCTTCGTTTTTTCAATATAATTTTTATAATTAGACGTTGCACAATTTCAACAGGGAGTAGATTTGTTTTGTATGCAGCTCCCCAGCTTTCTACAGCGTATTGGAGATTTGAGTGTACTATAGCATGATAGACTGATGTTAGATTTTCTAATGAGAGAATGTTTCGGATTTATTAAAAATATGTAAATTAATTTCCTTATTTTGTTAACGGTAAGGTTGATTTGATCTTTCCAGTTCAGGTTTTTATCTATTGTTATTCCTAAGTATTTAATTTTATTAGAAATTTTTAATGTGGAACAGTTTATTGTAGAGTTATTTTTTTTGTGATCTTTAGAAGTGTCATGTATAATTTTATCAAAATTTACCGGAACATCATTTGATTTTATTGCAAATGGAATAACGTGAGTTTTTTCACTATTAAGAGATAGTAGATTTATATCAAACCAGTGTTTAAGTAATTATTATTTTTAATTTATAAACTAACGTTAAGACAAGACTTTTATGCATAGCACAAAGGGTAACAATTATTATAAGCAAAAATTATCAGCCTGAAACACTCATCAACATTGAAAAATCTTCCAAGAAAAGATACTTGCCGCCAACGGGACTTGAACCCGTGTCCTTCTGATTGCCGGTCAGCTGCTCTTGACCACTGAGCTATGGGGGCTTATCAAATACCCGCCAAATAATTCAATTTATACTATTGTTTCATTCAATAATTACTGCTTATTGTATTTTTTCCAAAAGAAGGAGAAGGCAATCAGAAGGACACGGGTTCAAGTCCCGTTGGCGGCAAGTATCTTTTCTCGGAAGATTTTTCAATGTTGATGAGTGTTTCAGGCTGATAATTATTGCTTATAATAATAAATTGTTACCCTTTGTGCTATGCATAAAAGTCTTGTCTAAACGTTAGTTTATAAATTAAAAATAATAATTAATATTTGACAAGTTTAAGTATTTCCCCAAAAAATGTAGTCATAATTTGTCTCGACGCCACCTAGCGAGGGATTTAACACTTACAATGTCTCTCTCGCAAAAATAAAGTTGGTTGTTTTCAGGTGGAAAAAATACAATAAGCAGTAATTGTTGAATGAAACACTAGTATATATTGAATTATTTGGCGGGTATTTGATAAGCCCCCATAGCTCAGTGATCAAGAGAAGCTGACCGGCAATCAGAAGGACACGGGTTCAAGTCCCGTTGGCGGCAAGTATCTTTTCTCGGAAGATTTTTCAATGTTGATGAGTGTTTCAGGCTGATAATTATTGCTTATAATAAGTGTTTAAGTATGTTTATGTCTTCTGTTGCTTTTTGTTTTACTACTTGCCATGTGATTCCACTTTCAATAAATACTGTGTCGTCGGCATACGAGGTTATACTACCATGAAGTGACTGTGAGATAATTAATTTAAAATAGATCCTACTATTTAAAACTGCTGAGCATACAGTATTGACCTTTTTGTCAACATTGTGAAGTCAAATATGATGTCGAAATATGTAATAAGCTATAATGATCTAAAGACAAATAAATGTTATTATTGTATATACAGTCGTTACTTTATGAGGTTACATTATAAACATTACGTAATATAAAGCCACTAAAATAAAGTGTTCATGTTGCAATTCTGTTTATTCAAGTCCTTTTGAATACATAATATTTTTTGTTTTTGCATCTGGTGCGTACCCTAATAAATCAGAAAGTTTTCCGACACGTAAGCAGGCCACCTTCAGCTGTCAGTGAGAGAAGCACGGATTTTCCAAATATACTCCCTGCTTTCCCCTACCATTATTATGTCTCCTTTGCAATAACTCTCTCTGCCCTCCGTCGCCCCACCACTCCATCAACCCCTCGCTAGTTTGTCCTTTCCTATGCAACTATTATAAATTCTTTTACACAGATTCAATGTTATTTATAAATGTTAAATATTGAAACACTTTTGGGACTGCTCCATATCCCTAGGTTCTGTTCCAAATATTGTCATCTCCTTTGTTTCTCTCTTTCTCTCAATGCCTTACGTTATGATAAATCTAGTCTATGTAGACCACAGGTTCTCAAACTTATTTCCACCACCGCCCACTTTGAGGTTCAAAAACAATCCAGTGCCCCCCTATTTTATAACTTACATTATTACTTATAACATAACCATCTGCTGCGCATTTTAAAAACAGTTTTGTTAATATAATTTTTCAAATATAATATAACACGACTATCATATGGATATGATAGATAAGGTGTGACCCATAGCCTTTCTTTCTAAGATCAAATAATGTTTCTATGAGAGGAAATAAAATTGATACTTAATAATATTTAGAAGTATTTTTATTAACCAAGTAAAATAAGGCTTTGTATTTTGCAGAAGATAAATGCTTGCTGCTAACAGATAATAAAGAAGAAACAGTTTTTTCTTTCAAAAATATTTATTTTGTTTGTTGCAGTGGTGTTCGGAATGCAAATAATATCAATATTATTAAAATTTAATAAATAAGCACTAATTTACAACTACGATCACATAAAATCACTATTTTAATTCGACCTTTAGCATGAGGGAAGAATTCTTAGTAGTGGGCGGCAGTCTGAGCGGCGGCAACTGCGGCTTGGTGGGCGGCCTTGGCGTGAGCTACCTCGGGGGTGTCTACTACACGTCCATCTTGTCCCAGAGGGGCGGCTCCATGAGCGTAAGATCCATAGACGACAGGGACGGGGGCGGTGTAGGCACCGTTGTAGGCGGGGGCGGAGTAGGACAGGGGAGAGTATGCTCCATAGGCGGCTCCGTTAGAGGCAGCGGCCTTGGCGGCGTAGTGGGCGGCCTTAGCATGAGCTACTTCAGGGGTGTCTACCACACGACCATCTTGACCGATGGGGGCGGCTCCATGAGCGTAAGCTCCGGAGTAAGCTCCGGCGTAGGCGGAAGCACCGTTGTATCCGTTGTTGTAGTTACCGTTGTCCTGGCTTTCGGCCAGACCCTCTCCTTTCCACTGTCCATCTTCACCGTTGTAGGCGGGGGCGGTGTAAGCACCGTTGTAAGCTCCGTTGTAACCTCCGTTGGAAGCGGCGGCAACAGCGGCGTTGTGGGCGGCCTTAGCGTGAGCTACCTCGGGGGTGTCTACGACACGTCCGTCTTGACCGATGGGGGCGGCTCCATGAGCGTAAGCTCCGGAGTAGGCTCCAGCGTAGTTGGAGGCACCGTTGTAGGCACCATATCCATGGTCGTACTGTCCATTGTCCTGGCTCTCGGCCAGACCCTCTCCCTTCCATTGTCCCTCATCATTGCTGATGTAGTTAGCGGAGACCACGGCTCCCACGCACAGGAAAGTGAAGATCTGAAATTGCAGAAAATTACGTAAGTTTTTTGACATAAAAGAGAAATGTTCAATGAAAAGTCAATTCGTATTTTCAAGTAAGTCCTTGGGTTATAAACTTACAATAGCGTTCATGTTGATAGTCTTGTGTGAGCCTTTTCTGAGGGGAAAACTGCTTGTGATTAGATTGGAGTCCGCGCGGAGGCTTTATACTAACCGAACTTTCTTCCTTGTGCTAATCCTTGGGTGGGAGTGGGCGATAAGAATAATGATATATGACATTGTACTCACAGCCGGTAGGTACCTGTTTTTATGTTTATACAACTAGGTACGCAATGCGAACTTGAAATTTAATTTCATTGCCAAGCAACAAAAACTTGATTTTTTAGAAGTACAGATTGCCTAGAAGTTCTTGCCAGTTGGTCGTTAGTTTTTTTTGGCAATTCCAGACAGGAGGCCCTGAAATAAATTCTATCCGGACCTCTGCCAAATTTAGAGATGCTTTGTTCTACGGAAAGTTTTTTCAAACCAAAATATTAGATTACCGAATATATTGTAAGCTTTTACAGGAATGTGTTCAATTGTAAAATTCATTTTTACATCAGTAGTAATTTTATCCATATTCTACTAATATTATAAAGGTGAAAGTTTGTATGGATGTATGTGTATTTGTTACTCTTTCACGCAAAAACTACTGATGGATTTAAATGAAACTTTACAATAATATAGCTCATACATCAGAATAACTTATGGGCAATATCTCAGAGCTCTGGCATTTAGAAATTCGTATAAAAAAATGCAATAGGTGCACGATTAGTAAGATATATTTATTTCTTTATTCGATTAAAATTATTAGGGGAGTACTTCAAATAAATGGGGGGGTGGAGGGGGGAGGGGGAGAGGTTAGAGGGTTGAGGGAAGGGTTAGAGGGGAGAGGAGGAGGGGGGAGGGGGGATGGAGGAGGCGGAGCGGGTACCCCCCTAATACCATGCGAGCGAAGCCGCGGGAAAAAGCTAGTATTATAAACGCGAATGTTTGTATGGATGTATGTGTGTTCTTACTCTTTCACGCAAAAACTACTGAATGGATTTTAATTAAACTTTACAATAATACAGCTAGCTAGGAAGGGGACGCGAGAGGGGAATGCGGACGCACGGGAAAGGTGATTCAGAGAGAAACAATGTATTTCTTTGAATATGGCATACAACCCATGCCGGGAACCACTAGTAATATAATAAAAATGAATGTTTCTTTGTTTTTCCTTTATTTTTTCCTATTCCATTCATCCGATAAGTGATTCGTTGTACGCATGCCCGCGAAGGTTTCTATACATAACGGCGAGCTCTGGCGTTATGAAATTCATAACAAAAATTTAATTGATTTAATTTAATTTTAAAAAGTGTGTATTTCATATAGCTTAGAAGCAGGTGCTACACGTACTGCTCCGTCTCCCGCGGTCCTCATCTATAACTCTTTATTTAGCGTATATGCTTTGAACTATTTATAATGTTACTTTTGTGACCTGTAAATTACTGATTACGTTTGACTGTTATTTTCTCTCGTCTCTGCTGAAATTATTTTCATCTGAAATTATTTTTTACATATATACTCTTAAATGCTGTTATTATTTTCTATTTTTCTTTATTAGTTTTGGTTTCCATTCTATGGTGGCGCAACTGAACTGTACATATTATGTATCGTCGTTCCCCCATAAAAAGGGGATGGGATAGACCCTGTCCGTGCACATTGCCAGGCGAACACACATCGGAGCGGTCTTCCCGCAATCCGCCCGCGCCTCCCCCATCGACATGCATAGTCACGCGGTCTCGACGCCCTTTTGTCCCCCTTTCATCCCCCTTCAGCAACCCGACGCTCATATTTTCCTCAAGGTCTTCAAAAACTTTCCCTTCTCTCCCAAGTACATTTCTTCGAGGCAAAATCGTGGAGCCGGTTAAAGGGCGCGAACTTTGAGCATCGTCTGCGGTTGTGCCGATTGCTACACGCATTTTCATTAGGACTGCCCGGTGGTTTGTGGAATACCTTGTCTAGCAATTCTTTTCTTTTGATATATTTTATTTTCTTTATGCTATTATATTAATAACTTACATTATATGATTATGTTATAACTGTTTTTTTTCGTCTCATCTTTTGTTTTCAGAAGGTTTCTTCGACTGTTTATAGCCATTGTTTTTCTTTTTCTTTTACTAACATTATTAATTCTTTTTTTATCTATTTCAGAAGAATTATTATACGGGCTGCTACTTGTATTTGTCTTTTGTATAATATTAATGTAGGTACTTGCATACTGCTTACTAACCCCGTATGTAACTTCGTTCAATAAAAAAATAGAGACATGTACGGTGAAGGAGTAAACCATAATGTTTCCTTATAACGCCGTTGCGAAAGTGGTGGAGTCCCCTCTAATAGTAGCAGGATGGGAAGGTGGAAGGGGGATGGGAATCCTGGAGGGGGGAGAAAAATGAAGAACCGGGTAGTGCGCAGAAGTGGGTCGGGGGAGGGGGAAGGCAGGAAAAAGACATGGGAAGAAGCATGGAAAAGGACGAGCAGGGATTTTTTCTTTGCATCGCAACGCTTGCCGTTAACTCGATAGTATTTTATATAAAATGTATTTTGAATATTCAACGGTACAGAAAAGCATACCAGCTAGCCAGGATACTATGGGCCAAAAAACGAGTAAAGTATTTTTTTGTTGCCCATTTTGAACTCATTTTAAGGCGTAATAATAATTAAAAAAATAATAAATAATAAAGGCGTAATATTAATAATTGAAATATTTTATTTATTTAAGGAACATAAACAGTCTTAATAACATAATATACATAAGAGGATAATAAAAAACGGACCAATTATTAATGTTCACAGATAGGTATTTAGAAACATAAAAGTCCTGGGTTCATGTCCCAGAGGTGTCAATATCTTTTTCTGATTTTTCTGTTTCTAGATTTTCGATTTAGTTTCGCTTATATTGTCTTCATTTAATTAAATGTTACAATTTGAGGTTTTACTCATAAAGTTAAAATAAAAATAAAAAAAAACATAAAACAACTGAATGTAAACTAGAATATTTAAGAAAAGAAAAAAAAAACAGGACAAAGCAGCAATTTAAAAAAAAAATATAAATATATATGTAGAACAATTTTCTCGGTTTACCCGCGTAACGTAGTTCCTTAAAAGGACTTTTTAACTCCTGACGTTTCGGACAGATCACACTGTCCATCTTCAGAGGCCTTATGTCTTGAGTTTTTGTCTCAAACTGTTAGCTTTCGCATGTCTGTTCGGTCCAAAAGCTAAAACTTAAGTGAGTGCAAGTCACTTCTTATGTCTAGAACGAAGTACCCGGGTTGCAGGTGTTTGATGGCGGAGGGGGTGGAGGGGGGGCTGGCAGTAGATATCTGATTGGTTAAATTGGAAAGCTATCAGTTTGAGACAAAAACTCTGAAGAAAGAAAATAGGGTGATATTTGGATTTGGACGGGTAAGGGGAGGACAGGGATAAGGGAAAGTTGCCACGCAGGTAAATTAAAAATATTAGGTACAATTAATTTAATCATCATGAATATGTGTTATGTATTATTCGCACGTAGAATGTTATATAATGAAATTCTGTAGCGAAAGTAACTAGCAGTGAATATGTCAGCAAGTGTTTCTAAATGTGCAAATTTAATGTTATAGTAGTTACATGTCCTTTGCACAATGTAGAAAAGGGTATTATGTCTGCTATATCGAGTCGGCGCGTGGAAATTTATTTTATTTAGCAACTCCGGGCAGTCAACTTTCGAGTTAATAATTTTGTACAGGAGCATCTGATCAGCGACAAGCCTCCTGTTGAGCAGTTTCGTGATTCGAAAATGGTTCGCGATTTCATCGTTAGAATTGTATACATTGAATGATTTAAAATTGAGGAATTTGAGAAATCGCTCCTGAACTCTTTCTAACCTGTTAACATAGCGCGGGTTCCAAACCTGTGAGCAGTACTCCAGGTGAGGACGAACATGTGAATTGTAGAGAATCAGAGAAGTCTTAGTGTTTTTGAAAAATTTGCATGTTCTTAGTACAAAGCCTAGACTCTTTGTTGCTTTGGTGACAATGTTATCAAAGGTAAGTTTAGAGTCCAAAAGAACCCCGAGGTCACGTATATAATCTTTATTTGTTAACAAGAATCCAGAAATGGTGTAATCATGCAGTATTTTCACACGGTTACGTGTGAATGTGACTTTAGAACATTTAGAAATATTGATAAAAAGCTTATTTCTGAGACAGTAATCCGTCAGTCGGTCAAGATCTTCTTGTAAACGTACAAAACAGTCTAGGGAGCTTATAGGAAGGTATATCTTCATATCGTCGGAAAATAGTAAAATTTGAGCGTTGTGAAAACATGTCGTAATATCATTTATATAGATAGAGAAAAGCAAAGGACCCAAATTAGACCCCTGAGGCACACCGGAAGTGATAATTTTCCAGATGGAGGAAAATCTACCCACTGTCACAGCCTGAGACCTGTTTGTTACGTATGAAGATAACCAACGAAGGAGATCTCCATGAATACCATGATTAGCAAGTTTTCTAAGCAGGACGCTGTGGTTGATCTTATCAAAGGCTTTGCTATAGTCGGTGTATATTGTATCAACTTGCACACGTTTATCCATAGAGGCAGACAAGAAATTTAAAAATGTTATAAGATTTGTAGCAACAGAGCGACCTGCAAAGAATCCATGCTAAAATTCATTGATCGAATTCTTTACCACAGGGAATAACTGGTCATAGACTGTGTTTTCGAACACCTTTGAAAAAATGCAGAGCTTGGAAATGGGTCTATAATTATCTGCTTCACACTTATTCCCCGATTTACGAATTGGCGTGATGTAGGCTCTTTTCCATATATCTGGAAATGTACCAGTCTTAAGCGATATATTAAACAGTATTGATAGCGGAAGTGACAAATGATTTGCGCACTCGGTAATGAACAGTGGTGGGATACCATCTGGCCCAGCTCCCTTGTTGGAATCGAGCCGTTTTAAATATTTAGATACAAGGTCAGCATCGATAAAAACTGACCCTATCGCACAGACCTGCTTAACTACGGAGTCACCGCAGGAAGTCCCCAGAGGGTCAGCCGGTTCGTAGACCGAATGAAAATATTCAGCAAATAAATCACAGACTGCCTGGCCCCCCTCGGCTGTTAAATCCCTAAGATTTAAAACGCTAGGAATAGATGCTGATAGTTTTTTTGATTTAACATATGACCAGAATGCCTTGGGATCTTTGGCGATATTCTCTTCAGCATTGTTAATAAAGTCTTCGTGACACTTCTTTGCCATTTTTTTCTGTCCGGTGCGTAGCCTTGAAAAAGTATTGTAATCGGAAGGGTTCTTATATGTAGTATATAATCTGTGAGATTTCTGCTTTTCGCGAATAAGTTTTATTAATGATGAGCTATACCACGGGGGGTAGGAATGTTTACCAGTACGCCTCAATGGAACCTTATCCAAGATCAAATTATAAAAATGTGATACTGCAGGATTGACGGATAGGATTGACAGAATTGACAGGATATAAGTCTTATTATCAAGAGTCGAAGATACTCTTAGTATCGCCCTGGTGTAAGACCACCATTCAGAATTGAAACGTTGCTTGAAATGGTTTTAGCTGTGTTTGGTGACCAGATCTGAATAGCCAGGTACTTCCCTACCTTTCTCTTCCCATCTTGTTCCCCTCCCCACTATCTTGAACCTCACAAAATTCCCTAATTGGGGAAGCCATAGTCTCCGTCCAGATGGGAGCAGCTGGGACTTTTGTGAGGTATAAAGATAAAAAAAAATAATAAAACCTTTTGAGCAGTTGCAACAAAATAATTTTTCGTAAATATTCGTAGTTGCCAAATTATTATAATTTTTTGGAGTTTCGAGTTATTCACATGAATTTTTGATTGTGGTCTTTCACCAGGTCGGTTTAAAAAATGCATTTTTTTGTGAATACCGCACAAGAGTCCTAACTGCTCCCGTCTGGAGCGAGTGAGACTATGGCATTCCCAATTGGGGTGTGTTGTAAGGTTGAAGGTAATGGAGAGAGGAAGGAGATGGGAAAGGGGATGATTGGAAAGTTCCTTGCTTTTCATATCTGATCACTAAAAACATTTCAAGCAAAGTTTCAATTTTGTATGAAGGGCGATACTGAGAATATCTTTATCCCCGAAACATTCCCCAAATATACTAGATATTATTTTTAATAAAAAATTGTGAAATAACATTAATCAATAATAAATTGTGAAATAACATTGATCAATTAATAAATTGTGATATAACTTGAAAATAACATTTATCAATTTATTTCCGCACGCCATTGTTTGAACCCGTGACGTTCGGGTTGCCAGTCGAGAGCTTTACCCCATCTACCCATGAGTACCACTCCCACTCTGGAAATTGATTGAATATCTTCTGTACACTAACTAACTAACTAACCATCACGCCGTTTCCCCGCAGGGGTAGGCAGAGAGGACGGACCGCCAAACAACTCGGTCTTGGCACACACTCTTTGCCTCACTCACATTCATACATCGTCTCATACATTCTCTTCTATTATTCTGACTTTTAACATGACCCGACTCAAGTATCTGATTCACTTGATCGTGCCATGTCTTCCTCGGGCGTCCCCGACTTCTTCTACCATTCACATTCGCGTCGTATATTCTTCTTACACTACTTCCTTCGTTCATTCGCTCTACATGCCCAAACCATCTGAGGGTCCTTTTCTTAATCTTACTCATTATGCTTACATCAGCCTTACATTCTTTGCGGATATCCACATTTCTCACACGATCATACATTGTTTTACCACACATACGTCTCAGGGATCTCATTTCAACAGCATTCAGTTTACTTTCATCCTTCCTCTGCCAGTTCCATGCCTCACTGCCATACATCAGGGTAGGTACCAGGACTCCATTGTGGACTGCTAGCTTCGCTTTTTTTGACAGTTTTTTATTAGCGCCAACGGCATTCAGTCCACCATTAATGGAGTTACCGGCATTCACCCTTCTTTCAATATCTCTTTCAGCCTTCCCATCTCTCGTACACGAATTTCAATATATAAATATATTGAATGGTGTCTGTGGGGAGTTTGTTTTTTATTCGAATCTGTGGTATTATTATCAGATTTATAAAATATTGCACAATTCAATTGGTCAAAATATTGTACATATATTTTCGTATCGGTGATCAACGAACCGGTGTATGCAATTTTTAGCCATAAATTGTTTATAATTGTTTGCCTAGCTTGTAGTTTTTTAGATTTTAGAAATGTGTTATAAGTTTGTACAGCGCCCTTGAGGTGATTTTTCACAAAAACGGCGCTATATAAATCATCCAAATATTATTATTATTATTAATTGGCCTCTTGTACCACCCTTTGTTCTATCATCGTGGATGTGCACTGCCACCACCAATATTGGACCACCACAGCATATGAACACAGAAAAGGTAAATAAACAGTAATTTGTTGAATGAAACACTAGTATATATTGAATTATTTGGCGGGTATTAGATAAGCCGCCATAGCTCAGTGGTCAAAGCACCTGACCGGCAATCAGAAGGCCACGGGTATCTCAGCTAAGCACCTAGTATCCGGGAGTGCGTGGCGCGAAGATCCAGGTTTTGGATCCCCTCAGGTCTCCGACATACTCGCCGGCTCCAGCCAAATGTTACTAGCTCATAATTTGCTGGCTAATGGATTGGAAGCCGTAGTCTGGATGGGAGCAGCAGCAGCTAGGGCGTGATCTTCGTTCGGAAGTGAGTAGGAGCAGCTAGGGCGTGACCTTCACTTGGAAGGAGGCACGGACTTCGAGCTGGCGATCAAGGGAAGTGCTATTTCATATAACTGAACATTGTATACAAAATGTTTTAATACATATTACACACACCGGCAGTAAACCAAAACAATGTGTCGCCCGACCTTGCAAATTGGCCGATCACACTTTAATTTACCTTACATACCAATCTAACAATATTGCACCCAGCGTGCGATCTCCGTAACAATTTGCCGCTTACGGCAATTTTACGTAACAATGAATAAGAGATCATTAGTAGTGGGCGGCAGTGTGGGGGTAACAAATAATAAAGAAGAAACAGTTTTTTCTTTCTAAAGTATTTATTTTGTTGTTCACAATGATGTTTGGAATGAACTCAACATCAATATTAATAAAATTAATAAATAAGCACTAATTTACAACTACCATCACATAAAATCACTGATTAGTCCCTTAGCATAAGGGGAGAATTCTTAGTAATGGGCGGCAGTCTGGGCGGCGGCAACAGCGGCTTGGTGGGCTGCCTTTGCGTGAGCTACCTCGGGGGTGTCTACAACACGTCCATCTTGTCCCAGGGGAGCGACTCCATGGGCATAAGATCCATAGACGGCAGAGGCGGGGGCGGCGTAGGCACCGTTGTAGGCGGGAGCGGAGTAGGACAGGGGAGAGTAAGAGTTGGAGGCGGCAGCCTTGGCGGCGTAGTGGGCGGCCTTAGCGTGAGCTACTTCAGGGGTGTCTACCACACGACCATCTTGACCGATGGGGGCGGCTCCATGAGCGTAAGCTCCGGAGTAGGCTCCAGCGTAGTTGGAGGCACCGTTGTATCCGTTGTTGTAGTTTCCGTTGTCCTGGCTTTCGGCCAGACCCTCTCCCTTCCACTGACCATCTTCACCGTTGTAAGCGGGGGCGGAGTAAGCACCCTTGTAAGCACCGTTGTAAGCACCATTGTAAGCTCCGTTGGAAGCGGCGGCAATAGCGGCGTTGTGGGCGGCCTTAGCGTGAGCTACCTCAGGGGTGTCTACGACACGTCCGTCATGACCGATGGGGGCGGCTCCATGAGCGTAAGCTCCGGAGTAGGCTCCAGCGTAGTTGGAGGCACCGTTGTATCCGTTGTTGTAGTTTCCGTTGTCCTGGCTTTCGGCCAGACCCTCTCCCTTCCACTGACCATCTTCACCGTTGTAAGCGGGGGCGGAGTAAGCACCCTTGTAAGCACCGTTGTAAGCACCATTGTAAGCTCCGTTGGAAGCGGCGGCAATAGCGGCGTTGTGGGCGGCCTTAGCGTGAGCTACCTCGGGGGTGTCTACGACACGTCCGTCATGACCGATGGGGGCGGCTCCATGAGCGTAAGCTCCGGAGTAGGCTCCAGCGTAGTTGGAGGCACTGTTGTAGACACCATATCCATGGTCGTACTGTCCATTGTCCTGGCTCTCGGCCAGACCCTCTCCCTTCCATTGTCCCTCATCATTGCTGATGTAGGTAGCGGAGACCACGGCTCCCACGCACAGGAAAGTGAAGATCTGAAATTGCAGAAAATGACGTAAGTTGTATGATATAAAAGAGAAATGTCGTTATGTAAAGACAATTCTTATTTTTAAACGCAAATAAATCCTTGGATTATAAACTTACAATAGCGTTCATGTTGATAGTCTTGTGTGAGCCTTTTCTGAGAAGAAAACTGCTTGTGATTAGATTGGAGTCCGCGCGGAGGCTTTATACTAGCCAAAAACTTTCTTCTTTGAGCTAATCCTTGGGTGGGAGTGGGGGTCAGATATAATGGTATACGACATTACTATCGAAATGAAATTGTTTTTACCATTGTAGATATAAGTAATTACTTGTTTATATAACAATTAGGTATGCAATGCGAACGTCAAATATGATTTCATTGCTAAGTAACAAAAACTTGATTCCGTTTTTTTTTCAAACAATTTATTTAGAAGGTTGTAAGTCCTAGTACTCGTAGTTCTCGTTAGTTGCAAAATCGCGCTTATTAGTTAATTGTTATTATTTTTGGTTACTATGCCGTAGTGTGCTTCCTACAAATAATGCAACGTTTCAAGTAGCACCGCATTTGTCATTATCAGGGCAAAAGTTGGAGTACCTAATACCTACACCAAATAAACCATTATGACAATATGGTTTTTTTGGACCGGCTAATTAGGTTTAGGAATTATTTAATTTATATTACTGGTACTTACTGTTATAAATGTAGACTGAAAAGATCGATAAACTGCATTTGCTATGATAAAAATAATACATATCATCTGTATACACAATTTTTTTATAAATTTTATGTGTTAAACCTCAAATACATAAATATATCGAAGAGTTTTTTGTTATTTATTTTTGGGGTGTTATGCCGCGTTGCGCTACCTCCTCCTTTAGCCAACGTTTCGGACAGCGTTACAGTGTCCATCATCAGGGCAGATGTGTAAATGTTAGTTGTGAAATGTGTGCTTATGTGTGCCGAAGCAATACCGTGTAGCCAGCTCCACTCCACTGCGAGCTGGCATTACAGTATACCTCAAGATGGTTTTCTGCATTTAGCTTTGGTGCAGCCGTCAATTACCGGATACCAAGAACTATTGAGCTAAGCTCTGTCGTCTCTATTAATGTTAATAGGATTTGTATGAATTTCAATTGACTCTGTAATTAGGCGTGCTCTATAAGTTGTGGGTCTTCCCAGTACTTCGGGAACAAATCCAAAGTAATGGCCAGTTTCAATTAAATACTCGGCGATTGCCGATTTGTCAGGGTGGCCAAGTTTGCCAAGTTTACACGCTCGAAAGTGTTCCGATATCCTTTTGTAGATCGTTCGCTCTGTCTGGCCCACGTAGACCTTATCACATCCGGAGCAGCTAAGTTTATATACTCCATCTGTTTCCAGAGGAAACTAAATATGATGCAAATTTGAATGGTAGAAGAAGTCGGGGACACCCGAGGAAGATATGACAATATCAAGTGAATCAGATACTTGAGTCGGGCCATTTCAAGAGTAAAAAATAATACAAGAGTATGTGTGAGACGATGTATGAATGTGATGACGCTAGGAGTATTTGCCAAGACTGAGCTGTTCGGCGGTCCGTCCTCTCTGCCTAACCCTGCGGGGAAACGGTGTGATGATTAGTTAGTTAGTTTGTTAAAAGCCAACAATAAGTTCGTTTCAGATTCTGATTATCAAATTTTGATCACCTAGCAAGCATAATAACATGACAGTTGTGGTTTTGTGCTAATTAAAAAATGTTCAAAAGCTCAAACGGTCCTAAAATCGGGGTTTGAAAGGGAACTTTCAAATTTCAATAAAAAACAAAATGACGTTGATTCACCATTTTATGACAAAGCTACATTTGAATTTATGTAATTCACTTCAACTTTGGATTTTCCTCCTTAATTTATTTTATTAGGAAAATCGACAGTTACATTATTGGCACAGACGTGGAAAAATGTAAATAATATTTGAACCAATAAAATAGGTTTTCAAACATCATGATAATGTGAATATGATAATTTGTAGAGTGTCGCCCACGCCGAGAGTACCTGGGTACCTAGCATGGTCGATCGGTATAGGTTTTATCGAAAATGTCGGTAACTTCTCAACGCTCCCGAGCACGACTGCAGGCCGCTAACGAACAAATAATAGTTCACGTCAAATAAATTAGGAACCCTTAGTCGTTGTGAACTGTTATTTGTTCGTTAGCGGCCTGCAGTCGTGCTCGGGAGCGTTGAGAAGTTACCGACATTTTCGATAAAACCTATATCGATCGACCATGCTAGATACCCTGGAGGACCTGCTGGTGGACGTGCGCTGCTTATCATATGCAGAATTCAAAAGAGCCGCACAAGACAGGGAAGAGTGGAAGAAACGAATAGATGAAATTGCTGCAAACCAATCCCAGGATTGAAACCAGAGAGAGAGAGTGTTAATTTCGTGAAAAATCACCTCAAGAGAGACTTTAGCTATTTTTAATAATTACAAACAACCACAGAATATAATATACTTATGTACCTGGCAGGTCACTTCCGATACACATTTTAATTAGAAAGTTTATGTTTAATTAGAGACTTATTCTTTCCTTTGTTGCTTATGTTTTACGCACGTTAAGTTTATTATTACCTCATACGTTTATTTATATTATTTTGCTGAATTGTTACTATGTTTAGATTTAGATATTGGCATTACTATGTGTTTTTAAAGTTTTAACGAAATTCTTGATTTTATGAAACTATATAATATATAGGTACATTCCATGAAAAACCTATAATAATATCCAATAATTCTGTCAAGATTTTTGGTTTTATGACACTGTGTACATTCCATGATAACGTTATAACAATTTTCAATAATTCTTTTTATATTTTTGGTTTTACGACATTATGTACATCCCACTATAACCCAGAAAAATTTACAATAATTCTGTTTAGATTCTGTTTACTTATGTTTTTATGATTATGAGCATGCATGCCTATGCATATGTGTATGTGTGTATGTCTGTGCATATGTATGCATTTATATGTACCCGTCTCAGAACAGACCTTGTCTAGTGAGGCGGGTTACTTATTTGTTTGTATATATTAATTTTATTTCAATAAACGCCAGGGGTGCCAGCAAGTTAAAAAAAATAAATAAAGACTCGAATCGAAAATCTTGAGAGAGAAAAATCAGAAAAAAGATATTGGCACCTCTGGGACTTGAACCCAGGACCTTGTGCTTTCATGGCAACAGTTCTACCAAGTGAGCTGAGGTGTCTATATCCAATTCGGTAAGAAAATTTGTGCTTGGAGAAGACACGAAAAACACTGGACTTTGCAGGATCTGTACGTTCTGGTGGCTCAATTTATATCAATATAAATTCCATTCGAAAAAAGTACGGATTTAGTGGCAACCAAAACAGAGACGCATTTCTCAACAAGCAATACCGTGGTCGAAAATTCAAGATTTCTCAGGCCAAAGCCTGAAACGATCGTTTGGAATATACACAAAACAAATTATTCCATTACGACGCGTAAAACGATACACTCGACTTCGTACGAATGCACAACAAGGAACTCCAGTGAAAATTTTTTTTTTTTTACATGAGCTCCACACAAGAGGCGCTGAGGAAAATAATTTTCCTCAGGGCCTATGTCATCTTTGGGGATGCTGTGTGGAGGGGTTTTTTAGGAAAAGGAAGGAGAGGAGAGTTCTGGAAAGGAAAAAGGTTTAAGGGGTGGGTAGGAATCTGGGGTTCAGTGTGTCTTGGTCATCCAAATCCATTATGGCTTTAAAAAAATATGTTCATATAGTATAGCTATAGACCAATAAACGCTGATTCTGAATAAATAAGTTTTATTAAATAATATTAAACGCAAAGTTTTTAAAAAATTATTAAAAATTCCATTTGTAATCGGGTCGTAAAAACACGCCGTCAAGTTGGCATTATTGAAATGTTTAGTGGTGACGTCACTGTTCGTCGTGTCGTGACGTCACCGTAAGGTCATTGTATGGTAATGTGGGTATGACACGAGCCATCGTATTAATTTATTCGTTTAGGCATAAATAATGTTTCAAAAATAAAGGTTTCTCTATCTCTATTATTGAAATATTCAAAAATTACTTCACAAAAAAAATAGTAACGCTACTTCTAGGGAGAATACTTCGAACAACGAAATTCAAAATGGCGGCAGTTGATCACCTGATTGCCCGATCCTATAGTAACTTTTCGGGAGAAGATGACGTCACACGATTCTCCATACATACGGTGGTTTTCGGGGGATCTTGAAAAATTAAAACTTTGACAATTATTTTAACTATTAAAACTAACTCTATAAATTAAAATAAAAATGCAGTTACTTAAGTTAGAAGGTTATTATTCATTAAAAAAAAATTAAAATTGGACTGGAGTTCTCTATTACAAGATACCCTCTTAACAATGCCCCGTAAATTAACGTCTGCCGCCATGTTTGGTTCTTTCGGAAACAGTCTTGGCGTTCCCAACTATGCCGTTCTCAGCAGCGCCAACTTGCGAAACAATAACGAAAAAAAAACAATAATGCTTATCCAGTACTTACTGGATTAGAAATAAATTATTCAACTCATATTCAACACTTGAACACAGAATGGACGATGAACATTTAACCTTCTACTCGCGCCTAACGGCATAACACTTATATTCGCGCACGGTGTCTCGGACCGAGATTTCATCTCGTCTGTATTCTTTTAATTACATGTACCTATACTTTTTAAGCATTATGGGTATTTATTACAAAGAAGGGGGTATAATTGAATTTAAAAATAGAGAAAATTTTTAAAACTTTTTCTTTAATTGGTAGAAACAGACTTTAAGTCAGCCTCTTAAAAAGAACATAATTTTTGTACTCTAACTTTAATAACAAAAATTTACTTTTTCGCGTGTTAATAAAAAGTACAATAAAATATTATAAAAATAAGAATTAATTAGCATTTTTGGCTAGTAATTTTTACTTACCTAAAAGACCGATAACAGTTAATAAGTGTCTCACGTCCACTCAGCACCAATGCGCGCGCCGCACGTGTTTAGTAAATAATGCCTAGCAACAAATAAAGAAGCTACTAAAAATCTCAAAGTCCCATTGTTGTTAATTTTAGACAAACCAAGGTATTATTGATTTGTCGGTCTGAGACACCAATGTGCGAGTATAGGAAGGTTAACCATTTCGACGCGTGATTATTGGCCCCAAAGGCCTCGGGCATATTTTGTCGGAATGTCAAAATATTTCCGCTTTCCAATAAAATCCGAGTAAATGCAAAATTTCTGAACGCATCCGAAAACTAAAAACTGTTTTTTAAAGGGGATGAGATATGCTAATATATAAATTTGTGATTTGAACATAAAATGTGGTGTTTTTTTCTTTCTAACACTGTTTAGATTAATTTCTAACCACGTTAGTAAGGAGACACAACGATTTCTACGAGACTTTTAAGAGTTGTTCTGAAATGAGAACAAATAAGCATGAGGGGTTAATAAGTGTTTTTTTCTACATTTTTAAAACATAAAACCCACATCTCAAAATCACTTTCCATGGACGTTCAATGGTCGATCTTTCATTTTGATTTAGCAATTGTTATGGGTTGCCCATATACAAGCGCACATACCTAGCTACCCAGCTACCCTGCTACCTAGCTATCTACCTACCTAGCTGCCATCATGAGCCCAGTCCGTGACAGGAAGCTTGCCACGGATCCTTGCAGCCAATAAGCAAGCGCTAATCATTACGCTATCATATAAGGTCACGAATTTCGGATCATTAGCACGAGACCACTGCGTGTCAATCATCGCCCGACCCTTCTAGACCAATGGTAGATGCGTTGCCCATATACGGGATAGGCCGTCTCCCTCTCCCCGCACGCACAAGAGTAACGAGCGAACGAGTCCCGAGCAGAGAGCCCGAGTGGTAGGTGCCGACCGACACGAGTTCTGCCGTTACATGTTGAGACAACGGCCGCTTACCGCTCGTAACACCGAGAGTGGCGTCATGGATTGTTAATCCTGTGGGCCTCCTGCGTACCTGCCCGGTGCCCCCATGGCACTCCTGCTGCGTACCTGCCCGGTGCCCACCATGGCACTCCTCCTGCGTGCTCCAGCATCCGCCCGTCCGCCCATTCGCCCGTCCGCCCGTCCGCCGCTTCACCGCCGTCCACCGCACGTGAGCCCTAATAATACCCCCCCCCCTAGTTTATTTGTGAGCCTCTAGATTCCTAGCTAACCAACCCAGCCTACCCGCTCGTCAGGACTTAAACTGAGCTATTATCTTGTATTACCTTGCCTATTGTCAATAAACCTGTCTATACCAACCCAGTTGTTTCACTGAATATTGCCCATAGAGAGATTGTACCCTCCCGAGACTAAAGTTATCTTTGCCAGCAGCTGCCGTCGGCACCCCTTGCCGAGAAGACCGATTAGAAGTACGGTGAGTGGGTAATTTTTTTACACCGCATTTTAGACAAGTAACATAATACGATCCTAACACAATCTAGAAAAAAACAACCAAATAACACATTATTAAAAGCAGAATTTGTAAAAATAAGAAATAATGTCACTACAAAAAACGAAACTTAAAACAAACACACTACAGTAATCTTTTTAAAAAATGCGAAAATGACAGTAAAAAAACTTGGAACTTAATTAATAATATTATTAAGAACCAATCTTACACCTCAAGAAATTTTTGTACTAAATTAATCATTAATGATAAAATAATCACTAACAATGTAGAGATATGCAACCAATTTAATAATTTCTTTTGCAACATTGGCTCCTCCTTAGCCGCTAATATACATGGCAAAATCAAACACAATCCAGCCAATGAAATAACGTTAATGCATGATAGCATTGAAACTTTATATCTTCAGCCTACTACGGAGTTAGAAATAAGTCTAATATTAAAATCTCTAAAACAAAATGCAAGTGCTGGTTACGATTCACTCAAATGTAAGACAGTGCTAAGTCTCTCCACAGAATTGATTCCTACTTTAACAAAATTAATCAATCAATGTTTTAAAGAGGGAACTTTTCCGGGTAGCTGTAAAATTGCTAAGGTGATACCAATTCACAAAGGTGGGTCCAAAACAAATACCTCAAACTACAGACCCATCTCAATCTTACCAATTTTATCTAAAATTTTTGAACGTGTAATTTACGATAGATTAAACAATTTTCTGCTACACAAAAAATTCTTATATAAAAAACAATACGGCTTTAGGAAAAAATCGAACACACTAGGAGCAATAAACGACTTAATCAGTAAACTTAGAAGTGGCATTGATGGTGGAAATTATATTTTATCTATATTAGTTGACCTTCAAAAAGCCTTTGATACAGTTAGTCATGACATACTTCTCAAGAAACTCGAGAAAATTGGTGTAGTTGGTCCTGCTCTCAATATACTCAAATCATATCTTAGCAACAGAAAGAAATTCGTTAGCATTAACAATCAAAATAGCAACTACGTTCCAATAAGCTATGGAGTTCCGCAGGGGTCCATACTAGGTCCACTACTGTTCCAAATTTATATTAATGATAAATCGCAATTAATTTTAAATGGTGAAATCTTTTTATACGCAGATGATACAGCAATTTTCTACTGGGGTAAAGATTTAGATATCTTACTAGAAAATGCACAAACAGATCTAGAAAAAATCAATAGTTGGCTCCAATCAAATGTTTTAACAATGAATGTTAAAAAAACAGGATACATGATCTTAAGCTCAACCCGTAAAATAATTCCTCCTCATGTACCCTTAAAAATTGAAAACAACGACTTGCAAAACCTGATCCAGGAAAAATATCTTGGGTTGTGCATTGATCAGCATTTGACATTTAAACAACACATACAAGGTATTAAAGATAAAATCATCCCCTTAATTAGCGTATTTAGCCGGCTATCATATCTGTTGCCAAATAAATTAAAAATAGATTTATATTATAGTCTCGTACAATCACATTTAAATTATTTGATTGAAATCTGGGGAAACGCATGTGAAACACACATAAATGAATTACAGGTAATACAAAACAAGGTAATCAAAAAACTATTTAATTACAAGCCCAGAACATCCACAAAAAAAATATATGTGGAAACAAAACTATTAACATTAAGAAAACTATATGAATACAATACATGTCTCCTTATATACAAAATACAAAATAATCTCGTATACACAAACACAGAATTCATTAAAACGTCCCAAATACACAAACACTTTACACGACAACGCGATAACATACATTTAAATACCATCCACACTAACTATGGTAAACAATCCATTGGTTACGAGGGGGGCAACTTATATAATTGCCTCCCAAATGACATTAAAAACGAAAAGAAGCTGGGTAAATTTAAAAAACAATTATTTATATTTATTCTTGATAAACAAAACAATGAAATAGAATAGCGCTGTATTGAAATATTTATTTTATCAATGTGTATAATTATTTCTAGTTAAATGAGTGAAAATGTAATTTTCTTTTAACTGGAATAAAAAAAAAAAAAAAAGAAAATGTGGGTAAATATAGGAATTTGATTTAGATTAGGTAAGTAGTGTTGGATGTTGTGTGTTGTGATTGTCTTATTTCATATTTAACTTCATTTCAGCAATAAGCACTTTTAATTTTCGTTTACTATATCTCGATGTATAGAGCCTCTTACATTAAACTTTCCTGTCTATGGCACATTTTATTCAAACATTGCAATGTTTTCTGTGTCTATGCTCGCTTTTGTCTGTATAAATAAGCTGTTTTCGATACTGTCATTCATTCTTCTCGACATTTTACGGATTACTTCCACAATTCTTGACGCCAGTCAAGTGTTCAGAATCCAATCATTTCCTCTGTAAATTTATTCACTGAATAAACTAAAATTTACAACAATATCCAGTACAAACGCAAGTGTTTTTACTTTAAAAAAGAATAACCTCTCAAACCATCAAAACCCATCATCACATCTCTCTCAAACTGTACGTTCCTTTGGTGTGGAACCGAAAGAAGTTAACAAAAGCAGCTCAGTTTACGCCTGACTGCAGACTATCTGGAGACCATACCCTGAGAACGCTAGTAGTTCTCAAGTAGTTCTCATTTTTTTCATTGTTAGATTTATCTCTAACGATACTAGAAAAATGTGTGCTGTCTAAAACCCATTGAATCACAGAATACCATCTTGGTCCCAGCTCACAGGGGTCTCAGAAATCCTCAGTGCCTCCTTTACCACCATGATGAGAACGATGATATGAAAGATTTTGGAAAGAGGAAACAACATGCTTTATAATAAATCTAAAAGTTAATTACGGAATAAATAAAATGTACTTTTGTATGAAACCAAAATTTACGACCGCATTTTGAAAAAAAAAATTGATGTGAATTTTTAAGAATTATTTTTAAATAATAAAGTGAGGAATTAGTAAAGTAATTTTAGTTTGAAAAAAAAAACGTAAAGTAAGTCATTTTTAAAACTTTTCAATGTTTGTATTCAAAATTTATACATTTAAAAATTACACGATTATCTATAATATAAAAATGAATCGCTAAATGTGTTGGTAAGCGCAAATCTCGAGATCGGCTGAACCGATTTCGCTAATTCTTTTTTTAGAATATTCCTTGAAGTACGAGGATGGTTCTTACGGAGAGAAAAATTAAGAAAATTGGATAATTTCTGAAAACATGAGCATGTTTGACAGTTCGCGTGTTTGAGAATGACATTTTGCAAAACATTGATGGTTCAATCAGGATTCTATTTTTGAAAATCTTTAATAAATTTATTTAAAGAAGGTACTCCCCTAAAAGTTTGAATCGAATCAAGAATTTTAGATATTTTAAATAGGTACCTTTGTTAGGTACCAAATTTAATATATATGAAAAATGGAAATTTGAATAAACATTGTAAAAGGTGGCACACGGGCTGTATAATAACTGAATGTACTGGGATTGAATATATGGAATGCGGGAGGAGGGTTGACGGGACGAGGGAGCGGGAAAGGGAAGAAGGGGAACGCGGGAGGGGAAGGGGACGTGTGAGGGGGGAGGGGAACTCGAAAGGGTTGTTAGCGGGACGGGGGAAGGGGGGAGGGAAGTGGAGTGGGGAGAGGGAAGGTGGAGGTGACTGAGTGGGAACGCGAGAGGGGAAGAGGACGCAGGAGAAGAAGGGGAGGCGGAAGGGGAACGGAACGAATGGGAAAGGACATTCAGGAAGATTTCTTTATTAAATGGCATAGCAACGCATGCCGAGACCAGCTAGTTTCTTATAAAAACCTTGAATGCGTATTTAATCACCTTTTGTTTAAAAAGTGAAGGTTATTGCCACCTAGCGGTATAGTTTGTAACTTGACTGTTTGAATTACAGATTACAAGTTACGTCCATAGGGTCGCACTATTTTTTAAGGATAGAGGATAAAGCAGATTTCTGGAGTCTGTATATTATGTAGATTAAACAATGGTGGTTGTTTTGTTTATGTGTTGGAAAATGTTATTTATAAATAGCCTGCGTTTCTAGTTAAAAATGCTCTCTTAATAACGTGGATCTCCTGTAAACAGCTAGCATTATCTAGCTAGTGGTCAAAGTGGCCAATTTAAGTGTTTTGTTCGGGTCGGGAACATATTTATTGTGAAATGTGCCGTGAAATAAAACTAGAAGATTTCCTACGTAAAACCATGTTTTTATTGAAGTCCTTCTGCTCAATTACCCATTTATAACATGGTCCTTCTAGCCGCATAGCCCTTACGAGCGGATGAAGGCATCAAAGGAATTACCGGAATGAACCAGCGAGCTATATGATAAAAAAAACCAGAAGGATGAAAACATGAACCAGAAGATAAGAGATAAGTATCCTTGCCATCCTGTCACAATTTCATGAATTCCTGTTCAAACTAGCTCTATTTTTTGTGTGTCGATGTACTTATTTTAAATACAAAAAAATTAACTACCCTCAGTGGAAAATGCAAGTCATGCAAATTTATTTTAGGTTAATTGTTTAGAAGATAATTATTTTAAGATTCTGTCATTGTTCATAGCTTGAATTGGTTATTACTGTTGTTTTACGCGATTATTGCACAGAAATTGTTTTTGAAGGAACATTTTTTATTGTTGAATTATTGTCAAATACGTAATAAAAATGGATAATTTAAAATCATTGATTAACAAACGGGGAGTGTTGAAAGGTAAACTTACGAGATTTGCGGATTCATTAAATGCATTATCAGTTAATGAAATTAAAATTCGCTATGCTAGAATTGAGAAAATAATTGATGATTTCGAAGAAATCCAGGAACAAATCGAAAGCCTTCCGGATTCCAACGAAATCGATAATAATTTGCAAAGGGAGAATTTTGAAAACCAATATTATTCAATTCTAGCAACAGCAAGGGGAGCAATTCTGTCTGTGGAGACTCCCAAATTGGAAATAAAATTACCTAGCCTCCAATTACGAGAATTTAACGGCGATCCAAAAAATTGGATTAATTTTCTAGAAACCTTTAAGACACTAGTTCATAACAATACTGCCTTAAGCAATGTACAGAAGTTTTATTATCTGCAATCCTGTTTAAAGGGGAATGCAGCAAAGATAATCGCCAATTTCGAGGTATCAGACCTGAATTATATATCGGCTTTTGAGTTGTTGCAACAGAGGTTTGCAAATTTGCGAACTACCGTACATAGACACATCCAAGCTCTGTTTCAACTTAAAGAGATGAAACATGAGGATCCAGTAGCCATGCGTTACCTGATTGATGAAACGAATGTAAATCTCAAAGCGTTGCAGAATTTAAGCGTGAAAACAGAACAATGGGATGCTTTAATTATATACGTAATTTCTAATAAATTGGATGCAAGTTCTAGAAAGCATTGGGAACAAACCCCATTGCAGGATGAGCTACCTACGTTACAGGAATTTCTTAAATGTTTAACCTCGCGTGCACAAGTTTTGGAATTAATGTTAAATTCAGATTCGAAAAAAATTCCTACCCACCCGAAAGCAAATAGTAGCAACAATAATCCTAAAAAGGAATCGGTATTTTTAGCTGCTACCCACAATAATTGTATTTGTTGTAATGACAAGGGACATAAAATATATTATTGTAAAACATTTTTAAAATTAAATTCAGGAGAGAGAGCCAACGCAATAAGGAGGTACCGTGCCTGCTTCAAATGTTTGAGGTTAGGACATACGGCCCCATATTGTAAAATTAATTTGAAATGCAAGCATTGTGATAGCGAAAGCCACAATACGTTATTGCACAGGGAGATGCATCCGAGCGATGACTCCATGAATAAAGGTGAAGATCACCCCGGAGGTGACTGCCAAATGGATGCTGAACGAGTTTCAGTGTCAAACCATTCAGCCTTAGCGAAGGCAGAAAAAACAATTTTATTGTCGACTGCTATCATTGGGGTGGTAGATCACAATAATAAAGTGCATGAGGCAAGGGTCCTGATTGACTCTGGAGCTCAAGCCAATTTTATGTGCGAAAAGTTCGCAATGAAATTAAATTTAAGATGTGAAAACATAAACAAGCCTGTGTTAGGCATACACAACAATGTTACTCATATAAAGAAACGTGTTGCTATTAAAATGAAATCTCTGAGGACAAATTATAACCAAAATATCAATTGTCTAATATTGCAGGAAATAACCACAAATCTACCTCAAGCAACAGTGGCCAGAAAAAATATTAAGCTGCCACCTGGATTACAAATGGCGGACCCAAATTTCAACGTAGCGGCTCCCATTGATATCTTGTTAGGCTCTGAGAGCTTTTGGGATATACTACAAGATGATCGGCTGAGATTGGATACCGGACCTACTCTTCAGAGGACTGAACTAGGATGGATCATATCGGGCCCAATCAACATTCATCATAAAAAAAGGCCAGTACCGCAAATTTGTAGTTTATCAATAAACACATTATCCAATCAATTAGAAAATTTCTGGAAAATGGAGGAAGTGAATCCTGCGAGATTTCAAAACCATGAGGAGAAGGCGTGTGAAGCAGATTTCGTCGCCACGCACTCTAGGGAGAGCGATGGTAGATACGTTGTAAGTCTGCCGCGCCGCCCTTGTGTGAGTCAACTTGGTGACTCACTAAACACAGCGGAGAAAAGATTTAAGAATTTAGAGAAGAAATTTTTAATAAATCCTGAATTGAAATTGCAATATGTACAATTTATGCGGGAAGATGAACAACTAGGTCATATGGAGTTATGTGATAAATGGAGAGAGGATGAGCAATCCTATTTTTTGCCGCATCACGCGGTTATTAAAGAAGCTAGCACCACGACGAAGGTGCGTGTAGTGTTTGATGGTTCGACAAAGACGTCGACCGGAATATCCCTGAACGATGCTCTGATGGTGGGAGCTGTCATTCAAAAGGACTTATACAGCCATTTATTACATTTCAGAAAACATCGATACGTCATGACTGCGGACATCGAAAAAATGTACCGTCAAATCAACGTATGCGAAGCGGATCGCAGCCTTCAGAAGATTGTATGGCGCGAATCACAAGAAGAGGAACTACGACATTACAAATTGAAGACCGTTACCTATGGGCTGGGACCTTCCTCTTTCCTAGCAACGAGATGTCTTCGACAAATTGGTATGGATAATCAAGTTAATTTCCCAGTAGCAAGTCAAGTCATAGAAAATGATTTTTATATGGACGATTTATTGACTGGAGGGGATGACTTGGAAGTTTGTTTCAAGATGAAGAAACAAAATAGTGATATCTTGCTGTCCGCAGGGATGACCCTGAGGAAGTGGAGATCAAATGTTTTGGAATTGTCATCTGGGCGGGGCCAAGGTGAAATTGCCAAACAGGGCAATTGTGAAAAAATGATCACTGACAATTCCAAGAATGAAAAAATACTTGGATTAATTTGGAATAATATGTCATGTTTGGATCCCCCGAAAATAAAAAGTAAAAATGAACTATTGGTAGCGGATGCTCAAGAATGGGATATTTTAGAAAAATTCTCATCGCTAACCAAATTAAAAAGAGTAAGCGCTCAAGCGTTAAGATTTATACATAATTGTCGTAACCCTAAGGATAAAAAGTATGGCAATTTAACTGTCTCCGAGCTGGAAGCAGCTTTAAAATGCCTACTGAAATCATCTCAAGAACACTCGTTTAAAAGAGAATTGAAGGACCTAAAGAAGCATGGGTTAGTAAACAAAAACAGTAGATTGAAAGCTCTCAATCCCTCTTTAATGGAAGGTTTAATTTGCGCAAGTGGACGATTAAAATTAGCTACTTATTTATCGCATCATCAAAGGCACCCGATAATATTATCACCGTCACATAAAATAACTGAACTTATTATACGTAATTATCATTATGAACATTTACATGCAGGTCCCCAAGCGCTGTTATCGGAAATACGCTTGAAATATTGGCCGATATTTGGGAGAAACACTGTTAAGCGTATCCTACATAAGTGTGTTGTATGTTTTAGATACCGACCTCAGGTTTGCCGGCAGATCATGGGAGACCTTCCAGTTGAGAGAATCACTCCCAGTCTACCGTTCTCTGTCACAGGGGTCGACTTTGCCGGACCGATAGACACGAAGGCTGGAGCGCTGAGAAAATCTCCGCTCATTAAGTCGTATCTTTGCATATTTGTTTGTTTTTCTACCAAAGCGGTTCATTTGGAACTTGTAACAGATTTGTCAAGCGATGCTTTTTTAAATTGTTTAAAAAGGTTCATTGCCCGTAGGGGTCAGCCGGAAAAAATATTTTCTGACAATGCAACCACTTTCAGAGGAGCTTCCAATAAGCTCAAAGAACTGTATGCCAGTCTGAGACTGAACAATGACAAAATCCATAGGTTTTTAGCTGATAAGGGAATTTCTTGGAGTTTTATACCGCCTAGGGCGCCGAATCATGGCGGGCTGTGGGAAGCCGCCGTCAAGTCCACCAAGTTTCATTTATATCGAATTACTAAAAATAACCCATTGCAGTTTGAATTATTATATACTTTGCTTTGTCAGATAGAGGCTTGTTTGAACTCCCGTCCCTTAACTTCCCTGTCTGATGACGTAGACGACCTTCTCCCTTTAACCCCCAACCATTTCCTCATGGGCAGGGATGCTTCGGTTATTCCCGAGGTGGATGTCCGCGAGCTCCCGGAGAACAGACTAAGCAAATATCAAAAATTAAACGCTCTAATTCAAAATTTCTGGTTCAGATGGAAACGAGATTACCTTGCCGAGCTGCAAAAACGGACCAAATGGCAGGCCAGCAACCAAAAGGCAATAAAGAAGGACGATCTGGTAATCTTGATGGAAGACAATCTGCCTCCTGCATTGTGGAAGATGGCGCGCATATTAACTACTCATCCAGGCCCGGATGGAGTAGTGAGGGTGGTTACCCTCAAAACAGCACAAGGCACTTTTGTGAGACCCATCACAAAAATATGTTTGATGCCAATAGAAGCAAACTTGGATCCAAATTTCCCGACCCGGCAAACCACGGACCTTCCCAAGGTCACAGCCTAACTGTAATTAGGGCTGAACCGATGCAACCAAACCACAACTATAATTATGGAGCATCGGTATTGGTGTTGTTGACACCACTGTATCCTGTCTGAAGCCACTGGGGCTTCCAGTTAACAAAAGCGAGTTGATCATCCCCGCTGCAGAATTAATGGTACTACATATCTGATTACCAGGGCACGGCCGCCCCATAATTTATGATGATCTACCCAATGACACACAGAAGTACATGGTGATGTACTACCCAATGATGACACACAGAAGTACATGGTGATGTACTATTAAAATATGATGACCACACTGGACAAGATGGCCGAGTAGTCTACCCAGTGAAGTGTTCTCTCTGTTTTTGGCAGTGCCATGCCAGTGATAAACTGATAGTCAGTTCACAGCGAACTAACAATTTATTGCTATTTGTGGATTGGTGTTAGTTAAAAAATAATATAATTGACAATGAGACATTATTGAATTGTCAATTGTACAAATTTATTATTAATGTTGTGATGTTGTTATATTTTGTGAAATTTTTTATGATTTTTTAGAAATTTGTAAATTTTTAGGTTATTGTTAATTGTTGGTTAGGTTCCCGGACCCTTTAAATTTAGATAGGTACACATCTGGTAAAATTTTAGTATATTGTTGTAAATTTAGGAATTTGTAGTTTGATTTTTTAATTTCAAAAAAACTTGTTGTTTTTTCTCATTCCCCGCCCGGCAGTATGTTTAAAAAGTGAAGGTTATTGCCACCTAGCGGTATAGTTTGTAACTTGACTGTTTGAATTACAGATTACAAGTTACGTCCATAGGGTCGCACTATTTTTTAAGGATAGAGGATAAAGCAGATTTCTGGAGTCTGTATATTATGTAGATTAAACAATGGTGGTTGTTTTGTTTATGTGTTGGAAAATGTTATTTATAAATAGCCTGCGTTTCTAGTTAAAAATGCTCTCTTAACAACGTGGATCTCCTGTAAACAGCTAGCATTATCTAGCTAGTGGTCAAAGTGGCCAATTTAAGTGTTTTGTTCGGGTCGGGAACATATTTATTGTGAAATGTGCCGGGAAATAAAACTAGAAGATTTCCTACGTAAAACCATGTTTTTATTGAAGTCCTTCTGCTCAATTACCCATTTATAACACCTTTCGAAAACAGTTTTTAGTTTTCGGATATGTTCACAAATATTCCAGTTATTTTGCTTTTATTGCAAAGCCGCAATATTTTGATCTACCGACAAAAAATAGGCCCAATTTTTGAAAGGTAAGTAAAAGAGCATGCAATATACTTTTATTTGCTGCAAATAATTTTTTGAAACACCGTTGCAGTATGACATAGTATAATACAATCAAACAAACCAAAACAAATTTGAAACCATATTTATTTATCAGATGAATCTCTAATAATGACATGGTCAGAATATTAATAAAAATTATGTACAATTACTATCACATCAACGACTCATTTAAATCATTCACTAGAACATGAAGATTGTTAGTAGTGGGCGGAAGTCTGGGCGGCGGCAACAGCGGCTTGGTGGGCGGCCTTGGCGTGAGCTACCTCGGGGGTGTCTACTACACGTCCATCTTGTCCCAAGGGAGCAGCTCCATGGGCGTAAGATCCATAGATGGCAGGGGCGGGGGCGGCGTAAGCTCCATAGAGGGCGGGGGCAGCGTAAGCACCGTTGTAGGCACCGTTGTAAGCTCCATGGGCGGATCCGCTGGAAGCGGCGGCAACGGCGGTGTTGTGGGCGGCCTTAGCTTGAGCTACCTCGGGTGTGTCTACGACACGTCCATCTTGACCGATGGGGGCGGCTCCATGAGCGTAAGCTCCAGCGTAGGCGGAGGCACCGTTGTATCCGTTGTTGTAGTTTCCGTTGTCCTGGCTTTCGGCCAGACCTTCTCCCTTCCATTGTCCATCTTCACCGTTGTAAGCGGGGGCGGAGTAAGCACCGTTGTAAGCTCCATTGTAGGCACCGTTGTAGGCACCATTGTAAGCTCCGTTGGAAGCGGCGGCAACAGCGGCGTTGTGGGCGGCCTTAGCGTGAGCTACCTCGGGGGTGTCTACGACACGTCCGTCAATTCCGATGGGGGCGGCTCCATGAGCGTAAGCTCCGGAGTAGGCTCCAGCGTAGTTGGAGGCACCGTTGTAGACACCATATCCATTGTTGTACTGTCCATTGTCCTGGCTCTCGGCCAGACCCTCTCCCTTCCATTGTCCCTCATCATTGCTGATGTAGTTAGCGGAGACCACGGCTCCCACGCACAGGAAAGTGAAGATCTGAAATTGCAGAAAATGACTTAAGTTGAATGATATAAAAGAGAAATGTTGTAATGTTAAGTCAATTCTTATTTTTAAACGCAAATAAATCCTTGGATTATAAACTTACAATAGCGTTCATGTTGATAGTCTCGTGTGAGCCTTTTCTGAGAGGAAAACTGCTTGTGATTAGATTGGTGTCCGCGCGGAGGTTTTATACTAACCGAAAACTTTCTTCCTTTTGCTAATCCTTGGGTGGGAGTGGGGGTCAGGTATAATGGTTTATGATATTGCAATCGAAATAAAATAGTTTTTATCATAACTGATATAAGTAGTTACTTGTATTTATATAATAATTATGTATGCAATGCGAACTTCAAATTTGATTTCATTGCCAAGTAAAAAAAACTTGATTGTGTTTTTTCATATAAATTATTTAGAAGGTTGTAAGTTCTAGCTCGCTGTCGTTAGTTGTCAAATCACGCTTGTTAGTTTATTGTTATTAATTTTGGTTTACAAAGCCGTAGTATGCTTCCTCCTCCGGTCTGCAATGTTTTAGATGGCACTGCATTTGCCATAATTAGGGCAGAAATGGGGGTCATACCTACCCGAAAAAATTAGATTATCTGAAATCTCACTAACTCACCTACAACCCGGTTTAAATCACGGCGTTATTTAATAATTTAAAAAACGGTAATTTCAAGGCAGATACGGCAGATCTCCTGGATCTCCCGGATCTGCCGGGTCTGCCGGATCTTCCGGATCTGCCGGATCTGCCGGATCTGCCGGATTTGCCGGTTCTACCGGATCTGCCCTAATGATGGATCCCTAAACGCTTGCCGAAACGTTGGCTAAAGAAGGAAGTAGCGCAACACGGTATAACACCCCAAAAACAAATAACGAAAAAACTATGTAAATTTTATTTAAATTGAATAAATTCGTAAAATAATTTTTTTCGCGCATGCTGGGACTTGTCACTTCAACTTTGGAGTTCTGACCTCCGTTATTTTATTTTTATGGAAAATCGACAGTTATATTATTTTTTCAAGGTATAGTCAACTATTTACAATAATTGACAGCCGGCGTAGTCCAGTGGTAAGGCTCTTGATTCGTTCACCGAAGGTCGCGGGATCGAATCCCGGCGTGGCAAATAAATTTTATTTGATTAATTTGTTTCTTTCACAATTTATTCATTTAAAATAATATATAGTATATTTGCGGCACGTTCCAGAGTGGAAGATACTCTCAGTATCTCCCTGGTGTAAGACCACTATTCAGAATTGATACGTTGCTTGAAATGGCTTTACTTGTTTGGTGACCAGTTCTGAATAGCTCCCTACTACCTTCAGCCTCACAACATACCCCAATTGGGGATGCCATAGTCTTACTGGCTTCAGATGGGATTCTTCAGCGGTTTTCATGTAAAAGAAAAAAATTCAGCCAAATTGAAGTGTGCAGTTCACACGCAGTTAAAGTGAAACCTTCATAAAACCAAAGCAGACAGGACTGGGGAGGCTAGCAACGAAGCGCCGCACAAAGAGGAGACCGATTATTCTATCTCATTCTCTCGCCGCTTAAATCCTATAGATGTATGTGTTTGTCTCTTTATAGTGTCGTTTTTTCGTTTCAGCAAATTTCAAATCACAACGATGCTAAAGAAGTTTTCATTTCAATTAAACGTGTTCACACATAATAATTATATTCATTGGATAATTTTTTGAAGAGCGCTATTTTTGTGTGGAAATCACCTCAAGGGCGCTGAAGACTTATCAAATTTCATTACTTACAAACAAATACAGAAAACATACTTACCTTGCAGGTCACTTCCGATAAACACACTTTCATTAGAAAGTTTATGCTTGGAGAAGATACGAATTTGCACG
Organism: Limnephilus rhombicus; assembly: GCA_929108145.2. Taxonomy (NCBI): domain Eukaryota; kingdom Metazoa; phylum Arthropoda; class Insecta; order Trichoptera; family Limnephilidae; genus Limnephilus; species Limnephilus rhombicus. Next base: position 42,321,390 of record OV815291.1, on the reverse strand, counting down.
CAGTGGACACTATATTTAAAACCCTGGACGTTGCACGATATTGCATTTGCCACCCTCATTACTATTGATGTTACGTTTATAAGAAGGTTAGTGGCAAAAAAGGTTGGTATGAATTTTGAAAGATTGGAGAATTTAGAAATCTTTATGGCTGGAGAATTTTTATGAAATGACCTTAAAAAGTTTACAAGCTCTTAGTTGCCGAAATTTGTACGCATTTAGTTATTTACAATCGCGGGCTGTGAAGGTGAAGGTGAAAGGTTTTGGACTTTAAGGCGCCGCATCCGCGCCCAAAAAGTAAAAAATGGAGAGATATGTAATTACGAATATTAGAGGAGTGCGCTTATATTTAAAGCGATAAAATCGATGCGAAAATTGTGAAAATGTTTAATAAAACACGACTTGTTTAAAATAGACCAAAAATCTCGTAAAATGCGTCTTAAATATCATTTTAAGAAACATTGTGAATTTTTTCACAACTGTAAATTTTAAAATAACTGAAACAAACGTGTTTATAATAATTTTCGGAGCATAATTTGCGATTTTTTTTCTGTTGAGGGAATTTCACATAATTTGCATTTCGACGTGGAACGCGTCTAGATATTATCTTAAAAAAATAGGATTTATTTTTTTTAGAACTTAAAAACTTCAACATCGGTAGAAATTCGGGAAGCGGCGGCTTAAGTTTAGCTCTAAATTCTGCCGTGCCCGTGATCTTTCTTAAATCTCGTCGAACTTAGTATCTGGTGTGCGCTTTGGTACCTTCAACCTTCCGATAGCTGATGATGCTGCTGACCTGAGGGTTGACTATCAAGAATTGGAATTTTCTGGAATATGCATTTCCGATAAGTAATCCAGAGCCAATTCCATTAAGGGACTTAAATGCCATTGAGCAGAAGTTGAACTGGATTCTTTCAGGTCATTTAAGCCAGTGAAGATTTTTTAAATGCCCTGAAATGGGAGAATATTTAGAGACGCCGTACACGCGATAAGTTTTGCGGCAGTATTAAAAACGCATTTAAAACGAACTGTTATTTGTAGATTTGATATTTTTGTAAACTTGGCAATACGAATTGACTACTAATTTAATCGCTTCGGTGGCAAGTTTCTCCACACTGCTTTTATTTGCCGTAATTGAAAGAACCCCGTAAGTCTTTAAATAAGAAAGAGTAAATGTAATTTATGAATTTTATTAATCGGTGGTAGTTTGGTTTGTCTGATGGGCACTTTAATTCATAATTCTTTGGGTAACCCATCAACTCCTGCCGATCTTCCACGATCTCCCTGTGGTCCCTATAATTCCTTTACCCAAGGATACTGTATTCACTTTTGTACTATCCAGTTAATATGATAAATTCAACTTATTAACTGAACACCCCAATAGCATCTAAGTATTGATTATCAATCTATAATATAAAAATGAATCGCTAAATGTGTTGGTAAGCGCAAATCTCGAGATCGGCTGAACCGATTTCGCTAATTCTTTTTTTAGAATATCCCTTGAAGTGCGAGGATGGTTCTTACGGAGAGAAAAATTTAGAAAATTGCGCAGAATATTGGATAATTTCAGAAAACATCGCACGTTTGACAGTTCGCGTGTTAGAGAATGACATTTTGCAAAACAATGAATGATTGTGCAATCAGGATTCTATTTTTGAAAAGTTGAAAAATTTATTTAAAGTAGGTACTCCCCTAATATTTGGAATCGAATCAAGAATTTTAGATATTTTAAATAGGTACCTATGTTAGGTACCAAATTTAATATACATGAAAAATGGAAATTTGAATAAAAATTGTAAAAGGTGGCACGCGGGCTGTTTAAGAACTGAATGTACTGGGATTGAATATATGGAACGCGGGAGGAGGGTTGGCGGGACGAGGTAGCGGTAAAGGGAAGAGGGAAGGCGGGGAAGGTGGAAGGGGAACGCGGGAAGGGGGACCTGGGAGGGGGAGGGGAACTCGGGAGGGGGGTTCGCGGGACGGTGAAGGGGGGGGGAGTAGAGTAGGGAGAGGGAAGGTGGAGGTGACGGAGTGGGAACGCGAGAGGGGAAGAGGACGCAGGAGAAGAAGGGGAGGCGGAAGGGGAACGGGACGATGGGAAAGGACACTCAGGGAGAAACAATTTCTTTATTAAGTGGCATAGCGACGCATGCCGGGACCAGCTAGTTTTTAATAAAATTCTAGAAGTGTCGACTCTTTTCTACAAAAAAAATTGAATTTATTTCGGAAGATTGTTATTTTTTCTAGAAAAGTAATGTTTTAAATTTATCAAAAGGCTGTTTATTTTATCACAATAAGGTAAGACCGTTGGTCATTGGCAGATTTGTTTAAAACGAAATGTTGCATTATATAAACAGACATTTAAATAAATCAATAAATCAATAAATCATACAGTAAAATAAATCAATAAATTTTCTAGGAAAGCTACTTTCCAGAATTTCAAAAGTTAGTTCGAATAAAATCATTAGAAAAAAATCCGCGCACGTGTTTTGTAATGAAAATACTTAACTTTTTCTGTTTATTTACGGTCTCACAAACTAATATATTTCATAATTCAGGGCTGAAGAAGGAACGTTCGTTCTGAAACCGGTTGGTAAGTATAAAAGTGGTTCAAACAAAGTTAAATTGTTTCATTTATCTATAATGGATAACCAAAAAAGTTATAGCTATATTCCAAAGTATAATATATTTCATTTTTATTTTTAACTTAACGATTAAAACCTCAAATTGTAATATTTAATTAAATGAAGAGAATATATAAGCGAAACTCAATCGCAAATCTGAAGACCAAAAAATGAAGATAATGTACGGCAACAGCTCTACCAACTGAGCTCCGGCGTCTATATCCAATTCGGTCACTTATAACTGCATCATACTTCGACTAAGAACTACAAAAAAATGAAGATAGTGTTGGTAGTTGTTAGTCGAAGTATGATGCAGTTATAAGTGATCGAATTGGATATAGTCACCTTAGCTCAGTTGGTAGAGCTGTTGCCATGAAAGCGGACGGTTCCAGAGGTGCCAATATCCTATTCTGATTTTTCTGTCTTCAGATTTTCGATTAACTTTCGCTAATATTGTCTTAATTTAATTTAACATATTTATTTTTTTTTTGTTTAGACGTTATTTAAACATAATAATTACTTATTATAAATAAATAACTTCAAAAAGAACATAATTATAATAGTTTTGTCTTCACATGTTTGAGCATTTTTATTTCTAACTCGAATGCAGGTATGTATTAAAGCAAATTTTGAATGAAATCAAATCGATATTCAATCTTTCTCACCGGAATCGCCCTGTACGATTGAATGACCATCTTTCGACGAAATTTGTAAACTCAGCCGCTGGGTAATGGGCCTTAGAGGATTAATCGAATGTTTATAATAAATTGGCGAGTCAAAGAGGTAATTAAGATTATAATGAAATGCATTGGTTATAATGAAAAGATTTAAATACATTTAAGAACCATAAGTTTTATTCAGTTCAGCGGTGAAATTAGGTCAAACAGACAACACATATAATACGTTCAATGAACAACAAATAAAAAACAATTTTGAAAAAAAAGTGAGAAAATAAATAGAAGTACGACTACTATCACATATATTATCGGTACAAAACACGATGTTGAAGTGCAAAATTATACAATAATTCATTAAAACATGAAGATTATTAGTAGTGGGCAGCAGTCTGGGCGGCGGCAACAGCGGCTTGGTGGGCGGCCTTGGCGTGAGCTACTTCGGGGGTGTCTACTACACGTCCATCTTGTCCCAGGGGAGCAGCTCCATGGGCGTAAGATCCATGGACGGCAGGGGCGGCGTAAGCTCCATGAAGGGCGGGGGCAGCGTAAGCACCATTGTAGGCACCGTTGTAAGCTCCATAGGCGGGTCCGCTGGAAGCGGCGGCAATAGCGGCATTGTGGGCAGCCTTAGCTTGGGCAACCTCGGGGGTATCTACTACACGACCGTCATGACCGATGGGGGCGGCTCCATGAGCGTAAGCTCCGGAGTAAGCTCCGGCGTAGGCGGAAGCACCGTTGTATCCATTGTTGTAGTTACCGTTGTCTTGGCTTTCGGCCAGACCTTCTCCCTTCCATTGTCCATCTTCACCATTGTAAGCAGGGGCGGAGTAAGCACCGTTGTAGGCACCGTTGTAAGCTCCATTGTAAGCTCCATGGGCGGCACCGTTGGAAGCGGCGGCAACAGCGGCGTTGTGGGCGGCCTTAGCGTGAGCTACCTCGGGGGTGTCTACGACACGTCCGTCATGACCGATGGGGGCGGCTCCATGAGCGTAAGCTCCGGAGTAGGCTCCAGCGTAGTTGGAGGCACCGTTGTAGGCACCATATCCATGGTCGTACTGTCCATTGTCCTGGCTCTCGGCCAGACCCTCTCCCTTCCATTGTCCCTCATCATTGCTGATGTAGTTAGCGGAGACCACGGCTCCCACGCACAGGAAAGTGAAGATCTGAAATATGGAAAATGTCAAGTTTTTATGATATAAAAGATAAATGTCCTAATGAAAACACATTTCTTCTTTTTAAACGCAAATAAATCCTTGGGTTCTAAACTTACAATAGCGTTCATGTTGATAGTCTTGTATGAGCCTTTTCTGAGAGGAAAACTGCTTGTGATTAGAAAAATGATAATGCAAAGGCTTTATACTATCGAAGCCTTCTTGAGATGGTGGGAGTGGTGGGTGATTTGGTATGACGTTAGCGGTTCAACAACTCTGTTATCAAATTCGTTCTTGAAATTTATTGACATGCACTTTCATATAATGTAATGAATACCGTTGAATGTAGATAGACATCAAAAAACCAGTTTAGAGGCACGTGGAGAATTAAAATAATTGAATTCTTGAACTGATATGTATGCATGAAGTCTGACAAAGCATTGAATTCGTGCATATAATATATCTTTAAAATGGCTCTCGTTGACATTACATTTAAAATGAATTACGTTCAATGAAACATTGTAAATTTATTGAGATTTATTCTATTTATTAGATTTAGACAAACGGTATTATTTTACCGGAACTATGATTTATTTCACAAAGCTAAATATATTTTTTTTTAAATCTCGAAAAAAGACGAATAAACTTGCGTGAATGCAGTTAATTTTATTTTATTTCATGTTAAAGAATTTATTTTTATTTTTTATTTCTTGCCAAAACAACATGTTTTTATTCTTGAATTCGGCGGCGTTGACGTCAAGCCGGGCAACGTTGACAATAGCCGTCTCAGCCAGTGGCATGTTCTAAAATAAGGTAAAGCTCTAATACAAAATAAATTAAGGCTCCGCAACCGGGCCCGAAAAGAAGCAGATGGAGAGATACGAAATTACGAATGTTAGAGGAGAGCGCTAACATTTACAGCGACAAAATTGATGCGAAAATTGCGAAAAAGTTACGAACACGACTCGTTTAAAATAGAGCAAAAATCTCGCGGGCATTGGTGATATTTTTCATACATATAACTTGTAAAATAACTGAAACAAACTTGTTTATAATGATTTTTGGATCATACTTTGCGATTTTTTTCTATCAAAGAAATTTTATATAATTCGCGTTTCGGCGCGAGCAATGTCTAGATATTATCTTCAAGAATAACATTTTCTTAAGAGCTTTAAAACTTAACGTGTTTTAGGGAGATATGTAAGAAATCGGTAGTTATTTGGGTAGCGGGCCCTTAAGTGTCCCAGAGGTTTGTGTGCGGAAAGAATGTACCACCGAATAACAAAAGTACGGGAAAAACGTATTTTCATTTGAATTCACACACACAGCTTCCCACTACGCATATCACCCGGTAAATAAGACACTACAAAGAAACACATCATAGGTACCCACCATGAAATATACTTAATAATTGTAATTTTTTTTCACCAATGTAACGAACGTAATGTTTGTTTCTGTTTATAAATAAATAAATGCACCTAGAATGAATCTACTTAACTACCCATGATTTTTTTTTCATGAGCTCCACACAGGAGGCCCTGAGAAAAATAATTTCCCTCAGGGCCTATGTCATCTTTGGGGATGCTGTGAAGAGTGTTATGTTTAAGTAAAGAAGGCGAGGAGAGTTCTGGGAAGGAAAAGGGTTTTAGGGATGGGTAGAAATCTGGGTTCAGTGTGTCCTGGTCATCCGCCTCCAAGACATAGACAAACCTCACCCCATGAACCCGGGCACCCCTGCTAAATCACCAAACGTAGCGAACCACTTGGGGTGACCTATGGCAGAGGTGTTGGTAATCCAATAAAGGTTCCCGGGGCGGCGGTATCCATTCCCGCCTCCTAAATTGAAGTCTAATTGAATCTACCCATCAGCGAATAAAACAAAATATGGGCACTTCAAATAAAGTCGTTTCTTATCCGTACAAACTAAGCCGATTTTTGGTTCGAAATAGGGTATTTCACAGTTTTTTATTATTGAAAAAACTTAAGTAAAAAATTGCGATGATAACGGAATTTTTATTTTATTTTTTGACGACGAATAAATTTTCTATAACATTTTAAAATTCGCCTTTTTAAGAAGCCGCCAAAAAGGTGTTTTCGTGCCCAATAACTCTGTGACGTCACAAGTGACTATCATCGTGCGATTACCGCCGTAAGTGATTCTATTGAGTTCGTAGGTTGTAGTTGGTGTTATTTATTGACTTCCAGTTTGCTCGATTTATATCGTCATATTTATCCTATAGCTTCCCACTTGCGAAACATGTATAGTTTGGTACACATGGGTACAAATACTATAAGAAAAACACAAAATAAGTTGTTTAAACGACCCTTTTTAAAGCGACAAAAAATGTCGACAGTGTACAAATGTTGGGCGTGCGTTTAATGTGTTTGATATCAGTGCCGAAGGGTTCAATAGCGCTAGTTCCTCGGAGAATCTTCTATTGAAATACCGGTAAAACAAGGACACCATTCCCACCTGAAACCTGTGCGCTAAACATTGCAATCTATTTGTTAGAGAGGAAAATCTATCGAATGAACCACCCGTTTCTGCTTTCTGAATTTTTAAGTATTTTGAGGCTCTAGACCAAAGGTGGCTGCCAAATTCAACAGGCAGACTTGCAATTTGCGCAGGGTCAGCAGTTTTGTATTATCTGCAGTAAATGTTGGCCCTGTAATACAATACCAGCTTCTGGGAAGCTAACATGACTCTGGCTTCCATTCCGTCAATAACTCAATCTGAGAGCATATGGGCATCTCGCATTATAATATCACCATTTAGTTCTTAAAAGTAAACTCTGCTTTTGAATGAATAGAACTTTTTACGTGGGAGCGCGAATTGCTCGCCGCGTAATGAACAAATTTGAGAATTCCAAATACGGCAAAGTAAAGTTCGCCTATTTTCAGAGTCCAATATTTTGTTGCCGTATTTAGTTAAGACACTTTTACAAATGTTTCATAATTTACTTACTCCACTAAACAGCGACGAGCACACGCCATGTATCTCGAGTGATAGTGTGTGTTACAAAAACGACCATATTATGTGATCTGAATAAGCTTAAAATAAAGTAAAATAATGCTTGCCTATGGAATGTAAAACAACAATTGGGTTTATTCACTTTTTCACCTCAATTTTTACGCGTTTTCAAAACACAAGCGACTATTTTTGCCGAGTTATTTCGTAAAATGCACCAATAAGTGCTATACGCTGGCTCGCAATAGAATGATGACGTCACATTTTTTAGATTCACGCGAAGCTACAATCGATCCCAGCCGCTTCCAATGGAACTGGTATGGGGAGGGGGAATAATAGGCTTTTATCGCTTAGGGCAGGTCTAGTAATATTCATATGTCTATGATTTAAAGCAATTATAGATTCAGGGTACCAACTGCCGGGGAACCAACCGTCAGGTCACCTAAAATACGAGTACATTCATCCTTCATCGCTTGCACCGTGAATCAAACGGCAAAACTTCCTTGAAGGTCAAAAAAAGACAATTAAAATATTGCGAAAAAAAGGCTTTCCCGAAATGAACAAAGTAGTGGTAGTGGGAATTGTTGTAAGTTTAAATAAACGAAGTAATATAAAATAACAATACCATAAAATCTATAATAGTTTCTGCTACATACAGGTTTCAAAAGTCGTATCACTCAGCAATGTATGTATACCTATAGCTTCACGTCTTTAATCGGAAGCATTGTGCAAAAAACAGGGAAGTTGTACGGAAATGTAAAGAACTCGGCCTTGCGCAAAGGGAAACGAAATATGCGGTGTTTTAACCTTTGGGTGCCCGCCAACAAACTTACATTTCTCAAGAAACCGGACAGGGCAATGGTCTGCGTTAAAATAAATCATATAAAATCTTTTAAAATGAATTCTGACACCATTTATATTAATCACGATTTTAATGTTTGTTAATACTTTTGAAATATTTACAATAATTTTATTTTTTATAATGTGTGTGCCGCACAAGAGTCCCAACTGCTCCCGTCTGGAACCAGTGAGACTATGAAATCCACAATTGGGGTATGTAATGATGCTGAAGGTAGAGGAAAGGGGTAGGAGAAGGAAAAGAGGAAGGTGGGGAAGAACCTGATTATTCAGGTCTAGCCACTAATTACGGCTAAACCTGTTTCTACGAACATTTCAATTCTGAATGGTGGTCTCGCACCAGGGCGATATCTAGAGTATAATTCACTCTAGAATGTAGTGCAAATATTATACATATTATTTTAAACCAGCAGTTAAAAACTCGCAACGCAGGTTTTTGCTGCTAGGCCCTTCTGGCGGCTTTTGGTTCAGTGTTGGTGACCATTTTATAACTTCGATAGGAACTGGTTCCAAAAATAGCCCTTTCCTCGGATCTACTGTGATCCAGTGATAGCTAGTCACCGGGACAAATTAACCGGGGCGATACTAGTATTCACAACCAAGTATTACCATCAATCTTTCCATATCGGTAAAGATTACTCAAATTTACAAAGTCGCAGTACTTATATCTAGAAGAGGCAAGTTCTCATGCGATCTGCTAACGGAAGTAGCGCCTTTGACGAATTCTTAAATTCGAAACTGAATTACAACGGTAACTTTTTTTGAAAGTTCACGTACCTACACAGATGTTCTTACGATGCGGCGCGTACGGCGCGGTGGTAGACATGCACTCGAAGCCGAGTTCTTAAATTCAACCACGCAGACGCAAGCCTATTAATACTGTTTGATGAATTATTTGTGAAATATAACAAATTGGTAGCCGAGAGGCCGTTCATTTATATTTTTGTAGAAGTGAAAAAACAAGTTACTTAACTAACTCATTAACCAACCATCTCGCCGTTTTCCCGCAGGGTTAGACAGATATGTTGGACCACCAAAGATGGTCTAGGTACACACAGGTCTAGGTACACTCTCCTTGCTTCATTCACATTAATTCATAGTCTCATACATACATACCCTCTGTTATTCTGACTCTTGACATGGCCGGACTCAAGTATTTAATGTTTCAAAGACACAATCTTGACTGATTACGTCTAAAAGGGAACGAAATGAAAATCTAGTATCTTTCAACGGAAGCAATCTTCCGAACAGGCCCTCCATTGATATGCTTGGTGTAACGCTAAGTGACCAGCTCAGGTATGGGGGCTCCATCGAAGCCAGAGTAAAGTTAGCCTCCCAAAAACGGGCGTACTGTGCAGGGCCCGCAGATAATAATAATAATAATATTTGGCTAGTTTATATAGCGCCGTTTTCGTGAAAAATCACCTCAAGGGCGCTGTACAAATAAATACATAAAATAATAAAATTACTGGCTTACAACTAAGATTTACAATTATTACTAGTGACTTACATCTAAGACTTATAGCTAGTGGCTTATGACTAAGACATATAAACGCTAAACTTTAATAGTACACAACTGCTAACCCTGTACAAATCACAAGTGCGCCCCAAGGTTGAATTTGGCAGCCACCTCTGGTCTGGAGCTCCAAAATACTCTGAAAAATACCCTCGACTCTGTGCAGAAACGGGCGGTCCGTTTAATAGATTCTCCCATCTTAACAGATGGACGACATAGGGGAGGGAGAGGGGGGAGGGAAGGAAGGTGAAAGGGGATGGATGAAAGATGAAGGAGGGTGTGGCGAGGGGTAGGGGGTTTGGGAAGGGGGTTGATGGGGGGAGTGGTGTGGGGAGAGGGAATGTGGAGGGGTAGGGGGTAGGGGGTAGATGAGGGGGGTGGAGTGGAGAGAGGGAAGGTGGAGGAGGCGGACTGGGGTGGGAGAGTGAAAGAAGGGGAAGGGGGAGGGGAGGAGGAAGGTGCGGGTAGGTGGAGCGGGGAGGGTTATGGGGTGGGGGAGGGGTCGGTGGAGAAGGAGGGGGAGGGAGAGGGGGGTTGATGGATGAGTGTTGTGGGGAGCGGGAAGGTGGAGGCGGGAGGAGTAGGGGAGGGGTGGGTTGTGGGGGTGATGGGGAGGGGGGTTGATGGGGGGAGTGGAGTGGGGAGAGGGAAGGTAGAGGAGGCGGAGTGAGAAACCCCTAATACCATGCGAGCGATGCCGCGGTAAAAAGCTAGTACTTTAATAAAAGTGGTTATTTGTTTTCAAAATTATCTAAAATTTTCAAATAATAATTATGAAAGATTTGAGGGTTGAGTATCTTCAACTTTATTTTTTTTTAAATTACCTAAAAAAATGTGAACAAATTTAGTTTTTAGTATTAACAATACCTAAATCAGCAAAAAATATTAACTAACTAACTAACTAACCATCACGCCGTTTCCCCGCAGGGGTAGGCAGAGAGGACGGACCGCCAAACAACTCGGTCTTGGCACACACTCTTTGCCTCACTCACATTCATACATCGTCTCATACATTCTCTTCTATTATTCTGACTTTTGACATGACCCGACTCAAGTATCTGATTCACTTGATCATGCAAAAAATATTTTACCACTAAAATGTAACTTTCTCAATAAATGTAGCATGAAGGGTTTTACCAAAACACAGTCGATATACTGACGCGATCATTTTGTTTAATTTGTCTTACGAATTTCAGATGCCGAGGTTTAAAAGGGATAAAAATAAATTCTATAGCATTTATTTTATTGTTTTCACATAAATTAACCATTTAATTGTGCGATAAAATTTCAATATAAAGAAAACATTTAATTTTATACAAAAAAATATTTTTTTCTCAAGGCAATGACATCTTTGGGGAGGCTGTGTGGATGGTCTTTTTTAGGAAAAGGAAGAAATTCTACGAAGAAAAATTATACTTTTAATGTGAAAGGTGGGTAGGGATCTGAGGGTCAGTGTGTCCAGGAATGATGTAAGTATGAATCCATCCCTCCCACTGCGATGCAAGGGGATGGATGGAGAGAACCCTGCGTTTGGCTGCCTAGTTTTGATAATATCCAATATCGATTATAAATATGACTTACCTTATAAATCAAGCTTTTCAACTTGTCAAGAGCATTGATGAATGTACTGATAAAAGAAATGAAACCAGACACACCATTTCATTTTAAACCGGTTTTGCCAGTAATATTAATTCTGAATTGAATGCACCGCAAAAAATGACAGTTTGCGAATTATTTTTTGTAAGCGTAATGGTTGTCGAGGGTCATTTTTTAAATGAATACTAAATGCTTAGAATTCATGGCGGTTATATTTTTATATGAATGCATAATGGAAGGGGTGTGCCTTTGTGAAAGGAGCATTTTCTGAAGATTGATACGAATTTTTATATCTAACAAGCTTATAAAACCGACATATTAGTGAGAGCTTTTAATCGTTTGTAAATATATTTATTTATTTGTACACTCGTGCATATAAGGTACAGTTCAATTAATGATTAGTGGAAGTAATAAAAAATGTTTCTTATGTAAAACATGGTAAATGTACGTGGTTAAATAATGAGGTATTTCCATATGTTTTTTTATTACTTAAAAAAATTAAGCAAAAAATTACGATGATTACAGCATTTTTATTTTATTTTTATGTTGACGAATAAATTTTCTACAGCGAGTTAAAGTTTCCCATTTTGGAATTACCGCTAAAACGATATTTTGGGGCGTGGCTATCGTGTGACGTCATGAGTGAGGACGCTCACTGACAGTGTTTATTTATGCTAGTTCAGCTTAGCGACACTTGTGACGTCACAAACCCATTCCCCAACCATGGGCCGTTTTGATTTGGTCAGTTTTAGATCGTTTTTAAAATCAATAATATTGAATGAAAACATAAAAATCTAACATTTTTAGTAGGATTATTAAAACAGAAAAATTATCTATAAATATTCCGTACATTTTCCACAGAATTCCTCGTTTGTGAAAAACCTCTTTATGTTTCGTCAACACCTCATTAGGAGAGTCAGAGCTGGGATGACGTTTTAAATAATAAAGTGTTACAAACTTGTAATAAAAGAGTAATAAAATAGTGAATAAATAAAATCTAAATAATATAAAGTTAATAAATAAAATCTACCAACTTCGTTTTGTTTTTTTATCTTTTCTTCTTAGTTGATTCACGAAGTATCCTTTTCTTTTCACTACATTGTTACAAGATTGATTGTAACTAGATAAGTTTTAAGATTTTCACGGCCAAAAGCATTTTCGTTATTTGTTTTTGGGGTGTTATGCCGTGTTGCGCTACCTCCTTCTTTAGCCAACGTTTCGGACATCGTTGCAGTGTCCATCATCAGGGCAGATCCGGCAGATCCGGTAGTGATCCGATGTGACACATCTACCGGATCTGCCGGATCTGCCCTGATGATGGACACTGCAACGATGTCCGAAACGTTGGCTAAAGAAGGAGGTAGCACAACACGGCATAACACCCCAAAAACAAATAACGAAAATTGATTGTAACTGTTTTGTTTTCAAATGGGGGTGTCTAGTCTAAGAGGTCACGGGATTTTTCATAACGTTCATGGATGCGGATAGATTTACTTTTATGGTTTGTAGAGTAGTCCCCTAATGTGTCTGCCTGCTCTCAGTGGTTGCAACGTCGAGTTATAGAGCTTACAAGAGGCTTCATTGTTGGGAAGAAAAAAAAACGATCAGAGAAATTGTCAGTTTTAGTACATATTCAAAGTATGGCGTCTCCGCAGATGAAACAAGTTGGTCTGGCGGCTCTCAGTGGTTGCATTTCAGAGTTATGATACAAGTCACTGCATTGTTGAGAAAAAAAAAACGATAACAGAAATGGTTAATTTTAGTACCTATTTGAAGTATGGTATCTCCATAGGTGAAACGAGTTGCTCTGCCTGCTCACAGTGGTTGTATTTCAGAGAAAAAAAAATAACGGTAATCAAGAAAATAAAGAATTAAATCGAACAAATCCAATTTTTATTAATTCAAGTTTCATAATCTAACCATCTTTGGATAAAATCACAGATCACTTTGGGTAATCATTTTGTAGAATATTGCTAAGGCTTAAAGAGTCCCTACCGCTCCCCAACCACATCACCTTGCTGGAAAAGTATTTGAAATTTGGAACAATGATAAGTAAAATGGGTGGTAGGAAGGAGAAAATTTAGGGTAAAAGGTATTTTTTGATGCAAAAAAAAAAAACAAAAAAGTTGGAAAAAAAACTGGATAGGGACACCCTTAATCACCTAGTGGCATGAAATGTACTTTAGGACCTATTCTCATATTTACCAAATATACATAAAAAATTTCATAAAAATCGGTCAAGCCGTTTCGAAGGAGTGACACGATTTTTCACGAGACCACAAACACCGTGACACGATTTTTTTTTTTATATACATGGATAATCTAGTTTTAAACTTTAAAAGCTAATTGACCAGTGGCGACATGTATGCGATTCATTATCTGATTGCCGGTAAGGTTAAAATGGTGACCGGACAACTCAGAAAGAAACCAACTCAGAAGCACCCCAGAAAGGTCATTAAGAGTGATGATAAAAAATCGGTTAAATAGGTTAAGTTAGGTTAGGGTTAACGGCTATTTTAAAATAGTTTTTTCATAGCTTTTAATGACCTTTTTAATGAAACTTCAAAGAATTTGCTTGCATCCTAAACTATTTCTCACATAATAGAACGTCGAGGTATATGTAAAAAATATATACGATTCCCCCTAAATATAACTTGGGTGATAAGAGCGAAAACTTTGTCCGACACACATATTATCATAACATTCGCAAAGAAAGATACTTTTGAAAGCACATGGCAATGGACTGAAATGACCGTGAAAACCGCCAAACAATGGGTGTAGCCGGTAGCTTTCCCCCACCGCGAAAAATTTGGGACTGCTGGTACTTAACTATAAAACCTCCGCGCTGGCTCCAATCTAATCACAAGCAGTTTTCCTCTCAGAAAAGGCTCATACAAGACTATCAACATGAACGCTATTGTAAGTTTATAACGCAAGGATGTATTTAACACGTTATTGAAAATTAAGAAATTTCTCTTTCATTTCATAAAACTATAATACTTTTTACCATTTCAGATCTTCACTTTCCTGTGCGTGGGAGCCGTGGTCTCCGCTAACTACATCAGCAATGATGAGGGACAATGGAAGGGAGAGGGTCTGGCCGAGAGCCAGGACAATGGACAGTACAACAATGGATATGGTGCCTACAACGGTGCCTCCAACTACGCTGGAGCCTACTCCGGAGCTTACGCTCATGGAACCGCCCCCATCGGTCAAGACGGACGTGTCGTAGACACCCCCGAGGTAGCTCACGCTAAGGCCGCCCACAACGCCGCTGTTGCCGCCGCTTCCAACGGAGCTTACAACGGTGCTTACAACGGTGCTTACAACGGTGCTTACTCCGCCCCCGCCTACAATGGTGAAGATGGACAGTGGAAGGGAGAAGGTCTGACCGAAAGCCAGGACAATGGTAACTACAACAACGGATACAACGGTGCTTCCGCCTACGCCGGAGCTTACTCCGGAGCTTACGCTCATGGAGCCGCCCCCATCGGTCAAGATGGTCGCGTTGTCGATACCCCTGAAGTTGCCCAGGCTAAGGCCGCCCACAATGCCGCTATTGCCGCCGCTTCCAGTGGAGCCGCCCGTGGATCTTACAACGGTGCCTACAACGGAGCTTACGCCGCCCCAGCCCTCAACGGTGCTTACGCCGCCCCTGCCGTCTATGGATCTTACGCCCATGGAGCCGCTCCCCTGGGACAAGATGGACGTGTAGTAGACACCCCCGAGGTAGCTCACGCCAAGGCCGCCCACCAAGCCGCTGTTGCCGCCGCCCAGACTGCCGCCCACTACTAATAATCTTCATGTTTTACTGAATGATACGAATTTTGAGAACAAAACAACACATAAAAAAAGGCTGATAGTAGTTGTACATATAATATTTTAGTTAGTTTATCGATACCTATAAACATTGATCATTGATAATTAAATATGATAAGGAAAATGACTTTCTGGTTTGATATAAGTACCTAATGTTTTTGTTGTTTATTTTTAAATTAATGAGTAAAATCTCAAATTTTAATATTGAATTAGCGAAAATATGAAAGAGAAAAATCAGAAAAAGATACGGTGACATCTAGGACTCGAACCCAGGACCTACACCTTGCCGGGTGGTGCTCTACCAACTGAGCAAATGTGTCGCTATCCGATTCCGTCATATTTAACTTTAGATTTATCTTCAAGTGAAAAAAATACATTTGTCCCTTCTTCTCTTGAATAGAAAAACTTATGAAGGTTAAAATGAAATATTAAATTTATTTTTAATTTTTAACTTTATGAGTAAAATCTCAAATTATAATATTTAATTAATTGAAGACGTTATTAGCGAAACTCAATAATAAGTAAAAGATAATAAAATTATCTACAACTTTTATTCTTTACGTAATTTTGGAAATCGCAGACGGTTTTGAGTTATACGCTCCACAAATGTCAATATTTTCGAAAAAAATTATTTTACCTCACATTTTTCATCAAACATTCCTTCATATCGTCTAAAATATTCATCCAAGAAAGAAATTTATTTGAAAAAGGTTGTAAATACTTTAATGACCTTTAAGAATATATATACATATGTAAATAAATCTCCAACCAGTAAATATTTACAGCAATTTTAAGTTTTTTCGTAAAATGTCGTCATTTTCAGAAAAAGCTGTTTTTTCTTACCAAATTATTAAGACGGGTTTTTTCTTCATGGGAAATTCCTTATTAATTTTTGCACGCAAGAAAGCAGGTAAGTTGTTCTCGAACAGATGATTAGTGGAATTCATTTTATAATCATTATTATTGTGATGGGTGATTAGGTTAGTCGTCGGAGATGCTACAATAACGTGCTACGATGCTGTTCGAGTTGGTGAAAAGGCAATGAATGCAATAGTGTGCTTGACATTCTCAGACATCAAGTTGTCCCGCAAAGATCGGGCATTCCCAATGTCTTCTGTCAGCTCGTGGATAAAAATTCACGATGAAAAGGTTGCAGTTGACCCAACATTGCTGTTTCAGCGGATGTGTATAAGCAAATGATCAAATGAGGATTTGATGAAATTCTTTGAGTATGAGTTGGCCCCATTTCCCTTGGCACTGTTCTCAATAACATCATGTTACACTCTCAACTTTATATGGATTCACGTTTTCATATCCGCTTTGGACGTGAGGGTCCTGGCAAGCGTTGTTCATCCATGGCATCGTCATTCTCAGTGGTGGATGGTTCTTTCTGAAAGGGCTCTACGTCGTCTTAATCGTCGTCCTCGGCAACAGGCACGCTATTGAGGCATCTCCCTTGGCAGTGAAGGCACGCTGCAGAACAGGTCAGCATTGTTTTTCGGCATCCACATTTGCCAATTGCTCAATGCACAATCCTTGGTGCAGCGGCAAAATATCATTTTCAGAAGGACCTCCGGTGCTGGAGGTCTTCTGTTGTAATTGGCACTATAAAATCCAAATATGGTCTATTAATGAACGTTTCCGAAAACTAAAAACGGTCTTGGAAGGTAATGAAATACGCAAATTTTATTATTAGAAATACACACATAATTTTTGAAATATAAAGATTGTGAACGCCACCGTACAAAAGTAGGGAATAAAATTAAAAACGAGCCCATAATTTATTAGAAAAATGTTTTATAAACGTTATTTATACTCACCACACATTTTTGTCGTTTCGTTTAAAATCTTATAATATATAAAACAAAGTTGGGTTAGTTACACTATTTATCGAGATTGGCTGGACCGATTTTGATGATCTTTGATTTGTTGGATTTGTCTCCGCCCCGGATAACAGAATAACTATTAAAACATCGCAAAAACTCACGAAAAAGAAAGTTATGAAGAAAATGATTTTTTTCATACATTTTGCATGGAACGAATTCTCATATTTTGAATGAACTGCAGCAATATTGTGATAGGTATAATATATAACTGTGCGTGAATTCCTAAAATTCAAAAACGTCAAATGTCAACGCGCTGATTGTTTTGCTTTTGTTATTAATCATATAATGCTGCCCCTCTTTCTTACACACTAAATGTCAATAGTCGAAAATGAGACAAACGGTGAACGTATGTCTCTGCACCCCTCCAAAGGACAATGATAATAAATCTCTGAAATTAAACGCATTTCTTACGTAAGCTCCACTCAGAACCTATGTCATCTTAGGGGATGCTGTGTGGAGGGTCTTTTTAAGGAAGGGTGGGATAGGAAGTTTTGGGAAGGAAAAAGGCATGAGGGGTGGGTAAGAATCTGGAGGTCAGTGTATCCGGGAGTGAATCCATCCCTCCAACTGCGGTGCAAGGCTATTGCCTTGAGCGGAATTGACCTTTTACCTTGACCTTTCCAGCCGGACCCTTTCGATCCTTTGGTCGAGAGAATCCGGCTGGCAAGGTCATAAGGCATCCCTCAACCAGTCTCTCTGGATCCGGCCCGCCACGCAGCAGGTGGGCAGACGCATCCACCGCCAAGACACGCAAAAAAGTCATCCCATGAACCGGGGCACCCCTGCTAAATCACCAAACGCAGCGAACCACTTGGGGTGACCTATGGCAGAGGTGTTGGTTATCCAATGACTGGTTCCCGGGTGGCGGCACCCGTACCCGCTTCCTTTCAAAAAGTAAGTAAGTGGAAAAGTAAGAAAATCACAAAAAATATAAATCCGTACTCAACGCCATGTCTGATACTGCCAAAAACAAAACACGGACAGTTGGGCATCGATAATTGCTTCATTATGTAATTTTTAACTTAAAAAAAAAACTTAATTTAATTTAGCAGTTATTGATTCTAAGGCGGTACGAAGTTCGTCGGGTCAGCTAGTATATTAATAAAAAACTCACAAATGTCATAACTTTTGAAATTACTCTCGAAAGCTTTGTTTGAATTAGTGGCCGACCGAAGGTCCTGTTTCGGTTTCAATTTCGGCAAGTTTCGGCAAAAAAATCTAGTTTCGGCAGATTTTCTGCTTTTTTGTTTGTTTTATAGAATTAATAAAGATAAAATATTATTGTTCATTCAATTAATTCAAAATGTATGGAAGGAATTAGAAAACCGGAAAAATAAGGGAGAAAACAATTTAACTATAAAATATATTAACAACTCACCTAAAATTATCAATGTTCTACCAAAAAACTCCAGCCATATAAACGCCTCATCTACTACCAGAACGTCAGGGGCCTCAGAACAAAACTAAAGGAGTTCAGAGTAAATGCTCCATCTTTCTCAAACGATGTCATCATACTCACTGAAACCTGGCTAACATCATCGATCTTCTCAGCGGAGCTTGGACTACATAGTCATCATGTCCACCGAGCTGACCGGAGTCAGAATACTAGCTCCAGTACCAGAGGAGGTGGAGTCCTGATAGCGATCCGCAAACACATTAATTCGAAAATACTTAAAATAAAAAATACTGATGTAGAACAATTGTTTGTATTGTTAAGTGGTGATTTTAAGAAAACTATTATTGGTACTGTTTATATCCCTCCTAATTCTAACATATCAATCTATAAAAAACATTGTGAAGATGTTGAGTTAGTAATAACAAAATACCCAAATCATAAAATAATTATTTGCGGTGATTACAACCTACCTAATTGCAATTTTAACAATTTAGACAGTAACTTTAATTCAATACCAGCAACCGCCTATGAACGAAAAATTCTAGATATGTCTTTACTTTTTAATTTAACCCAATTCAACCATGTACGTAATATTAATAATCGTGTTCTTGATCTAGTTTTGTCAAATGAGAGCAATGTGATTATAAATAAATCATTGGAGTCTATTCTTCCGATAGACAACCACCATCCCCCACTAGCAATAATTATCCCTTGTATTAAAGAAGGCAATCAAAAAATTTCAACTCCTACGTTTAACTTTAAAAATGCGAATTATCAGGACATAAATAATCGTCTCCACAAGGAAGATTGGTCATTTCTTAAAGAAGGCGATATTAATAAAAATATTGAATCATTTTATCATTTGTTGGATAAAATTATTTCAGATCTAATCCCAATTATTCATTTCAAAGAATCAAAATATCCGAGATGGTTCAATAAAGAACTTGTTCAATTAACTGGCCTTAAAAAAGTTTTACATAAGAAATATAAAGAAGACAGGTCTTTATCAAATTATATTGAATTTAAAAACATTAGAAAAGATTGCAAAATCTTATCAAAAATTTGCTACAATTCTTTTATTAATAATGTTGAAACTTCAATAAATCATAATGTAAAGTATTTCTGGAACTATGCAAAATCAATGAAAAATAACAACTTTGGTATACCCGCCAACTTGGAATATGCAGGTAAAAAGGCCAAAGACACTCAAAGTATCGCTGACCTTTTTGCTGATTTTTTTAAAAGTGTTTATGAATGTGATACACCAGTTTCTGCTAGTACAGTATCAAATTTTACCACTGATCATAATCTTAATTTATCTTGTATCCACATAGAATATAATGATATACTGACTGAACTTAAATTACTAGATCAAAGTAAAAGCGGTGGACCAGATAAAATACCTCCTGTTTTTCTGAATAATTGTGCTACCAATCTAGCGTATCCCTTATTTTTGCTTTTTAATCAGTCTTTACGAACAGGATGTTTTCCTATTAAATGGAAATTCAGCTACCTAACACCTATTTTTAAAAAAGGTGATAAACACGAGGTGATTAACTATAGACCTGTATGCCTTTTATCAACAATTCCTAAAGTTTTTGAAAAAATTCTTCTTAAAAAAATTATTTTCCGATTAAACCACGTCATTTCTCCTGATCAACATGGTTTCTCTACTGGAAAATCTACCCTTACTAACTTATTAACGTATCAAAACTATATATCTGATTCCATGTCTAGTAAATGTCAAGTTGACTCTATTTATACCGATTTGAGTAAGGCGTTCGATAAAGTTAATCACGAGTTATTGCTGAATAAACTGCAAAAACTCGGTATAGGTGGTTCACTATATAAGTGGTTTAACAGTTACTTGATCAACAGATTACTGGCTGTTAAAATTGATGGTACATTTTCGTACAAATTCACTGCTACGAGTGGTGTTCCTCAGGGGTCACATTTAGGTCCAATCCTGTTTTTATTATTTGTTAATGATGTGTTATATATTTTCAATGATGTTCAAGTATTAATGTTTGCAGACGACCTGAAATTATTTAAAGCAATCAGAAACATTAATGATTGCCATATATTGTCAAATAACTTGTTAAGATTTATTATATGGTGTCATGATAACCGCTTGCAACTTAACATAAGCAAATGTCAAATTATGAGGTTTTATCGAATAAAGAATCCAATATTTTTCGATTATTCCATTAACAATATGTCGTTAGTATCGGTCTCGGAAATCAATGACTTAGGAATTTGGTTTGACACGAAACTCAACTTTATCAAGCATATAGAAATAATAACCAATAAAGCTTTGAAAATGTTGGGATTTATTTTAAGGATATCTAGTGATTTCAACAATGTCAATACTGTAAAAACATTATATATGTCACTCGTAAGGAGTCATTTAGAATACAATTCCACGGTTTGGTCCCCAAATTATGAGGTTCATTCACATGCGATTGAAAGAATCCAAAATAAATTTTTAAGATATGTGAATTTTAAAATGGGCATTCCTAGTGAATGCCTAAATTACGATAACGTACTTTGTTCATTAAATTTAATAAAATTATCCGATCGTAGAATCATTTCCGATTTAACCTGTTTGTATAAAATCATAAATTCAATGTTTGATACCCCTGATTTATTATATGTAATTTCTTTTCATACTCCAGGCAGGTCAGTCACAAGACAGTACCTACCATATTATTGTAGCAATTCTAAGTCAACAAGTCAATATTATACTCCTATGCGAAGGATTCAACAGCTTGGTAACAAATACTCCGATGTTGTTGATATATTTAGTACATCAATTTTATTATATAAGCATACCTTATTGAAGTCTTTTTCATCAAATAGGGGAATATTTTGCTAAAGCTATTAAAATTGACTAACACATTGACAGTATTTTGTTGGGTGAAAGAAAAAAAACTATTTCGGATTTTTTGTATTTTGTACCTACATCCTGTTTGGTTCAAATTCAATACCTAATATTTTTACTTTGTATTTATTTTTGTGCAAGTGTTTTAAGCAGTAGTTTCCTGCACTATTTATAAGTATAATTTCGTTAATATTGTTATATATATGTATGTAAAAGCCTAAATAGGCGTAAATAAATAAATAAATAAATAAATAAATTAATGTTTTTTTTTTTTTTTTTTTAAATTTGACACGTGTTAACTGTCTGAATAAGTATAATAAATAAGACAAATAACAGTACACAATCCATTTTTAACATGTCTAAAGCCGAAGATTTGGTTTCGGTTTTGGTGGAAAGTACTGTTTCGTTCGGACACTAGTTTTAATACCTACAAGAATTGTTTCCTAAAGCGAACCAAATTACCTGAGGTGCTAGATACATTTAATTAGATAAAAAACGAATTCACTTCGTTTTATATATGACAAAATGATTATTTAATATTTGAAGTTGTATCATTATTGGGCTTACGATATCTGAAATGATGTCAGAGTTAGAATGAAAGTTTCACAGAACTTGAAAATCATCATTGAAATTTATTGAATTGTTCAAATACTACTAAACAACTCGTCTTTAGTAAGGGCAAATGGTAATCTTGTTGATAACTAGATTTATTAGTTCAGTTTGCGGTAAACCACCGTCAAAATTATTATTAAAATAAAGGAAGTTTATTATAATATTAAGCGAAGCAATACAAAAATAAGTTAGACCAAATATCATGTTCAACGCCCCCCTCCCACCCAAGGATATGCGCAACGAAGAAAGCTTTCGGTTAGTATAAAACCTCCGCGCTGGCTCCGATCTAATCACAAGCAGTTTTCCTCTCAGAAAAGGCTCACACAAGACTATCAACATGAACGCTATTGTAAGTTTAGAACCCAAGGATTTATTCGCATAAATGTAAATTAAAAATACCTTTTTAGTAAAACTCATTTCTCTTTTGTATCAAGACTCTTATGGCATTTTCTGCAATTTCAGATCTTCACTTTCCTGTGCGTGGGAGCCGTGGTCTCCGCTAACTACATCAGCAATGATGAGGGACAATGGAAGGGAGAGGGTCTGGCCGAGAGCCAGGACAATGGACAGTACGACCATGGATATGGTGCCTACAACGGTGCCTCCAACTACGCTGGAGCCTACTCCGGAGCTTACGTTCAAGGAGCCGCCCCCATCGGAATTGACGGACGTGTCGTAGACACCCCCGAGGTAGCTCACGCTAAGGCCGCCCACAACGCCGCTGTTGCCGCAGCTTCCAACGGAGCTTACAACGGTGCCTATAACGGAGCTTACAACGGTGCTTACTCCGCCCCCGCCTACAATGGTGAAGATGGTCAGTGGAAGGGAGAAGGTCTGGCCGAAAGCCAGGAAAACGGTAACTACAACAATGGATACAACGGTGCTTCCGCCTACGCCGGAGCTTACTCCGGAGCTTACGCTCATGGGGCCGCCCCCATCGGTCAAGATGGTCGCGTCGTAGATACCCCTGAAGTTGCCCAAGCTAAGGCCGCCCACAATGCCGCTATTGTCGCCGCTTCCAGCGGAGTCGCCCGTGGATCCTACAACGGTGCCTACAACGGTGCTTACGCCGCCCCCGCCCTCAACGGAGCTTACGCCGCCCCCGCCCCTGCCGCCTATGGATCTTACGCCCATGGAGCCGCTCCCCTGGGACAAGATGGACGTGTAGTAGACACCCCCGAGGTAGCTCACGCCAAGGCCGCCCACCAAGCCGCTGTTGCCGCCGCCCAGACTGCCGCCCACTACTAATAATCTTCATGCTTTAGTGAATGATTTGAATTTTGAGCTCAAAACAACATGTAAAGAAGGCTGATGTTTGATGTGATAGTAGTTGTACATAAAGTATTTTAGTTTATTTCCATATCCAAAATAATTAATCTTTGGTAATTAAATGTGGTTCGAAAAATGAATGTATTCGTTTGACATATTGTACTTTTCCTAAATTAATTGATCTGAGAAATTTGCGTTGGAAGGTATGTCAGGTATGTGGAAAATCTTTATGAGGCTAATTCAGTAGTGGTATTCGATGGATATTTTTGTCAAAG
Organism: Limnephilus rhombicus; assembly: GCA_929108145.2. Taxonomy (NCBI): domain Eukaryota; kingdom Metazoa; phylum Arthropoda; class Insecta; order Trichoptera; family Limnephilidae; genus Limnephilus; species Limnephilus rhombicus. Next base: position 42,297,865 of record OV815291.1, on the reverse strand, counting down.
GAGTGAAAAATAACAAATATTTATCCAGGCTACCACCCATCAAAGATGCAAGGCAAGTCTGCACTTGCAAGTTCAGACTTGGCTTGGTCACCATAAAGATCCAACTGAATGGGGGTGGAAGAAGGACGCTGTTGGATTACTAACTCTAGTTCCAATGTTGACGGAGGCTGCACCTCAGGCGTTGCTGAACTTTATATCATGCCAATGCGAAAAAGGTTGCGCTGGAAAGTGCACTTGTAAAAAGTCGAGTTTGAAATGCTCCCTATTCCGTATTCACTGTAACGGCAGCTCGTGCAAGAATGCTGTGGAAGCCTTCGTTCATGATGATGACGAAAAATTTTGTGACCCAGTCTCCACAAATTCGGCTGATGAGACATAGGAAGATCATATTGAAGCTGTTTGGGGCCCACAAGTGGCGATAAGAAACTATAGTCAATAGTCATAAATTTTAATAAAAAACATTTTTTTCTTTTTTTTACCTTAATAATTAATATTTTTATTTATTTGTTTTGGTTAAATTGATGATTAATGTTGCAGTTATGTATGTTACATGTTATTTAAATAATGATTGCTAAAAAAGAATAATCAAGGTATGCCAAGATTAAAACGAAATTCTTCCGATTCAATTTTTGTGTAATTTTTGTTATAGATCCTGTGTACCAAATTGAGATAAAAACATTAAACATAAACCTAAGTCGTGAAATTTTATTCTCTATAAAATTGATTTTATTAATTTTTTCACAAAATTGTACTGGAAAAGAGAAACGCACCAAAAACCAAACCAAGTCGAGCAATTTATCTGTTTTTATGAACTTACACACACTTTTACGACTGCATATCTCAATATTTATTAGAGATAGAATAATTTTTTTTAATGCACAAATATAGGTAATTTTATGTTCTACTAAACTTGTTAAGATACTTCAGTCGAAATTTGTATTGGAAATGAGATATTAGAGAAAATTAGATTTTGGCGCGATTTCGGCTGTTTTTTTTTTCAAAATGGCGGAGAAAGCTCAAGGTCGAAAACCCAGATTTTACTTCAGGAGATGATTATTAAAACATAAATAAAAAAATTGGGACTACCGGAATAATTCCGATCGCAGATCGCTACTTGCACTGGCCTGTTACATTTTAGTTTACTTCAAATAAGAAATTATACAATTTGTCCAAAGAAACCTAACTACCACAATGAAAATTCTTTTTCAAACTTTCTTCAGGCAAGCAAAAATTCTTTTTAGAAAATCTAAATAAACACGACGATAACACATTCGACTGCTGACAAACTACGTGAGTTTGTTTAAAATAATATTTGTTTTTTAAATAAAAAGGTATATATATATATATATATATATTAAATAACTAGATTTTATTTGAGTTCCATTTTTCAAAATCGGAGTGTCACCCTAGTTGTTTTGAACTACCTTTGTTTCTTTTTGGGAATAGTAATTAAGGATTTGTTTTATGGTCTATATTGTTACAAATTACCCATCTGGTCACCAATATAATATTGTTATTTCTTACTTTCCGCATATTATAATATTGTAGTGTTTTGGATGTAGTGTTTTGTTTTTTTTGGTGATTTTTTTTGTATTTTTGTGATTTGTGTGTAAATGCATCACTCAAATTTATGAATTTAACCTCAATACAGGCTGCTAGTCCTAGTGAGGTTAATATATTTATATTTAAAAAAAAAATAAGAACACATGTATGGTGAGAAAGTATAAATAAATAAATTTAGCGGGTGTAAATGGAAATAAATAAAATAAAACCGAACTCATCTCGAAAAAAATAAAAACGAAAAAATATATATATACTGAACCATTAAACGGCTACTTACTTTAAAAAAATATATTACAGACAGACGAAATGCAAAACGGACTTGTTAAAACAGGACATCGCTAAGTACATTCAATTGCGTAATCATGTTTGAGCAAAATGCCACGAGAAATTTTTATTTTTTTAACGAATCATCCCCTCAGACAAAACAATATCATGCAACAAAAAATATTTCCACTATGCTATAAACTTCGAATGCGGATTTCAATGTAACCTAACAAACAATACTCTTTTGAAAGCAAAGATTTTTTTATTTCTGATGAGTTTTTGGACTTACGGACATAATATTACCTTTGCAATTAAAAACATAAAAATTTTGAATTCTAATATAGATTAGGTTTTTAATCGTTTGCTTTTTATGTTTTGTAACTGTGTATAGCACTTGTGTGCAAGTAGTACCCCGGACCACGGGCATATTATGACAGGACAAAAAATTCCGTTTTGCAATAGAATGCAAATAAATTAAATACATATGAACGTTTCCGAAAAATAGAAAGAGTTTTTGCAAGGTGATGAAATACACAATTTTTTAATAAGAAATAATTTGTTTTTTTTTTGGTATAAAAACAATTGTGAATGCACAAATACAAACGTTCCGGTCAGCAACGTTAGCAGATATATGCGTTAAAATGATAATAGTAGTGAAGTACAATAAGCGTGTTTATACGTCAACGCGTGTGTCTCCACAGAAATCGTTGTAACTCCGTTATTGTTTTAGTGACATCCCTAAAACAAAAAGTAAAAGGTCGATAGTGGATCAAGCTGTACGTCCCTAGTTGTCTATAGAAATACATAAAAGACCCATTCTGTCAGATATACGGTTGTCATTTATTTTACCCGCCAAATCGCCTACGGGCCGCTAGACATTGTTAATTTTTATAAAATATTTTTATATGAAATGATAAAAAAGTGACGTTACAAAATTGTTTATTATACATTTATACAATAGAATAAGTATTGTTTTTTACAAAATCCGTGATTTTAGTACCACGTGAGTCATTTTTACATTTTTTGTATGTTTGCATTCTAAATTTTAATTTTTACAAATGTTAATATTTATTTGTAATGTTATAATTTGTAAGCTTATGTTGTAACCTTTCTAAAACAGTTTTTAATATTAAGCTACGTTTAGAAATGTTTCATTTATAGAGCTTTAATTGTGAAGCGGTAATAACACAAAGTTTTAGTAAAACTTGCATTTCGTTTAAGACATTAAAAGTAAATATTTGCGATAAATCGGAGGGGAAATAGCTTACCTTACGATCTTTATAACTAAAATAACTGTAAACGAAAAAAATTACAAACATACCCATAATTTATTCAAAAAATGTATTATGAACGTTATTCTCACCACACATTTTCGTAGTTTCATTTAAATACATTAATAAAAAACTCAAAAATTACATTATTTTTTTTCGGATTGTGGTCGGAAACTTTATTTTCATAAAGGTGTACATTTTAATACCTTTGTGGTTAAAATGTAGATTTGAATATAAAACGTGGTATTTTCTCTCTCTAGTGACGTTCTCACCAAGATAATAAGGGAGAAGCAACTATTTAGATGTTCCCAAAAGCGAAAAAATTAACCTGAGGGGCTAGACATTTAGTTAGAAAAAAAATCTAATTATAAATTGTCATTTCGTTTTACATAGGTGAAAATATTGATTTAAAAATCTATATTGTGTCATTATTGGTCTTCACATAACTGACATGATAACACAGTATAGAACTTTCACAGAACTCGAAAATAATCTTTTAAAATTGATAAATGGTTCAAATACTTCTGAACAGCCCGTGCTTAGTAAGGGCACATGGTAATCTTGTTGATAACTTGATTTATTCGCCTTCAACAGTCTGCGATAAACCGCAGTCGAAACCAATATTAAAATAACAGAATTGTATGCGTCTGCGAAATTATACTCGTTCTATTATCTAATATTTCAAGAGCAAACCTTTCATAACATTTAGCGGAGTGATACAAAAAATATTAGACCGAATACCACGTTCAATGCCCCACCAAAGGATATGCATAAGGAAGAAAGCTTTCGGTTAGTATATAACCTCCGCGCGGACTCCAATCTAATCACAAGCAGTTTTCCTCTCAGAAAAGGCTCACACAAGACTATCAACATGAACGCTATTGTAAGTTTAAAACGCAAGGATTTATTTGCATATAATATGAAAATTAGTTAAAATTACGTTTTAATAAATAATATTTTCTCTTTTCATCATAATACTAATGGCATTTTCTGCAATTTCAGATCTTCACTTTCCTGTGCGTGGGAGCCGTGGTCTCCGCTAACTACATCAGCAATGATGAGGGACAATGGAAGGGAGAGGGTCTGGCCGAGAGCCAGGACAATGGACAGTACGACCATGGATATGGTGCCTACAACGGTGCCTCCAACTACGCTGGAGCCTATTCCGGAGCTTACGCTCATGGAGCCGCCCCCATCGGTCATGACGGACGTGTCGTAGACACCCCCGAGGTTGCTCACGCTAAGGCCGCTCACAACGCCGCTGTTGCCGCCGCTTCCAACGGTGCCGCCCATGGAGCTTACAACGGAGCTTACAACGGTGCTTACAAAGGTGTTTACTCCGCCCCCGCCTACAATGGTGAAGATGGTCAGTGGAAGGGAGAAGGTCTGGCCGAAAGCCAGGACAACGGTAACTACAACAATGGATACAACGGTGCTTCCGCGTACGCCGGAGCTTACTCTGGAGCTTACGCTCATGGAGCCGCCCCCATCGGACAAGATGGTCGCGTCGTAGATACCCCTGAAGTTGCCCAAGCTAAGGCCGCCCACAATGCCGCTATTGCCGCCGCTTCCAGCGGAGCCGCCCGTGGTGCTTACAATGGTGCCTACAACGGTGCTTACGCCGCCCCAGCCCTCAACGGAGCTTACGCCGCCCCCGCCCCTGCCGTCTATGGATCTTACGCCCATGGAAGCGCTCCCCTGGGACAAGATGGACGTGTGGTAGACACCCCCGAGGTAGCTCACGCCAAGGCCGCCCACCAAGCCGCTGTCGCCGCCGCCCAGACTGCCGCCCACTACTAATAATCTTCATGTTCTAGTGAATGATTCCAATTATGAGCTCAAAACAACATCTAAAAAAGTCTGACTTTTGATGTGATAGTAGTTGTTATTTAAAATATTTAAGTTTTTTATCGATACCTCTAATAATTGATATTTTGTAATTAAATGTGGTACGAAAAATAACTGAATTAGTTTGATATTATTATGTGTTTGTTCTACAACTCATTCCTTACTTTTGCTTTCATTTCAGCGTCATAACGTAAATAACATAATATAACAATCACGTACTATACAATACGGTGGTTCAACCATTGATTTTGGAAGTTTCTTGATTGAAAAAATAAATACTGCTGTATCTCTGCAATCCGTCTCGTTGCTAGTGTAGATTTTCGTATTTATATTTTCTATTCTTGATTGGAAAAAACTTTTGAATTTTATACACTCAAATGTAATATTTAAGCATTTAAAAAGAACATAATACGAATAAATCTAAACCAATCTGATACAATATATGAGTAGATTTACCAGGACAACGCTCTAGCTACTAAGCTATTGAGAACTGATTATTTTCGTATTTTTTTTTCTTTTACAATGGTTCGACCTCAGGGCCTATTTCATCTTTGTTGGGATGCTGTGTTGAGGGTTTTTTAAAAGAAAGTAAAGAGCGGGAGTTCTGGTAATGAAAAAGATATAAGGGGTAGGTAGGAATCTGGGGGTCAGCCTGTCCAAGAGTGATGGACGTATACATTCATCCCACTCAATGCGGTGCAATGCGAGAGGTCGAGTGGGCCCTGCCGAAGAGGCCAAATGACCTCTCTCAACCAGTATCTCCCGCTCCTTCCCGCCATGCACTTGGTGGGCGTACGCATCTGCCGCCAATACTTTACTTGACAAACCTCGCCCCATGAACCCAGGCACCCGTGCTAAGTCACAAAACGTAGCGAATCACTTGGGGTGTCCTATGACAAAGGTGTTGTCCAGTTAATGGTTTTCGGGGCGGCATAAGCATACCTGCCTCCCAAATCTCTATTTAAGAATTTTCTAATAAATTCCTCCATTTGTTTTCTTCTTTTTTTGTTTGCATTCTTTGTATGATTACAAAGTTCTACCCGATTATATTTTTAACTTAGTTGAGGATATGTACTATTGGTACTTAATTGTTATATTTTCTCATAAAATCACTAATATTTTTTGTTAAATTACTAATATTTTTTTTGGTTTAATTGAAAACAGTTGTAAAAAGTAAATAAGTCCTCGGCAGGCTAAGTCCTCCATCGCAACACAAACAATATTTTCGGCATTCTGCGGTGGTAGTAGGAGATTTTCAAACATTGTTGGGTTATTCGTAACCCGGGAATGTTTGTCTTTCTTTTAAAAAAAATATATATATATATTTTTAGTTGTCCTCTCTTAAACACAAACAGCTGATTTATTAGGAGAGTGATTGAAATATTGAAGTAGTATTATGTTGTAAAAACTGAAACCTTGTTAAATGTTTCAATAAAATAAAAAAATAAAATAAAAAAATGTGTTTTCTCAATTATGTCACACAATGATTAAAAATAGCCTTTGCACCATCTGCATCATAGATAATTATTTCATCAAACCGGTTTCGCCACTAAGACCCCAATTAACCCCAATATAAGAACCCAATTAACTATAGTAATGAGGCAAAAAATCGGAATGCGTGATACGTTTTTTAAACTTCTATTTTACCTTTCATGATGCCAAGTAAAAAAAAAACCTAATATATGTTTTCACCTGCTTCAAGTGCGACAAGAGTAGACTGTTTTTTCACTTACTCAATCACTTGATAAACATTCAACAACATAAGTATAAACACAATAAAACTTGGTACGGTTTTTGCTAACTTCATTAGAATCATTGCGATTTGAAACTCGATGAAATGAAAAATAGTGACACTAAAGAAACAAACACATACATCTATAGGATTAAGTCTGCGAGAGAATGATTGATTAATTAGAGAGAGAATGATTGATTAATTAGATTGCGTGATGCCATATTCGGTCTCCTCTTTTGTGCGGTGCTTCGTAGCCTCTCCACTCTTCTCTACTTTAATTTTCTGAAGAAGTCGCTTCTACCGTGTGTGAATTGTAGATACACTCTGATTTTTTTTTATTTAGCACAGGCACTTCAAATTGTTCACTACTGGTAAGTAAAAAACCGAATAACACATAATTTGAGCCGATATTATTTACTTAATTTTTTTACGTTAATAAAGAATAAATATGTAGAAGTGTTTTGGGAAAAAACTCAGCTCATTAGGCCAATTGTAAACATGCTAAAGGGTAAAACAAAACTGTAAAAGTTCTCCCATTCATTCGACAGAATGAATCCCATGTGAAATACTGTGTTTTTACTTACCACTGCATCATAGAAATTCTTACTACGTGTAAGTATTTCTTTGAACAGTGTAGATAGACATCGAGACCAAAAAAGTACGAGTCTAATTTTGACTTTTTTAACAAATCAAAACAAAAAATATGTTTGATTTGAAGGTACTCGTAGATACTTAAATACCTAACTATTTTATAATAAACCGTATACATTACGTTAATTTCATTTTTTCTATGTACATATAAAAAATCAAAATATGCTCGCTTATAAATATTTACAGGAGTTGTCTATGTATTGCTATATCAAGTATAGGAAACGTTTGAAATGTTTTAAACTTTCAAAATACTTTTTTTAAGCCCCTGCGACGGTTTCTGGATTATTGCAACTGGATGACAATATATCTGAAAAGTTTTTTAGTCATTGCAATAACTCTTATAAAACTGTCAACATTTGAGAATGATATTTTGCAAAATAATGATTGTTAAATCAAAATTCAACGTTCGAAACTCTTTAAATTAATGAATTTATTTCGCCTTATACTTTGAATAGAATCAAGAATAATGGATATTTAAATAGGTACCTGTGTTAGATACCAATGTTCTTACAATAATAATAATAATATTTTTTTTTTAAAGAAAGACAAACATTCCCGGGTTACGAATAACCCAACAATGTTTGAAAATCTCCCACTACCACCACAGAAAGCCGAAAATATTGCTTGTGTTGTGTTGGAGTACTTAGCCAGCCGAGGAATCGAACACGCGACGCTCGGGGGGGCCCAAGCGCTACCTATGCCTACTCAACTACTGACCGGTCAAAAATCAATGTTCTTATAATGTACAAAAAATAATATTTCTAATATATGAAGAATGAAAATTTGAATTAAAATATTGCAATCGGTGGTATTGCGAGCTGTTTGAAAACTGAATGTACTGGGACTGTATAATTTGTTCAAAGAAACCTAATTACATCAATAAAATTATTTATTCAAACTTTCTTCTGTCAGGTAAGGAAAGTAATGTTGAAAAATGTTGGTTTTAATAAATTCCAAATAAACACGACGATTTCACATTCGAAAACATAATTTTTTTCTGAACAATTGAAACAGGTACCATCTTGAAACGAAAACGGAAGCTACCATCTTGAACGTACAAACAAATTTACAGACAGAAGTAATGCAAAACCGTTAAGTCAAAACAGAACTTCGCTACACTATTTTTTAACGAATTATTCCCTCGGGCAAAGCAACATCATGTCATCAAAAATATTTCCGCTTTGCGTTAAATTTTAAATAGAGTCGCTGATTTTAATGTATACCAACACTATTATTATTTGTTTATTTCACGAAAAAAGGTACATTTTTTAGTATTATTTCACACGCCCTATTAGGGATGTCCCTTTGTTATAGCAGGTGAGGTTAACAGATTGGAATTAAATTAGATGGGGATTGTGGGAAGATATGAACGTAGATTAAATGGATGGCGTATAAAATGTACGGGTATTGTGATTGAAATTAAACAAATGTAATTTATCTGACCGGTCACTGGTTGAGTGGGCCTAAAAATTAATTTTTTACATTTCTTTATTACTAACATAGATGAAGTCTTTCAAATTGCTTACTGGTGTTTTTTTATGTTTTGTAACTGTATTTAGCACTAGTACAAAACTAGTACCTCGATCATATTCTACTCGTAGGACAGAATATTTCCGTTTTGCAATAAAATCCAAATATGGTCTATTTATGAACGTTTTCGAAAACTAAACACGGTTTTGGAAGGTAATGAAATGACGGCCGGCGTTGTCCAGCGGTAGGGCTCTAGTACTTCATGACTAGTACTCCGAAGGTCGCGGGATCGAATCCGGGCGTGGCAAATAAATTTTATTTGATTAATATGTGTTATTTCACAATTAAATCATTTAAAATAATACATAGTATATTTGCGGCATGTTGCAGAGTGGAAGATACTCTCAGTATCGCCCTGGTGTAAGACCACCATTCAGAATTGAAATATTGCTTAAAATGGTGTTAGCCGTGTTTGGTGACCACATCTGAATAGCCAGGTACTTTCACACTCCCTATCCCCAATCTCCTTCCCTTCCCCATTACCTTCAGCCTCACAACATACCCCAATTGAGGATGCCATAGTCCCACTGGCTCCAGACGGGAGCAGTTGGAACTCTTGTGCGGTATTCATGTAAAAAAAAAACTCAAATTTTATTATTATAAATACACACATAATTTTTGAAATATAAAACTTGTGAACGCCACCGTACAAAAGTAGGGAATCAAATTAAAAACGAGCCCATAATTTATTAAAAAAATGTTTTATAAACGTCACACTCACCACACATTTTTGTCGTTTCATTTAAAAAATATGAATAAAAAACTCACAAATATCATAATTTTTGAAATTACTCTCGGAAGCTTTGTTTTAATTAGTGACCGACCGAGGGTTCTGTTTCGGTTTCAATTTCTGCAAGTTTCGGCAAAAAAATCTAATCTCGGCATCAGTTTCGGTTTCTGCAGATTTTCTGCTTTTTTGTTTGTTTTATAGAAATAATATAGATAAAATATTATTGTTCATTCAATTATTTTTTTATTTAATTTGACACGTGTTAACTGTCTGAATAAGTATAATAAATAAGTCAAATAACAGTACACAATCGATTTTTAACATGTCTAAAAAAGTTCCGAAACTGAGACAGATACCGAAGATTCGGTTTCGGTTTCAGTGGAAAGTCCTGTTTCGGTCACACACTAACTAGTCTTAATACCTACAAGAATTGTTCCCTAAAGCCAAATAGCCTGAGGTGCTAGATACCTTTTATTGGATAAAAAAAACGAATTATAAACGGTCACTTACGAGAAAATGAAAATCATTTAAAAATTGAAATTGTATCAATATTGGTCTTCCGATAACTGAAATGATGTCAGAGTGTGAAAGAAAGTTTCACAGAACTTTAAAATTTTATGAATTGTTCAAATAGGTACTGCTAAACAACCCGTCCTTAGTAAGGGCAGATGGTAATCTTTTTGATCACTAGATTAATTCGCCTTTCAGTCTGCGGTAAACCGCCGTCGAAATTATGTTAAAATAAGGAAGTTTATGCCTCGGCAAAATTATAATCATTCTGTTATCTAATGTTTCAAGAACTAACCATTCATAATATTAAGCGAAGTAATAAAAAAATAAGTTACAGCAAATACCATGTTCAACGCCCCCCTCCCACCCAAGGATATGTGCAAGGAAGAAAGCTTTCGGTTGGTATAAAACCCCCGCGCGGGCTCCAATCTAATCACAAGCAGTTTTCCTCTCAGAAAAGGCTCACACAAGACTATCAACATGAACGCTATTGTAAGTTTAGAACCCAAGGATTTATTCGCATAAATGTAAATTAAAAATACCTTTTCAGTAAAAGTCATTTATCTTTTGTATCAAGACTCTTATGGCATTTTCTACAATTTCAGATCTTCACTTTCCTGTGCGTGGGAGCCGTGGTCTCCGCTAACTACATCACCAATGATGAGGGACAATGGAAGGGAGAGGGTCTGGCCGAGAGCCAGGACAATGGACAGTACAACAATGGATATGGTGCCTACAACGGTGCCTCCAACTACGCTGGAGCATACTCCGGAGCTTACGCTCATGGAGCCGCCCCCATCGGAATTGACGGACGTGTCGTAGACACCCCCGAGGTAGCTCAAGCTAAGGCCGCCCACAACGCCGCTGTTGCCGCCGCTTCTAACGTAGCTTACAACGGTGCCTACAACGGAGCTTACAACGGTGCTTACTCCGCCCCCGCCTACAATGGTGAAGATGGTCAGTGGAAGGGAGAAGGTCTGGCCGAAAGCCAGGACAACGGAAACTACAACAATGGATACAACGGTGCTTCCGCCTACGCCGGAGCTTACTCCGGAGCTTACGCTCATGGAGCCGCCCCCATCGGTCAAGATGGTCGCGTCGTAGATACCCCTGAAGTTGCCCAAGCTAAGGCCGCCCACAATGCCGCTATTGTCGCCGCTTCCAGCGGAGTCGCCCGTGGATCTTACAACGGTGCCTACAACGGTGCTTACGCCGCCCCCGCCCTCAATGGAGCTTACGCCGCCACCGCCCCTGCCGCCTATGTATCTTACGCCCATGGAGCCGCTCCCCTGGGACAAGATGGACGTGTAGTAGACACCCCCGAGGTAGCTCACGCCAAGGCCGCCCACCAAGCCGCTGTTGCCGCCGCCCAGACAGCCGCCCACTACTAACAATCTTCTGTTCTAGTGAATGATTCGAATTTTGGCTCTATCTAACTTCTGAAAAGTCTGACGTCTGATGTTATAGTAGTTGTATAAATGTTATTTAGGTTTTTATCCATGTCTAAAATAACTGTGATAAATAAATGTGGCACGCAAACTTATTCGATTGGTTTATTTATTTTATTATTGTTTCCTTTCTTGTGATTTCTTTTTATTTCATCAAATAGGGGAATATTTTGATAAAGCTATTTAAATTGACTAACACATTAACGGTATTTTGTCGGCTGAAAGAACTACTTTGGGTTTTTAATATTTTTTACCTACATACTATGTGGTTCAAATTCAATAATATTTTTTATTTTTATTTATTTTTGTGCAAGTGTTTTAATCAGTCGTTTCCCGCACTATTTACTAGTATATATATATGTGTATACATATGTAAAAGCCTAAATAGGCGTAAATAAATAAATTTTAGCGTCACATTGCGCACATATTACGGTTATTATACATAGGCCCAGAAAATCGGTAACTTTTAATGTCGGCTTGCTTCGAATGTCGAGCTCAGCGCGACCTGAACATAACCCATATATTGGTCGTAAGTATATCGATATCACCAACATCATACTTTTAACTATGCTTTTAATAAAAGAACGTCAATCTTTTTTTAAATTCACTAGTTGATTTCTGACAAGACTCCAGATTTTAATCAGCACGGTGCTATACGCGAGGATACTAATTGTAGATTGCATTTGTTTTGAACGAACTTTTCTCACATTAGTATTTGTAATATCCCTCATATACCTTACCAGACTGTTTAAGATTGCGATCATCCTTTATCATTTAATATTATCGACATTTCTCATCGCTCGATGAATCATCGAAGTCCGTACTGATTGAAGTAGGCAATTTATGTAAATTTCGATGGGATGAAAATATGTATGAAACAGTACACAGTTTTTTTCGTTATTTGTTTTTGGGGTGTTATGCCGTGTTGCGCTACCTCCTTCTTGAGCCAACGTTTCGGACAGCGATGCAGTATCCATCATCAGGGCAGATCCGTCAGATTTATTTATTTTTATTTATTTTATTTTATTAGGAAAACCAACAGTTACAATTATTAATAATGTTTGATGAAAGATGTACAGAAATTTAACCAATAATAGGTTTTCGCTGAAGTATGTAAATTATTTAGTGAGTATGTATAAAGAAAAATCGAGAAAAATAGTTAAATTATGTTGTGTGGGTGGGATGGTGGAAGGGAGTGGAAAGGGATGGATCCTTTCTGTGTAAATAATGGTATGTATCTGTAAATGTTATTTATTCATTTTAGCTTTGAAAACGTTAGGTACTATGTTAAATAAGTCGAATTCACTGTATGAAATGTTAAAGGTGTGTGAAGCGCGATTAATGAAGTATTTTGTTTAGAGTTAGTGTTGCATTGAGGAATTTTTAATGCGTAGTTTTGTCTGATTTGTCTGATGGGCACTCTTAGCTGAATTCTTTCTAGTAATTCCGGGCAATCTATCATATAGGTAGCTATTTTTGTAAGAATAGTACGTCTGCCAAATTTCTTCGACTTTCCAAGGACAATATCCTGAAGAACGCGGCTGACTCTTCGTGGCTCAGATGAGGACGATAACTCCGAAAATCAAGGTAACGTAGAAATCGGTTTTGCACTTTCTCAATCCTATCTATGTGACATATATACTTGGGGTTCCAGATTTGAGAGGCGTACTCCAGAGAACTGTGTACGTACGCAAAATAAAGCATTTTCATTGTTTTTACTTTTTTTAAATCTTTGCAGGTTCTAAGTACAAAGCCTAGTATCTTGGAAGCCTTTGATACCATGGATTCAATGTGGCTATCAAATAGTAGTTTCGGGTCTAACACTATTCCCAAGTCCTTGACTTCCGTCATTTTTGTTAGTACTGTACCGTTAAGTGCATAATTGAAAGTGATTGGTTTTTTATTGCGGGTGAAACTGGTGGCGCCGCATTTTTTAACATGTATTTGAAGGTTGTGCTGTGCACAATAAATATTAAGACGATTAAGATATTCTTGTATGCGGGTACAGTCGTTGTTGCACGTGACAGGGGAAAGTATTTTCATGTGGTCTGCGTACAATTAAGTCCTGGAGTGGTGAAAACATTTTCCAATGTCATTAATATATATGTTGAAGAGTAATGGTCCCAATAGTGATCCTTGGGGTACTCCCGACCAATCTGACTTGTAGCCACCGACAACTACTGCTTGGCCGCGGTTTGCTATATAGGATGAAAGCCACCTGAGAAGGTCCCCATGTACGCCGATTTGTGAGAGTTTGATCAATAATATATCATTAATTATTAAATCAAAGGCTTTGCTGTAGTCTGTATATATTACCATCTACCTGTATGCGCTGGTCCATATTGTCTTGTAATAATTCGGTGAACGCCGTTAAGTTTGTGGTTGTAGATTTTCCCCTCATAAATCCATGTTGGTTGATATTGAGTGACGATCTCAGGGCCGGAAACATCTGGTTGTACACAATTTTTTCGAAAACTTTACTGAAAATACAGAGCTTTGATATTGGTCTATAATTTTTGACGTCAGATTTTTTGCCGTTTTTGAAGATGGGAGTTATAAAGGCTGTTTTCCAGGTATTTGGCACTATTCCCTCTTTATGGGAGTGACTAAAAATTAGGGATTGTGGTTTAGGCAGGCTGCGCGCACATTTGCTTATGAAGAGAGGGGGAATTTTATCTGGGCGTTCACCTTTTTTTGGGATCTAGATCTTCAAGGTGTTTCTGTATATGATGCTGATCGACGTCAATATTATGAATGCTAGCAACACAGGGCTCATTGGAGTTGTCTGGTAGAATCTGGGTACTTTGAGCATTATTGTTGTTGACAGAAAGGAAGTATTTAGAGAGTAAGTTGCAGATGTCAGACCCAGTTTCAGCTTTTTCATCTTTGAGTGTCATGAAATTTGAAACACCGTTGGATTTAGACTTGGATTTAATATAATTCCATATTTTTTTGGGTCGGAGGATATGTCATGTTCAATTTGAGTTAGGTATTTATTGTGGCATTCCCAATTAAGTTTTTTGTAACGCGATCGTAGCAGAGAGAAAGAGGCATAGTCAGAGGAGTTTTTGCAAGTCTTGAACTTTTTAAAGTATTTATATTTTTCTTTTGTTAATTTAATGAGGGCCGAGTTATACCATGGTGGGTATTTAGAATTCCTACATAGTTTACTCAGAATGTAGGTGTCTATAAGTTGATATAAAAGTGAATAGAATTTTTTTAATGCCGTGTTCATATCACCAACCGAGAGAAGCTCTTGCTTCTGATCGAGAGATGTATTAATTTGCTCGTAATCGCCGCGCCTAAAGACGTAAGCCCTTCTAGGCTCCTCCACTAGTGGAACAAGTTCAGAAAATATAACTTCCATTATTAAGGAGATGTGATGAGAATCTTCTAAAATTAACGGTTCGTCACAAGCATAGACGTAAGGAAATCATTACATAGGACAAGGTCGAAAAAGTGACCATTAGCATTTGGCATTCCATTATATTGATACAATCCAGAAAAATGCATACAGTCAATTAATGAAGCGCTAACAGGTAATAAACGATCACTGGGTATAAAGGACGTGTTAGTGGGAGACTTACTCCATGAAATTTCAATGAGGTTGAAGTCACCTAAGATAATAAATTTGTCCGAGGGAAACTGCCACGTAAGTGTAGATATTTGGGTGAGGAAGCTTTCCATGTTATCACGATATGTTGGTCCTTTAGGAAGATTAACACAACGTATGTGAAGATTTGTGTATTTAGGTCCTTTGGATTCTAATGTTATCCAGACGTCCTCAGCTCGTGAGTGCCATGCCGGGCGCTTGCGAGCTACCAGCTCACGACGAACAGAGAGTAAGACACCCCCGCCCAAGCGCTGGCCTGTACGAGCATAGTCACGATCTCGGCAGTGTACGTCGTAGCGATCATCAAATAGTTCTTCGTTGCGAATGCCATCAACGAGCCACGATTCAGTCAGAGCGATAACATCATATTCGTTGGACCGAACAGCCGTCAACAACGTATCAGTTTTAGTGCGAAGCCCTCTTACGTTTTGGTAATATAAATTCATTTGAGCCGAGTGAATCTATGATTAAGTGCAGACTTGAAATCGATTTGAATCCGTTTTTATTATTGACGGATTTATATTTGTTTTTATACAGGGTGTTAAGGGACGTACTTGACTTACTTTAACCAGTGATTCCTGACATTATTTGGAGTAAAAAATTTAAATGAAATTTTGGTCTCCGGTGACTTTTTTTGACGATTTTTTTTTTTTTTTTTAAAAATTTTTTTGTGAAAAATCAAACAAAATTTTTTTTCTTCCACATGTAATCATTGGTCACTCAGCCGGGTGTCCGACGAACCCCTTACCCCGCCTCCAACTATTCAACAACTACCATTTTTTAAAGTTTTTGTAGAAAAAAAAAAAAAAAAAACATCAAAAAGTCACCGGAGACCAAAATTTCATTTACATTTTTTACTCCAAATAATGTCAGGAATCACTGGTTAAAGTAAGTCAAGTACGTCCCTTAACACCCTGTATAGTTTCCAAATAATTGCACATAAAATTGACAGAATAAAAGAACGTTTTAGAGTGAAGGGATCCATAAGGTAGGTACTGGGTATGATGGAGGGAAAGGTACAAAGGTAAAGGTACATTCTAAGTAAGATGAAAAGTTGAATTTCCGGAAGCCAAATGGCCGAAAATTCTTCTAAAAAAGAAAAACACTCTGAAAAATAATATCCGAATTTACCAAGACCAGTCTTTTCTACAACGGAAACAGTTGACAGATTTAAGAGAAGAACTAGAAAAAAGGAAGTCTTCTGGTGAAACGGACATTACAATTAAATACCTAAATAACAATCCCACTATCGTTAAAATGCGCCCAAAAAACTAAACACTAAAATGTTAATACATCATCAAAATGTACGAGGACTACAAACAAAATTACAGGACCTGAAATCAAACTTACCTACTTTAAACCACGACTCTAACGCCCTCACTGACACTTCAGAATTGGGATTCTTTAATCATACCCAGAATCTTTCTGTTCATCATAATCCTGCAGAAAAACTAAAAAACCACATAAGAATTAAAAATATATCATGCCACAAACATCCGAGCACATCAAAAGGAAAAACCTCAATTTCCTTTATGTACCTAAATGTGAGAAGCTTGAAAGGTAAACTAGATGACATCAAATGCCTACTAAAATCTACGAAATCGAACTTCAACATTATCCTACTGTATGAGACCTGGCTCAAAGAAGCGGACCTAAAGTACGTCAACCTAGAAGGATACAAACACGAAGCATCTTGCCGGCCGCAGGGAGCTGGAGGCGGAGTCTCTATATTTATAAAAGATTCTTTAGAATACAATGTGATTAATAACACTAGTGACACCGACAACAACTTTCTATGGCTTCATGTAAATAAGCTTAATCTAAAAATAGGTTTAGTGTATAAAAAACCAAATACTGTTTTCAAAGACTTCCTGGAAACACTATCCTCTCATCTAGGATCATATAAAATAGGTATTGTATTGGGAGACTTCAACATAAATCTGCTTGACTCTGCCAATACACATACTTGTAAATATATGAACACAATTAGATTTAATAATTACACTATTTTGAACAAAATAAACAAAAAACACGCCACACGCATCACAGAAAATACAAACACAATCATAGATCATATACTCACAGATACAAAACTATCATTCTCACTAACGAACTGTGATAATTCCATTTCTGATCACAATATACTACTCCTTGACGTAATTCACACATACGTTAAAAGCACATCTTTAAAATCGTCCCAAAAATTTACACACATTAATCTTGATAATCTAAAGAATGGTATCTTGCAAAATCCCTTTCATCTAAATATGAATGACAATTCGGTATTAAATTATGACAATCTTGTGAACTACTGGAAAAATAAAATTAATTCTAACAGTACCACTAAAATTAAAACAAAAAACATAAATAACCCAGACTGGATAACCAAAGACCTTATAAAATTAATCAATAAAAGAAATAAATTACATCTGAAACTAAAAAAACAACCAAATAACACATTATTAAAAGCAGAATTTGTAAAAATAAGAAATAATGTCACTACAAAAAAACGAAACTTAAAACAAACACACTACAGTAATCTTTTTAAAAAATGCGAAAATAACAGTAAAAAAACTTGGAACTTAATTAATAATATTATTAAGAACCAATCTTACAGCTCAAGAAATTTTTGTACTAAATTAATCATTAATGATAAAATAATCACTAACAATGTAGAGATATGCAACCAATTTAATAATTTCTTTTGCAACATTGGTTCCTCCTTAGCCGCTAATGTACATGGCAAAATAACACAATCCAGCCAATGAAATAACGTTAATGCATGATAGCATTGAATCTTTATATCTTCAGCCTACTACGGAGTTAGAAATAAGTCAAATATTAAAATTTCTAAAACAAAATGCAAGTGCTGGTTACGATTCACTCAAACGTAAGACAGTGCTAAGTTTCTCCACAGAATTAATTCCTACTTTAACAAAATTAATCAATCAATGTTTTAAAGAGGGAACTTTTCCGGATAGCTGTAAAATTGCTAAGGTGATACCAATTCACAAAGGTGGGTCCAAAACAAATACCTCAAACTACAGACCCATCTCAATCTTACCAATTTTATCTAAATTTTTTGAACGTGTAATTTACGATAGATTAAACAATTTTCTGCTAAAAAAAAATTCTTATATAAAAAACAATACGGCTTTAGGAAAAAATCGAACACACTAGGAGCAATAAACGACTTAATTAGTAAACTTAGAAGTGGCATTGATGGTGGAAATTATATTTTATCTATATTAGTTGACCTTCAAAAAGCCTTTGATACAGTTAGTCATGACATACTTCTCAAGAAACTCGAGAAAATTGGTGTAGTTGGTCCTGCTCTCAATATACTCAAATCATATCTTAGCAATAGAAAGCAATTCGTTAGCATTAACAATCAAAATAGCAACTACGTTCCAATAAACTATGGAGTTCCGCAGGGGTCCATACTAGGTCCACTACTGTTCCAAATTTATATCAATGACATATCGCAATTAATTTTAAATGGTGAAATCTTTTTATACGCAGATGATACAGCAATTTTCTACTGGGGTAAAGATTTAGATATCTTACTAGAAAATGCACAAACAGATCTAGAAAAAATCAATAGTTGGCTCCAATCAAATGTTTTAACAATGAATGTTAAAAAAACAGGATACATGATCTTAAACTCAACCCGTAAAATAATTCCTCCTCATGTACCTTTAAAAATTGAAAACAGCGACTTGCAAAACCTGATCCAGGAAAAATATCTTGGGTTGTGCATTGATCAGCATTTGACATTTAAACAACACATACAAGGTATTAAAGATAAAATCATCCCCTTAATTAGCGTATTTAGCCGGCTATCATATCTGTTGCCAAATAAATTAAAAATAGGTTTATATTATAGTCTCGTACAATCACATTTAAATTATTTGATTGAAATCTGGGGAAACGCATGTGAAACACACATAAATGAATTACAGGTAATACAAAACAAGGTAATCAAAAAACTATTTAATTACAAGCCCAGAACATCCACAAAAAAATTATATATGGAAACAAAACTATTAACATTAAGAAAACTATATGAATACAATACATGTCTCCTTATATACAAAATACAAAATAATCTCGTACACACAAACACAGAATTCATTAAAACGTCCCAAATACACAAACACTTTACACGACAACGCGATAACATACATTTAAATACCATCCACACCAACTATGGTAAACAATCCATTGGTAACGAGGGGGGAAACTTATATAATTGCCTCCCAAATGACATTAAAAACGAAAAGAAGCTGGCTAAATTTAAAAACACAATTATTTATATTTATTCTTGATAAACAAAATAATGAAATAGAATAGCGCTGTATTGAAATATTTATTTTATCTTAATGTGTATAATTATTTCTAGTTAAATGAGTGAAAATGTAATTTTCTTTTAACTGGAATAAAAAAAAAAAAAAAAAAAATATTAAATTAAGGTGAAGTTAATTTCAAGAAATACAATAAATTTGAATGGCCTTATCTTAAGGCTTGGCTCGGCTGAGGATCTTCTGCATCTACTCGGTTGGGTCTTGTTGCTGGAGGCTCGAGGTCCATCTTCTTCAAGTCTGCCTCCTTTGAGATTATGATGGGCGCTGAGGTCGTATTTCGTCGTGCGTGACTTAGGCAGTTTTTTGTCCAGACAAATTGGTAACCTTTTTGTTTAGCGAGAAGCCTTGCACGATAAAACAGATGTTTGTTCATGCTAGTGAGATGGTCTCCTACATAGACATTTTGCGGGGTTCCCGTGAATCCTAGTTCCGTTGAGGTGATTCCCTTACGATCTTTAATCGCCTGCAGGAGCTAGATCTTCAAGTTCCGGCTGGTTAATTTTACGACTACTGATTTTGGTTTTGACTTCCCAGTTGAGTCGCTGCCTTTAGGGGCAACTCGAGTTGCAAACTCCATATGTTTTTGGGGTGTTATGCCGTGTTGCGCTACCTCCTTCTTGAGCCAACGAACAGCGTTGCAGTGTCCATCATCAGGGCAGATCCAGCAGATCCGGCAGATCCGGTAGATGTGTAATTATTAGTGGTGAAATGTGTGCTTATTTACTTGGAAGCGATACCGTGACAAACAGTGGCGTCATTGCTTGTCACGGTTATTTTGTACCGGTGAAAGTTAGTGGTGCTGGCGACATATCGAAAATATCATACACTCAATTGCTCTTCGAAATTAATATTGATTTTCTTTATTTCATTTTCCTTCTTAAGGATAAAAATATATGACTTTTTCACTTTACATTTAACTTTTAAGAGATCAAACAATGAATATGTCCGTTACTTTAATGAAATAAATTGAATTAAGAAAATGAATGCTTTGTGTTCTTTTGCATTTATCGTCGGTCATCGTCTACAGCGCTCCCTTCCTCTTTCTGTCATAGATCCCATCCCCACACATTCAATACATTCTTTATTTTTCATTTAACAACCAAAATATTTGGCTTTTTTTTCGGATCGTCATAATATTTTCACTTTACAATAAAATGCAAATATTTGGAATATTTCTGAACCCATTCAAAAACCAAAAACTGTTTTAGAAAGGTGATGAAATACGCTTTCAAATTATAGAATTCGAAAAATATATATTTTTTTAAATTATAAAATTTTTGCATACAAACATAAAAAAGTTTTCAAAATGGCTCACCTTATGTTTTTTCTAACTCAAGTTACTGATAATAAAAAAAAATAAAAACACATGCATAATTTATTAGACAAATGTATAACAAACACATATTTTAACCTGAATTTTTTGTCGCTCTATGAATTTTTTTTTTTGAAATTTCAGAAGTTTCAAATTCTTTTTTCAATTTGCGATTCAAAACTTTGTGTACATAAAAGTGTACATTTTACTTTTTTGGTGGCTATTTTTTAGATTGGAATATAAAGCATGATGTTTTTCCTTTCTAACACCGATTAGAACATATTTCTAACTATGATAGTAAGGGAGTTACGGCGTCTTATGTGAGACCTATGTGCGTTGGGACAAATCTGGTCTCCTGTGATTAAACGGGTTCAACCAAAATATTCACTAGAAATAATTTATATGGCAGAACAATGTTTCCGGGTCAGCTATAATATAAAAATATAAAAATTTTGAAGTTTTTTAAATCACTTAGCATTGTTTTTTTTTATGTAAATTGTATTTGATAGTGTGCACGAAACAAAAAAAAACACTTTTAGTTAGACAAAAGGTTTGGTAATAATTGTCACCTTACCACTTTCCTCTAAATAAATACTGTTATTTTTAGAAACCTATATAGGATAAACTGTTTGGGGGTTTTCCAGCTAATAGAATGATTTCGAATAATTATGTGCGAGCGTAATAGGCCAGTTGCACGGATTTCATAACGACTTGGAAAAAATCGTGTGGATAGATTTTTTTACTAAGATTACGAAAATGTTGTAAAATTTTTTTGTATGTACAGTTTTTTTTAAATAAATAAAATAAATCCATTATTTGGGCTCGTGATGTCACTTCATGAAATGTCCCGTCTCCGAAAATGTTCCTATTGATTTTGTAAAATTCCACACTGATTTATTTTTTTCATATGGAAGCACTTTGATTTCAGGTTTGGAATTCGTTCACTAGATTTATTGTTTGTTCTCTGCGAACTAATCATTTGGTTTGATTTTTTGACAGATGTCATGAAGAGAACCCCGTACATTTTATGATGTCTGCATGTGTTTTAGAAGTATAATGGTGATGGTGCTGATTTTAACAAAATCAAATTTTATAATATCCTTATTATTATTATAATTTATGAGTACAAGTATATTACATTGGATTTAGTAATATAGACGTTGAACATTATAATGCTTTATGATCAATAAGATGGATCAAGGAAAAAATATTTATGAGATGTAATATTTTTGGTATGCCTCGTTATTCTCCTGTGTCGTTCGTGTGGAAAACGTTCTTTTTTTTAAATGACTTTCGGCTATGTAATTGTCGTTTACTTGCACCTAAAAAAATATGTCCCATCTTTTCGGTTTATAAAAAATGGTCTGATTTTTCAGAAAGAAATTTTCAAAAAATCCCCAGGGTTTCAAAAATACGATTAAAAAAAAATACAGAATGTCTTAGAATATTTGCCTAAACCGGAATTTTTTTTTTAAATGTGATGCAAGTTTTATATGTGTTTTTTTTTTTAATTATCAAATAGATGATACAAAAATGTTAAACTATTGTAATCCACCGTTTTTATCAGGAACATAATATTCTTCTTTAGTCGGTCCCTCATTATTTTAATTTAAGTTGTGAGCTGTATGGAGAGCCAACGACACCGATGTACCGGACGCCAATAATATTTGTTCAATCGGGCGCATCGGTGACCTTCGGAATATCCTTAATAATCCTTAATTTTATTTTATAAGAAACCATTACAAGTTAAAATTTTGACATATATTTAAAAAATATAATAATTAGAGTATAACCCAACCACTAATGTTCACATCGTGCACAGATAATAAAAAAATATTAATTAACTTTCTTTCTAGTTATCAACTACTATACAGGTAATTACAGAGAGAAACTTCATATAAGCTGTCTAATCATATATAAAACACACGAACAAAATATAAATGGTGTGTCAATTTGTAGAAGATAAAAAGTAGGAAATGTTGATGAAAATAAAATAATAATAATGAAAACCGAAAGACACTACATTTTTTTGTTAAATTTCAATCATAAAAAACATACGAATGGATTTAACATTTTTTTATTAATAATGAATTTAAGTTATTTAATAAAGAATTTAAATATTATACAACTAACGAAACACAATGCCAATACCCAATCTTTATAAAATCCACACCACCCGCTTGCCAGCTGCCCGCTGCCTGAATTAATTATTTGAATTTATCGGCTTTTCTCTACTATAATAAGCATGTATTAACATGTAAACTAATTAACTCGCCACTAATTACACAATGCTTGCAATGCAACACTGGATATTTGAAAAGGGAAAATCAAATACGTACTTACTCTAGGACATCTATTTTCCAATTTCTTCCGTAGAACGAATTTCAAAAGTGACTATAGTACGGCCCGCCAGCCGTTTTAAATCGCACAAAAATATGTTTTCTTTGAATTTATCGGCTTTTCTCTAATATAATTTACATGTATTATACATAAAAACATTTCTCTTCAATCACTCTATATATTGGTGAAAACCGCATGAAAATCCGTTGCGTAGTTTAAAAGATCTATGCGCACATACATTTTGAGCGACTTCATTTTATACTGTGTAATGATGATGTTTGAAAGATCCTAAAGTACACGACAAGATATCAATATATTTATTTATTTTTTCGTTATTCGTTTTTGGGGTGTTATGCCGTGTTGCGCTACCTCCTTCTTTAGCCAACGTTTTGGACATAGTTGCAATGTCCATCATCGGGGCAGATCCGGCAGATCCGGTAGATCTTAAAACGTGTCTTATTTATGTTCATTCAATTTGGGAGGCGGGAATGGGTACCGCCGCCCCGAGAACCTTTATTGGAAAACCAACACCTCCGCCATAGGTCACCCCAAGTGGTTCGCTACGTTTGGTGATTTAGCAGGGGTTCCCGGGTTAATGGGGCGAGGTTTGTCTAGGTCTTGGAGGCGGACACACTGAACCCCAGATTCCTACCCACCCCTTAAACCCTTTTCCTTCCCAGAACTCTCCTCTCCTTCCTTTCCTTAAAAAACCCTCCACACAGCATCCCAAAAGATGACATAGGCCATGAGGGACTTTTTTTTCCTCAGGGCCTTCTGTGTGGAGCTCATGTAAAAAAAAAATTAACTTTAAGAGTAAAACCTGAAATCGAAATATTTAATTAAATAAAAACAACATACCTAAGCGATTCTCAATCGAAAATCTGGAGACAGAAAAATTAGAAAAAGAAATTGGCACCTCTGAGACTCGAAGCCAGGACCTTCTGCTTACATGTCAACAGCTCTAATAATGTTGGTAGTTCTTAGTCGAAGTACGATACAGTTAAAAGTGACCGAATTGGATATATGTAGACACCTTAGCTCAGTTGGTGGAGCTGTTGCCATGTAAGCGGAAGGTCCTGGGTTCGAGTCCAAAAGGTGGCTGTATCTTTTTCCGATTTTTCTGTCTCCAGATTTTCGATTGAATTTCGCTTATAAATATGGTCTTCATTTAATTAAATGCATTTTTTATAATAATAATTGCAAATTCTTAATGAGAAAGAATTTTGCCCAAAACGCGCAAAAGCAATTTCGATTTGAAATAATAATTTGTTTTCTTATTTGGGACTCTAATATTAATTGATATCAAGATAGCCTGACGACAGTCAATATGACCACTCAAGACGTTGTAAAAGTTAGTCACATCCGCAATGCATCTCCTGCTTTTCAGTCTTCTTACTTAGCCATTGTTATTATAAAAACGCAATACTACAAGAATATCATTAAATAACTAACTAATTAACCATCACCCCGATTCCCCCCAGGGATAGGCAGAGAGGACGGACCGCCAAACAACTCGGTCTTGGCACACAGTCTTTGCCTCACTCACATTCATACATCGTCTAATACATACTCTTCTATTATTCTGACTTTTGACACGGCCCGACTCAACTATCTGATTCACTTTTTTTTTAAATTAACTCCACACAGTAGGCCCTGAGAAAAATAATTTCTCTCAGGGTCTATGTCATCTGGGATGCTGTGTGGAGGGTCTTTTTGAGGAGAGGAAGGAATGAACATTGGTCTTGAAGAGACCTATGTTGTAGGAAGGAGGAAACACAGAGGCCGGCAAATCATTCTACAGCCGAGCTGTTGAATACAAGAACGAGTCGAAGAAACGACCCGTTCTCATGTGACAAATGTCAACCGTGTAAATGTTGGGCACGCGTTTGGCGTGTTTCCCGACTATGCACCGGTGCCGAAGGGATCAATGATGCTAGTTCCTCGGAGCATCTTCCACTGTAAAACCGGTCATTTGATCGTGCCAGATCTTCCTCGGGCGTCCCCGACTTCTTCTTCCGTTCACATTTTTGTCATATATTCTTCTCACACTATTTTCTTTTTTCATTCGCTTTACATGCCCAAACCATCTGAGGGTTCCTTTCTTATTCTTACTCATTATGCTTACATCAGCCTTACATTATTTGCGGATATCCACATTTCTCACTCGAACATACATGGTTTTACCACACATTCGCCTCAGGGATCTCATTTGAACAGCATTCAGTTTACTTTCATCCTTCCTCTGCCAGTTCCATGCCTCACTGCCATACATCAGGGTAGGTACCAGGACTCCATTGTGGACTGCTAGCTTCGCTTCTTTTGACGGTTTTTGTTATTTGCGCCTACGGCATTCAGTCCTCCATTAATGGAGTTACCTGCATTTACCCTTCTTTCAATATCTCTATCAGCCTTCTCCAAGGTACTCTCCAAGGTAATAAAATAAAATTCATAATAAATACATTCGTTCTTGAAAGCTATAAAAGCGTCCAGCAGAATTATGCACTAAAGTTCAATTATAACAACTGCTTCCAGCTCTCCGGAGCCAGTGTGACTATGGCATCCTCAATAGGGAGATAAGACGTGAGGCTAAAGGGAATGGGGAGGAAAAAGAGAAGGAAAGAGACAGATTGTGAAGTAGGTTAGTTCAGATCTTTTTCACCAAATATGGCTAAAGCCATTTAAAACAACTTTATAAAACAACGATTCTGTATGGGCGATCTTAGGACGAACAGAAGTTGAACAATAATTGGTCGAATTTCGAAATAAAATTTCAAGTTATTTGATATTCCATTCTGATATTATTTCTTTACGGTCGGTCGTTTCACAGTACTTAAAATAAAAAATAAAAACGTAATTCAGATAAAAACAGAACTTCAATTCTATTAAACATCCAATCCTTAAGCATATAATACAGGATATTGTGGGTCAGTTCAGTTAGCTCTCGAATTTCCTACAATGTTTATTCGTTTAAACTTTGAACCAAAAAATGTTTGAAATTAAAAAAAAAAAAGAGAAAACACACCATCTACACAAGAGAAAAAATATTAATTATTTGGTTTTTAGGTACGGCTAAATGCTAATCGTCCTGATAAACTGCTTTCAAAGTCAATATTAAAATTAAGGATATTTATTTTATGCGCCTGTGAAATTACATCGATTATATTATCTAGTATCTAAGAGCGAATTGTTCATTATATTTGGCGGAGGCTTATAAAAAAATGTCAGATCGAATACTATGTTTAATGCCCCACCACTACCAGCCAAGGATATGCACAAGGAAGAAAGCTTTCGATCACTATAAAGCCTCCGCGCGGACGCCAATCTAATCACAAGCAGTTTTCCTCTCAGAAAAGGCTCACACAAGACTATCAACATGAACGCTATTGTAAGTTTATTTGCATATTTGAATATTAGCAATACGTTTTCATTAAAAGTAATTTTATTTTTGTATAAAGACTCTAACAGAATTTTCTTCAATTTCAGATCTTCACTTTCCTGTGCGTGGGGGCCGTGGTCTCCGCTAACTACATCAGCAATGATGGGGGACAATGGAAGGGAGAGGGTCTGGCCGAGAGCCAGGACAATGGACAGTACGACCATGGATATGGTGCCTACAACGGTGCCTCCAACTACGCTGGAGCCTACTCCGGAGCTTACGCTCATGGAGCCGCCCCCATCGGAATTGACGGACGTGTCGTAGACACCCCCGAGGTAGCTCACGCTAAGGCCGCCCACAACGCCGCTGTTGCCGCCGCTTCCAACGGTGCGTACAACGGAGCTTACAACGGTGCTTACAACGGTGCTTACTCCGCCCCCGCTTACAACGGTGAAGATGGACAGTGGAAGGGAGAGGGTCTGGCCGAAAGCCAGGACAACGGTAACTACAACAACGAATACAACGGTGCTTCTGCCTACGCTGGAGCCTACTCCGGAGCTTACGCTCATGGAGCCGCCCCCATCGGACAAGATGGTCGCGTCGTAGATACCCCTGAAGTTGCCCAAGCTAAGGCCGCCCACAACGCCGCTATTGCTGCCGCTTCCAGCGGTTCCGCCTATGGATCTTACAACGGTGCCTACAACGGTGCTTACGCCGCCCCCGCCCTCAACGGAGCTTACACAGCCCCTGCTGTCTATGGATCTTACGCCCATGGAGCTGCTCCTCTGGGACAAGATGGACGTGTAGTAGACACACCCGAGGTAGCTCACGCCAAGGCCGCCCACCAAGCCGCCGTTGCCTCCGCCCAGACTGCCGCCCACTACTAAGAATTCTTTGTTTAATCAAATGGACGAATAGTGATAGTAATATTGTATATATATATTTTGTATTTATTTTTCACCCATTACGTGAAAGTTGATTAATAAATATAGTTTAAGAATTATATCTCTCGTGTTTCATATTTTTTAGTCTAACAAGAATACCGTTTACATCAGTTTAACTCAAGTACGCTTCGTACGGCATTACAAATATCTGACCGTGTTGTAGGCTTGAAAACAATGGGCGAAGTGGTTATAACGAAATAGATATAAAATTCCCCCACTTCGATGGCTCCTGGAAATTGCATTCCAGGGCTGCAAAGTTTTATTTTTTGATAACGAAATGATGGAAGGTTATTTAACCCCTAAGGCTAATTTGTTCGTTTTTTGGAACAACTCAAAGGGTATCATAGAAATCGTTGTGTCTCCCTTACCATTAGGGTTAGGAATATTACCTAAACGTTGTTAGAAAGAAAAAAAAAACATGCTTCATATTCAAATCTAAAATTCACCACAAAATAAATATAATGTTCCTACACATTTTTTATATCAATATGATTATTTTGGTTTATTTTTTTTAATGTGAATTGTTGATAACATTTATAGCGCCTTATAAAATATGTGTGTTTTATTTTTTTTTTCATTACAGTAATTTTAGTGAGAAAAAATGTAAGGAGTCATTTTGAAAACTTTCTTATATCTGAATTTAAAAAAAATAATATTTAAAAAGTATGTTTATTTCGCATAATAAAATTTGAAGGAGTATTTTTATTCGCTTTCAACAATGGATTTTAGTTTTTGGATGCGTTCAGTATCAGACAAAATGGGCCCAAGGCCTGACGGGTTGAGGAACGGAAATTGGTGTAATGGAGAGGATGCCGCAAGAATATTCAATAGCCTTTCCTTGGTGGGAAATGTCCTTTTGTTCCCTAAACTCTTTCTTTTTAGAATACTTCACAGCGTAGTTGTTTATAAAAGGTTGAACCATAGAAAAGGTACTAGGCGCCATCTCTTCTCCAGGTGACAAAAGAATTGATAGGGGGTGGTGGGGGATGTAGATAGCCATTAAAGTAATAATAATCAGATGTTCACGAACATCCACTATTACGCAAAATCCTTTGTAAAATAATGGTATATATTTTACCTGCCTATAAAACAAGTTAAGGTTTAAACTGGGATATTCTATAATATTAATTACAGTCATAATTACATTGGGAATTGATATGTCATACGTCACAAATTCTGGTCTATTTATTCATATTACTTAAGAAATATTAAAAAAATATTGTACTATAATATCAATTAAATAGTAAAAAATACATTGGGGATAACATGTCAAATATTGGTTCATAAATGTGTATTTTCTAAAACTTAAAATTATAGATAAATATTTAGTTCAATCCACTTTACAATACGCTATTATCAATTGGGGATCCGTGTATAAATGTAACCTTCTCCCAATAGAAATTTTACAAAGAACAATCATTAAAATTATATTAAAAAAAATCGTTGGACTACCCAACAGAACGCCTGTTAGAAGAATTTCAAGTACCCACATTTAAAGATTTATATATTAAAAATTCATTAATTCAAATTATAAAAGAAAAAGATAAATATCCATTTTTAAATGAAAACAGAACTCGACTTAAACATGTTTTTCTATGCGCAAAACTAAATACGTATTTTGCACAGCATCATTACACTTACCAGGGAAGAACTTTTTTCAATCGTCTACCAGAAGAAATCAGAAGCATTATTGATAAAACCCGAATACTGCTCTCTGTCAAGAGACATTTAAAAAATAATTTTAAGATATAAACTACTATCACTTAATTAATCTTACAAACATCCTCAGTTTTCCATAACAATCTTTCTTTTTTTTAATACACACCATTATCAAAATAAATATTGCAGCACACATATACATATTTATGTACAATGAATTATTTAATTACTAACTTATAACGTTTATGTACACTCCCCTTCCAAAAACAAGCAAATGCTTTCAATGGAAGGGAAGTAAAAAACCTGAGATGTAAAATTATCATGCTAAACGTTAAAAATTAAAAATAAAAGAAAATAAAAATTATGCAATTGTAAATGTTCTCCAAAATGACCTGGAAAGAATCTCATCCTTGGGATCTGTCGAAAGAAACCATTCATTTGCTCTGAATGCAATTATTAATGTTTTCCAAAATGACCTTGAAAAAAATCACATCTTTGTGATTATTTCAAGGACATAAAGAAACCATTCCTTTGTTGGCTATAACCATTCCTTGTGGCATCCGTTTCCATTCCTTAACCCCTCAGGCCTCGGGCCATTTTGGTCGGAAGGTCAAAATATTTCCGCCTTGCAATGAAATCCAAATAAATGGAATGGAATACGCATTCAAAAACTAAAACTGTTGTTGAAAGGAGATGAAATACTCTTCCAAAATTTATAATCCGAAATGAACGAAATAATATAATTTTTGAAACATAATTTTTTTTAACGCAACCATGAAAAAGTTCTTACATTTAAAGTATAATTAATGAAACGAAAAAAAATGAAATCACACACATATTTTAATATGTATCACCGGATTGTAATAGCCATTTGATGGCGTTGAAATAAATAAATGAATAAATATTATATTATATTCCGGTGTAAGAAAGGTGTACATTATATTTATTTTGTGGATAATTTTAGATTTAAAATTATATGGGAAATGAAATCTCATTATACGTGAAATAAAATAATATTCGAAAATAAAAATAATGCAAATCAGAAAAATGAAACAATACAACTTTGTAAAAACCACTTATACAGGGTGTAACAGGACGTACCCGAGGGATTTTAACCAGTGATTCCTGAGCATATTTGGAGTAAAAAATGTAAATGAAATTTTCGTCTCCGGTGAAATTTTTATTTCAAATAAAATCATTTTTTTGGTTTTTTTCCACACGCCGTCACTGATCTCATATTTCGAGTAAAGGATACGGCAACTCCGCGCAAACCCCTCCCCCATATCCGCTAGCCAACCCGAACCCCGTTGTTGGCAGCGTACTCTTTCACTCTCTACTGCGCGCCTCCTCGTAACGCGAATAAACATATTGCCAGGTGGTTTTTTAAATAGATATTTTTTTGGAGATAATATTTAACATAACTTTCGCATACAGTATTTTTAAATAGTGTAACAGGACGTACCCGAGGGATTTTAACCAGCGATTCCTGAGCTTATTTGGAGAAAAAAATTTGTATATCATTTTGCTGTACGGTGACATTTTTTTTCAATTAAAAACATTTTTTTTTGTTTTTTCTACACACCTTCACTGATCTCATATTTCGAGTAAAGGATATGGCAACCTCGCGATAACCCCTCCCCCTATCCGCTAGCCAACCCTACAGTTATCGGCAGCACGCTCCCTCACTCCCATACCGCGGCGAAGCTACCCCTTTCCGAATACCGCTCGGTCAGTTGTGTTTGGAGTTTGACGGTGAACGGGGTCGTGCGTAGTTGCTTTGAAATTTGTTTTTGTTTTACTGTTATTATTAGTGTTTATTCTAAAAGATGCCTCAAAATTATCCACCTGCCCATGAAGCAGATATAGTGTTTGTTTATGGAATTTGCCGAGGAAATTCAGTGGAAGCTGTAAGAGAGTATCGCAGAATATATCCAGAACGACGTCTACCACACCATACAACTTTCGTACAGGTTTGTACCTAACTACCTATTTATTATCGTAGAGCTAGACACACATTTAATGCCGCCATCTCATTGTAAAGGCTCCCAAAAATCCGCCTAATTGTGTCTTGTAATGTTACGGAAAAAGGTTATCACTACGTATGTTTATTTACAAAACTTTCCAAAATTTTATGTTTCACTCTCGGAAATCCAAGATAATACCTATCAAACGTGCCAAGTAAAAAAAATAGGGTAATGTTTCCCAACTTGGCTAATTCTTTAAGCTCAAATTATTTAAATAACACTTCATTTAACTTAATATCCTCCTCACAGCATCCCCGAAAATGTGTGGAGTTGATGTAAAAAATGAATAATAATACAACAGAAACAAGAATAATTTACGTAGGTTAATTGGTAAAAGATGCTTTAAAGTTCCATTTTCATTACAATTAAAGTTCGAAATTCTTGTGAAAAAAATATCAAGCCGTCGCGTCATTTTGAAATTGTTATTAACACTTATTTATAACCCAAATTAAGAACTAAATAATCATATTTTGTGCTTGTCCCCCAACGTAAATAGTTGCTAATCAAAATCGGTTCCAAGAAAGCTTGTTTTAAATAGTTTCACTCACAAAATAAATTAATTCGTACTTACGGAACGTTTTCTATGTTAATCAAATATTTCTATGTTCTCAGAAATAAACTGATATAAAACGCACCCGTCATTCATTTTTACTGATATTTTATAACAGAATAATGTTAGCAATTGTATTTTTGTTTGCAGATGTATCAACGCCTGCGCGACCATGGAATCGTACGGGTTCAGGGCGGAGGAAATAATGATGTTCCAGTTCGTGTTGAAGAGAGGATCCTCAACATGATGACAGAAGACCCGACGCTTTCCGTGCGTCGCGTCGCCATGATCGTTGGAGACATAACACACACGACGGTATGGAGAATCCTAAAAAAACATCGCCTGAAACCTTTCCACTACAGGCGCTGCCAAGGTCTACTGGAGAACGACCATTTCTCAAGACTAATTTACTGTAGACGGATGCTACGAAATGTGTTGAGAAATGGAGATTTCATGAAAAATATTCTATTCACAGACGAAGCCCAATTTACAAAAACAGGAATATTAAATATCCACAACCTGCATCATTGGGCCGAAGAAAATCCTAAGCTTGTCCGGGAATCGTCGAGCCAAGAGAGATTCTCAGTAAATATGTGGGCGGGTATTTTGGGTAACAAAATAATTGGTCCGATCGAGTTGCCTCCCAGGTTAAATGGACCGATGTATCTGGAGTTCCTGCAAGGGCAGCTGGGCGACATTCTGGACGAAGTAAACTTACAAGCACTGCGAAGGATGTGGTTCCAGCACGATGGAGCTCCACCCCATTATTCCGTTGCCGTGCGGAACTACCTGAATGTAGAGTTTCCTGGACGGTGGATAGGCCGAGGTAGTCCTAACATTGCATGGCCACCGAGATCACCCGACCTAACACCGTTGGATTACTACCTCTGGGGAACTCTGAAGGAAAAGGTATATTCGAAGCCGATAGCGACGAGAGAGCAATTGATCCAACTGATCATGGAGGCAGCAGACGAACTGAAGGCGAATCCTGCTAATTTAAGCATCCATAATGTGTTAAGATTGCATGCATGCATTGAAGCCGATGGCGGCCACTTCGAGCAACTTTTATAATAATAATAAAAAAAATATTATAACCAAATGTCAGCATTTTTATTCTTACATGTCATTCATAATATTATGTTCGTATCTGTGACAGATGACAGACACAAACGCGAACAAAACATTGCCGGGTGGGTTTTTAAATTATTTTTAGAGGTATTATTTAATTATAACTTTCGCAAATAGTATTTTTAAGTATTGTAAGTTCAGTCAACATTACACTTAAACAGTAGATACTAAAATGTTTTCAAAGCTTATGATCGAACCACCACGATTAATTTATTTGAAACTTCTATAAGAACTCACATTTTGTGTCAAAATTATGAAACATTCCAATCCTTCATAATCGGACTGTTTGTGGTTAGTTTGTATTTTATTGGTAAGGCTGAATACAGTCAACTTATTGACTTGATTTTTTTTTCTTTAAATCGGCACCATTACCTTAGGGAACGTACTCATACTACGTAACCTCTTCGGGGGGGGGGGGGTCTTCAAAATGTCACGCTTGGTACAAATGAGCGGCGATTTGCTTAGGATTTTGGTCACCGGGAGGGGGAGGGGGGGGGGGATTAAAAATTGCAAAAAAAATTGGTCACGTAGTATGGGTACGTTCCCTTCTGTAAAATGATAATATTATTTGTATCGGTAAAACAGGTTATTATTGCAATCCTTATTCTGGATAGTTCCTTGTAATCCAAATGTATGCTATTACATTCAAAACATTGCTAGATCAACTTATTTTCTAAGAACTTTGTCAACATACTTATTGATGGGTTGGTAAAACCAATAGTTTATTGTTTCAAAACACTGGTTAGGCCACATTATAAGTCGAGAACTTTCTAAGAATTGTGTTAGGTATCCTGTTCTTCATAATACGTATTAATAGATCGGTAAAACCAATAGTTTATTGATTGTAACCCTTATTCTGAGTACCTACATAACTGAAAAATATTAGTACCTACATTGTGTAGTTAGGTAAAAATAAATGGGGAATTTGAATTGGAATTTGAATCATGACTAGGTACTTCCAAGAATACACAATTACCTACTACGTGGAATTGCGAGGAGTATGCTAAGACCGAGTTGTTTGGCAGTTCATCCTCTCTACCTACCGCGTGATGTTTAATAAATCTTTTGAACAAAATATTTCACACGGTTTTAAAATTGTTCCAATATGTAATTGATTTATTTTTAAATTCATTTATAAAATTAAATATTTTTCTTATTCAAATAATTCAGCACCTGGCAGCATTCTAATTTTAAAATAACATCGTATTCTACCTATACATGTATGTATTTCATATTATTTTAAATTCTGTGGGTCAAGGTCACGGTTACGCATTTGCAGCTGTTGACAAGTTCGTTTTATATGAGCATTGATTTTATTGACAATAATTTCGCGATGATAATGCGCGTTTCGTTTTGGTGATTCTGGATACCTACTTAAGCAAGTGCAAGGGAGATTGTTTTTCGCGATGATAATGCGCGTTTCGTTTTGGTGATTCTGGATACCTAATTAAGCAAGTGCAAGGGAGATTGTGTTTTTAAAGGTGGTTAAATATTTATCTTATCTTATTTCTTAATATTTATGATAAAAGGACCATTGGAAATTATTCTCAATTATTGTCAACAAATAAGTTATTTAATTACTGTTTTTGTGTTTAATTCGTAGAACTACATTTTTTTTTGTTTAAAAGTTATTTAATGGTGGGTTTCTTCATTTACCGAGAATGCTAAATGCAATGCTAATTGTAAAAGTAAACGGTCAAATGCATAGACATTTTTAAATTTCGATCGTTTACTTTTACAATTAGCATTCCATTTAGCATTCTCGGTAAATAAAGAAACCCACCCGTCTTCTAACCACAAATTATTTAAATTAGAATTCCATCAGGAATTTTCGGTACTTAAAGTCTTTACTTAAAGCTAGCAATAATATCTGAGTAAAATAAGCATAATAATTATTTACGCAATATTAAATATTACTTGTTTGGTATTGGAGCATATAATATGGTCCTGCCTTGAAGCGCGCTGGCCGTTGTCGCCTCCCTTCCACTGTGTGCACGTGTGAAATTGCGACGTTGTCTCCCGAGTAGACCAATGATCATGCCATTGGCGACGCGTGATTTAAAAACATAATTTTTGTTTTTAATAGAAAAAAAATATCACCGGAGAGCAAAATGAAATCTACATTTTTTACTCCAAATATGCTCAGGAACCGCTGGTTAAAATCCCTCGGGTACGTCCTGTTACACCCTGTATAATGTGCAAATCCGACCGGTTTCAGAACAAACGTTCCTTCGTCAGGGAAAGCTAATAATAATTTGACAGTTTCGAACAATGTTTTATTATGGTAGGGGTGGAGCCGTTGCTAGTTAATAATGTAGATTGGGTGGGTAGGTATTAGTGTAGAGTGGGTGGGTAGGGGAACAAATCCATGATTGGGCTATATGACAATATTATTTGTTTGTTGATAATAGATTCATTATTTTTTATTTTTTTTTACGACGGAACGTTTGTTCCGAAACCGGTTGGATTTGCACATTATATAAGTGGTTTTTACAAAGTTGTATTGTTTCATTTTTCTATAATGGATAACCACAAAGCAATAGCTACATTCAAAAATATAATGCTAATCATTAATTTCATTGACAGAAGTGAGGGTAACATTATCAATTTTAAATTAATGATTAAAAGGTTGATTAATCTATAAAATCATGACTTTTACGAATCCATTTATGAGTATATATACCAAGCAAGCAGTAATTGTTGAATGAAACACTAGTATATATTGAATTATTTGGCGGGTATTTGATAAGCCCCCATAGCTCAGTGGTCAGAGCATTCGACCGGCAATCGGAAGGACACGGTTTCAAGTCCCGTTGGCGGCAAGTATCTTTTCTCGGAAGATTTTTCAATGTAAATGAGTGTTTCAGGCTGACAATTATTGCTTGTAATAAAAGTATATATACCATTCATCCGATTGCGATGAACCTTTGGGAATTTGGTGTGCACATGCCCGCGATGGTTTCTGTAAATAATAATGAGATCTGGCGTCATGGTTACTAAACCATTCTTCCGATTGCGATGAGTTTTTGGGGATTTGATGTGCGTATGCCCGCGATGGATTCCATATATATAATGGTGAGATCTAGCGTCATAAAATAATTTCCTACATCATTCATCTGATTGCGATGAAACATCGGTGAGTTGTTGTGAGCTCGCCCGCGAAGGTTTCTATATAAACTGGTGAGCTCTGGCATTATGAAATTCGTATTAAAAAAATTGCAATAGGTGGCATGCTACCTGTTTGAAAACTGAATGTACTTGGACTGAACGTGTGGAATGCGGGAGGGGGGAGGGGTACTCGGGAGAAGGGTTCGCGGGACGGCGGAGAGCGGCAGAGGGGAGTGGGGAGAGTGAAGGCGGAGAAGGCGGAGTGGGAACGCGTGGAGGGGAGGGGACGAGGGAGAGAAAGGGGAGGCGGAAGGAGAACGAGATGAATGGGAAGGGACACGCAGGGAGAAACAATATCTTTATTAAACGGCATAGCAATGCTTGCCGGGAACTCGCTAGTATACCATATATATATAATATTATTTTAAGCGAATTAATTGTGAAATAACGCGACCTTCGGATTAACAGATTTTTACAATTTGGGAGGCGGGAATGGGTACCGCAGCCCAACACCTTTGCCATAGATCACCCCAAGTGGTTCACTATGTTTGATGACTTAGCAGGGCGCCTGGGTTCATGGGGTGAGGTTTGTCCGGGTCTTGGCGGTGGATACGTCTGCCCATCTGCTGCGTGGACTGGTTGAGCCAGACGCTCGACCCATCACCTTGCACCGCAATGGGAGGGATATATCCATCAGTCAGTTCATATATCCGTCGGTCCTGGACACATTGACCTTCAGATTCCTAACCACATCACACCTTTTTCCTTCCTAGAAGTTCCTCTCCTTCCTTACCCTCCACAGATTATTAAAAGACCCTCCACACAGCATTAACAAAGATGACTTAGGTCCCAAGGGATTGTTCCTCAGGGCCTTTCATGTGGAGCTAATGTAAAAAAAAAAAACTTTCACCTTTTTGGAAAGACAACCACTCATAATCGAAAGCGTTGCTTGAAATGGCTTTAACCGTGTTTGGTGGCCATAACTGAATAGCCAGGTACTTTCCTAGCTGGTTTTTTGCAATCCTCCCTTCCTCATTATTGTTAGACCCACAACAAACCCTGATTGAAGATCCTATAATCTCATTGGCTCAGGACAATCGAGAGCAGTTTATTATTAGAACCGCTGTTTTATGTGTTTCTGTATTATTGTTTAATATTTAGAAACCAACCAACAAACACAAAGAAATTTTGATAAGAATGATTCAAATAATAATTGGTAATCATTTTTGTCATTGGCAATTTAAATTATTGATTTATCTCGATTAGCAAAAGGCAAATAAAAACACAAGTGACGTAAACCTATTGAATAAGTACAAATCCCGAATATTGGACAGTGGTCACTTCTCATAAAAACGATTTTAAATTTCAAGAACAAAATAATTATATAATAGATTTCTTTTATGTCTTTTTTTTGGACTACTCCCACTTAAAATTGGAAGAAAGCATTCTAGCAGTATAAAATCTCAGATTTCGTTATTTTCACATCATAAACAGTTTTGCACTCAGAAAAGGCTCACAACAGACAATCATGAACGCTCTGGTGAGTCCAATTTGTCAAATTATTTTAATAATTTTTTCGCAAGTCTCGTAAAAAGTGATCTTTTATTTGTTTTATAAATAAAGTGGTGATTGTGAAAGTGGGTTAATCGTTTGATCTGATATCCAACAAAAAGTGTAATTATTAAATTTAATTGTATTTTTTAAAATGTTTTGTGACCTCTTTGAACTAATACAGATTTTTGTTTGTAGTTTTTTGCGACGTTCCTGTGCGTTGGAGCCTTGGTTTCTGCAGATTTTGACGAGCACGATGATGGAAGCTGGAAGGGAGAGGGACTTCTTGAAAGTCAAGACAATGGACAGTACGACGAAGGCGATGACTACGAAACATTTAGTGATGCGACCTCATTCTCCGGAGTCTACGCAGGTCCTGTGACATTTTCACACGGATCTGCTCCACTTGGAGCTGATGGAAACGTCGTGGATACTCCTGAGGTAGCTGAAGCTAAAGTTGCCCACTTTGCTGCAAGAGCTGCTGCTATTGCCGCAACCACCAAAGCTGAAAATGATAATTACAAGCACGTTTCTGCGTATAAACTACCTTCCAAAGCACCAGCTGTTTTTGTCGGTTATGGCCCCGATGCTGCCCCTGTTGGTCTTGATGGTAATGTCGTCGATACACCTGAAGTATCTAAAGCTAAGGTTTTCCATTTTGCAGCTAAGAATGCAGCAACCAACGGACCCAATTCCTATAATTTTGCTCCAGCTGCCATCAAATCCTATGATGATGCCAAATCCTTTAACTTTGTTCCAGCTGCTGTCAAATCTTATGCTAATGCTGCTAACGATGCTAAAGCCTATAATTTTGCTCCAGCTGCTGTTAAATCATATGCTAATGTTCCCATCGATGCTAAACCTTTCAACTTTGTCCCAGCTGCTATCAATTCTTATGCAAGTGGTGCTAATGATGCAAAGACGTTCAACTTTGCTCCAGCTGGTATCAAATCATACACTAATACTGCAAACAATGCTAAACCGTTCAACTTTGCTCCAAATGCTGTCAAATCCTATTCCAATACCGCAAAGGATATTCCATCTTACACCTTTGCTTCAGCTGCTGTAAAATCCTACGGTAGTGCTGCTAACTTTGCTCCTGCTCCTATCAAATCCTATGGTAATGCTGCAAAGGACGCTCTATCCTTTAATTTCTCTCCAGCTCCCATAAAATCCTATTCAAATACTGCTAAGGATATTCCATCATTTAACTTTTCTCCTGCTCCTGTTAAATCCTTTGGTGGCGCTGCTAAGGATTCTTCAAGCTTCAACTTTGCTCCATCTCCTATCAATTCCTATATAAATGCTGGTAAGGATGTGTCAACCTTTAATTTTGCTCCAGCTGCTATCAAATCATATGGTAGTGTTGCTAAAGATGCTAAATCATTCAACTTTGCTCCAGTTTCTTCCTTTAAAACAGCTCCTTATACAGCACCAGCTCTTCCTTCATTCGTTCCTGCACCTTCTACATACAATGGCTTCTCTTATGGAAGTTCTTCTCTGGGTTTTGACGCTGGCCTATCAACTAACACCAACGAAAAAATTGTACCCTTTCCTTCGAAAACACCCGCGAGCAGCGGAGAATATTAAGAAACCTACGCCATCATAAAACAATGGTTGACATTCCTAGTAATGACCCTGCGTTTAAATAATTTATTTTAGCTTAGTATACTCTACGACTTATTTGTTATGAATGTCTATATTATTATCCTTCGAACACATTCGATCTCTTGTATTTTATTAGGTATTTACTTGTGGTAGAGAATGCTTTTATCACTACTTGCGTTTGTTCTTAATATCTCTAATCAAACGAAATAAATCGATCAAAAAGTATCATTGTTTTATTTATATTTTTTATTATACCATCTTGAACACCCTTGAGGTGATTTTTCACAAAAACGGTGCTCAACAAATTATCCAAATATTATTAGTATTATCTTATAGTACTTATCACTGCAAATATAAAGAAAGTAGGATCATTATGGTTCAATTCTTCATTTATGGTTAAAAGATCAAGATGTTTTTTTTTGTTATATTCATATTGTTTCAAACAATTGATTGTATGCATGTAGTCCATTGCATTAATATACCTATGAGTATGTTGCTTATGTTATATCTATCTGTCTATGTATTTTATGTCTTTGTATTGTAGTTACTTAAAATTTTATTCTTCTATATCTATTTTCTATATTGTAGTTTCTCGTCATAATCACATTTGTCACATTTAATTCCTCGAATTCATTTCATTCTGCATTCTACATCAATTATAACCCACTTCCTCTTTCATCAAATTTCAATGTTCTTGTTTTCACAAAACAGTTCAAATGCATTCAGCGTAGGTCGGTACATAATATTTAGTATAAACGTTTAAAAAAACACAATAAATCATTTACCTAAGTGTTTATTCAATCTCTCTTGAGAAATTGCAAGAGATTAATAGCAAAATTTAAGAAAAAAACAATATAAAACAATTATCTTTATTTGTCTTTTTAAACGGTTCTATAAAAACAAAAACGTGTCTGTTGTCTGTCTGTTCTCTATAACAATACGTGCAATTAAAAAAAAAACACTTTCTAGTTCTTCTATTATTGTTATTGTATTTTATTATCTCCCAAGCTGTGAAAAGAAGTCATGTTGGAAGTATAACCGGTTAGCACGATATTGTGTAATACTCTAAGACCTACAAATAGCTTTATGACCAGAAATCGGATTACGTTATCTATTATTACATTCAATGAGTCAATATGACAGGCGTGTCCAACTTATTATACGACCCACAAAATCGTGTCGTTCCTGTTAATTTTATTATTGAAGTATATTCTCAGAGATAAAATAATTTAAATATTATAAACTGTTGTATCACTTTCTCTGTAATCCTTTACAAAGTCTTTATGATAAGTTATTATTTTTTGATATCACAGTGACTGTTTTTGTTATAACGCACAACACCAATATGGTTTTAGAGGACACACATTCTTCGTTCACACAAACGAAGAGTAAAATTAGATATTAAAAACAAAGACCTGAATAATTCAATTTTTATTTAAATAATTTTTGAAGGTTAAACCCATTAATGTAATATATCATTGAAGAAGAAGACAATACTGACAAATCTAAATGAAACATGAAACAAAACAAGATACAGAAAAATAAAATGGTTACAGTCGCATTGGTGACTTAGCAGGGGTGCCCGGGTTCATGGGGCGAGGTTTGTTCGGGTCTTGGCGGTGATGCATCTGCCCAGCAGCTGACTGGCAGACCGGATTGAGAAAGGCTGGTTGAGGGAGACCTTTTGACCTCTCCAGCAGTATTTATAACATCGCCTTGCGCACAGTGGGAGGGACAGATTCAAACGTCTGTCACTTTTGGACGTATTGATGCCAGATTCCTACCCACTCCTTATACATTTTTCCTTTCCAGAACTTCATCTTCTAATTTTTCTAAAAATACCCTACAGCATCCCCAAAGATCAAACAGACCATCAGTGGAATTATTTTCCTCGTGGCCTCCTGTGAGCTAATGTAAAAAAAAGTTTTTTTATCGATTGATCGTTTTACGACAATCAGCTCCAATTTTGAAAATGATACTTAAATTGAAATAAAATCCGATTTTGGAGCTCATTGAACCAGAGTTACAGACACCCACAGAATTAGTATTTTTGATGAAAAATTAACAGTTTTAAAAAAATACTTTCCAGTTAGTATCTCGATTCGCTCCAGGTTTAGTAAACTTTTTTAAGGCAACATAATGAAATATGGAGAAAATATTGGTGTCTATCATAAATTATTTTCATAGCCAAATGATTATTTAAAGTTTAAATTTTATTGTAAGCTGCGTTGTCCTATATTCCAGACACACACACATCATACATTATTTATAACGACTTGATTAGTTTTACAAATATGTTTAGTTTTGAAAAGAGAATATGCTTACATAGTTACGACCGGTATGCCATTTATCCAGTTCCTACCGCTCCGTAACCTTGCTGGAAAAGTGTTTGAAAATTGGAACAATGGAATGACATGTAAAATAGTGCAAATTCGGAGCATTTGTTTTGAAGACGGTGTAGATTTGGAACTACCATGGAAGCAAAACGTCGGTGTTTTTAGTATACACAACTCATTTTAAAGTAAAGATAAGAAATTTGACAATCTTGGAAGTACATAATATCGTTTTGTACTCATTCGTTTTGTTGTGGCGGTAATTACCACGAGGAATCGCGGTAACTATATAAGTAACTATATTATGAATGTGCAGTGTGCTTCTTTGCAGAGATACAGTGGTAATGATTAGTCATCCCTTTTCCTTGCATACCTTATTTTGCCAACACATAATTCACCCAATTTCAATAAACAAAATGTCGTCTCGCTTCGTTTTTAGTATTTACAGTCCATTACAAGTGCACCAGAAGCTGTAATTCTTTACATAACCCAGCAAGATTGTGGTGAAAAAATGTAACAAGAAGTATGTGGCAGGGTATGATGTACCCGTTTAAACTTGATTCGTATAGAAAAGCATTATATTAATTATTTTTTATTACAGCAACACTATATTATAATAATGCAATGAAAATAAAACATTTGCGACATTTTAACAATTTGAATGGGCAGAATGGAGGTATTCGCACCGCAGAACGATTTACTTCGGGCGGTGTACCCGTCGATGTCGATGATCCAATTGGGAGATAAATTATTTATAATTAGTTTAAATCGTAAAACGTTTAAAAAAATTTAATAAATTCGTATGTCGGAGGTCACCACTGTAGCAATCAGACGTACTACGTAAATGCGTAAAAGAAAACACTAGAATTATCTGTTGATAGTTTTTTAATAAGAATTAAAATTCACAATACTATCGAAATACGGAGCGCGACAGTAGTAAATAACGGACAATTTGTTTGGCTTGCTGTTCTAAAGACTAACTGCGTCAAACCATTACTCTGGCTTTTATAACGCCGTGGCGGAGGTAACGGTTTAATAATTCGGCTGGTAATATCGAGAGAATGCGACACGTTTATCGATGGTTCTAATGCCTAATGCACAGGGAATTTGAATGCTCCGGTACTTTCCATAAGGTGCGACGATACGCCAAATATTTCAGCGCAGGTAGGTAAGTACTTCTCCGTGTTCCGTTCTCAG
Source organism: Limnephilus rhombicus (assembly GCA_929108145.2). Lineage (NCBI taxonomy): Eukaryota > Metazoa > Arthropoda > Insecta > Trichoptera > Limnephilidae > Limnephilus > Limnephilus rhombicus. Next base: position 42,255,211 of record OV815291.1, on the reverse strand, counting down.
TCGTGCCAGGCGTCGCTGTATTGCACAGGTACGTACTTGAGCGTTGGCTCGCCACATATTTTACTTAAATGGAAACAAATCACTATGAATTTTCAACAAATATTTTTAGTCTTAAAAAAAAAACTACAAAGGAACTAAAGAAAACAAGTTTTATGAAAAAAAAACTTAAAGAAATGACAGAACATGGAACAAGTATAAGCTAATATATATATATATGTTTTAGGCATATCTTAGTAATCAGTTCAAATCAGTGTTTGGAGGATGGATTATCTCCGCTTACCTTGTCAGAAATAACCAGCCTTATACGTCACGGATCTTATCAAATAATAACACTGTTTAAATTTACTTATATTTATTTGAAACACGTTACACGATTACAACTATTTATCCGCGACAATATTTATTATACAGAAGCGATTTACGAAAGTTGCTGGCAGGGGGAACGTCGAGGACAGAATGGTCAGGAAACTTTATTTCGACTCGGATTTCACCTTGGTCATCTGCACATTCCATCTGCGCAGAGAGTGTTGCTAGCTTAAGAATGTTGCCCGCTCACAAAATGTAGATTTGCGATGCCTACAGTGCATCGGAAATATTTTCTTTTACTTCTTCCAGCACTGACGGAAGTCGGGTTTCTTCACTTTCAAAGTCCATTTTATATTAAAATCTACAATGCGACAAAGAAAGTAAGTCATTATAGAAGAAAAAAGCAATGTTAGTTTTTGTCACGAAATGTATACACCAGCTATGTGGCAGGGTATCACATTCCCGAATTCAGTTTGCAAGCGTATAACTCAAGCACAGGCTAGCGCGACAACATGCAACTATCCCCTCCCGCATCACTTTAACTCCAGCTACTCAAGCAACAACAGGTTTCCAGGTCACAAACAAAAAATACACACAAATAAGTAACATGGTGGGTATGAGATACCCTGCCACACTCTCGCCGGGTTATTGCGGTCCGAGGAAGTCAATAGGTTGGACACCCATGATAATAATGTAGACAGTGCATTCCATTAATGTATTACCAGTTTGCAACTGAACAGTATAAAATGACGGGTTCACACCCATTCATTACGGGTTCAATTATTTGATAGGAAAGTCCTAGATCATATCGAAAGCCCAAAGCTTGTGTTTCAATTTTTAAATAATATTAATATTTTATCATCGAGGAAAATATAAGTGATTCTTAAACGAAAATTTGAAACCGAAAAATCAGAAAAAGTTTCGGTCGCATCTAGAGGAATCCAGGACCTCAGCCTTGCCGGAGCTCTGCTCTAACCACTGAACTAATTTGACCCTATCCCCTTTGGTCATTTTTAAATGATTCATACTTCGACTAAGAACCACCAACACATATTTTTATTGATTATTATCATATGTATGATAGCAAGATTCTTCCCGAACTAAATGCAATCTAGATAGTGTCTTGAATAAATATGACCATTTTTATTTTAATGTGCGATATCTATTGACTTTTTTATAAATCTATTTTTTTTAATGAAAAGACAAATAAAATGTTTACATCACTTTTATTTATATACAACTAGCTTCGCTTGCATGGTGTAAGGGGGGTTCCCACTCCGCCTCCTCCTTCTCCCCCCTCCCCCCTCTAACCCTCCACCCTCCACTCCCTCCCTCCCACTTTCCATATATTCAATCCTAGTACATTCAGTTTTTAAAAGGCCGCGTGCCACCTTTTACAATTTTTATTCAAATTTCAATTTTTCATGTATATTAAATTTGGTACCTATTTAAAATATCTAAAATTCTTGATTCGATTCAAACTATTAGGGGAGTACCTACTTTAAATAAATTTATCAACTTAAAGATTTTCAAAAATAGAATCCTGATTTAAAATGTCATTCTCAAACACGCGAACAGTCAAACGTGCGATAGTCGTTAGGTTTTCTGAAACTATCCAATTTTCTGCGCAATTTTCTTAATTTTTCTCTCCGTAAGAACCATCCTCGTACTTCAAGGAATATTTAAAAAAAAGAATTAGCAAAATCGGTTCAGCTGCTCTCGAGATTTGCGCTAAGCAACACATTTAGCGATTCATTTTTATATATAAGAAGATTAACAACATCTTCAAGATGTGAACATCGTTCACGAAACATGTTGATTGTATATAAATAAAAGTGACGTAAACAAAGTTATTTAGTGAAAACCTTTCCGAAAAAGCTTTCTTCTAAAAAAAATTATTTTTTTCACAATTTAAATTAAACATATTTGTGCAAATATACAAGTGGTTCAAACAAAGTAACATTGTTTCATTTATCTATAATGGACAACCATGAAGTTATAGCTACATTCAAAAGTATTTTTTAATTTATTTTTAGATTATTTTTTTTTACATGAATACCGCACAAGAGTCCCAACTGCTCCCGTCTGGAGCCAGTGAGACTATGGCATCCCCAATTGGGATATGTTGTGAAGCTGAAAGTAGTAGGGAGGGGAAGGAGATAGGGAAGAGGAACGTGGGGAAGTACCATGGCTATTCAGATCTGGTCACCAAACACGGCTAAAGCCATTTCAGGAAAAGCTTCAATTCTGAATGGTGGTCTTACACCAGGGCGATACTGAGAGTATCTTCCACTCTGTAACGTGCCGCAAATATACTTAAACGTGTGTGAATTTGGTTGTAAATATTACCATTGATGATTTAATCTGACTCCATTAGCACTACGTCAAAATACACGGGTTTTAAATAATAAAGAGAGTAGTTATAAACTTGCTTAATTTATTGCACGGTAGTTTACAATGAATACAAATATTTATAGATTCAAAATTGCAAGAAATACCAATGTTTCGAGGGCCGCACCACCTAGCGGCGATAATGCAAGTACACTACCCTAGCGCGCGGTTTGGTCAGCCGAAATAATAGAGTTTCGAGTACCTGGCTACAATACTATATATAATTTTAAATTAATAAATTCTGAAATAAACTACACAAATTAATCAAATAAAATTTATTTGCCACGCCGGGATTCGATCCGGCGACCTTCGGAATGCGAGTCAAGCGCCTTACCGCTGCACTACGCCGGCCGTCGGCCGAATAATTGAATGAGTAAGAAAACCTCTAATTTTAATATTTAATCATCTAAGACAATATATTTTCTGTTCCAAATTTACGTCTAAAATTGTCTTCAATGATTAAATATTACAATTTAAGGATTTACTCATTAAGTTATTCCATAAATAAAAAAATTAAAATATTATTATTGACCGTTTGGTATTTCCTTTGTCCGTAAATTGGTTTAGATTTTTTTTCTATATTATGGTACCAACCTGTCGGAAGAAAGTTGGAAAAAGTGATTGCGATTCAGATGGTGATGTTTCTTTGGACAGTTTGTGTAATCATCATTACATAGTATAAAATGAAGTCGCTCAAAATGTATGTGCGCGTTAATCTTTCACCAATAGATAGAGTGATTGAAGAGGAATGTTTATATGTATAATACATGTAAATTGTATTAGAGAAAAGCCGAGAAATTCAAAGAAAACATATTTTTTTTATTGGTGCCCTTTTTTACTCATTTAAAGTACGCTCTAGCGTGTTTAAATCGCACTTTATGGAACGCGCGTTTTTTAAAGTTACCATGGCAACATCAACAAATCAACAAAATGTGAAGTCTAAATGTCAACTTTTAACTATAAATCTGACAGGAATATTTTAAACGTCAAATATAAGATATAATATAAGCGTAAATCGCACAATTCACATCTTCTGCAAGAGCCAAAGATTCCGCAAATGGCTACCACCTTCAAAAATAAGTACATAATGTCCGGTGCTTCCGTGAAAAACTTCCGCAAATCATCTTCTTTGAATACATACGCCTTCTTAGCAACGTCATCCTTGCTAATTGCCTTCATGAATGCATGCACTTTCACAAATGATTTTAAATCAACCCCTTTATTTATCCTCAACAGACATTGCAATTTCGAATGTATGGCCCACATAGTCGACGCTTTGTACTGTTCCGACATTTTCTGAAGGTAAGCAAGCACAACTCGTTCATCTTCATCTACTACGTTTTGCTCCTCCATCCATGTTATGAACCTTTCATATTCTTTTTTATAAACGTCTTTGGATTTTTCAGGTATTAACCGCGATTCTGCTTTGGTATTTAAATTATCAATGTTAGAACTCATTTTACAACACACAATAACTAGTAAAAACTGTGATGTCAACTATTAATCTTATGTGACAGATTGCAAATTAATGTTTGTGTTTTTCATTTCCATGACAACAAGATATTGTTATGTCACATCACGAATTCATTTATAGTTCTTATTTCCAAATTTTTAATAATAATATCAATATTTATGTTTTCAAAGTGTACCAATAAAAAAAATAGCGTAAAGTATTCGTGGATAACTGGTCTTTAAAACACTTGCTTTATTTCGAGCACTTGGCTACGCCGTCGTGCTCGAAAAATCGCGCGTGTTTTAAAGACCTGTTTATCCACTTATATTTTAATATACTGTTTTGTGCGTTTTAAAACGGCTGGCGGATCGTACTATAGTCACTTTTGAAATTCGTTCTATGGAAAAAAATTGGAAAATAGATGTCCTAAAGTAAGTAGGTATTTGATTTTCCCTTTTCAAATATCCAGTGTTGCATTGCAAGCATTGTATAATTAGTGGCGAGTTAATTAGTTTATATGTAAAATACATGCTTATTATAGTAGAGAAAAGCCGATAAATTCAAATATTCAATTCAAGGCAGCGGGCAGCGGGCAGCGGGCAGCTGGCAAGCGGGTGGTGTGGATTTTATAAAGATTGGGTAATGGCGTTGTGTTTCGTTAGCCACAGCAACGTGTGGCCGGGTATGCTAGTTATTAATATTTGATTTTTTTTTAAATGTTCAGTAAAATATATCATTGTTTGTAATTGTGTTGGTGGGTACTTAAATGATTAGGATTTCAGAGAAAATGTTGGTTTTGATTTATTTACTAATACAGAATATTAGAAACATATTTTTAAAAGCAATGTCTCAGAACTACAGGCGTAGATGTAGTAAGGAAAAGCGAACAATGTGTTGAAAGTCTTTCTTACAAAAATATAATGAATACATTCTTTTTATTTAATATTTCAACATTAATACAAGTTAATTTTACGAGTACTAACTCCTACATCATTGATGTAAACTAAATATCGAAACCAGATGAGGACAATTAATAAAAATACCATAGACGGACGTCTGGACCGGAAAATACAAAAAAAAACATAACTACAAAAGAAGTTAAACTTGAAATTCAATTCTTACATTTCGGGCGTGGTTGTATTAAGGAACCTAAATACACTTTCAAAATAATCACCTCATTATCAGTCATTAATTATTTGTTCTTATTAATTTTAAATACGGTTACCATGCGACAAAAAATATTGTAAACGACCTTTATAGGCGTAACGAGATAAATGTACAGTACGCAGGTATGTAATTAAAATGTACTCACAAGCTTCCACGAGGTCAACATGTTGGTGGTTAATTTGTTTCACTTGAACGTAATAATATAGTCAAGAAAAAATGTGGTATTAAAATATTATTATTGTGGTAGTTGTCATCTACTCGCACAACTAAATTTGGCATTAGCTCCTTACAATACATCGCACATACGCAATACAACGCATTACCTAATGTCCTAAAACTACCAGAATCAAACAAAAAATATTGGCAAAGGCTCTAAAAGAATATTTTCTCAGCAAATTTATTAACCAGTTACGAATTTAGCTGTCTTCCTTTGTAACTCTTGTATATTCTTCAATTACCTGTATCAAATGTGTCTAGTCCATTTAAAAATCTATGTATTATTCATTGATTTGGGTGTTCTTATGTAAAAATAATTTTCCCTTAGAAGTATAATGTTGTCCTTCCAGAAATCAGTTTTATTAAATTCATTGGGGTAATGTATTACAAAGTTTATGTAATAATTTTGTAATATATTATCTCTAATAAATGAATAAATAAAATAAAAATTAACATTAGACAATATCCGCTATCAAAAAGTCCGTAACAGTATTAAGAATGCCACGAATTGATCAAGATTTGACAGCCTTCGTGGTCAAAAAATCAATTTTATTTGATTAATTGCTTCATAATTATTTTGTCTTAATCTTCTACATGCATACTTGAATTGTTTAATGTAAAAAAAACTACTGATTTTATTTTATTTTCAAAACTATCATTGTCATACGGTAAACAAAAAACTAGATTTTTTTTTACATGAGCTTCACACAGGAAGCCTTGAGGAAAATAATTTCCCTCAGGGTCTATATTATCTTTGGGGATGCTGCGTGGAGGTTTTTTTTTTAGGAAAGGATAGGGGAGGAGAATTCTGGGAAGGAAAAGAGTTTAAGGGGTGGGTAGGAATCTGGGGTTCAATGTGTCCTGGTCATCTGCCTCCAAGACCTAGACAAACCTTACCCCACGAACACGGGCACCCCTGCTAAGTCACCAAACGTAGAGAACCACTTGGGGAGACCTATGGCAGAGATATTGGTTATCGAATAAAGGTTCCCGAGACGGCGGTATCCATTCCCGCCTCCAAAATCGAGATAATAACCACTCTGAAATTGCAATCTCAACACAAGCGTTTCAAACCTAGTGAGATGGGCAATACGTCATTGCTGTAATCAAATGTAATATTAAAATAATTAAATAAATAAATAAGTCAAAAAATTTGTGATATTTGATAATTAATTATTTAACTATAACATTTAGTAAATTTGCAGCACGTTCCAGAGGGGAAGATACTCTCAGTATTGCCCTGGTGTAAGATCAGCATTCAGAATTGAAACGTTGCTTGAAAATGGCTTTAGCCGTGTTTAGTGACCAGATCGGAAAAGCCAGGTACTTCCTGCCCTCATTATCTGCCCCATCTCATCTCCCTACCCACTACCTTCAGCCTCACAACATACCCCAATTGGGGATGCCGTAGTCTCCAGACGGCTGGCTGATGGGATTATTTTGAGGTATAAAAAAAACATACTCGTAAATAATTTTCACAGATAGGTTTTTAGTAGTAAACAACTAGGTAAGAATTTAAAATATAATACAAAAAAGCAAAACTAAATAAAAATATAAATAAAGCGGAAGAATAACAAACGTAAAGATCTTTATGCACTAACAATACATGAGTATTTGTGATTATTTATAATATAAAGATAGGCTGGGAAATAGGTATTAGTGTTGTGTCGTTTAAGGGGAAGAGAAGGATGAGGTGATGTTGCCGCGCGAGTGAAATGAAAATGATAGGTACAATTAATTTATTCATCATAGGTGATGTTGCCGCGCGAGTGAAATGAAAATGATAGGTACAATTAATTTATTCATCATAGCTGGTCCACAGCACGCGTTGCAATTAGGGATGCAAGGTTTTTAAAAATATCGATATCGATATATATCAAAGTAAGTCGATATTGATATATCGATATATCGGTCTAGAAGGCCGATATACCGATATTTCGTCTTATAAGCTTATAAAAATCCAATGTAGTAGTAGTTATATCAAACGTTTATCGATTATGTATATATTTTTTTATACTTACCTATTTGAATAATCACAAAACTTAAATAAGTATTTAAAAAGGTGTTTTTTTGATAAATTTATTTAAAAAAAATAATTCCAGTATTTTGTACCAGCTTTAAAACTTAAAACCTTGACAGTCTAATTCCTTGTAACCGGTTTCTGCTTGGAATTATAGTGGCTCCTGCCTTTGAAAAAGACGTTCAGAAGGAACACTTGTTGCCACAATTGGTAGATGACTTATTGCCACTTTAAAAAGATTGGGATATACACTTTGCATCTCTTGCCATGTTTCAACAATGTTTACTTTTAGAGTTTTTATAGGGTGCAGAAAGATATAACGCAAGCTCGTCGTCACCTCCAGTTTTTTTACCCGATTTGTGGGTGTTTTAATTTCGGCAGGTTTTTCGATATTTCTATACGATATTTTGTGTTTTTCGATGTTGATATATCGATATCGGCGTATCGTCGATATTTATCGGTTTTCCGATATATCGTTGAATCCCTAGTTGCAGTGCCAAATACATTGTTTCTCCCTGAATCAACTTTCCCGTGCGTCCCCGTTCCCCTCCCGCATACCCTTTCTAGCTACGGTCACCCGGAGATAGTGTAGCTTCCCAACAGTGAAAGAATTTTTCAAATTGGTTCAGTAGATTCGGAGCCTATTCAATGCAAACAAATAAACAATCAAATTTTTCCTCTTTATAATATTAGCATAGATGAATTTGTGTTATTCGCACTTAGAATGTGATGCAATTGACGGCCGGCGTAGTCCAGAGGTAAGGCTCTTGACTAGCACTCCGAAGGTCGCGGGATCGAGTTCCGGCGTGGCAAATAAATTTTATTTGACTAATTTGTGTTATTTCAAAATTTATTCATTTAAAATAATATATAGTATATTTGCGGCACGCTCTACAGTGGAAGATACTCTCATTATCGCCCTGGTGTAAGACCTCCATTCAGAATTGAAACGTTGCTTGAAATGGCTTTAGCCGAGTTTGGTGACCAGATCTGAATAGCCAGGTACTTCCCAACCTTCCTCTTCCCCACCTCCTTCCCCTCCCCTCTACCTTCAGCCTCACAACATACCCCAATTGGGGATGCCATAGTCTCACTGGCTCCAGACGGGAGCAGTTGAGATTATTGTGCGGTATTCACTGTAAAAAAAAAAAAGTGAAAGAATTTTTCAAATCGGTTCAGTAGATTCGGAGCCTATTCAATGCAAACAAATAAACAATCAAATTTTTCCTCTTTATAATATTAGCATAGATGAATTTGTGTTATTCGCACTTAGAATGTGATGCAATTGACGGCCGGCGTAGTCCAGCGGTAAGGCTCTTGACTAGCACTCCGAAGGTCGCGGGATCGAGTCCTGGCGTGGCAAATAAATTTTATTTGACTAATTTGTGTTATTTCACAATTTATTCATTTAAAATAATATATAGTTTATTTGCGGCACGCTCTACAGTGGAAGATACTCTCATTATCGCCCTGGTGTAAGACCTCCATTCAGAATTGAAACGTTGCTTGAAATGGCTTTAGCCGAGTTTGGTGACCAGATCTGAATAGCCAGGTACTTCCCAACCTTCCTCTTCCCCACCTCCTTCCCCTCCCCTCTACCTTCAGCCTCACAACATACCCCAATTGGGGTGCAGAAAGATATAACGCAAGCTCGTCGTCACCTCCAGTTTTTTTACCCGATTTGTGGGTGTTTTAATTTCGGCAGGTTTTTCGATATTTCTATACGATATTTTGTGTTTTTCGATGTTGATATATCGATATCGGCGTATCGTCGATATTTATCGGTTTTCCGATATATCGTTGAATCCCTAGTTGCAGTGCCAAATACATTGTTTCTCCCTGAATCAACTTTCCCGTGCGTCCCCGTTCCCCTCCCGCATACCCTTTCTAGCTACGGTCACCCGGAGATAGTGTAGCTTCCCAACAGTGAAAGAATTTTTCAAATTGGTTCAGTAGATTCGGAGCCTATTCAATGCAAACAAATAAACAATCAAATTTTTCCTCTTTATAATATTAGCATAGATGAATTTGTGTTATTCGCACTTAGAATGTGATGCAATTGACGGCCGGCGTAGTCCAGCGGTAAGGCTCTTGACTAGCACTCCGAAGGTCGCGGGATCGAGTCCTGGCGTGGCAAATAAATTTTATTTGACTAATTTGTGTTATTTCACAATTTATTCATTTAAAATAATATATAGTTTATTTACGGCACGTTCTAGAGTGGAAGATACTCTCATTATCGCCCTGGTGTAAGTCCTCCATTCAGAATTAAAACGTTGCTTGAAATGGCTTTAGCCGTGTTTGGTGACCAGATCTGCATAGCCAGGTACTTCCCCACATTCCTCTTCCGTATCTCCTTCCCCCCCCCCACTACCTTCAGCCTCACAACATATCCCTATTGGGGATGCCATAGTCCCACTGGCTCCAGACGGGAGCAGTTGGGACTCTTGTGCGGTATTCATGTAAAAAAAAACAATGATATTCTGAAACGATAGTAACTAGCAATGAAATTGAATACGTCAGCATTTATGTCTGTATTTGTAAAATTATTATTGTGGCAGAGAGATAAATTCATTTACACACTGAACCCCAGATTCCCACCCACCCCTTAAACCCTTTTCCTTCCCAGAACTCTCCTCTCCTTCCTTTCCCCCAAAAAAACCTCCACACAGCATCCCCAAAGATGACATAAACCCTGAGGGAAATTATTTTCCTCAGGGCCTCCTGTTTGGAGATCATGTAAAAAAACTTTTTTTTTTTTGGAATTGGTGTTGCATCTATTAATGTTGAAAAAGGCGTTCTGTCTGTATATCGAAGCGTTGCCCGGAATATTGTTATTTTGTTTAATATTATTAATCTTTATTCTATTCTTTTACTTTGAACCTCTGAGTTGAGAGCAGGTATAGTTTATAACAATAATACAAGTTATAGGTAACAATACATCGCACAATATATCACAATAATTTACAATTTGGGAGGCGGGGATGGGTACCGCCGCCCCGGGAACCTTTATTGGATAACCAACACCTCTGCTATAGGTCACCCCAAGTGGTTCGCTACGTTTGGTGATTTAGCAGGGGTGCCCGGGTTCATGGGGTGAGGTTTGTCTATGTTTTGGAGGCGGATAATCAGGACATACTGAACCCCAGATTCCTACCCATCCCTTAAACACTTTTCCTTCCCAGAACTCTCCTTACAATGGAAGATGCTCCGAGGAACTAGCATCATTGATCCCTTCGGCACCGGTGCATAGTCGGGAAACACGCCAAACGCGTGCCCAAAATTCGTACACTGTTGACATTTGTCACATGAGAACGGGTCGTTTCTTCGACTCGTTGTTATGTTTAACAACTCGGCTGTGGAAGGATTTGCCGGCCTCTGTGTTTCCTCCTTCCTACAACATAGGACTCTTCAAGACCAATGTTCATTCCTTTCTCTCCTCCTTTTTCCTTAAAAAAAAACCCTCCACACAGCATCCTCAAAGATGACATAGGCCCTGAGGGAAATTATTTTCCTCAGGGCATCCTGTGTGGAGCTCAGGTAAAAAAAATAATTAAAAATAAAAATACGATGTACGAAAATCTTTAACTTACAACTCGGTACATTTATTAACTGTTGGTGCAGTATTGTGGCTTAAAATTGTGAGTCAGCATACATCTAAGTCTGAATATAATAAACTAGTGGTTCATATTCATAACACAAGACTAACTGCAAACGATGGACTTGTAATTCCCAGATACTTGCATTAATACAGTCAAAGAACTCTAGAATACCTTGTATGTAAAATAATCTAAAAAAAAAAATCTGAAATAAAATAATCTCGTTGAATTTAATGTTTCAAAGACCCAATCTTGTCTGATTACGTCTAAAAGGGATCGAAATGAAAATCTAGTCTCTTTCAACGGAAACAATCTTCTGAACAGGCCCTCCATTGATATGCTTGGTGTAACCCTAAGTGACCAGCTCAGGTATGGGGGCTCCATCGAAGCCAGAGTAAAGTTAGCCTCCCAGAAACTGAGCGTACTGTATAGGGCCCGCAGATACTTTAATAGTGCACAACTGCTAACCCTGTACAAATCGCAAGTGCGCCCCACGGCTTAATTTGTCAGCCACCTCTGGTCTGGAGCTCCAAAATACCTGAAAAATACCCTCGACTCTGTGCAGAAACGGGCGGTCCGTTTGGTAGATTCTCCCATCTTAAGATAAGATAAGATGCTCCGAGGAACTAGCATCATTGATCGCTTCGGCACCGGTGCATAGTCGGGAAACACGCCAAACGCGTGCCCAACATTTGTACACGGTTGACATTTGCCACATGAGAACGGGTCATTTCTTCGCCTCGGTCTTGTGTTCAACAGCTCGGTTGTGGAATGATTTGCCGGCCTCTGTGTTTCCTCCTTCCTAAAACATAGGTCTCTTCAAGACCAATGTTCATTCCTTCCTCTCCTCAAAAAGACCCTCCGCACAGCATCCCAGATGACATAGGCCCTGAGGGAAATTATTTTCCTCAAGGCCTCCTGTGTGGAGTTAATGTAAAAAAAAAAAATGTAAATATATGTATGTATACCCCATAATTTACAACAGGTTACTCAAATCAATAAAAAGCTGTGAATTGATTAGTAGAAGGAAATATATGCAAAAAATAGTGAAGTGAAATAACGATTTTGTACTAATCTCCATTTTTCTGCTTTTTTTAAAATGTTTTCCCATTATTATTAATTTTTCTTTCTCTCATTTTCTCTTTTGTTTATTTTTTTCCAAAAATGCATTTAAAAACATGTGTATATGTATGTTTATATAATGTAATAAAGTGTACATTTTATGTACTTGTCTCAATTTTATTCGGTTATATTGATCAGTTTAAGATTTATCGGAACTCAATATAAAAAAATGTTAAACATGTATAAAAATAATAAAGGAATACAAAAAAGACAATCAGCCTCTTACTATTGGAAATGCATACTTACATATTAATAGGACACTTATTAGGGTTCGGAAAGGATATAATATAGGTCAGTTAGGATGGGGTATACATCCGACATCTACATATATCTAATTATTCAACTTGATATTATTATTATGTTACGACACAGACCAATCACATCATTAGAATAATATCCATTCCCCGCGGAGAATTCGATTAGATGTTATTTCTAAAATCAACGTTGAATTTCAGGAGATTTGTGGAGTTTCAACACATGTCTCAAGAAGATCCTTCGTTGGTTTCGTTGGTGATGGATTTAGGTTTTCAAAATTTCGTTTAACTCAATTAATTTCTACCTTTCTCGTCTTATTCGATGTTAGACTACAAAAACGCTCACGCGTGTAAACTACTAGAGAAATCTACATGATTCTAGGTCTGTTCGGAAGTAGGAAGTAATTAATTCTATATCTAATTCAATATTCTAAATCCGTCATAAAAACACGTGCAATTTTTTCAATAGTCTCTGCGTAATCCGATACTTTACAAAAAATAGTAAGTAAGTTGTTCAAACCCAAAAAACTGGATTGACTGAAATTGATTATTGATACGTTTCATATGGAGTATATTATATTAAATATGAACACCCCACTCTCAACTCCCACCATCCAGAAGGCTTTCAGTGAGTATAAAGGCTGTGCGTAGACTCCCCACACGGCACAAGCAGTTTTCATCTCAGAAAAGGCTCACGCAAAGCAATCAACATGAACGCCCTGGTGAGTTTAAATTTTGGAGAAGATAATTATTACGATTATTACAAAATTGACAACCATTTTGGAATTGATTTCTTGGCTACCCAATGTTACCAAAAAACTGTTGATTGAAGTAAGACATTAATTTTTCTTTTTAGATCTTCACTTTCCTGTGCGTTGGAGCCGTGGTCTCCGCTAACTACATCAGCAATGATGAGGGACAATGGAAGGGAGAGGGTTTGGCCGAGAGCCAGGACAATGGACAGTACGACCATGGATATGGTGCCTACAACGGTGCCTCCAACTACGCTGGAGCCTACTCCGGAGCTTACGCTCATGGAGCCGCTCCCATCGGTCATAACGGACGTGTCGTAGACACCCCCGAGGTAGCTCACGCTAAGGCCGCCCACAACGCCGCTGTTGCCGCCGCATCCAACGGAGCTTACAACGGTGCCTACAACGGAGCTTACAACGGTGCTTACTCCGCCCCTGCTTACAACGGTGAAGATGGACAATGGAAGGGAGAAGGTCTGGCCGAAAGCCAGGACAACGGTCACTACAACAACGGATACAATGGTGCTTCCGCTTACGCCGGAGCTTACTCCGGAGCTTACGCTCATGGAGCCGCCCCCATCGGTCATGACGGTCGTGTCGTAGATACCCCTGAAGTTGCCCACGCTAAGGCCGCCCACTTCGCCGCTATCTCCCAGGCTTCTTCCGGAGTCCATGTTTACTCTGCCCCCGCCTACGGTGCTCATGCCGTGCCCGCCGCCCATGCTGGTTACGCACATGTCGCTCCTTCCGTCTACGGAGCAGCCCCCGCCCACGTTGGATACGCTCACGTTGCCGCCCCCGCCCATGTTGCTTACTCCCATGGATCTTACGCTCATGGAGCCGCACCTCTGGCCCATGATGGACGCGTCGTAGATACCCCTGAGGTTGCTCACGCCAAGGCTGCCCACTACGCCGCCGTAGCTGCTGCTTCTCATTAAGCCTTCACATCCCCCTATCCTTTAGATCTAAAACACCTGTCTTTCTTGGTGTTGATAGCGAGTATCATGTTGATATTCGGTTGCAATTATCGTATTACCAATAGCTTTTTCCTTCAATAGTCTATCAATATCTATATATGTATGTATTATATAACTCTTTCTTTCTCCTTGTAAATATTATATTTATTCTCATGTACATATTATACTCAGTATATTTTCTCCCTTTTAGCCTAAATATTTCAATTGTCAAATTATAGGAATAAATCGATAAAAAATGTAACTGTTTTTTTCTTTTCCTACACTCATAGTTTTATAATCGGTTTGTGGCTGAGATAGTATCGCGTTTGGGTCCCACCCAGGCATCCTGTGTTCAATTCCTCGGCTGGCTAAGCCCTCCATCACGATACAAGTAACATCTTCCGCTTACTGTTATGTGGTGGTAGTAGGAGATTTTCAAAAATTGTCAGGTTATTCGTAAGCCAGGAATGTTAGTTTGTCTTTCTTTAATAAATAAATAATAATAATGTCAATAATTATTGGATCAATAGGATTTATAGGTTTAATTAGGAATTCCACATAGCCGAATCCTCTGATATGAAAATATCTGGAGTCGGTGAATTATTTTCCCATCTGGTCTCTGGTAGGTTGACATGTTGTTCTTGTATTGTTTTGTAATTATAATACTTATATAGTGCAATTGCATAACGTGGATTGACCAGATGATCATTTGGGAAGTGTGTGAAAGGGTTTAGTTTTTTCTGTGGGGAAAATTAAACCCGGACATTTAAAAAAATAAAAAATAATGTAACTTGAGCTAATGCTGTGTTGTTTCGAAGATATTACAAAACATTATTGAATCGACTGGTGTTTTACAAAAAAACTTTTTTATTTTATTTAATTTAAATTAAATTTAATAATAATAGGTTATTATCGACTTTCAAGGCCATTTTCAAACTCCCAACAGCTGTAAAAAAATGCATACTAAAATACTCGCAGAACTTGATAATAGCTTATTATTATTAAATTATTTTTTTTTAAATTAAATAAAAAAATATCACTTTATTATTATTTATTATTAAACTAAAAAAATGCCGTTCATAATTAAGTCCGAATACAAATTATTTTAGAAACATTCGTGAAAAATTAATAATGTTCATTAAATTGCATAATTTCGTGACAATAAAGAGGAAAGTGACACAAGGAAAGAGTGTGAATAAAAATTACGATTTATTTTTTTGTCATTTTAATTGTCGGTTGTGTAAAGTTTAAAACATGTTTATTAGTACAGATATCAATTTTGGTGAGCGAAACATTTATTGGATAACCAACACCCCTGCCATAGGTCACCCCAAGTGGTTCGCCACGTTTGGTGTCTTAGCAGGGATGCCCGGATTCATCGAGTGAGGTGTGTTCAGGTCTTGGCGGCGAATGCGACTGTCCACCTGCTTTCTGGCGGGTCGGATCGGGAGAAGCTAGTTAAGGAGACTCTTTGACCTCTCCAGCTAGTCTCTCTTCACACATCGTCTTGCACTGTAATGGGAGGGATGGATTCGTACATCCGTTACTCCTAGCACACTGACCCCTAGATTCCTACCCACCATTCCCACCTTTTTCCTTCTCAGAACTTCCTCTCCTCCCTATTCTTAAAAACAAAGGAAAATATTTTCCTCATGAGCCTCCCGTGTGAGGTTAATGTAAAAAATCCCTAAGTGTTTAAGTTCTTATTCTTACTATTGGTATATACAGAAAGTTATTATAAATACGAAGCGTTTTTAATAGACCACTTAGGCAGTTAACTGAAACAGTTAAAAAAATATTATAATTTACTGCGGTATGCAAATCTGACTGGGACTTATCTGATACAAGGTCATTTTATTAATATAATTATTGCGGGTTACACCTATGCATAAAGCCTTCTGAAATGAGCGTAGGAATGTTAGAAAAATAAACAAAAAATTGTTTAACATAATAAAATTAAACGGCAGTTATGATTTTGAGTCATAGGAAGTGGACAATCGTTGTCTTAGAAACTTAATAATTTGTGTTGTGTAATAATTAGGTATGCATCAAAATGATTTATTTTTTTTTACAGTGAATACCGCACAATAATCTCAACTGCTCCCGTCTGGAGCCAGTGAGACTATGGCATCCCCAATTGGGGTATGTTGTCAGGCTGAGGGTAGTGGGGAGGGGAAGGAGGTGGGGAAGAGTTGGAAAGGTTGGGAAGTACCTGGCTATTCAGATCTGGTCACCAAACACGGCTAAAGCCATTTTTAAGCAACGTTTCAATTCTGAATGGTGGTCTTACACCAGGGCGATACTGATAGTATCTTCTACTCTGGAACATGCCGCAAATATACTTTATATTATTTTAAATGAATTAATTGTGAAATAACACTAATTAATCAAATAAAATTTATTTGCGCATGCCGGGTTCGAACCCGCGACCTCCGGATTGTGAGTCAAGAGTCTTACCCACTGGACTACGGAGGTCGTGAATAACCGGAAATAATGTTATAAAAAGTGACCGGAATATTTTTATACCGATCTCTTTTTATGTCATCAGGGGTTGACAATCATAAAAGCAGTTAACCCTGAAATATCTAAAATTAATGTTTATTTTTTTATTTACTAGCTAGTACCAGCCATGCCATTCAAAGAAATAAATTGATTCTCCCTGCATGTCCTTTCCCGTTCCTCCCCGTTCCCTTCCACCTTCCCCGCCTTCCCCTTCTCTTGTATCTTCCCTCTCCGCGAACCCCATCTCCCCCGTTCCCCTTCCCCCTGCCTTTCCTCTATATATAAATAAAATATATGAAATACACACATTTTCATTTATATAAATTTTATAACGCCAGAGCTTACCATCATATATAGCCTATATGTTATTCTGATGTGTGAGCTATATTATTGTAAAGTTTCATTAAAATCCATTCAGAAGTTTTTGCGTGAAAGAGTAACAAACACACATACATCCATAAAAACTTTCACGTTTATAATATAATAATAATAATAATTAATAGAAAATATGTAGATGTATGTGCTCAGATGACAAGAAAATTAATTTGGAATATTTCAATTACTTCCAATTTAATTTTTTTCCGTGTGAAAAAGATGTTCTGCAGTCATGATCTCAACCTTGGATTGCGAATGCGAATGGTCAGATGCTACAGAAGAACACTTAAAATAAGCTAGATGGACGGGGTTACGAATGAAGATGTTATGATTCGGATGAATAAAGAAAAATAAGATACTAAAACTATAAAAATCCGAAAACTTTAATATCTTGGACACGTGATGAGACATTCAGAGAAGTATGCAGGGAAATATTGCCGGAAGACGGGGCCCTGGAAGAAGGAGAACCTCATGGCTGAAAAACCTGAGAGAGTGGTTTGGCCAGTATACTGTAGAGCTGTTCAGGACCGCAGTAAACAAAGTCCGCATAGTCAACATGTTAGCCAACGTTCGTCGAACGGACAGGGCACAAGAAGAAGAAGAACATATTGGTTCTAAAAGAGATTGACTATCCTGTTTTTCTTCCAACGATCGACTTACGATCAATTATCCTTTGCTGCTGGGATTCAAGTTTCGTGGTTTAGGAACATAATAGAGGTCATCCACAGATAAAATGGACCGACGGTATGATCTCTGGATATGATGGGAAATATCATGACAAGGGATATTTTTGGGATGCTTATATTCAAAACTGTACGCCAAAAGGCTTTGGAGAAGTGACGTAGAAAGATAGGCTGCATTTTTGAGGTGATAACTTCTTTAGCATCGTTGTAAATTGAAACTCGATTAAACAGAAACGAGCAATACTAAAAAGAAACAGATAGAGGATACAAAGGAGTTAGCCTGCGAGAGAATGAGGTGGCAATTAAATATTATTTCTAATATACGATAAATCCACAGTCCAACGCAAGTCTACATTAATGCAGTGGTATAAAGCGCCTGACGAACCTCTGCAGATCGAATTCCACGATTTGCATGAAAAAATATTTTTCTAAAATCAATATCCAATCTTCAAACCACTCCAAAATGAACACACAAAAGAAAGCGACATCTAGTGACTCCGAAGAAAACACAAAATACTAATAAGGTGACCAAATGTATAGGAAGAAGTGGACTGGAATTCGACGACGAAAATATGGAAAAAATCATCCTTCACATTGATAAAAAAGGGTTTTGTAATTCACTCTTGTCTACTTTAGTTTTCTGAAGGTTTCTATTTTTTTTTACTTACATTACAATTAAAAGATGAAATAGATCGAAAACTTGTTTTACAAATCCAATCTTCTTCACGAATCACAACAGTTCCCAAATGGCGATGGTAATAATAATAACATATCATGTGCGTAGCGCTTTATTTCTATTTCACTTCAAGGGCGCTTTACTATGATACATATTAAAAATATTGTTATACCCATCAGGTGCTAATAAACCATAGTCGTTGAACTTGCTCAAGGCATGGTGTAATGCAAGGGTTTCCGATATGTTGATCGCTGAGCAAATGAGCGTTTTCACAAAGAAATGTTTTTTTTGTGGGACTGTTTTGTGTGAATAATTAATCGAAGTCTTAAGATTCTCTTTAAATGTACATAATATATGAACTGTAAGAAATGATGAATCGTAAGAAAACTGATTTCGTTTTTGAAAAGACATTTTTTTTATTTAAAAAGAAGTCGAAAATTGCGAATTATCTACAGATTAAAAAAAAAGTTTTCAAGTGGAATATCACCTACACTTTTGTTCAATAATATGTTTTTTTTAAATAAAACCATGAATAGATGTTCGTTTTATTATTCTAATTACCTACCCACCATACCTATTTTTTTTTTAAATTTTAAAATAAAGTCCATCCAAATAAAGTCCACACAAAAAAATGCATAAGTAATACCCAGGCGGAACAGGAATAGGCATAAATGCTATTCTGTTATATTACTAGTGGGGAAAACGAATTCATCGAAAATCAATTCTTCGAAAATCAATTCATCGAAAGCAAATTCATCGAAAACGAGTTCATCGAAAACCAATTCATCGAAAATCAATTCATCGAAAACCAATTCATCGAATGATCAATTCATCGAATTGCCAATTCATCGAAAAAAATATATTTTGTTGATATTTGAGAGAAATGCCGAGCGGACCGAGATGTTAAAAAAACATTGGTCAACCTAAACTAACCTAACCTAACCTAACCTAACTTAACCTATTTAACCAATTTTTAAATATTTTTTTATCATCACTCTTAATGACCTTTCTGAGTCGTTTATGAGTTGGTTTCATTATAAGTGCCTGGTCAGCGTTCCTTAGATATCCCTTTTTTGCAGTATCAGACAATCGGAAATCGAAGAGATAACCTATAAATTTTACATTGTCACTACGAAACTGACAGTTGCTAAACACATTTAACTCAGTTAAACAGACCTTTTTGGGTATTTAATTTTGACAGCTCTAATATCTACAAAAAATGTTTTTCGATGAATTGGCGATTCGATGAATTGATCATTCGATGAATTGATTTTCGATGAATTGATTTTCGATGAACTCGTTTTCGATGAATTTGCTTTCGATGAATTGATTTTCGATGAACTCGTCGGTTACCACTAGGGGGCTACCCAGACATTGAAATTAGTTAACAATGGACCTTTTACGTTGTATACCAACTAGTTATTTCATTTTTATATGAATGTGGGTTTGTGGATATTTCACTTTGTGAAAATATATCATTTTCTATTACACATTAAGCTAGTAAATATATTGGTTTAAAAAAATCTGAATTAGCCATTTTGTTAAACCGCTCCTCAAACTTTGATCCCAATAATTAAGATTGTGAATTAAAAAATATACGTATATTATGTTTTATTTATTTACAACCACTAATTTTGCTAGATTCGATCTCATATGTAATTGAATCGATTTGAATGGCAATGTTTTGAAGAAGTACACATTTTTTAAATGTGAATACCATACAAGAGTTTCAACTGCCTGGAGCCAGTGGGACTATAGCATTCCCACTTGGGGTATGTTAAGGGGAAGGAAATGGGGAAGAGTAAGGTGGGGAAGAGACCAGTCAGATGATGCTGGCATCATCCCACCCCGATTCCTCGGCTGGCAAAGTCCTCCATCACCACACAAGCTCCAATTTTCACTTGCTGTTGTCGTAATAGGAGATTTTCAAATATTATCAGTTTATTCGTAACCCGCTAATGTTTATCATTCTTTAAAAACAAAAACAAAAAAGCGCTATTCAGACATTGTCACCAAACACGGCTAAAACCATTTCAAATAACGCTTCAATTCTATGGTCTTACGCTAGGTCGGTACTGAGAGTATCTTCCACTCGCTTTACATTACATTGTTTTATACGATTTAATTGTGAAAACACAAGTCAATCGAATAAAATTTACTTGTTCAAGCCGTGATTTGAACACGCGACCTCCGGACTGTAAGTCGAGAGCCTTATTGTATTGAGGGGAAAATGCATTAAAAATAACAACAAAAATTCTTGTCAGATTCTTGTTAAAAGTAAACATGGGTAAAAATAAGCTCGGGAACCCTTGATGTATAAGGCATAAAAACTTATCGATCAAGCATCTGAAATTTTCAATAAGTTTTTTATGGTTGTGACCGTGAAACTTTACAACATTGTGATCGCGATTGGTCATTTGCCGATCCCTGTTCTAGATGCCTGATAATTCGAAGAAACTAATCGCCAGTGAAGCTATTTCTTTCAAGGCCGTCGAAGGCAATTTATCGGACATTAATGCGTTGCAACTGCAGTGGAAATTTGATGACTAACGGGCAATAAATTCAACTATGTGAAATGAGGATATAAGAATAGCCACTTATTATAATAAAAAGTAAAATGAATGAAACAATTTAACTTTGTTTGAACCACTTTTATACTTAAATCCGACAGGTTTCAGAACGATCGTTCGTTCTTCAGGGCAAATGTATACTGATTTGACAGTTTTGAAATATGGATGGGAACAATCTATTATTAGGGTAGGGGTGGAGCTGTTGCTAGGTATTAATGAAGAGTGGGTGGGTAGGGGAACATATCCATGATTGGGCTATAAAACAATATTTTTTGTTTGTTGATAATAGATTCATTATTTTTAAGTGTTTTTTTTTATTATTTCCAAGGCTTCTAAGTTATCTAAACGTTTTCCTTTATGATTAATATGAAAAATATTTATCCCCGTATTTTTTTCAAAACTATGACTATTTTCAATGAAATGAAATATATTCTGAGTTCGTATCATTGAAAATAACCATAGTTTTGAAAAAAATACGGGGATAAATATTCTTCATATTAATCGTAAAGAAAATAACTTAGAAGCCTTGGAAATAAATAAAAAAATCCCTTAAAAATAATGAATCTATTATCAACAAACAAAAAATATTGTCTTATAGCCCAATCATGGATATGTTCCCCTACCCACCCACTCTTCATTAATACCTAGCAACAGCTCCACCCCTACCATAATAATTGTTTCCATCCATATTTCAAAACTGTCAAATCAGTGTTCCCATCCATATTTCAAAACGTTCAAATCAGTATATATTTGCCCTGAAGAAGGAACGTTCGTTCTGGAACCGGTCGGATTTACTCAAGTATAAAAGTGGTTCAAACAAGGTTAAATTGTTTCATTTATCTATAATGGATAACCACAAAGTTATAACTACATTCAAAAATATAATAAAAAGTGTTTTATGTTTAACTCTTATTTTTTCCCTACATATTGAATCGGTTAGTTTCAAATGATTAATACAACTTTAGATGTGTTGGGACACTAGACATGGATTGGGTATAAATTGCCTTCTGCAATCATTGTAACCGTTGGTTCATTAGACACGAACGACGAATCTCCCAATACAAAATTTTGAGATAATGAAGAATGCAATAATATAAATCAAATATTATTTACAAGTGCCTGTACTTTATATATTAAATATGCTATAAAATAATACCGGGCGGTACAACGGTCCGGTATATTAGTATTTATGACATTTTGAAATATCCTCAAAGTGGCCCAGAAAACATCAACATTAAATAATATAATTCACTAATGTACATTGGAAATGAAGTTTTAATATCTTAAAAATAATTTTTGGTTATAGGAAGGGGAGAGGAAGAGGAATATAGGAAAAGGATAGGAGATGCTCTCGATACATTCCATACTCTCATATTAATAATCGATCGTACGCGTTACTTCTTATCGATATTTCTTTTAGTTATTACTAAAAATGTCAATGCTGTGAATTTTTTTAATTATATTGTGGGATATAATTTTGTATTATATTCTAGTGTCCCAACACGTCCTAATGGGATGGGTTGTTTCGCCCCACTCCATCCTTCCCCGTTCCACCCCATATCTCATTTCACCCCCTCCGTTGTGGTAATGGGGTAAATTTACCGTCCTACCATATCCCGTTCCGCCCCCTCCGTTGTGCTATCCGCCCCGGGGTCCGTGGGCTAAAAGGGTTTAGGAACCACTGAACTAGACGATCGACATAATGGGTACCTACCTACCAAGTTGAAGGACGCTAATCTCTACATATTATAAATTAAAGTCCTCCGCCGCGTGTGTCTGTCTGTCAAACTAAAACAATTAACTCAAAAACTACTGAACGGATTTTCATGCGAGTTTCGCCAATCGATAGAGTGATTCATGAGAAAGGTTGAGGTTTTTTTTTTTTAAATGAGCTCCACACAGGAGGCCCTGAGAAAAATAATTTCCCTCAGGGCCTATGTCATCTTTGAGGATGCTGTGTGGAGGGTTTTTTTTAAGGAAAGGAAGGAGAGGAGAGTTCTGGGAAGGAAAAGGGTTTAAAGGGTGGGTAGAAATCTGGGATTCAGTATGTCCTAGTCATCCGCCTCCAAGACCTAGACAAACCTCACCCCGTGAACCATTAGGTATATAATTTTTCAAGGTTTTGAGGAAATTGGTTGTAATATTTAATATATAAAGGAGAATATCTGTATGTGGTGGACGAGCGGGCTGGCAAGAGGGCGGTGTGGATTTGATTTGTAGTAAATTTGTAGTAAAACAGTTGTATGCTGAGGTTGACGAAATTTTGCACAAGTGACCTTCAAAACAAGAGGAAGGTTACTGTCTACATTTGATTTCCAAACTCGCCGTGGACTTCAGTTAGTATATTATAATGTTAAGAGCGTTAAACCAGCCAACGGCCGAAAATCCACAATTTGTCGAAAGTTGTTCTTACAATCGTACAGGGCGGTTCCAATGAGAGAGATTAATTATTCTCCGTACCAGCTTTTTAAAATTATAACTCAATATCGATTTCATTTCATTCCAAATTTGCTTCAAATTATACCTACATTCAAAAATGCTGAAAGGTGTGATGATAAAACTATTAAAATTATGTACTTTTTGTAATTATTTTTTGATTATAAATATTTATCATTTTTCAATAATGTCTAAGTTAAATAAGAATGTAAAAAAATCTAAAACATATTAGTTTGTAAGTGCGCAAATAAATACACAAACGGATCAATTTTCGTCAAGAAACACATGTACGTATATATTTTTTAATGATTTTATTTACACTAAAAATAAAATTCTAAAACATGCGTTTGCCAGATAATGTATTGATTTATTTTACTGCATGATTATATGATTTGAAATGGGTGTGGTATAATACAAAAACTTTTTTGAAAATTTAACAAATCTTCCAACGACCTATGGTTTTACCATATTACACTAAAAATAAACATTTTTTCTCAAAATTTAAAACATACAAATGCTAGATAAAAGAACAAACTTTAGAAATTCTTTTATAATTTTTTGTGGAAAACAGTCAATACGTCTAAAATCTGATTTAAAAATGACATATTTCTGGTTTTCTCACGTAATACCCTCTAAACATGTAGGGTGACCATGAGTTGAATTTTTCTTTGAAAGAAATTTATTTGACATTAAAAAATAAGTTGAATACGGTAAGTATAATATATAAGATAATTTACGTAGACGGTAATTACGGGTTACTACTTACTTCCCTACTTTAGATTTCTCGTCGTGTTGGGAAAAAGTCGTTTTACCTAATTAGAAGTCCCAAATCAATTAAATACTAACTTGGTTTAGTAAGTGAACGCCTACGAAATTCAAACGATTACACAAAGAGCACTATATTCGGTATTCAATAAAGTAGACAAATAAAATATTAAAATGAAACTGATATTAAACGCCTCCATGCATAGCATGTTGCCAATGATATTGTAACAAAAGTAGTGTGCTAATCTTCGGTATACTTGGTCTTTGGTGCAAATGTATTTAATTTCTCACGAGACTACAGGATTAATTTATTTTAATTTTTCTTTATTCATTGCATATTATGGTTACATTATTTGTGGATTTTTTGACTAGGTGATTGATGCCTGTGTTATGGTGGTCGATTTATTTTTAATTCTTTTTATTCATAAAATAATCAGTTTGAAAAGTATGATAATGTTGATTACAATAATCATAAATAACAAAATAAATTTTTAACAGTTTTTTTTTTGATTTTTCGATGTTTCGGCTCTACAGAAGCGGATGCTTGAAGAAATAAATTTTGTATTTATGATTAATTAATTCATTAAGGATGTACTTAAAAAATAGACCAATTTAAAATTATATTATTTCTGAAGATACTTTCATCATTTTGTTATTTTTACATTTAATTGTAGGCATTTATCGTCATGATTGTTCTTATCTTTTCGGGTAGGTTATTGAAGTATTTTTCTTCCTATGTGTATGTAAAGATCTTGCGCTAATGAGGCGTATGTACAAGGTGGCGCAAAATTAATCACCCTCATCGGAAGATGTTATAATTTTTGCAAATGGCGTCATACGTCAATCATATTTGACATTTTTGAGCTAGACAACTGCAGAATACAAACAGACAAGCAATGGAGCGCTATACTCCGCAAAAGCGTGGAATAATTGTGTCGATTTAAGCTTTAATGCTTTTAGCGATTTTGTGTCGAAAGTCATCATGAGCGACGAGGCGCATTTCCACTTAAACTGTTACGCCAATAAGCAAAATATTCATTTCTGGGGCACTAAAAATCCGCGTGTGATGCACGAAAAGCCATTACATTGACTAAAAGCCACTGTGTGGTGCGGCGGTCACGCGGGAGGAGTGAGTGGGCCGTATTTTTTGAGGACGCCATTGGCATTACGGTCACTGTTACTGGCGAACGCTACAAGGCCATGATAAACGACTTCTTACTTCCGGAATTGGATGAGCGGGGCTTGGTGCACATGTGGTTTCAACAAGACGGTGCAACCGCGCACACAGCATGAGCCACAATGGATATTGTGAAGGAAGCGTTTCCTGGTCGCGTAATCTCTCGTTTTGGCGATTTGGTATGGCCAGCAGGATCGCCCGATTCAATCATCCCAGACTTCTTTCTTTGGGGCTATTTGAAGGCGCAGATTTTATGCCAACAAGCCTCAGAAAATCGCAGCCCTTAAGGAGAATATTCGACAGGAATGCGAACAGTTATCACCGGAAATCTTGCGGAAAGTCATGGAAAATGCGATAAAACGGGCACAAATGTGTATCAACACTGGCGGCAGCCACTTGACGGATACATCTTTTCCACTTAACAGAAAAAAATTATTAAAGTTCAAATGAAGATTTCTATAACTCAAAATCATTTTTTTTTATTTAGTAAAAAAATTATTCAAAAACAAAATTGGATGATTAATTTTGCGCTACTCTGTATATAATAGTTGTAGAATAATGTCCTCGGTTTACCTGCGTGATGGACTTTTTAACTCCTGACGTATCAGACAGATCTCACTGTCCATCTTCAGAGGCCAGATTCTTGGGTTTTGTCTCAAACTGATCGCTTTCACGTGTCTGTTCGGTACAGAAGTCAAGACTTAAGTAAGTACTTATCATTTCTTATTATGTCCAGTGCGGAAAGTGATTTGACGGTGGAAGGGGTAGGGGCGGAGCCGGAAATATCAGGTGGCAGAACTGATTGGATTGTTTTAAACTAATTGGAGGTACTTCTGATAATTTCGGAAATGCCATTTTTGGGGGATTTTTAACAATTATGACTTTCCAGTAATTTATAGTATTCATATTATTTTTTATGTTTATGAATTTCTCTCGCTTCGCGGTAAATTTATTTTGATTCATTGTATATGCTAGTTATTGTTGTAGTTTTATTAAAGTCTATTTTGTGACCTACATTAAGGACGCGTTAATGAAATAGTTATAAAGGTATATAATTTTAGTAATAGTATATAATCTTTTAATAATATGAAAGATTATATACTATTACTAATTTTAATAATATATTGTAACAGAATATTTCTAACTGTAAAGGAAATGTTTAACCTGTGCGGTATAACTTGAATTTCATGTGTTAATAATATAATATGGCTAGCTACAGTCTGGAAGTAGAACATGTAATATAAAGTCAAATGAAATAAAAGGAAGGAAATTAAATTATATAAAATGTGATTTATTGAATATTGATTATAATGACAATGCTAAGTATAATTAAGACTCTTATAAATTTATATGAACCCAGGGATGTTTGTAATTCTCGAAGAGAATTACAACAATCAAACTAATGCGAATAAGAATTTAGGTTATGTGGAAGTTAAAAGAATAGTTGGACGCCAGAGCATTTTAAATACAATTTTTTTTTTTTTTTTACATTAACTCCACATAGGAGGCCCTGAGGAAAATAATTTCCCTCAGGGCCTATGTCATCTGGGATGCTGTGTGGAGGGTCTTTTTGAGGAGAGGAAGGAATGAACATTGGTCTTGAAGAGACCCATGTTGTAGGAAGGAGGAAACACAATGCACAAGTAATAAAGATTGAAAACAAAAGGTAACCTTGACAATCTAAATAATATGTTAGGATGAAAATTAACGTTACAAATTATTCAAGACGCCATGGTGTGTCCGATTCCTCCGCCGTAGGTACGTGCTCCCTCTCCGTAGGCTTGCTCAATCCAAACTCAAGCTTGCGGTTCTCTCTGTATTAGCGAACCCCAGATGCTTAACGCGTACCAACATCAGGAACAAAAGGCGTTATTGCCATTATTTAGGGACCAGCTGGTAGCTACCCGCTATAATATAACGCAAAAAACGGCTGAAATTTTCATCGTTTTTACAGAGAAAGATTAACACTTTATGGGGTACATTTAAAGCGAACTTAATAAAACGTGTAGGCATATATATTATTAGTAGTTGTTAAGTTTTTAGGTCATTTCAGTGGTAAAAATATCTCGGATAGTAAGTATTAAAAAAAAAATACAATGAAAAATTTACAAGATGATTTTAACTTTTTATTCCTACCCTGGCTGGAGACCAGCTTAGTTCCAGCCCTTAGGTCTGCAGACACTGCATTGTCTCACTTACGACGGAAGTTTGATGGACGCCTGTTGTATTTATAAAAAAACTAATCTTACCATAAAAAAAAAAAACAAAATGTTACAAGGAGCCAATATTAACCCTCTTCAACACTATTTAAACTAAGAACTGTTTTATCAGTGACCGGACAACTCATAGTCTTGTAACGCCAACATTTCTTTAAGAATGGCATTAAAACTGATGGAGAAAATGGTTAAATAGGTTAGATTATGAGCTATTTTTCTTTTATTTCATAACTTTTAATGACTTTTAAATGGGGTATTGAAATCGCATGATTATCGTACAACAAGTAATTAACAGAAATGACAGTAGGATTTATCCAAGCTCCAAACCTAATACCTTTGAGTTTTACTCTATAGACTATAGAGGACAATAGTAGTTAATTTTTAAGAATATTACTTTTTTAACAGTTTAAAAAGTTTTTTTCGTTTCATTTAAAACTAATGTAGTTATGATACTTATTCATACAATAATTGTACTGCTTTGTACAACAATTTGAAAAACTGTATTCATTCACAGTTACAAAGCAACGGATAATAATATTACGGATATGATCTTAATAATTTCAATACATGAAAGTGGTTGCACGAATTCTGCTACTGATACCACATTTGTTTAATTATCTTATATGCAACGTAGGCATGGCCAATTTGTTTTTTAAACAGTAAAAATTTATAGCTATTATAACTTTGTAGTTATCCATTATAGATAAATGAAACAATTTAACATTGTTTGAACCACTTTTATATTAGAGTAAATCCGACCGGTTTCAGAACGACCGTTCCTTCTTCAGGGCAAATGTGTACTAATTTGACAGTTTTGAAATATGGATGGGAACAATGTATTATTATGGTAGGGGTGGAGCCGTTGCTAGGTATTAATGAAGAGTGGGTGGGTAGGGGAACATATCCATGATTGGGCTATAAAACAATATTTTTTGTTTGTTGATAATAGATTCATTATTTTTAAGGGATTTTTTTTTATTTCCAAGGCTTCTAAGTTATCTAAACGTTTTCCTCAATTGTTTTATTTATAGTTAAATTTTACTTTCATGTGCATTATATTTGTAGAAAATTAAAAAAAAATATCCGTTATTAAGAATTTGTAAAGCTGTTAATTTTTTTGTATCATTGGTTGCAGATCCAAGTTAAATATTTTTATACACGGGTGCTGTGAGTCGATATACTTTTAGACTTAATTTATAGAGACTGATTAAGTGAATTTTTGGTGCAACGAAAAATCATGTCTCTGCCCAAGACTAGGTATGCACAGACGAATCTCAAGTAATTCTTTTGCTTAAGCGATGTTCGTTTTTCGGGAATAGAAAATTTCAGAAAAATATATATATTTTAGGCATTGTATACAATAATTTTTCTTACAATATTAGCCAATATATATACAAAAAACTGAACTCTTAGATATTATCTAAGAGTTCAGTTTTTTGGGATAATTTCAGGGAGGGGTAGGTGTTTTTTTAACATTAGCTTCACAAAGGGAGCCCTGAGGAAAAAAAAGATCGAAAAAGAGGGTCGTTTTAGGGAAGGAAGAGAGGAGGTTCTGTCAAGGAAATAGGTGGTGGGGTGTATCTGGGGTTGAGTTGATCCAGAACATATAAATCCATCCCTCGCACTGCGGTAAGGTGATTTCCTGAGAGAGTCTGAGATTTAAATGTCTCCCTCAACCAGTCCCTCCCGATCCGGCCTACCACGCAGTTGGTGGTCAAACGATCACAAGATCCGGATAAACCTTACCACATGAACCCGAAAGAAAAAGACAATGGTTGCAACTGGGACTCGAAACTCGAACCCAGACCTCTCGTCTAACCGGGACGTGCGCCTTAATCAATTTCACTATAGCCACCTACCGACAAACCGTCATATTTCAAATTTTAGATTTAACAATAATATTATCTTCAACTAATTCTTTTTCCGTAGGGCAACTACCCTTTTTATTGGAAACAATCATTCTAAAAATTGGTTTATAAACTGGATAGCGTCTCGGAAAAAAAATAAAATTGGTTAACGCGCACGTCCCGGTTAGACGAGAGGTCTGGGTTCGAGTTCCAGTTGCGACCATCGCCTTTTTCTGTTTTTCTGTGTCTTATTCTCTTTCATTTTTTCGTTTAGACTCTTACTGTTATCTTCTTCTTTAATGATACATTTTAGTTTATTTACAATTTTTTCTACCTAATTTGTCGATTTTAGTTGGCTATCAATCAAATTATTAAGAATTTAACTGCATTCCCCGAATTCATATCTATACAGTTAGAGCATGTTACTGCCACTTGTCCAAGGATATGGTGCTACAAAAATTTCTAACTGTTTTACACATATGATTTCAATGGATAGTGTATGATTATCTTTAATTTATTAACGGTAATTACATTTAAAAAATATATTTTGTTATGAATAATAATATATTGCTTTCTCGAGAACATTTGCGGAACGAGAGCAGAGCATATTTGTAATTTCAATTTCTCAAGTACGAGTCGATTAGCCTCGTTAAAAATATCACTCGATACATTTATTCCAGTGTTTCTTAAATGTTTCAGAGTATCGCCCCATTTATAATTCGAGGGCTGTTCGGAAATTAACCCCTTAGTGGCTGTATATAAATAAATAATTTAAAAAAAACCAAAGAGTACAAAATATTTCTTTGGTTTAAGTGCCTTTTAAAACTTTCAACTATTCTTCAATATAGTGGCTATTAATTCACCAATTATAGCGCCTGACAACATTGATCTTTATCTCATATTTAAAATCCAAAAGCCAATTTGTTTCGATAAATAAACTTAACTCAAAAAATGCAGTAAAATCTGGATTTTCCTCAAGGATCAAGCGTCGGACCTATGTTGTATCTATTACTAATAATCCAAAACCGTGTTAGTAACAGTAAATGTTTATTATTTGCAGCTGATCTTAAAATGATAGAAATAAGCTCCAAACAAGATTGTCTTAAAATGAATGATCTGGATGCACTATGTGAGTAATCGTTGACAAAAAGATTAGATTTCAACGATAAGTGAAACGTTATCACTTTTAAATTCAGTAAAAAATCTCAGAATCATATTTGATCCTGATATGACATTCTCTTACACTCAGTCATGCTACAAACTTCTTGGGATTATCGTCAGGACATGCAAGCAGTCTAAAAACAAAGAAACAATGCTAGTTTTGTTTGAGCACCTTACCACCAGAAGTACATTGATATGTTGGAGCAAATCCTGAAAAAATCCCTCAGATATGTCAATATGGAACCTATCTAAGGTTCATGCACCACATTGACTTACTCGAGAAAACTGATTCTGAAAGTCTGAAATTAGGCGGTCTAGGTAAATCTGGCTATTAAGTCTATCAAAATTTGGAAGAATTCTATCGATAGTCCAGTCCTCTTGGGTCTTGGATTGCCATAATTCATATGTACCAGACCACTACTTTTAGACTTGTGAGAATTTTGGGCTGGAACTGAATATAAATATGACAAAATACATGCTCATAAGCAAAAATAACGCATTGGATGAAAATCTTTATATTGCTGGAACAAAACTAGAGAAGGTACAGAGTATTGTTTACTTGGGCTGCAATGTAAATGATAGATGGGATCCTTCAGTTGAAATCAAATGCCGCATTGAGCAAGCTCGTGCAACCTTTATCCGCATGAAAAAAATGTTCTGCAGTCATGATCTCAACCTTGGATTACGAATGCGAATGGTCAGATGCTACGTGTTTTCGATATTATTTTACGGAATGGAAGCATGGACGCTTACTGAAGAACTTATTAGGCGACTTGAGGCATTCGAGTTGTGGATCTACAGAAGAATACTTAAAATAAGCTGGATGGACAGGGTTACAAACGAAGATGTTATGGTTCGGATGAATAAAGAAAAGGAAGTAATTAAAACTATAAAAATCCGAAAACTTCAATATCTTGGACATGTGATGAGACATCCAGAGAAGTATGAGATCCTGCATCTCATAATGCAGGGAAAGATTGCCGGAAGACGGGGCCCTGGAAGAAGGAGAACCTCATGGTTGAAAAACCTGAGACAGTGGTATGGCCAGTCTACTGTGGAGCTGTTCCGGGCTGCAGTAAACAAAGTCCGCATAGCCAACATGATAGCCAACGTCCGTTGAACGGATAGGGCACAAGAAGAAGAAGAAGACCACTACTGCCGAAGCCGATATCATGACCTGTTAAGTGTACCGCAAGGCAGAACCAACGTCCTGGCAAAGCATAGCATGGCAAGAAGAGAGGTGCTGGAAAGAAGAATTCGGTCTTCCGTGGAAGCAGGTTGTACGTTGTATATATTCTCGGATATTAGCACTCATTTTGGCGATAATTACCTGAAGACATCGTGGTGGAACTAACTATAATGTGGTTGTGTCAACATTGTGTACCCTTTCACATAGATATTACGGTGGTAAGTGATTGGTTATCCTACTTGATCTACATATGTTACACATACTATCTCTTAATTCTATCAAACACCATTTTCTTTCCTTTAAATTGTTTACGTACTTTTCAAGTTCGTCTGAAGCTGTATAATTTGTATGCAGTTTCGGATGCAACACAAACACTTTGGAAAACACTGATGTAGAACTTACACAAGTAAAAAAAAACTAATCAATGAATGATTGTTTAGTATAGTAGACTATGACCTTGCAAAATCATGAAATTGCCAATACTATCAAAGGACACTCACTACGAAGGATTTTTAATATTTTTATGCGAGTGTGTTGTTCATTAATGAATATGATTTTAATAGGTATTTTCTACCCCACCTGTTTCGGTCGCTCGAAGGCTCCGGTTTAGTATAAAGGCTTTGCGGGTCGCCACTTCAATCACAAGCAGTTTTCCTCTCAGAAAAGGCTCATACAAGACTATCAACATGAACGCTCTGGTGAGTCAAGTGATTTAATGAAATATTATATCAATTCGATCAAGTCCGGTGATTCATTAAGCAAATTCTATATTTGTGACTCGTGTGTTTTTATGCAAACTTCAAAATTTGTTCAAAATCATAAATTAATGAACTTTTATTTAAATTTCGACAGTGGCTAATTAATGTTCATCACTGATACGAGTACCTTTGGTGAATTTAAAAGTTTTGTTTTCACAGTTTCAACCATCGTTTTCATTGTTTTCTTCATTTCATTTCACTTCACAAACACTCTTTAGAATAGTTTCTTGACATTCTTTAGGCGTCGTCAATAGATCAACGGTCAGTGGATTTTGTATTCGATTAAACGAATTATTTACTCGATATCCGAAGCATTGCAAACAAAATTTTGATTCTCTGATATCAATATTTTTACGGAATATTTTTAATCAGCTGGTTTTAATACTTGGTATTATTTGATAAACAATAAAAAAAACTTTAAGTACAGTTTCGTGAGGAAAAAATAATCGTTGTAATAATCCATGATTAAACACATGCTGTAGAAGTGAAACCTTCAAGAAAGACAAGAGTTGGTAGGCTGCGAAGCACCGCACAAATAGGAGACCGATTATACTATCACATTCTCTCACTGGCTGATGTATGCGTTTGTCTCTTTTTAGTGTCGCTATTTTTAGTTTCATCGAGTTTAAAATCACAACGGTGCTAAAGACGTTTCCTCTTCAAAAATACAAGTGTGCGGTTCACACGCGGTTGAGGTGAAACCTTAAAAAAAGTAGACAAGAGTGGAGAGGCTACGAAGCACCGCACAAAGAGGAGACTGATTATTCTATCTCATTCTCTCGCTGGTGATATTGTGTTGGTCTCTTTTTAGTGTCGCTTTTTCGTTGCATCGAGTTTCAAATTAAGACACTGATAAAGAAGTTTTCACTTCAAAAATGCTAGAGGTTTTCTCAAACAACAGTTTTTTGATAAAGTATTTGATTCTTTCGGCCAAAAGAATTATCGTCATTATTTTCATATTATAGTGTAGAATTGCGTTTTCTCCTTCCTTAAGTCAATATTTCGGACAGCGTCACCGTGTTAGATTACAGTGATGATGGACACTGTAAAGCTGTCCAAAACGTTAGCTAGAAAGATGTAGGTACACTGCATAAAAATTAAACAATTTGTCCCAATGTAAATTAATGTTTTCATACAGCTTTTTACTATATGATCCATAAAACACGTTGAAAAATAAAGTTCAACCTCATTTTCGTTAATATTTGTAGTTGAGCATATATATTCACATAAATTTTTGACGGCCTCTTAAGATTCATTAGTTTCAAAAGTATTAAATCACCTGTATATGATAATAAACTATTTCACCTGCTTTTGACTTTCTATTAATCACCTTTGATCTCAATGTAGTCAAAGAAGGTCATCTGAAAGTTTCCTTGAGCGAACTATATCCCTCTGACAGATTACGCCCACCTGGTCAAAACACGTTTCAATCATTTATGTCCAATTTGATTTACCAAACATATTAAAATTGTGTATAAAATTCTTATTAATCGACTTAAAAGCAAAACCTTCGCAATCGGAATAAAGCCAGGTGTTACCAGCCAAAAAAATCTTTGAATATCATACTTAGATATTTATACATTATATATTGGTTAAATGTATTTGTAGGAGTAATTGAATTTTCATTTATTATCGCGTTCTGGAATGTTATTTGATTTTATGCAAAGTGACCTCGCAATTCGCAATCTTTCGTCGTCTTAGTTTGTCGCTGATTCATTCAAGTCAATTATTAACTGGATTATTAATAACAAGTTACATTAATTTAGCAACGTTATTTACCCAAGTCCTGGATGATTTTGTGTTGGTTAATCACTAAACGGGTACAAAGGAATGTAGTTTAGATAAAATGTTTCAATTTGATGTAATCCGTTGTTCAATCGGATCTGAAAAATCTGACGTAAAAGGTGACGGTTTGTGATTAATTTGAACTACTTTGAATTCAATCTCTTTTTCATCAGCGTAAAGGTTGTATCTTTCTAGCGGCAACTGAAAGAAAAGTCATTCAAACGATAGTAGAAAATACTTGATGGTAATTTGTTGTATCTGTAACAAATTAAAACTCCCCTTATTGGAGAAATCAATAATATTTTTGTTTTTTCAACAGTTTTTCGCAACCCTTCTGTGCCTGGGAGCAGTAGTCTCCGCCCATGGCTGGGCTCATGAAGATGGCAGCTATAAGGGAGAGGGTGAAGCTGAGAGCCAGGATTATGGCCAGTACGACCATGAGCATGGAATCTACGGAGTCCTCCCCTACCAGTCTGCCCACTACGCCGTCGCCCCCGTCCACTACTCCGGAGCTCACTACGCCGTAGCTCCCGTCCACTACGCTGGCGCTCACTACGCTGGTGCCTATGCCGGAGCTTACGCTCATGGAGCCGCCCCCCTCGGTCATGACGGTAACGTCATCGATACCCCCGAGGTAGCTCACGCCAAGGCCGCCCACTTCGCCGCCAAGGCTGCCGCCACCCACGGTGCCCATGAATACTCCGCCTACACACCATCCATCTACGCCGCTTACACTCCCGCTGTGTACTCCGCTCCCGCCCCCGCTCACTACGCTGGAGCTCACTACGCCGGATCTCACTACGCCGGAGCTTACGCTTATGGACCCGCACCTCTGGGAGCTGACGGCAACGTTATCGATACCCCTGAGGTAGCTCACGCCAAGATCCAGCACTTCGCCGCCAAGGCTGCTGCTGTCCATGAGGTCGAGGCTGCCAACCACCGCGATCATCTCGAATATGCTGCTCACTCTGCCCATGTCGCTCATGTTGCCGCTCCCCTCCTGGCTTACGCTCCCCAAGTATACGGAGTGCACGCCGCTCCCGCTTACTATGGTGCTTACTCTCATGGAGCCGCCCCCATCGGTCATGATGGACAGGTCGTAGATACCGTCGAGGTTGCCCACGCTAAGGCCGCCCACTTCGCCGCCAAGGCTGTCGCTGCCCAGGAATCTCACTCTGTCTACGGAGCTCTCTCATACGGAGCACCCGCCGTCTACGGAGTGCATGCCGCCCCCGCCTATCACGGAGTTTACTCTCACGAAGCCGCCCCCATCGGTCATGATGGACAGGTCGTAGATACCGTCGAGGTTGCCCACGCTAAGGCCGCCCACTTCGCCGCCAAGGCTGTTGCTGCCCAGGAGTCTCACTCTGTCTACGGAGCTCTCTCATACGGAGCACCCGCCGCCTATGATGTCCACGCTTCTCCCGTCGTCTACGGAGTGCATGCCGCCCCCGCCTACCATGGAGTTTACTCTCATGAAGCCGCCCCCATCGGTCATGATGGACAGGTCGTAGACACCGTCGAGGTTGCTCACGCCAAGGCCGCTCACTTCGCTGCCAAGGCTACCGCCGCCCATGGAGACTACCATTACGCTTCTCACGGACAATGGTGAAGAATTTCACCACACCATCATGTTGTGAAAGCTCTTCGGTTCATGTTATTGTAGTTGTAATAATTATTGTAAATTGTATAAGTACCAACATTACCAAATGTCATTCTCATCTCAATCATCCGACGCTTATCTTCATTGATAAGTGACTTATTAAAACTTCTCAGAAGTATAAATAACAACTCCTGGTGTAATATCTCCTCACCACAAGTCATGCATATAAGTTATACAGAATATTAAATGCTATGCATCTCGAAATAATAATCTATTTTTTGTTTTCCTTGCTACCTCCCTCAAACTAAGTTAATAATATGCAGCGTATATGTGACACGTTGGTAGATTGAATAGAAGAAATTTAACGGTTGCGTTGCAGTATTTGGTGGCTAGATCTAAACAGCCGGATCCTTGCCGATTTTTTCTTCTCACAACATACCCATTGCGGGGATGCCATAGTCTTACTAACAGGCTCAGAGTATTTGCGAATTTTGTGCCGTATTCACATTGTACTGCATTTTTACTTACACGCACTTTAAAAGCTTTCCTAATTGGTGAGTAAATAGCATATTTTCTACAGATATTATTTTATCATAGAAAAAGAAGATAACACTGATACTCAAAACGTTAATACGAAAACGAACAAGACACACAAAAATAAGCCTCGTAACTGGGACTCGAATCCAGAACCTGTCGTTTTGCCGAGATGATTTTTTTTTTTTTTTTACAGTGAATACCGCACAAGAATCTCAACTGCTCCCGTCTGGAGCCAGTGAGACTATGGCATCCCCAATTAGGGTATGTTGTGAGGCTTAAGGTAGTGGGGAGAGGAAGGAGGTGGGGAAGAGGAAGGTTGGGAAGTACCTGGCTATTCAGATCTGGTCACTAAACACGGCTAAAGCCATTTTCAAGCAACGTTTCAATTCTGAATGGTGGTCTTACACCAGGGCGATACTGATAGTATCTTCCACTCTGGAACATGCCGCAAATATACTATTTATTATTTTAAATGAATTAATTGTGAAATAACACAAATTAATCAAATAAAATTTATTTGCGCATGCCGGGTTCGAACCCGCGACCTCCGGATTGTGAGTCAAGAGTCTTACCCACTGGACTACGGAGGTCGTCGATGGTGATGATGATGGGAATAACCTTCAAAAGTTATAAAAAGAGAGTTGTTCTAATAAAAATTAGATATTATATTTTAAAACACTTATTTTTAAGATTAAATAGAATAAGTAAGTTTTTTTAAGTAAAGTAGTACAGGTGTTTTGAGAAGAAATTAGGCCGATTATAAATGTACAAAAGTGTTAAACAAAACTGCAAAAAATTTACCCTTGATTCTGGAGAATTACTGTTTAATCTGAACCATCTGAATTACTGTTTAATAGTATAGCCTCCATCTCTACTACTTAAGGAGGCTGTGGGGCTTAAAAATCAAAATAATCACATCTAACAAACCCTTGTTTAGTTTTTTTTTTGGCTGACGTTAGAATTTTAGTTGATCTACTCAATACTTGAAAGCATATTGATTTACTTACCACGGTAGTATTATTCTCATTACAAACAATATATTAGAACCTGTTTTCTCTGCAGACGACTACCAGAGCTTGTTATGTAACAAAGTAACCAGATCAGAGCTTTCTGGTTCACATTAATACACCCAAGTTCTAGGTCATGAGTTTCACTATCAGTGAGACGGCGGGTATACCTGCCACACGTTATGTGACTGAACTAGTTTATCCGGTTAACAATACATAGCTATACCGGTGATAGTACACACATTTACATGCGACTCGATACATGTTATATGGTCACTGGTCAAAGTGATTGTGTCCGGTTGAATGAATATATGTTTTGATTGGCCGTTTTTCATTGCAAGTCATTGTCGTTCAAGGACAAAAAGTATTTGGTAGTTGATTGATTTATTAAGAACGGCTGCCCGGCCCTTTTCATACGAAATCTTAATTTGGATTTGAGACCAAAATACATGAACAAAGTGAATAATTATCTTTTTATTTAAACCTAAAATTACAGATAGCCGATTTACGTTGGAACTCGTAAATTGTCGTACATAAATTAAAATTTCAACCCAAAATATGCAATTTTTAGGTTGTTTTTGAAGTGAAAACTTATTTATCATCGTTGTGATTTTAAACTTGATGAAACGAAACATAGTGACACTAAAAAGAGACAAACACATACATGTAGAGAATTTTGCCTGCCAGAGAATGAGATAGTTACCTCTTTGTGCGGTGCTTCGATGCCCCCCCCACTCTTGTCTACCTTAGGTTTCTGAAGGTTTCACTTCTACCGCTTGTGAACTGAACAGTCTGATTTTTTTTATTAAGATAGGACAAGATTATTTTGTTAATAATTACAATTAACTCACAAAAAATTCCAAAGTTACCTTTAAAATCACGCAAAATCGAATTGTTCAGCGACCTATATATCGTCGGCAGAAAGGCTAATTGAAGTAACCAGCAAATCCTCTACTTTCGGGAAAGTCGAAAAAACAAAAAAAAAATCAGAAAATGGTAATGGTAACCCCTATCTCGTTGATTTTTACAATGAACAACAGAATAATGTTTATGTTTCTACCAATATAATTAGATCTATATAATTATTTAAAAAAATGATGATTTTGGTGGTTACATCCATTCTTTTTTGTGAAAATTTTACGACTGCTTGGCTGTAACCAACAATATCTAGTATGAGAAGCTCGGTGTGCGATTAATTTACGGAAAGGCAAAAGGGCGTGACCTCTTTTGTGTTATTTGTAGCTCCTAAAACCATGGTGTAACCCTCTTCGAAGGGAATCAGATTTACGATTAGTTGATGTAACCAAATTTAAATAAATGAAGACAATATAAGCGAAACTCAATCGAAAATCTGGAAACAGAAAAATCATAAAACACATATTGACGCCTCTGGGACTCGAACTCAGGACCTCTTGCTTTCCGGGCAAACGCGCTAACCACTGCGCCACGGTGTCGATATGAAATTCGGTCATGTTTAACTGTACCATACTTCGACTAAGAACCACCTACATTATCTTCATTTTCTTTAACGCATATATTATTGGCAACTATCTTTATGTATGATTGCAAGATTCAAACCCGAACTAAATGCTCTCTAGATAGTGTCTGGATAAATCTTTATCCATTTTATTTAATATGCGACATCTATCGACTTTTCTGCAAGTCTTGGATGAATATTTTTTATTTTTTATTTTTAACTTTATGAGAAAAACCTCAAATTGTAATATTTAAATAAATGAAGACAATCAATATAAGCGAAACTCAATCGAAAATCTGGAAACAGAAAAATCAGAAAAACATATTGACACCTCTGGGACTCGAACCCAGGACCTCTTGCTTTCCGGGCAAAGGGTCCTGGGTTCGAGTCCCAGAGGTGTCAATATGTTTTTCTGATTTTTCTGTTTCCAGATTTTCGATTGAGTTTCGTTTATATTGTCTTCATTTATTTAAATATTACAATTTGAGGTTTTTCTCATAAAGTTAAAAATTAAAAATAAAAAAAAAAATATTTTTGTAACGGGAGGTATGGCGAAATATTCTTTTAACAACCGTTTTTTTCATATCGAAGGCAATAAGTTGACAGCTCGCAACTGACATTTTTTCAGAAATAGAGTGCACATCATTTTTTCTATT
Organism: Limnephilus rhombicus; assembly: GCA_929108145.2. Classification (NCBI taxonomy): domain Eukaryota; kingdom Metazoa; phylum Arthropoda; class Insecta; order Trichoptera; family Limnephilidae; genus Limnephilus; species Limnephilus rhombicus. The sequence continues at coordinate 42,215,555 of OV815291.1, read as the reverse complement.
TACTTAAGCTCTATTTAAATAACCTCGTCATTATATCATTTCTTAAGCTCTATTTAAATAACGTCGTCATTATATTATTACTTTTTTATGTGCATCACTTATTTTTTTAAAATAGTTATAGAATAGAAGTGTTTAAAAACAAAATTAAATAAAAAAAAATAAATAAGAAATTTAAAAAAAAACATATCGAAATTTTTTTTTTTAAATTAAAAAATTGTACACCAAAAACGTCCAGGCTGGTAACCGGCCGATCAAAGAACTCTTCAATGGAGTGTGATCTAGAATCTAGACTACAGTAATTCGTTGGTTTCATTCATGTATTTGATTTAGTCGTTGCTAGCGGGGCACGCGAAAGCACTGTGGAACGGACGGGTTTCGGAAGATTCCGTCGTTTTCGAGGCTGCCGGTCGGCAGACCTGCTTTTATCTCATTTACTAATCGACCCCTATCGTATGAGACCATTCTCAACGACCATGAGCACAAATATTCACCCACGAATTTACGTCTTCCCGTTCATCCTGCATGGGAATGGATACCGCCCCATGGCGGGAATGGGTACCGCCGCCCCGGGAACCTTTATTGGATAACCAACACCTCTGTCATAGGTCACCCCAAGTGGTTCGCTACGTTTGGTGATTTAGCAGGGTGCCCGGGTTCATGAGGTGAGGTTTGTCTAGGTCTTGGAAGCGGATGACCAGGACACACTGAACCCCAGATTCCTACCCACCCCTTCAAACCTTTTCCTTCCCAGACCCCTCCTCTCCTTCCTTTCCTAAAAAAAACCCGCCACACAGCATTCCAAAAGATGACATAGGCCTTGAGGGAAATTATTTTCTTTAGGGCCTCCGGTGTGGAGCTCAAGTAAAAAAAAAAAAAAAACGGTCGGATGCGCACTGAACGCCGAAGCAGGATGCAATAACACGATTTTTGACCGTGACGCATTTTCGATTAAAACAGTGTAACGTTCTCCACAAAATAAAAGTCTTCAAATCTGTGGTAGTATTCAACTTTTAATAAAGTTTTTAAACTTACAAATGATGTTACTAAAAACTTTCGATACGGCAAAACTTATAGGATTAATGAAACCAAATAAAACTTAAAACTTTAGTCAGCCGTTTACCGTAAGCGAAAATATTTTCTAAAACACGGAAAGGCTATTTGACGTAACCATATAATTATTCATAGTAAATAAAAACTAAAACATTAGATACGCCCGAGTTAAAGGGAAAACCCGCATTTTATTAAAAAAACGTCGGATTTTCCATCACTTACATCAATTTTTGGTCGGACTTCCGGGAAAAACAGTAGGTATTTTAAGGGGGTAAACTTTCAAATTTTCATAATATACAAACTTCGAGTTTACAGATCGACGCAGTTTTTTTTTTCAAGTAAAATGGCATCAAAAAGTGAAAATCGACAAAATGTTGGTTACGTCAATTAGCTATTATTTTTTAATTTATAAACTAACGTTTAGACAAGATTTTTATGCATAGCACAAAGGGTAACAATTATTACAAGCAATAATTGTCAGCCTGAAACACTCATTTACATTGAAAAATCTTCCGATGTTGGCGGCAACTATCTTTTCTCGGAAGATTTTTCAATGTAAATGAGTGTTTCAGGCTGACAATTATTGCTTGTAATAATTGTTACGTCAATTAGCCTTTCTGCTATCATAAATCAAAACACAAATAATAATTTAAAATAAATAAAATAGAACGTTCGCACAGATATTTGCAAAACTATTGAATAAAATAATATTGTTGAATTTGGTAGTTTATTTTGGCCTCAAATTCAAATGTAAGTTTTGTCCCTCTTGAAACAGGCCCACGCCACAAGTAGTTTTTTAAAAAAAAATTATATGTATAAAACAAGCAAATTGTTTCAGGAAAGAGACGTTCTGTATAATCGGAAATGACATATTTCTTGCAAGTCCCGTTTAAGTGAACGTTCAGGGGGCGAGTTGGCGTGGCGTTTGAGTCCCACTCAGGCGTCGTGTGTTCTATTCCTCGGCTGACTAAGTCCTCTATCACGATAAAAGCAGCATTTTACGTTTACTGTGATGGTAGTAGGAGATTTTCAAATATTGTCAGGTTATTTGTAATCTGAAATGTTTGTCTTTCTTTAAAAAAAACCTCATATATTAATTTACCTATTCTCGTAGTTCTCAAGTTCGTTAATTGGTTAAAGAAAAAAATAGGCATATCTTTTGTATATCCATGTCTCACAAGAGTCCTAAATGCTCGTGTCTGGAACCAGTGAGACTATGCCATCCCCAATTCGGGTAATGATGTGAGGCTGAAGGTAATAGATAGGGGAAGGAGATGGGAAAGAGGGAGGTGGGAAAGTACCTGAAGATTCAGATCTAGTCACCAAACACGGCTAAAGCCATTTGAAGCAACGTTTCATTTCATTTCATGAATGGCGGGCTCTACTGAGAATATTGCACTGGTGTTGCCGAGAAGTTGGGACTCTTGTGCGGAATTCACTAAAAAAAAAGTAAGTTTGTATCTTTTATCCTTACCGGGGGTGGCCAACTTGATTAGACCAAAGATCTATCGTTCACTGACGAAACCCCGGGCGATCTACCCAGTGGCGTAGCGTGGGTCTCAGCCGCCCGGGGCCGGGGGGGGGGGGGGGGGTATACATGGAAATTATCTTTCTTAGCACCTCATTTTATGCCGATTTTTATAATCACATGGGACGAGTTCTCTTCCAATAAAAGTTATATATTTTTTTTTACACTAACTCCACATAGGAGGTCCTGAGGAAAGATATTTCCCTTAGGAAAAAAAATCCCTCAGGGCCTTTGTCATCTTTGAAGATGCTGTGTGGAGAGTCATTTTCAGAAGAGGAAGGAGTGAACACGGGTCAGAAAATCGAGAATGGTATCCATGTATTAGGATTTCGCTTCTCGAATTTTTATACTGAGTTGATGGAACAAGGCAGATTTTAGCATAAGATTGATTCTGCTTCCCCAAATAATAGTTAAACACGAAACAATCAATTTATCAGAATTTCGCAGCATTTGGTATACAACTCAAATATAAAGCTTCACTCGGCACACGATAAATCTGCAACTTGTCATTTCATTTATCGTTATATTCTGAACACAAAACTGGTTTAAATTAAATCTCTATGCTGCGATTTAAAACTACACTCAGAACATGAAAATGGATTTTATTTAATTCTGGCAGCACAAACATGGTATTAAACTAACTATAAACTTCTTTTGAAATGTGTCAGCAGATGAATTCACAACTGGAATTTCACATTCTGAACACAAAACTGGCTTGAATTAAATAATAATAATAATAATAATTTTATTTTAGTAATTTGTACATTTAAGTTTACAAATTTCTAATTGATAATAATATTTCATATTCACTATATTTTTTCAAGTTTTATGTAGCTCCTACAATACATCTTGAACTTTGCAATTGGTGTGGACTTTAAAGTTTCTGGTAGGGTGTTATACAACTTCATTCCCTTGTACAGTAGACTGTTCTGCGTATTCGCTTTGTCCTTTTTTGTAGCCTAATTTCCTTGCACGTCCTTGTGTTATATCTGTGAATGTCTTTATTGTATAAAATTTTATTTGAGAAGTATTTTGGTAACGTGTTGTTCAATATTTTGTGAATAAATACCATCGTGTTCAAGGTCAGCATCTGTTTCACGGTCAACCAATTTAGTTCCTTTAACATTTTAATAATTTTTGAAAATCTGTTTCGTCGAAGAATTATTCTCATTGCCCTGTTTTGGAGAATTTGTAACTTATTTTGTTCTCTTTCGTTACATAGGAAAAGTATACTTGAGCAGTAGTTGAAGTGTGGAGCAATAATTGAATTGTATATGGTGATTGCTGTTTTTCTAAAATCTGCACGCGGCAAACTAAAATTAAAAAATCACTCGGATGAAAATACTTTTTATTATTAATTTTTTAAACGTTATGTTGTCTTCATTTAATAAAGTAAAAAATACACTTTTTATTCATTCTGGCATTAGAATTTTGTAACTGCACTTCGAATAAGAGAATGTTTTCCTTCAAAATGTGTCAGCATATGAACCAACAACTGAAATTTTACATTCTGATCACAAAACTGGTTTTATATTAAGAGTTAATCTGTTTTCGAGTCACCAGCTTTGATAAGTATAACTTTCATAATATGTGTATTGTTTTTCTACGCATATTGATTTTTTTTTTTGGGGGGGGGGGGGGTGTGAGGGTTTTTTTATACACTAGCTACACACACAGCAAATGGAAAAATGAGGAAAATAATTCTCCTCAGGGCCTCTATCTTTGGGGATGCTGCTTGGACGGTCATTTTGGGGGGAAAGGGAGAGGAAGTAGTAGGAAGGAAAAAGGTATGAGGGAAGGAATCTGGGGTCAGTATGTTCAGGAGTGACGGACGTATGGATAAATCCCTTCCACTGCGGGTAAGGCGATATTCCGAGAGTCCTGCTGGAGAGGTCTACAGGTCTTCCTAAATCAGTCTCTCCCGATCCTGCCACGTAGTTGGTGGGCAGACGCAAATGCCGCCAAGATTCGGATGAACCTCACCCCATGAACCCTATGGCAGAAGTGTTGATAATCCAATAAATGGTTCCCGGTCGGCGGTACCCATACCCGCCTCCGAAAATTAAAAAAATAATAATATCTTGTAAAAAAATGATCCATTTCATTTCATGGATCGATGTGTTTCGGTGGATCATTACACCATCCATGTGTTCAAAGTACAAAAATAGGATGAAAACCATTTACGTGTTCCGTGAACCAATTAAAGCTGAGGACTCGCGTGCAGCTTAACTCTTAGGTTAAAACCAGTTTCATGTTCCGATTGTTCTATCAAAATTCCGGTAGGGGTCGTCCATTGATCACGTGATGTTTTTTAGCAATTTTTTAACACCCTCCCCCCTGGTGATATGTGGTGAGGTTTTAGATTACTCCCCCCTCATACTCAAAATCATGTGTATTTTTTTAGTTAAAAGTTTATTGAAATTTTCAGAATATTATTTTTAAATACCAGCTGTTTGATTTAGAAATCATGCGATCAACGAAAAATGAATACACGCGATATCTCATTTATCCCCCCCCCCCTGGTGATGTTTCGTGTTTTTTTCCGAACTCCCCCCCCCCCCCCCCTTTCGAGCCTAACGTGATTAATGAACGACCCCGTAGCGGATTAATCTACAGACGCATTTCGAAGAAAATCGTTCTAATAATCGTTCTAATTTTGTTTCAAACCATTCTTCAAGATTCGTATTTTGTAGGAAAACCGTACGCACATTATGAGAGTAATACTGATTAAAGCTGGGGACTCGCTAGCAGATTTACGCTCAATTTAAAACCAGTTTTGTTTTCAGAATGTAAAATTCCCGTTATGGATTTATCTGCTGACATATTTCGAAGGAAAACATTCCCTTATTCGAGGTGCATTTATAAAATTCTAGCTGCAGACTCTATGTATGTACCGACAGAGACAAAGAAAAAATATTTTCATGTTTTGAGTGGAGTTTTAATTTGTCACATACAGAATAATTTAAACCGGTTTTGTATTCAGAATTTAAAATTTCTTTTGTGGATTCATGCGCTGACACATTTCGAAGAAAAACATTCTCTTAGTCGAAGTGCAGTGATAAAACTCTATTTGCAGACTATGTGCGTGCTGCCAGAAGCAAAGAAAAAACAATGTTCATGTTCTGAGTGTAGTTTCATTTACCCCACACAGATTTAATTTAAACCAATTTTGTATTAAGAATATAACGATAAATGAAATGAAAGTTGCAGATTTATCGTGTGCCGAGTGAAGCTTAATATTTGAGGTGAATGCTATATGCTGTAAAATTCTGATAAATTGAGTATTCCGTTTGTATTATTTTGGGACTCTTACGCAGTATCAATCTTAAGTTAAAACCTGCCTCGCGTTCTAAACACTCGAGATGTGAAATCCTAATCCTATGACTTTTATTGGAAGAGTACTGGTGACGTGTGTGATGTTCTCGCTTATTCGTATTGTTTTATTTTATTCTTATATAACACTCCTGGTCTTCAGCAAGACAGTTATAATATTCTTCTTTTCTCTTGGCTCTGATCGATATTTAAATTCTTAAGGCTTTGCATATGTGTGGTAGGGATGGAAAATTCCTCCCCTACGTCACACAAGCCTTTATGAAAATTGGACCCTTATTTCCTCTGATAACTACAGAAAGCTACTTAAAGCTCCCTTGTACTACATATCTTTAGAGATATATGTACTTAACTAATAAATACGTTATTTACGACTTTGAACGTAAATATTTTCGTATTAAGGTTGTAATTAAACTCCATCAAACGTTGTGTAATTTTTTGATTTATGATATAGGACTTTAATTACTTTCATTTTTGTGGTAACCCTTTTGATTCTAAACGGAGTGTTGAGTTTCAAACTGTATTGGTCTCTCTCTTGTAAATCTAACCTTAAGTAATTTCTCTAAATGAGCTAACTTCCCTTTGACGTTTATTATGATTCCCTACATCCTAATGAATTCATGAATAAACAATACTAATCGAAACTACACATGACTAATTGAAAAGATAATTAAATATAACTCAAATGGTTAAATGTTAGTAAATTTGATTATGATTGTATCTTGTATCTGCTTGGCGCCCCTCCATTTAAATTCAGCTGCTATAAGGTACATATAAAGATGGATTTAGTAGGTTAATGTAATTAGTTAATTGCATATTTGACGAACTCAGAATAACCCTTTTCTGGCAAAATTTGGCTCCTGCCTCCATCAAGTAAGCAAGGTGATCAGGTGGCAACCCAAAATTCGCACAATCTTTTGGCACGGTTCGATTGATTGATACCTAAGTTATCGCGTCCCAACCGAACCTTCCTTTCGCCATCATGCACTGCCTTCAGGTCTTCACCCGAGCCCAGATACCTCCAAATTCCTACTCCTCCAAAGTTAACTATTTACTTAGGGCGAACCGGTTTCGTCCTACATGCGATCATATACTCACGGGGTTGTGTGGGTCGTGAATCCTCCCTCCACGTTCAAGAAATGAGACGAGAGTGACCCGACAGGTCTAAAGCACTAATTGTAAGTGAGTTCGTTTCATCCAATGAACAGTACATAAAAAGATATATATATAAACATACATTTTGGGAAGGTTTATAACTTGCAATACGAAACTTCTTGCATCGCATTTCAAGCTCGGATCTCGCCCATCGAATTCTGCGAAATTCTAAGATTGATTCCGAATACATACGTAAGAATAGTGGGTAATATTGGGTAATATAAATAGATACTAGTATATTAAGATCTTATCTGGCGATGTGTTCTGGAGATTCGCCAAAACTCCAAGCTTTTGTTTGGTTTTTTTGACGGTTTTGTTTGAGAGATCCGTCATCTCTATTGTTTGGTTAATGGTCCTTGTTATAGAAGCGACCACAGCCTTCTGTTGGTTGAACTGTATTTTTTTCTTTCCCTCCCCTCCAAGGTTCAACTTTTGATAAATTCTTACTATCCCGTGATTCTCAATTGATTCATGTAAATCTTCATTACACCTTATTAAGCTATCCCGTGATTTATCAACTGCTTCATGTAAATCTTCAATACATTTTATAAAACTATCCCGTGATTTATCAACTGCTTCATGTAAATCTTCAATACACCATATTAAGCTATCCCGTGATTTATCAACTGCTTCATGTAAATCTTCAAAACACCTTATTAAGCTATCCCGTGATTTATCAACTGCTTCATGTAAATTTTCAATACATCTTATTAAACTATCCCGTGATTTATCAACTGCTTCATGTATATCTTCAATACACCTTTTAAATCTGTTTATTTTCAATTGTTTAGTTCTATAGATATCTCTTTACGTTCAAATTAAAGATTGTGTTTAATTTTTTTTTTGTTTCTAATAATTGCGCAATATCATAATTTTATCTCGTTCCTAGAAGTTAATACCTAAGTACGCTATCCACTAATCAAGGTCATTTTTTTTTCTTCTTTTTACCGTATTCGAACTAGTATCCCAGTGACCGACTTATTTTGTAAACAATTTTAATTATGTAAACATTCCCGACGGCCTCGTGACCTAGATTCAAAGTGCATGATGTGTTTACTTTAGACATTCCCGAAGATGTATGAGATGGCTCTAATTTTTTTTTCCTTTGTTTGATAATGACCTACTTTGCACAATTGTCTAGTCTGATACCCGATTACGTATACATATTTATTCATTTATATATACTTTGTCTCAATAAATAATTTATAATATACTGGTATATACTACTATATTATGATTTAAATAATTTCCAATATCATAACTTTTTTCAAAACGCTCTGGGTTTTCTGAAATTATATTAATACATATATAAAATTAAATATAAAATATTGACTTGGAAATTTATCACACCTTTAATAGCTATTGATGAATTCAGAGGAAGGAATCGATACCCTTTTTCCCTCTTTTTATATAAGTGTTTTTCTTTTTGATTAAAATTTTTCTTGGGAACAATAAAATTATATATATATATATATATATATATATAAAATATAACTATTATATTTATAATATTTTAATAAAGTTACATATCACATATTAAGCGAGTAATATTTTGTTATAATAATTAATTCAAATACCAACGTTTGCTGCATTCCGCTATCTCTTTGGAATCTGGAAAATTTTATAACGGGAAAAACTTACCCCTACAAGATTTTCCGACCGGGAAATACACGGTTAAACCTTGCTGCAATTTTCCTAAATTAATTTTCATTGTTCTAAATTTAAATAAATCTTTTTGATTTCAATTTTTTTTTTTTCGTTTACTCTAATTAATTTAAATGATGTATAAACTCTTTCGTTCTAAACTGTATTTTATTTCAAAACTCGTGGTTAAATAACACTTTAAATAATAGTTACTTCACGATTAAATTCGAGATGGTAAATTGTTGTTAAATTAAATTTTTATCCCTCCGAACTGTTATGTATTAATAAAATATTATTTTGTTTTATTATTATTATTTAAGATAATTAATTTAAATATTTATTATTTGTTAGAACACTTTTCACTTAGATTGGACACACGTATTTAATAACAACTTCTTCACACTTAATTATAAATTTTTATCCCTCCGAACTTTTATGTATTAATAAAATATTATTTTGTTTTATTATTATTATTTTAGATAATTAATTTAAATATTTATTATTTGTTAGAATACTTTTCATTTAGGTTGGACACACGTATTTAATTATAACTTCTTCACACTTAATTATCACATCACTTCAGTTATTTATTTCACTGATATTAGACGCGAAATTTCTAAGTTTAAAAATACGATATTAAGTGATTATAAAATCCGAATTTTCCACTAAAACAAATTGTATTTATCACGAGAACTTTTATTTTTCACAAGTAATTAATGCGTTGACTTTATTTTTATTTTCACTGACTCTAACTGCAAAGTATTTTTTTTTGTAGATCACTGGCTTGAATGTGAAATTTTCCTAAGTTTTACAATAATTATCACTTAGAATTTTTCAACTTTAAATTACCAAACGTTTCGTCACGTCTCGCGAACCTTTAACCCTTTCAACCACGACCGTAGACTATCTCCAACTGGCATTTGTCTCCTCTTTTATACCCCTCTCAGGTCCAAAAGAAGAGCGTATCTGAATTTCCTGTAATAAACCAATCTAATTTCTATCAACTCGTAATTTCTTGAAATCTCCTCATTGTTATCGAATGCTGTCCATTAGTCCCTTCCGCGATTGTACCTTTGATTTCTGTCCCATACTTTCATACTTACAAGATCCGGATTCAGTAAGATCCTGTTTAATCGCCCAACTTCCTTTGTCCTGGTGTTCATACAAAATTAGCTTGAATTTAATAATTTTAAAGTTCTATTTTCATCTATTTCGCAACTTGTCCATGCGTACGGCATCTACCATATGTTCCAAATCTGTCCCCAAATTCGCCTTACAGAGATATCTTCATGTCGAAGTCTTTCTCGCAAATTGTTCATTTTTATTTTATTATTTTTCCTCGAGTTTTTCTGTATTCTATATGAACCTTTCCATTTAAAACCGAATTTTCTCTATTTACGTCGTATATTTGAATTTTCCATTTTTTTCTCGAATTTTCTTTTATTCACGACACTCTTTCCATGAATTTCCTTATTTATTCTCACGCTATTGTTCATATCTCTATAAATTTTTATATTTCAAGCCGTATTTATTTTATTCACTGTTAATCTAAGATTTCCTTTGTTTTTCTCTGTCGTATCTACTCTCTCATCGTTTCACTGTACCCTACTTATATAACCATATCGTTTTTTTGATGTTTGCTGCCTCTTAGAAAATTTCATTTTCTATTTGTTATTAATAAATATATCATTTTTAACATTCTTATAGGAGATACCCCCACTTCGGCCCTTAAATTCCTGTCATTTTTATTACTTCATAGAGAACGTCCCACAAATTTCGTCTCACTCTTACCCAGAATCCCATAAACCATATGCTTTGACAGTTGTATAGGTTAATATCTGTACCCACCTGGCAATAAATTCTCTTTTATTTCAGTGTCGTTGATTTTTATGTGAATTCTATAATCTAAATATTTCTTAAGACCAACGTTAATCTCTATAGCTCTTTTAACGACTAATTGCCTTAATATAAACAATTTTCATGTTCGAATATTCCTTGTTTATCACAACAAAATACATGTGAAATCGACAACCATTTCCTGCTTCCACTTTGTCAGTAACCAAGCTCAATTATGTGATCCTTTCAACGGCACAAATGACACAAAACGACCATTTCTGTTGAATAAAATCATCCGTTATTTGTCCGGTATTGTTACTCGACCCCAGACACTTAACAATACTAATTGTATCCCCTTTGAGATTGCAATTAGCACACCGGGCCATGCTCTCGCATGCTCTATGCCCCCAACGAAACCACCATTTTTTATTTAAGTTTTCTTCTAAAAGTCGTCTTTCTAATATCTCCGCTTCATCTGAAATTAATAACAATAATCTTCCATTGTTTTTTTTTCAACATTTCCATTTCCTTTAGCACGTTTTCCCTCGAATTTGGCATCTCGGCCGTCATACATAGTTATTCTATAGTTGAAAGTCCTCCCGCAGACGTGCCTCTCGATCCCTGCGTTTTCTACTCAATATACTACTGATAAAAATTTTCCATCGTTATCCAAGTGTGTTTTTCGCACCTAAAATGCTCCAATGCGTTCGAGAACTAAGGTTCCCGATCTCTGGAATGTACCCGTTATTAATAACATTCCTTGGGTTCATCGTACTTATGTCCCTGAATCGGCTATTGCTTCCCATGGAGTTTATTCACCTCTCGGTTCGGTGGGAACGAAAGGATAATTAATTACATTCTTAATTGCCGAGTCCAAACGTCGATCCTTTGTTCTAAAAATGGGCTCGGCCCTCTTCTTGCTGATAGGCCGACTTGATTTTTAATTGCCTTTCCTGCTATTTAATTGGTTGTTTCAATCCTCGTATTCGTCCGTGGTTATTTTTTGATACCATCTGTGATTTTTTATCAATACTCGTCTCACTTTGTCTAATTATATTGAATATTAAATATGAATTCACTTTACTCTGATCCGATAGATGTCGTAGATGTGTCCGTTTTATAAGTAATTGATATTTTCTTTTTAAATTAACCTCCCGACGCTTGAAAATCTGCTGTTTTAAAGAACCTAAGTAGGAGGGTGGCAAAATTTACCTCCGCCCTGAGGGCGGCTGACACCCGCGCTACGCCACTGAATATCACGTGGTCCGTTTCAAAAGAATCAGCAAATTTTTAACCATTTCATATAAATATCACTATGATCGATGGAATTATTAAACGGATAACTGGTGAATTCCACCAACATCTCAATTTTCTCGAAATCACTAAAGCGATTTACGAAGTCTGATATCACTGCCTTAATTTCTGCTGTGTACTTGTCAGGAATAAAATTGTAGGTAATATTTTATTACATATTTTTTAATTTATAGTGAAATTTTTACTTTTCGATGTCGACTCTCATAGACGCCGTTTGACTTTGAAACGCTGCAACAGCATCCATAATTTCTGTTATTCTGTTATTAATGATTTATTCTTGCCTTGTAATTCCAGATTTAATGTGCTCAGTTTTCCGGTAAAATCTAAATCGGCTTAAACCTAACCTAAAAAGGCTAAATCAGATTGCCAGTATAAATCACACGGTTGCTGATAATCGCCACCACTCTCTTCAAGAAAATTTGTTATTACGTCCAATAACATGATGGATCAGCATTTGACAATCACACAAGATAAAACGCGCAGCTCTTGCGCAGGTTCTTGTCCGGCTTGCATCCGAGTTCTTGTGCGGGTGCGGGTTCTATTGGGTTCGAGTTCTTGGCCGGACCCGTGCCTGCGATCGACTGGACTAATGGCCGCGATCGACCGGTTGGCCATCCCTGATCTATACGATATAAAAAGATATAAACACTCTAGCAAGCGCTAAACTTGCAATTCTTTTCAAATTTGAATTATTTCTCAAAAATCTATAATTCTTTGAATGTTATTATTTTTTTAACATTCTAAATTAAGGTTCTATAATATTACCTAATTACAAAAAAGGTCCTACTAATGTTAGGCCAATGCTAGCCTTATTTTATTTTATTTTTTTACATGAGCTCCACACAGGAGGCCCTGAAGAAAATAATTTCTCTTAGGGCCTATGTCATCTTTGGGGATGCTGTGTGGAGGGTTTTTTAAAGGAAAGGAAGGAGAGGAAAGTTCTGGGAAGGAAAAGGGTTTAAGGGGCGGGTAGAAATCTGGGGTTCATTTTGTCCTGGTCATCCGCCTCCAAGACCTAGATAAACCTCACCCCATGAACCCGGGCACCCCTGTTAAATCAACAAACGTAGCGAATCATTTGGGGTGACCTATGACAGAGGTGTTGATTATCCAATAAAGGTTCCCGGGGCGGCGGTACCCTTTCCCGCCTCCCAAATTGTACAAGATTAAAAAATGGATCCTTAGATAGTTGTGACAGGCGGAGCGAAATGCGAATTAGTGGAAAAATAAATATTTTTATTTTTAACTTTATGAGTAAAACATCGTATTGTGATATTTATTTAAATGAAGACAATATTAGCGAAACTCAATCGAAAATCTGGACACAAAAAAATCATAAAAAGATATTGGCACCTCTGGGACTCGAACCCAGGACCTTCAGCTTTCCGGGCCACTGCGCTAATCTTGTAATCATACATAAAGGTAGCAGCCAACAAAATATGCGTTAAGAAAATGAAGATTATGTTGGAGATTCTTAGTCGAAGTACGATACCGAATCGGATGTCAATACGTTGGCGCAGTGATTTGCGCAGTGGCCTGGAAAGTCGAAGGTCCAGTGTTCGAGTCCCAGAGATGCCAATATCTTTTTTGATTTTTCTCTTTCCAGATTTTTGATTGAGTTTCCAATAAGAAAATTTTAGAGGCGAGATGTAAACTTAAGGCCTCCTCAAACCTCCCTACATATTCTGGATATAAAAAAAATATTTCCTGTATCTCTAACTAAACAGGTGGTTTAATTCTTGATGCCAAAGCTTATTTCACGTTTATCTTATTAAAATATCATCAATTATACTCCCAATCAAATATCATTTACAGTTGCTCGTGAATAATTGAACAGTTTATCAATCATATACTTAATCAATCATTTACCTACTCAATCAATCATATACTTAATCAATTATATCTATACTTAATCGGTTCCATGCCAACTCAGAATGAAACCAACTCAGAATGCTAAAACAAACAAACAATTTCTACATTTAGCAAATTTATTATATTAATTATTATTATTCATTTTCCTCATTGCCTAGGAGTGATGACGTCAGACGATTCACCATACATACGGTGGTTTTCGGGGGGTCTTGAAAAATTTAAACTTTGACAATTATTTTAACTATTAACTAACTCTAAGAATATAAATAAATATGCAGTTACTTAAGTTAGGAGGTCATTATTCATTAATAAAAATTAAAAAAATTGGACTTGAGTTCTCTATTATTGGGCTGAAGAATTCAAATAGGTGGCATATATCAATATGAAAATTTTATTTTACCTTTCAGTTTGAGGTTACGTTTTGTGAGCATTGTGATGTTTATTCAAGAAATAATGGTTTTTATGGACATTTTGGACTGTAATTACATTATTTCACGAAGAATAAGATACCTTTATATGTTTGAAATAAAAACGTATTTTGTGTTGGGTGTTTTGAGTGTCTAATTTTGACGAAATGTTACTACGATAAAATAAAGTTTTCCTCAAAATTAGTGAAAATTGTGGAAAAATATCTTTTTTATAATTTTTCCCTTATTTCAATATGTAAGTAGGTAGGTATACTTCGAAAAAAGTAATGCAATGAAGGGTTAAGGAAATGGAAGGAGAAGAAGTTCACACACTCAAGAGGAAAGCGACCACTTCGCTCATTTGAAGAACCAATTTTTTCCAAAATCTTTCCAAATCCGGAAGGATACTTGAAGTATATAAATCTCTAGCACTTAAACCTAGGGGGGAACATCCATATGCGAGCTGTTGACGGAAGTAGTGACATCTTGTGTCGAATTTTTTTTATTTTCCTTACCTCTTCTTTTTTCCCTTCTCAATTTTTTGTATTATTAAACATTCCAAGTTGTTATTGCAATTGCCCAACATGTTATTTTTATTTCTAACTAGCTGGTCCCGGCATGCGTCCCTATGCCACTTAATAAAGAAATTGTTTCTCCCTGAGTGTCCTTTCCCATCGTCCCGTTCCCCTTCCGCCTCCCCTTCTTCTCCTGCGTCCTCTTCCCCTCTCGCGTTCCCACTCCGTCACCTTCACCTTCCCTCTCCCTACTCTACTCCCCCCCCCCTTCACCGTCCCGCGAACCCCCCTCCCGAGTTACCCTCCCCCTCCCAGGTCCCCCTTCCCGCAATCCCCTTCCACCTTCCCCGCCTTCTCTCTTACCGCCAACCCTCCTCTCGCGTTTCATATATTCAATCCCAGTACATTCAGTTCTTAAACAGCCCGCGTGCCACCTTTTACAATTTTTATTCAAATTTCCATTTTTCATGTATATTAAATTTGGTACCTAACATAGGTACATATTTAAAATATCTAAAATTCTTGATTTGATTCAAAATATTAGGGGAGTACCTACTTTAAATAAATTTTTCAACTTTTCAAAAATAGAATCCTGATTGCACAATCATTCATTGTTTTGCAAAATGTCATTCTCTAACACGCGAACTGTCAAACGTGCGATGTTTTCTGTTATTATCTAATTTTCTGCGCAATTTTCTAAATTTTTCTCTCCGTAAGAACCATCCTCGAACTTCAAGGAATATTCTTAAAAAAGAATTAGCGAAATCGCTTCAGCCGCTCTCGAGATTTGCGCTTACCAACACATTTAGCGATTCATTTTTATATTATAGATATATCTATGTCTGTATTATCTTATATTGCATCTTATTCCAATTTTAACTCTTATTTACTTCTAGTTCATTATGTCCACTTGTCTTCATGAACATATATTTTATTAATATAAGTACTTGTAATAACATACTCTGTGTACCTATGCATTTTACAATGGCACACCAAAATTCAAGCACGAGAAATGTTTTCTCTTTTGAATTGGGTAGTTTCATTGAAAAGAAATTTATGTATTGTTATTAGTTTTAAGAATCAAATTTTTTACTATGAATCTGTATACGTAAGTATTTTTTTAAATTAAAAAAATAAAAAATGTTCCGGATAAGGTAAGAATAGATAGTGGGAAGAGGTTTAATGTTAAAGCGAGTCTTAGAAGAAGGATGAACAAGTAAGTATGGCAAGTAAGTATATTATAAAGGCGAAAGTTTGTATGGATGTATAGATTTCTGGATGTATGTTTGTTACTCTTTTACGCAAAAACTACTGAATGGATTTTTAAAATTCTTTCACTGATAGAAAGCTACATTATTTGCAAGATCTATAGGCTATATATATTGGTAAGCTCTGGGTTATGAATAATCTCTGGCCTTATGAAATTATTTATCATACGTTTTCTGTCCCTAACAAAATCGATTTATTGGAAACGATGTTTATTTTTAATCACCCTAAAAATAGTGCTTTGTTGGCGTTGTACTTAATAACTGTCTCTAAAAATGAATCACCGAAATGTATGAATGCGTATAAACCCAGAACGATTGCACCAAATTCGATAATTCTTTTTTTTGTTCATTATTTTGTATAAAACTACCGTTGAGTTCTGGCATTATGAAATTTGTATAAAAAATTATAATAGGTGGCACGCGAGCATTGAAAACTTGAATGTATCGGGAATGAATGTGTGAAATGCGAGAGGTGAGAAGGGGGAAGTGGAGAGGGGGGCAGGGGGTGTTGAGAGGGTGTTGGTGGAGGGGGGAAGGGGAGGGGGAGGAGGGTTGGGGGATGGGGTTAGGGGAGGGAGAGGAGGGAGGGAAGGAAGGGGAAAGGGGAAGGATGGAGGAGGGTGTGGGGACGAGTAGGGGGTGGGGGTAAGGGGGTTGATGGGGGAGTGGTGTGGGGAGAGTAAATGTGGAAGGGTAGGGGGTGGGGGGATAGGTGGCTGGAGGGAGAGGGGGTGGGGGTTGATGGGGGGAGTGGAGAGAGGAAAGGAGAGTGGAGGAGGCGGAGAATGGGGAGGGAATTAAGGGGAAGGGGGAGGGGTGGAGAAAGATGGGGGGAGGTGGAGTGGGGAGGGTTTTGGGGTGGGGCAGGGGTGGGGGGAGAAGGAGGGGAAGGGAGAGGGGGGCTGATGGATGAGTGGAGTGGGGAGAGGGACGGTGGAGGGGGGAGAAGTGGGGGGAGTCGTGGGTGGTGAGGGAGGGGGGAGGGTGGTTGTTGGGGGGTGTATATTGAAGGGGAGGGGTGGGTGGATGGGGAGGAGGAGGGGGGTTGATGAGGGAGTGAAGTGGGGTGAGGGAAGGTGGAAGAGGCGGAGTGAGGTGGCGGAGGAGCCTAACACCTTCCGAGCGAAGCCGCGGGAAAAAGCTAGAAAAAATTAAACAATACATATGGACATTTTTATGCAGCACTGCGTTCATTGGTCAAATCATTGTACATAAGAGTTTTGTATCAGTGGTCGATGAACCGTTGGATGCAATTTTTAGCCATTAAGTTGTTATTTATTATTTTCAATTGATAAACTAACGCTTAAGACCAGACTTTTATGCACACAAAGGGTAACAATTATTAGCCGGAAACACTCATCTACATTGAAAAAATCTCCCGAGTAATGATACGTGCCGCCGACGGGACTCGAACCCGCGTCCAAAATAAAGTTGGATTTTGCAGGTGGACAAATGTAATAAGCAGTAATTGTTGAACGAAACACTAGTACACATTGATTTATTTGGTGGGTAGGAGATAAGCTGACGTAGTTCAGTGGACAGAGCGGAAATCAAAAGGACGCGGGTTCGAGTCCCGTCGGCGGCATGTATCTTTTCTATGGAGATTTTTTCAATGTAGATGAGTGTTTCAGGCGAATAATTATTACTTATAAAATAATAATGGTTTTTCTAGTTTGTAGTTAGAAGTTAGATTTTATAAATATATTTTTAATTTGTACAGCGCCCTTGAGGTGAAATTTCATAAAAACGGCGCTATACCAATCATCCAAATATTATTATTATTATTATTATGAAAAACACATATCGATTGCTCGTTCCACATACGACCCCACTTGAAATGATCGTTCTTCATAGTGTCATCGATAACGAGTCTATCTCCAAGTTTCAGCTTGATGGAATGTCGAGAAGTTGGATATTTTCAACCAAATTGGATTCATTCAAGTAAACACAATCGAAATTTAATAAGTTCAGTATTAAAATAAATATATTTTAAAATCTATAAAGTACTCGCGTAACTTTCAAACATAAAAGACCCAATTGCCTGTTGAAAGCGATAAAATTTACCAACATATCTTATCTAATTCACTATTATCAATTTATCTACGATAGCGATTCTATGGATTTCGGCTTGAACTATTTGGTCAATATAAGCCTGTTTTATTATTGTTTATACTAATTCATTGTTACAATACTTAACGCTTGGTGTAACACCGACATCTAGCGAAGTAACTGAATACTTTTTGTACCGCAGTTACCAAATTTAGCTAAATGTAAAAGTACACCGAGCTTACAAACATTGACCATGTACACAAATATTTTCCGATTATGGCTTACCGATAAATTTTATTTAATAAAATCACGCATACTCAAACTGTGGGGATAATTAATTAAAATGTGATTGAACGTGAGTCAATTAAACGGGCACAAATTTCACGTACTATTACAGTTACCATATTGTGGACAAAATTACTTTCACAAGAAGAAATTTCTTGGTACTATAAAGAAGGAAAAACATTTTTAATGGGATTAAATTGTGCGCCAAATAAGTTTTGGTTTGGAAAAAAAACATGTTACGTTTGATCGTTGTATTATTTTGCGCAAATTTAAGTATATAACTACGGCCCATCGCAGAGTGGTAAATTCAAACAGCATTGCCCCGGTGAAAGAGCACTAAATTCAAACAACACCCCAGTGATAGCCAGGTTCTTCCCCATCTTCCTCTACCCCATCTCCTTTCCATCCCCAATATTTTAAGCCTTATAACGTACACCATTTGGGGATGTCATAGTCTCAATGGTTCCAGGACGGTTGGGAGCAGCTGGGAATCTTGTATGGTACTAAAAAAAATCACTTTTATTATTAATTTTATTAATTTAAATACGTTTTCAATAATTGAGCAATTACTTTATGATTAAAAGTAAAATTACTTTGGGATTTAAAGTAAAATAATTTTTGGATTAAAGTAAAAATATTACAGGATTAAAAGTTAAATTACTATGGGATGAAAATTTAAATTAATTTGTGATTAAAACCAAAATTACTTTGCTATCAAAAGTAAAATTACTTCTGATATAAAATGAAAAAACTTTTTGAGTAAAACTAACGTTAAAATTTAAATTAAAACACATTTCAACTTATTTCCACTTATTTATTTGTGTATTTATTTACAGCCTGAAGATGTCCATAATAGGATGAAACCGGTACTAGTAAAATAAATAAGTGGAAATAAGTTAAAAAGTGTTTTAATACAATATAATTCCACCACGTATAACAGAACAATAAATAAACTCATAAAACTAACGTTCATCATCACTATTGGCTCTACAACCCCTGGTGGGTCTTGGCCTCCTCAAGAGTCTTCCTCCACTCATCCCGGTTTTGTGCCAGCTCTCTCCAGTTTAGAAGCTTCAAGATAGATACATCTTTGAGGACGTTGTCGCTCCATCTTAGTCTTGGTCTTACCAGGCTCCTTCGCCCTATTGGTCTTGAGCTCAGCAGGGATTTTGGTGCTTCATGCTCGGTCATTCTCTCCACATGACCCAGCCACCGAAGTCTTCCCAGTTTTATAAATTTTACGACGTTTAAATCAAACAAAGTATAGAGCTCATTGTTATAAGGTCTGCGCCAAAATCCATTTTCTAGAACCGGTCCGAAGATGCGCCTCAAAATTTTTCTTTCAAAAACGTCCAGTGCTCGCTCATTCCTCTTAGTTAGTACCCAAGTCTCAGCTGCGTACGTAAGTACTAGTCTGATAAGTGTTTTGTACACTAATATCTTAGTTTTTCTGGACAGCAGTCTAGACTTCAATTGGTTTTGTAGGCGGAAATAACAGCGATTTGCGTTCACTATGCGCTTCGGAATCTCCTCTGTGGTATTATTGTCGTTTTTTATCAGGGAGCCTAGGTATGAGAATCTTGGTACCGTTTCGAAATTTTGGTTTCCACATGAGAGAGTTGGGATTTATTGGGTGCATCCTACGACCATTTATTTATTTTTTTGCTGGTTTAGTACGAGACCCATATTTTAGGCAGATCTTTCAAGATTTATGAAGGCGTTACGTAAAGCATCTGGACTTTTCGCGATTATGTCGATATCATCAGCGTAAGCCAATAGTTGCACAGAGTTGTCAAATATCGTTGCTCTTATCTCGATGCCTGAGTCACGAATAACTTTTTCTAAGGCTATGTTGAATAAGAGGCAGGCCAATCCACCTCCTTGTCTCACCCCGAGGAGCGCTTCAAAGGGCTCGGACAGATCACTGCCAACCCTGACTCTACACGTTACTGGGTACATTGTTAATTTCACCAGATTGATCAGCTTACGCGGTATTCCAAACTCACTCATTGCATTGTACAATGCATTCCTATTTATGCTATCGTACGCGGCCTTGAAGTCTACAAAGAGATGATGTGTTTCGACATTGTGTTCTAGCGTCTTTTCCAAGGTCTTAAGTAGAAAATTTGATCAATACATGATTTGCCTGGCCTGAAGCCACATTGGTAGTTGCCAATGATTTCTTCAGAAGTTGGAAGCAATCTTTTGTACAAGATGTTGGACATAATTTTTTAGCCGGTGTTTAATAGCGTTATTCCCCTGTATTTACAGCACTCGAGTTGGTCGCCCTTCTTATGTAGTGGATACACAATTCCTAATCTCCACTCTTCTTCTCTCGCATCTCTTCTTCTGTCCATACATTTTGAATAAGGGTATGCAGGTATTGAGTAAACTCTCCACCTGCTGCTTTAAATAATTCAGCCACCAGCTCGTCTGACCCGGGGGATTTGTGGTTTTTCAGCTGTCTTATTGCCCGTTTCACTTCCTCCAGTAAAGGGGGTTCAGCATTGTCAATGTGCAAGTCATCTCCCGTGCTCTCCACCGTATTGTGCTCCACCTCTGCCGAGTTTTTATTGAGAACCGTATCAAAGTGCCTCACCCATCTCCTCAGGATATCAGGCTTTTCACTCAGTGTCACTCCGTTCTCGTCCTTGCATATATTTATATTTGGCTTAAACTCTGCTCTAATGTTATTTACTTTTTTGTAGAAAAGCCTACTCTCATTCTTAAGCCTGAGTGCTTCAGCTTCTCTAATTTATTTTTGTAAATATTCGCGTTTCTTTTTCCTGTGCATCCTCTTTTCTCTCTTCCTTGTTTCCCTATAGGTGTCCATAAGTTGTCTTGTGCAGCCTTGTTGTAACGTTTTTTGATAGAGTTCATTTTTCTTTTTCGTTACCTCTGCGCAGTCTGAGTCAAACCAATGGTTTCTTCTTATAGGGATTTCTTTTCCCAGGGTTTCGAGAGCAGCTGTTGTTAAAAGGTTTTTGCAGGCCGTCCATTGTGAGTTGATATCTTGTGTGTCACACTGCGCTATCCTGTTGAGCGTAGTTCGAAATTCCATTTTGGTTTCGGGGACTTGTAATTTGTTCGTGTTAAATTTTGTGATTTTAGACCTTCTTGTTTTACCATCATTTGATATTTTAAACCGCAATCGACTTGCAACGAGAAAGTGGTCAGACTCAATATTAGCTCCCTTATAAGTGCGGACATCTAGTAAATTTTATTTATGTCTGGCAGTTATAAGTATATGGTCTATTTGGTTATTGGTTCTGCCATTTGGGTGTTTCCACGTGGCTTTATGTATAATTTGTGTGGAAATAACGTACCACCTATGACCATATCGTGAGATGCTGCATAGTTTATCAGGTGTTCTCCATTCTCGTTTGAGTTTAGGTGGAAACTATGTTTTACGATTATTGGTGTAAAGTAGGGCTCCCTACCAACTTGCGCATTCATGTCCCCTATTAAGATTTTAATGTCACGCGGTCATTCATCAAAAGCTTTCTCCAGCTTGTCATAGAATACTTCCTTTTTATCGGTAGGTTTGTCCTCTGTGGGTGAATGGACATTTAGTATGCTCAGGTTGAAGAAACTTCCCTCTACTCTGAGATATACTATTTGAGGGCTGAGTGCCTTAAAGTCCATGATGAGATGCTTAGCTTGTTTGCTTAGCAGGAAGCCCAGACTTTCATGTGGTGCTTTTCGTGACAGCTGTAATACATGCAGTGGTCTCCTTTTACAAATATCCCATTTCCCAGCCATCGAATTTCCTGCAGAGCCGTGATGTCTGCTTTATATGTATTAAGTTGATCTATTAGTATCTGGAGGGCGCCAGGTTGATAAAGTGTTAGAACATTCCAAGTGCAAATTTTTAAATCGTGTGCCTTTTTATGTTTGCCGGGTCTTTTATCCTCATTCCGTACCGATGTCCAAGGCTTGTCTTGAGGTATCGTAACATTTTGTTTTTTAATAAAATAAAATACTTTTTTGTTTAAAACCACGAGATAACTTAAGTATCTTCAGGGTACAAATTAATACAGTCGGTTCACAAATTAATAAATCTCGTGGTTTTAAACAAAAACGTATTTTATTTTATTAAATACGTCAAACCACAAAGTGATTGCTTTCTACAATAATATTTTGTTTTTTTATGGGGTAGAGTTGTTAGCCCTACGCCCAACCCCCATCCTGTAGGACCAGAGTTTTCTGTTGAGGTTTTCCTTCCCTTAGCAGAGTAGTTCCCGTTTTATGGCGCCGGAATTTCGCCATTTGCCCTCTCTCTATCTGCTGTGATGTTATAATGGTGGTCATCACATTGCCCAGGGTTCGCGGGGTTTTGTGATGACCACTCGTGAACGCTAGAGAGTCGGACTTATTGATAGTGTTGCTTATGGTATGCAATGTGGCGTTTCGCAGCATTTTATAAGCACCTTCCTTCCAGCAAAAAGTATACCACTGCGACCCTACCAATCATTCGAACCCCTAAAACTAACATTACTTTGTGAATAAAAGTAAAATTGCTTTTTGGGATTAAAAGTAAAACTAACATTATTGCGGGATTAAATGTAAAATTACTTTGTGATTAAAACTAAACTTACTTTGGGATTAAAAGTAAAATTATTTTGGGATTAAAATTAAAATTACTTTGGAATTAAAACCAAAATTACTTTGTGATTACATTCGTTACTCTTGGTCACACTGACCCCCAGATTCCTACCCTCCTCTCTTACCCTTTCCTTTCCAGAACTCCCTCTTCTTCCTCTTCTATGTATTCTTAGCTCTCTAACATAGTCTCTACTCCACACAGAAGATGAAATTGAGCCTGAGGGGAATTATTTTCTTCAGGGCCTCCTGTGTGGAGCTAAAGTAAAAAAACATTTCAGTTAAAATCCATAGAAAAACATTTCGCGTTGCAAAAGTTTGGCAAACCTAGGCAAGTCGTTTGGTACAATTGCGCCACAGCAAGCCTCGATTCGGATAATGGCAGTATTTAGTGTTGATAGACGTTAAATTCAGAAGTAAACGAAATAGCATAGTTGAAATTGATCGGGGGCGACTAATAGAGTCTATCCTAGGAGTAGGTACGAAGGATAATGCTTTATAGGACAGGTTACACCTTGCACCTGCCTGGTTTTAACTGGTTGATAAACTAGATTTGGATTTTCTGTTTAAACTGTCTTTCTATAACCTCAAAACTAACGTTTTTTTATCAAATCTCAAATAAATCTATCTAAAGAGAGTCTTCCACCTATTTTCAAAAATAGTACTTGGCTTTGGGATACGATCACATAGCGAATTTATTTTAAACTAACGATACCCGTAGTACCGCTTCTTCGACTCGTTCTTGTGTTCAACAGCTCGGCTGTGGAACGATTTGCCGGCCTCTGTGTTTCCTCCTTCCTACATCCAATGTTCATTCCTTCTTCTCCTCAAAAAGACCTTCCGCACAGCATTTCAGATGACATAGGCCCTGAGGGAAATTATTTTCCTGTGTGGAGTTAATGTTTAAAAAAAAAGCGCTTTTTTATATGAATACCTCACCTCACCCAAGAGTCCCAGCTGCTCCGGCCTGGAGCCTGTGAGTTCATGGCAACCCCGATTGGGGTATGTTGCGAGGCTGAAGGTAGTGGGGAGGGGAAGGAGATGGGAAGAGGAAGGTGCTGCAATGAAGAGGAATGCGCTGCAACGCCATCCAAAGAAGTAAAGTGTTTTTGTTTTTATTCTGATTATTGAAGTGCTTTTTGATACACAATATTTTTTGTTTTCCGTCTGGTGTGTAGATACACGAATATATTGTAAGGTTTTTCAACGCGTGAGCAGGCTACGTACAAGTGTCCGTGTTCCAAATTTAACCCCTGCTATCGCCTACCGCTATTATGTCTCTTTTGAAATCCCTTCCTCTACCCCCCTACCCCCCTCCCTTGTCTCCTATTTATCTACGCGTCCACGTTCCCGTATTCCTTCATTCCCCTTCCCCCTCCCTGATTCAACACTCTCGTTCTCCTTCCCTCTCTGCCGCTAAATTATAAAAAATTCAAACTCGCCACCTCATATAGGTTTTAATAAGAATTTCATAAAGCTAGAGCTCACCATTATACACAGAAATCTTCACAGCTCACTAAAGTTTCATCACAATCGTATTAATGGTATAAGAACGCATACAGGACAAATTAAAAACAAAAGAAGCGTTCATTTAAATACACATACAAAAAAGATTGAATGTCAAACTGGAATAATTGACGAGATGATATTATTATTTCATCTAAGCCCGAGGTGTAAAAAAATAAGTTTCCTTCACCTCCGAACTTGTTATTAATATAGGTGTTCATTACAAGTCTTAGTATCATCGCCTGGAGCGATATACTCGTATTCAATAAGTGTGGCTTATTATGGTGTCCTTGTGATGTAGTTAAATGTAATAATTAGGCAGTTGAAAGCAAAAAAGGTAGGCGATATTTTTGTCACAAACCACAAAGGGCAGGTGCCTTAAATAGAACTGTTAAAACTTCGGAAGAAGGTGACCTTGATTTGAAAAAGTATAAAGTTGTTGCCCTCATATGAAACTGATGCATACCTATTCGTACCTTCGGATTTGTGGTTAGGCGATTAAAATCCTCGATTGAGAATCCTGAGGTCGCGGGTCCAAATGCTGGCATGCGCAAATAAATGTAATTTAATAATTTTACAGAAAAACATGTATAATGATGACTATCTAACCATCACGCCGTTTTTCCGCAGAGGTAGGCAGAGAGGGAACACCTCGTCTCATACGACCCCTTCTGTTATTTTGACTCTTGACATGGCCCGACTCAGACATTTAGATCATTTGATCATGCCATGCCTTCCTCGGGCGTCATGAACGTCTTTTTCATACATTCCTTTCTTCGTTCATTCGCTCTACATTTCCAAACCATCTAAGCGTCCCTTATTTATTTATTGGAAAAATAAATTTCTTAATTACACTCCATTGATAAATAAAAAAGTCATTGTCTAAATTCTAATACGTTTCCTGATCTTTCTTAACATTAAGTATATAATTCTAATGAAATTTTGTTATGTTACAATAAAATAAAATACATGGGGTTCCACTACTTGTTTATAACTACTACGTTCATTTTTTCACACGTTCATACTTAGTTTTATCACATATAGGACTCATTTCTACAGCTTTCAATTCACTTTTATCCTTCCTCTGCCAATTCAATACTTCAGCGTAGGTACCAGCATTCCATTGTGGACCGTAAACTTCACTTCTTTGGATGATTATAATATAAAGTTTAACCCGTTTAATCACAGGAGACCAGATTTGTCCCAACGCACATAGGTCTCACATAAGACGCCGTAACTCCCTTACTATCATAGTTAGAAATATGTTCTAATCGTTGTTAGAAAGGAAAATCATCATGCTTTATATTCCATTCTAAAAAATAGCCACCAAAAAAATAAAATGTACACTTTTATGTACACAAAGTTTTGAATCGCAAATTGAAAAAAGAATTTGAAACTTCGGGAATTTTTTTAAAAAAATTTTCATAGAGTGACAAAAAATTGAGGTTACAATAATGTGTTTGTTATACATTTGTCTAATAAAATGTGCATCTGTTTTTATTTTATTTTTATTATCAGTAACTTTAGTTAGAAAAAACATAAGGTGACCCATTTTGAAAACTTTTTTATGTTTATATGCAAAAATTTTATAATTTTAAAAAAATATTTATTTTTCGAATTCTACAATTTGAAAGCGTATTTCATCACCATTCTAAAACAGTTTTTGGTTTTTGAATGTGTTCAGCAATATTCCAAATATTTTCATTTTATTGTAAAGCGAAAATATTTTGACCATCCGAAAAAAAAGCCAAATTTTTGAAGGGTTAAAATGAAAATTGCACAAGGGTCCCAAGACTCCCAGACCTAACCTACCTGTCCGAAGTCAATGGGACTGAGTGATAACTTCCCCAATTGGGGTATATAGTGAAACTGGCGGTAGCGGGAGGGGAAGATGAAGGGAAATATGAAGATGATAAAATGCCTTGCCATTCAAATCTGGTCCCCTAACACAGCTAAAGCCAATTCAAACAATGTTTTGATTTTGATTATACCTACTAAATGTTTTATTGGATTAATTATGAAATTCCATTCATTTATTTATTGTGTGTACGTACATACATTGAAGTGATATAAAAATAAAAGTGTGACCTAAGCGAATTTGATCTCTTTCGGGCAAACCAGAAAACATTTCTATCGCCTTTCCTTCAATGGTGTTTCAGAATCCAGCATAACATAGAATATTTATTATAAAAATAAAATAAACACTTACAGCCTTACTAAAAAACCGAGTGAAAATTTTATTCAATTGACAAACGGCCGCGGATGTGAAAACATTATTAATATAAAAAATTGTTCATGAAAAGATATATACACTGCTTACACACCCTGAGGGGGTAGTTTATCTGTTATATACGACTGTTGTATTTATAATTTGTGAACGAAGTTTGGAATTTTTCTAACGTATTTTAAATGTCTTGTATATTTCTTATTTTTGAAGATGTCGTAAAAGAATATACCTTTATAGAAACTAGATAGAATTGCCTTTTAGATTTTTGTATCTGAAATATACGATCGTGTTTGAAAATTGCAGTATTTTAAGTATCAACATGAAAAAATTGGAAAAAAAAAAAACAATTGACTGTAAACATATTCTATTAAATGGTCGAAAAATGTTGGAAAATTCAAAATTTAAAAAATACACACCTCTTACTTTATAAATTTGGAAGAAAACTGTCACTTCACTTTTATCTTGTTCAAACAATTAAAAAGGATAAAAAAATATAATAATAATTCCGAAAAAATAACTGAAAAAATCTGACATCTTGGATTCATTTTTACGCAATTAATACGTTGATTTCTCGAATTTGTTTTTATTTACACATGCATTAGGCTTTTATATTATTAAATAATATTACTTTTATGGAAGTTTTATTAAATTCACGCAGAAAACTCATTAAAAAAATTAAATTTCAGAAATAACCTAAAACCTATCGTTAACGAAACTAAATCATCAACAAAACATTATTTATAGGACTAAAACTGAAAAAAAAGTAACGCCAGCATTGGTAATTATGTTGAATTACACTAATATCATAGTGAATTGATCATTTAAACGAAAATTATCTTCAAAAACATACAATTAACTGCAAGTACAACTGAACATTGTCAAACATTATTTTACCGCGAAGTATATAAAATATATGCCTGCGCAGATCTATGTGAGATTCAAGGGGACCAACATAAAAATCATAAAATACGTGATTGTGTTATTAGTAAAGATGTAAAAATGCAAATCACCGCGCAAGCAACAAATATGCAGTTGACCGCTCGCTAAGGCGTTTTGTTATTAGTAAGGCTGTTTGTATTTAACCACGAATATTTATTATTTTATATATCGACCGGTTTCGCTTTGACCAAGCTTCATTAGGATATAATAATAACATATAACAATAACAGTTATTATTATTATATCCTGACGAAGCTTCGAGGAAGCGAAACCGGTCGATATAAAAAATAATAAATATTCGTGGTTAAATAAAAAGTGTTTGTTTTATTTTTATAATATAATATCTAACCACAAAGTAATTGCTTCTTATGAAAACTTAATTTAATTAAATTAAAATATTTTATATAATTTAATTAAAATATTTAATTTAATGTTTTTATTCTTTATCTAGTTTTCCATTCTACATTGTATAGTGTTTTGTTAGTAAGGTTTTTGAGGAAATTTAGATCTTCTCTGTCTAAAAAAAAATCGGTGTGTACATTCACGTGGTAGAAGTGAAACCTTCAAAAAACTAAAGTAGACAAGAGTGGGGAGACCACGAAGCACTTTATTTTAATCATCAATGTGTCAAATGCTTTTGTATCAAATTTTTGTCGTCGAATTCCAGAGTACCTTTTCCTATAAACTTGGTCATCTTATTAGTATTTGTGTTTTCTTCTTCAGAGTCGTTAAATGTCGTTTTCTTTTATTTTCTTTTGCCTGTTCGTTTTGGAGTAGTTTGAAGATTGGATATTGTTTTGCAAATTTTTTTTTTTTTTGATTTCGTAGGATTCGATCTTTGGTCTGCTAAATGTCTACAGAGGTTCGCCACGTGGTTTGTTCTACCACACCAAAGGATATTTGCGTGGGACTGTGGATTTATCGTATTATATTGGAACCGAGTACCCATCCGTGAATTACATAAATATTTTATTGCTATCGCGTTCTCTCGCACGATAAATCCTATTGAAGTATGAGTTTGTCTCTTTTTAGTGTCGCTCGTTTCCGTTACTTCGAGTTTCAAATCACAACAGTGCTATAGAGAAGATTGCACTTCAATAAATAAGTAACTGTGCAGAAACGGGCGGTCCGTTTAATACATTCTACCATCTTAACAGACGGATTGCAATTTTTAGAGCACAGGCGTTGGGTGGGAATGCTATCCTTGTTCTACCGGTATTACAATGGAAGATGCTCCGAGGAACTAGCATCATTGATCCCTTCGGCACCGGTGCATAGTCGGGAAACACGCCAAACGCGTGCCCAACATTTGTACACGGTTGACATTTGTCACATGAGAACGGGTCGTTTCTTCGACTCGTTCTTGTGTTCAACACCTCGGTTGTGGAATGATTTGCCGGCCTCTGTGTTTCCTCCTTCCTATAACATGGGTATCTTCAAGACCAATGTTCATTCCTTCCTCTCCTCAAAAAGACCCTCCACACAGCATCCCAGATGACATAGGCCCTGAGGGAAATTATTTTCCTCGGGGCCTCCTGTGTGGAGTTAATGTAAAAAAAAAAAAAAAACGCAAAGCTGGACGTGAAAAATCAAATAAATATTCAAATTTTAAAAATTTTAAACAAAAATTAACTAAATATTTTTGGCTGATTCCCTTTTGCCCTTTAACAGTTGGAATAACTAGTATAATTCCGTACACACTATTCTCATTTAACGAAACTGAATTTAACATAATGCTTTCGTTTTCTAACAGGTGGCGAACCAGTTTGTCCAATGTAACAGAAATTTAAACTGATCCTACGCAACGTTCACAAAGTCGAACACAATAAATTTATTAATTTACCATCAATAAATGTGGAGTTCGAATATATAATAATATAATTTATACATTGATAATAAATTACATAGTGTAAAATGAAGTCGCTCAAAATGTATGTGCGCGTTAATCTTTTAAACTACGCAACGGATTTTCATACGGTTTTCACCAATAGATAGAGTGATTGAAGATGAATGTTTATATGTATAAAACATGTAAATTTTATTAGAGAAAAGCCGAGAAATTCAAAGAAAACATATTTTTGTGTGATTTAAACGGTTGGCGGGCCGTACTATAGTCACTTTTGAAATTCGTTCTACGGAAGAAATTGGAAAATAGATGTCCTAGAGTAAGTAGGTTTTTTTTAAATATCTTTAATATATAAAACAAAGTCAGGTTAGTTACACTATTTATAACTCGAGAACGGCTGGGCTGATTTTGATGATCTTTGATTTGTTGGATTTGTCTCCGCCCCGGATAGGATAGTAACTATTAAAACATCACAAAAGTTAACGAAATAAATAGTTATAAAGAAAATTATTTTCCCCATACATTTTGTATGGAACGAATTCTCCTATTTTGAAAGAACTGCAGCAATATTGTGAGGGGTATAATATTGAACTGTGCATGAATTCCAAGCATTCAAAAATGTCAAATGTCAATGCGTTGATTGTTGTGCATTTGTTTTTAATCATATAATGCTGCCCTTCTTTCTTACACACTCAATGTCAATAGTCGAAAATGAGACAAATGGTGAACGTATGTCTGCACACCTCCAAAGGAAAAATACAATAATTATAATAAATCTCTGAAATGAAACGCATTTTTTTACATAAGCTCCACACAGGAGGCCTGGGGAAAATAATTTCTCTCAGGACCTATGTCATCTTAGGGGATGCTGTGTGGAGGATCTTTTTAAGGAATGTTGAAGATAGAAAGTTCTGGGAAGGAAAAAGGTATGAGCGGTGGGTAGGTGAGTGACGGACGTATGAATCCATCCCTCCAACTGTGGTGCAAGGCAATGGGTCGAGAGAGTCCGGCTGGAAAGGTCAGAAGGCCTCCCTCAACCAGTCTCTCTCGATCCAGCCCGCCACGCAGCATGTGGGCAGGCGCATCAACTGCCAAGACCCGGACATAAGTCACCTCATGAACCCAGGCACCCCTGCTAAATCACCAAACGTAGCGAACCACTTGGGGTGATCTATGGCAGAGGTGTTGGTTATTCAATTAATGGTTCCCAGGGCGGCGGCACCCGTATCCACCTCCCGAATTCCCGTAAGTAATTGTAAAAGTAAGAAAATCACAAAAATATAAATCCGTGCACAACGCCATCTCTGATACTGACAAAAACAAAACACGGACAGTTGCGCATTGATAATTGCTTCATTGCGTAATTTTTAACTAAATAAAAAAAACTGAATTTAATTCAACAGCTATTGATTCTGAGGCGGTACGAAGTTCGTCGGGTCAGCTAGTAATAGTATAAAATGAAGTCGCTCAAAATTTATGTGCGCATAGATCTTTTAAACTACGAAACGGTTTTTCATGCGGTTTTCGCCAATAGATAGAGTGATTCAAGAGGAATGTTTATATGTATAATACATGCTCATAATAGAAGATAAAAGCCGAGAAATTCAATAAATCTATTCAGGCAGCGGGCAGCGGGCAGCTGGCAAGCGGGTGGTGTGGATTTAATAAAGGTTGAGTAATGGCGTTGAGTTTCGTTAGCCACAGCAACGTGTGGCCGGGTCTGCTAGTTGATAATAAATAAATACAACTACTTAATAATTTAGTATACTTGGTCTAGTAGTTCTGTGAATAGAAGACTTCAATTATTTTTATAATTTTCTCTTATTTAATAAATCAGAACCAAAATTTCCTTTGAAATCATTAGATTTGTAAGTTATCCTTCCAAATTAATTATGAACAATAAATAAATACCGGAAACTTAAAAGGGAGTAAGTGCCATTGACAAAAAATGAGGTAGACGGGAATTTAAAATACGCTCAAACATTCAAAGAAAACCTTATTTTATTTTTATGCCAAATCAACCAATGAACATAATATGTTCATTTTTTCGTGTTCATCATTTGAACATAACATGTTCAAATTAACATGAACATAAACAAATGAACAAAATTATGTTTTTTGTTGATTTGGCATAAAAATAAAATAGGGTTTTCTTTGAAAGTTTGGGCGTTCTTTAAATTCCCGTCTACCTCCTTTTTTGTAAATGGCATTTACACCCTTTTAAGTTTCCGGTATTCATTTATTGTTCATAATTAAGTTGGTAGGATAAATGATTCCTTATCGATAAACGAAGCCTCATTTAGTGTAATTAACCAAGAAATATTCACCAAGCTTCTATGTATTTTTTCAAAAACACCTTATTCAAACTGGACGGCCTTAAATTTTGATTGATTTTTAACAACATTAAAATGAATTAGAAATTTTGTAAATTTAAATAATGGAGTAATTACGAAAAAACCCTCGGTTCGGAAATCGAAAAAAAAAGAAAATATTATTTTTGAGTCTAAAAATATAATATGAACAAAATTGTCAGATAAGAGATTCACAATGATAACTACACACATCGTTTCATGTCACGAATAAAGATATAAAGAAGCAATGAAGTGATTGCATCTAAATACACCGTTTAACGAACGAATTTACCAATGATATCGATATTTTTAATGTAACAAAATCGATGTTCAAAACATACTCGTTCTTTGACAATTTTTATTTTTTATTTCCAGATATTTTCCGGTAATTACAGTTCATAATTATTATCATCTTAATTCTTTAAAGAAATTATTTTTACAACCCGTTGTTTATTACTAATCATTCAAAGTGAACAATTCTTCTTGTGAAAAATTGTAAACATT
Source organism: Limnephilus rhombicus (assembly GCA_929108145.2). Taxonomy (NCBI): domain Eukaryota; kingdom Metazoa; phylum Arthropoda; class Insecta; order Trichoptera; family Limnephilidae; genus Limnephilus; species Limnephilus rhombicus. The sequence continues at coordinate 42,183,327 of OV815291.1, read as the reverse complement.
ACGTACCCAATTAAAAGTGAATAAATAAAATACATAAATGCCGATCAATTAATCAAATGATGGCAATCTAACGCACCACCTTACAGCTCAATTACACGATTGCAAGTGTAAGTAATTTAAACACAGATCTGTGAGGGAAGACCTTCACAAAACCTTATTCTTGCTTCATCAGTATGCGGTTAAACGATCAACCAACCAACTGGAGCGGAGCATAAAACAAGTCCGTCTAATCAAAAGGTAAAAGCAAACATAACAACGTTAGACAGCACCACGAACAAATGTTTAACAATTTTGAAGCAATGCCTCAATACTTGAAGAAATTTATTAGATTAGGGTTTTCAGTTCAATACAATAAGTATTAGTGGGGAGTGAGTAGTCTTTGAAGGCAGTTCATAAATAATTGCAACAATTCTGTGACATTTTGTACTACATAATTGGTGTCTTTTGACTTGTGTCACTTATTTCATATGGTGTTTATACAATAATATTAAGAACTAATGCGTATCATTTCCTGATAACCCCTATCCCCACCAGAATCCATCGGTCCTGACAGAATATAAAGCCTGGAGCTATCAGCGGTTAGACATAAGCAGTTTTCTTCCTTGAAAAGGCTAACGTATCACAAGCAACATGAACCCAATCGTAAGTAGAGTATTTCTTCAAATTCATTTAATAAATTTTCTGATTTTGTGAAGTGTAAAGTATAAAAGTTTTTCAAAAAAAATCCTGAAATTTTAAAATTTTACTTGTGTAAATTCATTTTGCTACGCGACATGAATGTTTTTCAAAATGTACTTAAATTATTTCGTTTTTTAAATTACAATTATTTTTTTAGATAGGTGTTAATTTGGCGGTAAACAATTGTTACAATATTGTTACAAGAAAAATAAATTAAACTTTTTTGAAACCAAGATGGTTTTACCTGAAGAAATTTATCATATTTTAAATACAAATTCAGACGCATGGCGCCTTGTTAATTATTTTTAATTAGTTAATTTATTTTTGAATATTAACTATTTGTATCATGAGAAAAGATTTTTTTTTTTAAATTTGTCTTCAAATGGTCTCTCAGACTTTACTGGAATTGAATGCACGACGTAACTGTAATTTATTTTAAAAGCTATTGAATGGTGGGTTAAAACATATAGACGGTTAGACAACTTCACATTACACCAGAGATAAATAACGAATTAAATTACAAATCGACAGTTTTTATTAGAACTTAAAAAATTAGTCGATTTTTAAATGATTCCTTATCGATAAACGAAGCCTCCTTTAGTGTAATTAACCAAAAATTATTCACCAAGCTTCTATGTATTTTTTCAAAGTAACTTATTAAAACTATTCAAACTGGACGGCCTTAAACTTGATTGATTTTTAACAACATTAAAATGAATGAGAAATTTTGTAAACTTAAATAATAGAGTAATTAGTAATTATTAACCAGTGTTATTTTTTTATTAATTTTCTTGCCTACTAAAAGTATCTACTTAATAAAATCTTGTTAGCGTTGTCTTCTAAACATATTTATATAATACTAGCTTTTCCCGCGGCTTCGCTCATATGGTGTAAGGGCTCCACCTCCCCGCCTCCCCCCTCTCACCACACTCCCTCCCGCCTCCCCCCTCGCCCTTCCCCCCACGCCCCTCTTCCCCCCTCCGCCATCCCCCTCCCCGCTCCTCCCCTCCCCATCTCTCCCTCCCTTTCCATATATTCAATCCCAGTACATTCAGTTTTTTAACAGCCCGCATTCCACCTTTTACAATTTTTATTCAAATTTCTATTTTTCATATATGTATATTAAATTTGGTACCTAACATAGGTACCTATTTAAAATATCTAAAATTCTTGATTCGATTCAAACTATTAGGAGAGTACCTACTTTAAATAAATTTATCAACTTAAAGATTTTCAAAAATAGATTCCTGATTTAACATTTTGCAAAATGTCATTCTCAAACACGCGAACTGTCAAACGTGCGATAGTCGTTAGGTTTTCTGAAATTATCCAATTTTCTGCGCAATTTTCTTAATTTTTATCCTAGTACTTCAAGGAATATTCTAAAAAAAGAATTAGCGAAATCGGTTCAGCTGCTCTCGAGATTTGCGCTTAGCAACACATTTTAAGATTCATTTTTATATATAAGATAAGAAGATATACCTACTTATAAAATCATCTTTCTAATAAGTTATCCATTAGAATTCGAATTGTTTCTATTAAAATGCGTACCAAAAATATAACAGCAATCATTTTGGGCGTCAAAAATTCTAATTTCTCTTCTTTTTCTTAGAATGATTTAAGTGGACGGTATTTTAGGACATATATTAAAATCTTACTGTTTTTTGTACCTACTACTTATCACGTGTTTTACAAAATGAATTCCCTTGGAAACTAAAGTCAACAAAATCATACTTTCGTGTTCTTTCCTTTATTATTTTTTTTTGTAATTCTCTTTGTACGTCATTCTCTAGTAGCTTATAGTTTTATAATAATTGGATACCTTTATATGGATAATCTGTTCACAACGGCCTCCGTGGTCGAGTAGTAATGCTCTCGACTGATTTTATTGTGATTATTTTGTGTTATTTGACAATTAATAAATCATAATATTATGATATATATTTGGGGCACAATCCGAAGTGGAACAACTCTCAGCATCGCCCTGGTGTAAGACTACTATTCAGAATTGAAATGTTACTTAAAACTGATTTAGTCGTGTTTGGTGAACAGATCTGAATAGCCAGGTACTTTTCCCCACATTTATCTTCCATATTTTCTTCCCCACCCCACTGCCTTCAGACTCACAACATACCACAATTGGGGATGCCATAGTGTTTCTGGCTCCAGATGGGAGCATTTGGGACTCTTGTGACTCTTGTATTCACTGAAAGAAATCAGTGTTTTTTTGACGCCTCTCCGCGCATCATCAAAAACATTACTTTTCTGCTCTGTTTTATTTTTGCACAATCGATTTCTTCCAACATTTGCCATTACTCCATCATTTTTACATTTATTGCAACTTGTTTATTTTTCCAGTTCGCTACACTCCTGTGCATGGTGGCTCTGGCATCAGCTGACTGGTCCGGAGACGATGGCCAATGGAAGGGCGAAGGCATCGCTGAAAGTCAGGATTGGGGTCAATGGGGCAGCGCTCACGGAGGTTGGGCAGCCCCAGCAGTGGCGTGGGCCGGTCATGGAGCGTGGGCCCATGGTGCAGCCCCCCTAGGCCCCGACGGACGTGTCATTGACACCCCTGAGGTAGCCCACGCCAAGGCCGCCCACTTGGCTGCCAAGGCTGCTGCCGGTGGGCATGGAGCGTGGGCCCCCGCAACAGGCTGGGCTGGACACGGAGCGTGGGCTGGTAGCTGGGCTCATGGAGCCGCTCCCTTAGGTCATGATGGTCGCGTTATTGACACCCCTGAGGTAGCACACGCTAAGGCTGCTCATTTCGCCGCAAAGGCCGCTGCCGGAGGACACGGAGCGTGGTAACTCTTCCGGTGAACCTCTTCTTCAAACTGCCATATTAAACCAACGTATCCGACTGATTTTATATTATTTTATTATAATTACCTGCTTCCAAAGGGTGCTGACCCGTGTCAGCACGCATCCCTTACCAGCTCAAACAAATCAAAGTCTTCTCGCGTATTTTGTAGATATAATAATATAATCAAATATTATATATTTTTTATTGTTTTGTTGTAGTTCTTTTTTATTTTATGTTCTTGTGATAGTGAATATACAATGCAATAAAAAGATTTTCATGAATACTTCACGTTTCCATTACTATTTTGCTTATTTTCCCCTATTATGTTATACGATATGTTTTTAAATAAATATTATTTTGATAGAGAGAGCTTACGTTCAACCATTGCGCATTGGAGCCACAGTACTGATAATAATTGGATAATTTGTATAGCGCCGCTTTTTTTTTAAATCATCTCAAATGGCTAACCGTGAAATAGACGCTGACCTTGAATACAATGATATTTATACACAAAATAATAAACAACATTTTACCAAAATACTTCTCAAATAAAATTATATTCATTAAGGACATTCACATACATAACACAAGGACGTGCAAGGAAATCAGGCTTAAAAAAAAGACAAGGCGAATACGCAGAACAGTTTACTGCACAAAGGAATGAAGTTATATAACACGCTACCTGAAACATTTAAGTCCACATCAATTGGAAAGTTCAAGATGTATTGTAGGAGCTACATAAAACTACATAAAATTTAGTTTGCAATATGAAATATTATAATTAATTAGAAATTTCGTAAACTTAAATGTACAAATTACTAAAATAAAAATTTATAAAAAAAAGATCTGTACAAATTATACGGCTCTAATTATTTACAAAAGTATTACTCAAAAGCTAAAAAAACTACTTTAGTTTAATTCATTGGTTTTAAATCGTGACAGGCCGGATCCGGAGAGACTGGTATAGGAAAACCAATTGACTTCTCCAGCAAGATTCTCCCGTTTGCTTGCGCCGCAGTGAGAAGGATGAATTCATACATACTAGTCCTGGGTCGATCGATCGTTTTACACGACCCGGGTCGCTCACGACCCACTGGCGTCACGAGCGGGTCGCGAAGACCCGCTCTTTTCGGGACACAAAATACGAAACTCGGTAATCGAGTTTCTCGCGCCGGTCGCCGCCCAGATCGGTCAAGTCATATGAGACACGAAACCCAGGTTATAATTGTGTGAACGTTCGCTCACAGCTCACACCTGTTACTAGTAATATCATGTCCCAGAAATAAATTTAAAAAAATACATGTAGGGGGATATGTAGGGGGAGGGGTGGGGTAACTGTCGGGGATCACCTGTCATAGAATCATTTTTATAAATGTGGATACCATTCTCCCTTATCCAGATTGTCGAGACTTGTCAACGCAAGTCAAAGCATTGGTTTTTTTTGGTGTAAAACTAAATGACTTTCGGCAGTCGATACGTAATATTTAAATGCTTCTTCATGCTTTGACTTGTAGTGTCTTCTATATGTACTTTTTACATTTTATATTGTCATTGCTATTAATTTATATGTGATCTCCCTTCACTGTCATCTCTGTTTTTTTATATTCGTGTTTTTATTATGTTTTTAATGGACTATTAATAAATAAATAAAAGACTAACAAAGGTGATTGAGATTTTTCAAATTATTTTCCTGTTGGACACATGCAGAATATAATTTTTTTTTCAATCTAAAAAGTCATAGATTTAAAGGTTAAGATTTTCTTAACCTTTCTTTTTAAATTATTGCTTTTAAAATGTAAAATCGCACAATAGTCCCAATTGCTTCCCAACAATAAGGCTAGTGAGACTACAGTATCTTTAATTGGGTTATGTTGTGAGCCCGAAGGTAGTGTGAAGGGAAGGAGATGCGAAAGAGAAGGTTAGAAAAACTGTTCAAATTTAGTCTCCAAACAATTCTAAAGCCATTCAATCAAAGTTTCAATTCTGAATGGTGGCCTTACATCAGAGCGATACTGAGATTATCTTCCACTCTGGAACATAAATTAATACTATGTGCTATGCATAAAAATCTTGTCTTAAACGTTAGTTTAACAAAAAAAAAATAATAATAATAAAAATAATAATAATCGGTAATTTTAAATACATGTAGTATTACAAAATATTTTTTAAATATTTATATTGAGGGATCAGTAGGATTTATAGGTTCAATTAGGAATTCCACAGAGCCGAACCCTCTGATATGAAAATATCTGGAGTCGGTGAATTATTTTCCCATCTGGTCTCTGGTAGGTTGACATGTTGTTCTTGTATTGTTTTGTAATTATAATACTTATATAATGCAATTGCATAACGTGGATTGACCAGATGATTATTTGGGAAGTGTGTGAAAGGGTTTAGTTTTTCCTGTGGGGAAAATTAAACCCGGACATTTAAATCTGGTGCGTAAAAATACGTTGTGAAATAACACAAATTAATAAAAAAAAATTACTAACGCATGCCGGGATTTGAGGCCTAGACCTCCGACTTGCTTGTCGAAAGCCTTACCCCTCAATCACCGAGACTTAATTTTAGCATACATAGATTGTTAGTTACGCTTTACACCACCATTACATGCACATATTAAAATATATACATATACAGGATTTTAAGAGACGTACTTGACATACTTTAACCAGAGATTCCTGGCATTATTTTAAGTAAAAAAAGTAAATAAAATTTTAGTCTCCGGTGACATTTTTGGTGTTTTTTTTTCTACTAAAAGATTTTTTTTAAATGGTGGTAGTTGGAGGCGGAGTTAGGGGTTGGTCTATTACTCGGCTGAGTGATCAGTGACGACATGCAGAAGAATTTTTTTTGTTTGATTTTGAAGAAAACAAAAAAAAGTCATCCAAAAAGTCATCGGAGATCAAAATTTCATTTACATTCTTAACTCCAAATAATGTCAGGAATCACTGGTTAAAGTAAGTCAAGCACGTCCCTTAACACCCTGTATATTCCACCCACGTATGACAAAATGTGCAATGTCATAAACAACATAACAAAAAAAGTAGGTACTTAGGAATTTCAGTGACAGAATCGCGTTGAGAGCGTGTTGCCAGAAATACTTGCACTGCCTCAACAGTGTGTCCGTGACCTGTCAGCGCTGCAGCCACACCTTTATTATTAATATTTAGGAATGTTGTTTCGGTCGTGTGTTTACTTTGCATTTTACATTTCCTTTTAAGGATTTTTGGCCTTAGGCAAGGGGTTGATTGTTAATGGAATTGTGATTGAGTAGGAACCTGATGAAAATAACATGCCTATGAACTAAGGCCCATGATGCATATGGCCGATGATACTCATTCGTAGGTTTAACGAAATGGTAAAGTTTTATTATTCGACACATTTCGAAGCACCGCACAAAGAGGAGACCATTTATACTATCTCATTCTCTCGCAGGCTAACTCCTATAGATGTGTGTCGCTTTTTAGTGTCGCTATTTTTCGTTTCATTGAGTTTCAAATCACAACGGTGCTGAAAAGATTTTACTTCAAAAAGAATAATCCTTTTTTTTTACTTTTTTTATTCCCATTTCTTTGTACATATAATGTATAATGGCAAAAAGTATATAATAACATAATATATAATAACAAATAGTATGAACAAGAAATGAAAACCCACTAAGGCACTGCCTGAGTGTGGGTAATATTAAAACAAAATACTATATTTCGAAGTACCCAAAGTATAAAATAGATTAAAAAAACATTAGTATAAAAAGTTAGTATTACATAGGTAGAATAAGTGAAAAAGGTTTTTTTTCAGCTATTATAAAAATAAAATAAAAATATGGAGTAAAACATCTTGATTTTGGATTTTTTTTTTTTTTTTAGTTAAGTATTATAAAAAAAATAAACAGAAAACATATTGTACTACAGTTTAGAAAGTTACAGAAAGTGAGTTGTAGAAGGATGGATAAATTTATAGAAAAAGCGTTTCAATATCTACATTATTCAACCATAATTTTACCTCTTTTACATATTTTATCATTTTATTTATCATTTGAGTTTGTAGTGGTAGAAGGTTAAATGTACGAGGACCAATGAAACTGCTATGGTCTGCAGTAATTTAGTATTGGTTTGTGGGGTGTAAATTATATTATTTATTCTTTTGCTCATTCTATTTTTGTTTTTAAATACATATTTCAAAGTTTTTAATATAAATAATTTACGTATCCTACTAATATTATAAAGGTGAAAGTTTGTATGGATGTATGTTTGTTACTCTTTCAGGCAAAAACTACTGAATAGATTTAAAAAATTCTTTCACTAATAGAAAGCTACATTATTTACGAGATCTATAGGCTATATATATTGGTAAGTTCTGGCGTTATGAATAATCTCTGGCGTTATAAAATTATTTATCATACGTTTTCTGTCGCTAACAAAACCGATTTATTGCAAACGCCAATTGTCGCCTTGGAAACGATGTTTTTTTTTAAATTTGGTTACTATGGACATCCCCTTGATGTTAAAATTCAAATATGTATAAAATACTAATTCCTACTTTACAGAATGGATTTTAATGAAACTTTACAATAATATGAACATATAGGCTATAGCTCAGAGCTCTGGCATTACGAAATTTGTATGAAAAAATTGCAATAGGTGGCACGATTAGTAAGATATCTTTAATTCTTTAATCGATTCAAATTATTAGGGAAGCACCTAGGTACTTCAAATAAATTCGTTTAAATTTTTTTCTAAAATAGAATTTTTATTTAAGAATCTTTGTTTTGCAAAATGTCATTCTCAAATTTTGACATAATGTCACACAACAATTATTGTTTTAATTGGATAGACATGTATCGCATTTTTTAAGTATAAAACTGCCGTACTGAATTTTTTGGTAGAATAAAAAAAAAGAATAATAATTCGTACTTAATAACTATCTATAAAAATAAATCACCAAAATGTATGTATGCGCATAAACCCGAACGACTGACCCAAACTGGATAATTCTTTTTTTTGGTCGATTTTTTTGTATAAAACTACTGTTGAGTTCTGGCATTATGAATTTTGTATAAAAAATTATAACAGGTGGCATGCGAGCAGTTTGAAAACTGAATGTATCGGGAATGAATGTGTGGAATGCGAGAGGTGGGTTGGGGGAGTGGAGAGGGGGGAAGGGGAGGAGGAGGAGGGTGGGGGGAAAGAGGGTTAGGGGAGGGAGAGGAGGGAGGGAAGGAAGGGGAAAGGGAATGGACGGAGGAGGTTGTGGGGAGGGGTATTAGGTGGGGGAAGAAGGTTGATGGGGCGGAGTGGAGTGGGGGGGAGGGGTGGGTGGAGGGGGAGGGGGATTGATGGGGGGAGTGGAGTGGGGAGAGGGAAGGTGGAGGAGGCTGAGTGGAAATCCCCTAGCCGCGGGAAAAAGCTTGTATTAAATATTTTAGTTTCTTTGTATAATAAGTTGGTTGAGAATGTTTTATTTTTGTTATATATGACTTTAATTATGTGTTTTTGAATTATTTGTAGAGGTTTAATAAATGTATCACGTGCACCACCCCATCCTATAATGCCATAAGTGATTGATGATTGCACCAGGGAAAAGTAGATCATTTTCAATTTTTCAATGTTTATTTCTTCCTTAAGTCTATAAAATATGTAGGTCAGATATCTTAATTTAGAAGTGATTTGATTAATATGTGATTTCCAATTAAGACTTTTATCTATTGATACTCCTAAATATTTTATATTTTCGACAATAGTGAGTTCGTAGCACATGAAGTACATTTCTTGATTGCAACTAGTATTATGGATTCTAATTTTAAGGTTATCTTTAGGTTTATTTTTAATGGTTTTATAAAAAGGTAAGTAAAATGTTTTGCTATAGTTTAAAACGAGTTTGTTGTATTTTAGCCATGTTGAAACCAGTGAAATACAATCAGTTGCTTTTGAAAAAGTTTCTTTCCAATGATACCATCCACTATTATTGCCGTGTCATCTGCGTAAGAAACAATTTTACCAGGGATTATTACTTATATTATTACTTGATACATTTATGAAGCCTCTACAAATAATTCAAAAACGCATAATTAAAGTCATATATAACAAAAATAAAACATTCTCGACCAACTTATTATACAAAGAAAGTAAAATATTTAATATACGTCAATTATTTATATTACAAACTTTGAAATATGTGTTTAAAAACAAAAATAATTTCGAAATAAATGAAAACAGAACGAGCAAAAGAATAAATAATATATTTTATACTCCACAAACCAATACTAAATTATTGCAGACACATAGCAGTTTCATTGGTCCTCGTACATTTAACCTTCTACCACTACAAACTCAAATGATAAATAAAATGATAAAATATGTAAAAGAGGTAAAATTATGGTTGAATAATGTAGATATTGAAACGCTTTTTCTATAAATTTATCCATCCTTCTACAACTCATTTGCTGTAACTTCTTAACTGTAGTACAATAAGTTTTCTGTTTATTTTATTATTTTTATTTTATAATTACTAAAAAAAAAAAAAAAAAATTGTATGTTTTTCTCCATATTTTTATTTTATTTTTATAATAGCTGAAAAAAACCCTTTTCACTTATTCTACCCATGTAATACTTATTTTTTATACTAACTTTATATTTAATGTGTTTTTTTAAGTCTAATTTATACTTTGGGTACTTAGAAATGTAGTATTTTGTTTTAATATTACCCACACTCAGGCAGTGCCTTAGTGGGTTTTCATTTCTTCTTCATAATTGTTATTATATTTGTGTTATTATACATATAATATTTGCTATTATACATTATATGTACAAAGAAATGGGAATAAATAAAGTAAAAAAAAAAAAAAAAAAATTACAAAATGACGTTAATAATTAATATAAATTAAGAATAAAATCGGGCCAAGCACAGATCCCTGTTGAACTCCATTTTTTAGCTTTGACTCTGAACTTTAATTATTCCGAATTTTTGTTTTTTGTGTTCTGTCTTTAAGATAGTTAGAGAGTAGTTTTAGTGTGTATTTTTTTAAGCCTAGTTGATTTATTTTTGTAATGAGTTAATTATGATTTACGAGGAATTTGGCAAGACATTTCTTTTTTTATCGACAAATGAGCATATCTTTTTCGTCAATTCATATATTGCATCCTATGTGCATCGGTGCTTAGGTCTTTACGAAAGCCGTATTGGTTTTTCGAAAGAATTTTATATTTTTCTAAGTGTTTAATGACTCTAAACTTGATGCATTTTTCGAATATTTTCGAGAGGTTTGAAACAGAGATATTGGTCTATAATTGTCTAATTTATTCGTATCTCCAGATTTAAGAATAGGTATTATATTTCTGTGGAGTGGAGATTTTAAATTTCTCTGGAAAATAACAAGCCTAATTAATTAATGACAAGCCTTGCTTTAATAACAAGCCTAGATCCAAGTTTTGTAAAAAGAGGCATTCCAAAGGCATTATCTTACATGCGAAACCTTCAAATGGTGAAAGTCACGTATTGTCAGCATTGTGAAAATTAGCGCCAAATGCAAATATACTATTTTTTTGTTTTTTCTTTACATTAGCTCCACACAGCACCAACGCTCTCGAGGGTCTTTTTAGAAAAGGAAGGAGAGGAAGTTCTGGCAATGAAAAGGGTATTACGGGTTGGTAGGAATCTGGGGGTCAGTGTATCCAGAAGTGACGGACCATTCCTTTCCACTGCGGTGCAAGGCGATGTTCCGAGAGAGTACGGCTGGAGAAGTCAAAGGGACTCCCTCAACCATTCATTTAAAAAATAATGTATAGTATATTTGCGGCATGTTCCAGAGTGGAAGATACTATCAGTATCGCCCTGGTGTAAGACCACCATTCAGAAATTGAAACGTTGCTTGAAAATGGCTTTAGCCGTGTTTGGTGACTAGATCTGAATAGCCAGGTACTTCCCAACCTTCCTCTTCCCCACCTCCTTCCCCTTCCCACTACCTTCAGCCTCACAATATACCCCAATTGGGGATGCCATAGTCTCACTGGCTCCAGACAGGAGCAGTTGAGATTCTTGTGCGGAATTCACTGTAAAAAAAAAAAAACCATTCCCTCCTGATCTGGCCTGCCTTGCAGCCTTAAATGCACGACATCCGCATCATGCCATAGCTCGGACAAAGAAAAAGACCCGGAAGCCCACCCCACGAACCCGGGTACCAAATGTAGCGAACCACTTGGGGTGCCCTACGGCAGAGTCGTGGTGTTAGTTATCCAATAAATCAGTAGTTCCACATTTTAGATCTCGCGGACCACCTGTGGTCCACGAACCACCGGTGGTCCGCGAGATCTAAAATGTGTTCCACGAAAAATTAATTGATTTACTACAAAAACCGAATCGAAAGGTATCCAAAAGCTGACTCGTCAGCCTTTTGGTATTAATGATGGAGAGGTAGCTGAAGAAGTCCAAGAAGAGCACATTGAATTGCAAAATAATAGTAATAATTGCAAGGACGCGTTTAATTACACGATTAACAGTTTGTGATGTATCGTAAAAGCTTCCGACTTGTAGCGACAGATGGCGGTGACATCAGCTATCGGTATAATCCGCTAGATGGCAGGCAGCGTAGTGCCTAAGCTCTCCGGCAGGGGATCGGGGAAGCTGAGAGGGGGTGTTTGAATTATCACTGGGCAGAACCATTTTAGCCAGCTCCTAGTTAGGTTGATTACCGAATTCCATTGTATACGCGATGTATGAATAAACGCAGATAACTAACCAGATTCTATTTATTCCAAAAGTTATCTCCATCCAAAGTGTGTTGGAGAATCTGCTAGTGTCTATCAAATAACAGAACACTACACAGTTCATTATTATACCTTGTGGTCCCTGCGAGGAAAAAATAAATGTAATAGTGGTCCCTGGTCAAAAAAAGGCAGGGAAACTGGGAACCACTGCAATAAATGGTTCCCGGAGCGGCGGTGCCCATAACCGCCTCACAAATTGTACAAATAACAAGTATCTATCATTGCACATTCAGTTAAGATTCCGCTCATCAGGATCAACAGATTGCTTTCTTGATTCACGGCTAAAGATAAATCCTCTGTTTTAACGAAAAAAAAATAGTTTTCTGGTAGCAATGCTGACACGACTTTTTGTGAAACACTGTAATTTCGGCTATTGAATTTCAAACATCTTTATATATATGAATGATGAAAGTAAGTGGTTGATTCTGTGGAGGGGGTTTTTCGCCTCAAATTTTACCATCGAAAGGGTTTACGCGAAAAGGAACGGAAATTTCAAGTAATTCAGAATCTAGTAGAAATATTTTTTTGTTTTACAATAGCTCTACACAGGAGACCCTGAGGAAAAGAATTCCCATCAGGGCCTGTGTTATATTTGGGAATGTTGTGTGGAGGACCTTTTGAAATTAAAACTTCTTAAGCAGTGTTGTAATTTTAAACTCGATGGAACAAAAATAGCGATTCTAAAAAGAGGCAAACACTTTCATCTATAATATTTAGCCTGCGAGAGAATGAGTTAGTATAATCGGTCTCCTCTTTGTTCAGCGCTTTGTAGCCTATGGTCTCCACTTTGTGCGGTGCTTCGTAGCTTCCCCTTTCTTCACTACTTTAGTTTTCTAAAGGTTTTATTTCTATCGCATGTGAATTGCACACTCTGATTTTTTTTGAAAGGATGGAGTTTAAGTTCTGTGAAGGAAAAGGTATGAGGAGTGGATAGGAATCTGGGAGTTATTGCCTCCAGGAGGGACGGACGTATGAATCCATCCCACCCACGGCGTGGTGGTGCAAGGCAATGTTCCGAGAGAGTTCTGCCGGAGAGATTGAATGGTTTCCCTCAACTATTCTCCACATGCATCCAACGCCAAAATCCAGACAAACATCACCCAATGAATCCGGCGCCCCTGCTCACCAAACGTAGTGAACCGCTTCAGGTGACCTATGGCAGAGGTGTTGATTACCCAATAAATGGTTCCCGAAGCGGCAGTTCCCATATCCGCCTCCCAAAGACATACATATATATTTTTAAAATTAACTCCACACAGGAGACCCCGAGGAAAATAATTTCCCTCAGAGCCTATGTCATCGGAGATGCTGTGTGAAGGGTCTTTTTGAGGAAAGGAAGAAATGAACATTGGTCTTGAAGAGACCCATGTTGTAGGAAGGACGAAACACAAAGGCCGGCAAATCGTTCCACAGCCGGGCTGTTGAACACAAGAACGAGTCGAAGAAGCGACTCATTCTCAAGTGATCAATGTCAACCGTGTACATATGTTTGGCACGCGTTTGGCGTGTTTCCCGACTATGCACCGGTGCCGAAGGGATCAATGACGCCAGTTTGTCGGAGCATCTTCCATTGAAATACCGTAGAACAAGTATAGCATTTCCACCCAAATATTTCACAATCAGTTCCAATTTTCCCTACTTTATTATCCTACTATTTTTAAAATTTTGTAATTTTACTGGATGCACATAATTTTTTTACTGGATGTTCAAAAGAGGATGAAAATTACTGTCTACACTTGCAAAAACTCTGTTTAAAATCCGGGCAGTGCCGGGGACATCAACTAGTACAAAATAAATTAATAAATAACTATTTTTTCAAAAGGCACAGGGAGCCACAATAATTGAAAAGATTTTATTTACTAAACCATGCACGGTACAAAAACGCACGAAAATAAGAAAAAAATTCAAAATTTTAAGCAACCTCTGACATAAAAAAAGAACTATGATCTTGAATCGCCTGAACAGATTTTCATTAATTGTAGCTAAGAACCATCTCGATCACGTCAGCTTTCAAACAAAAAAAACATTCATTCATTCATTTAGGAGCTACGATGCCACAGACACATACACACACAGACAGACAGACACTCAGAAAATCAAACTTATAACACTGCTCCTTGCGTCGGGGCCTAAAAAACAATACAGCGAACGAGATTTTAATTTCGAATTTATAACGGATCAACTCTTTGTCAGCGGGAAACGTTGTTCAATTTTCTAATTACTTTTCTGTATATTCGATAAAGAAATGTTTCATAACGATAACAGAAGAAATAACTCATTGTTACATTTTTTCCTAAAAAAATAGTTGGTTGATTGCACTATTCACAACCTCTACGATCAACAAATCAAGTGCAAATAATGTTGATAAGACAGTGGGTCGATATTAAAAGTTTCATAAGGTCCTGTACCAACACTACCTAAATGTCTCCAAAACCAGTTTCTAAACTCGAACATAAAACAAAGTCACTTCATAAAATCTACCATATAAATTCACTAGTAACATTCGCAATTCTAATCACTTTGCTACTCAAAACAAAATCACTGAAGCCGATATTTAGATTGGTTAAGATTGCAATTGAATTCGATTAGAAGTGGGGAGAAAATTTATGAGACATTTTCTCAGTGGGATTAACAATTGTGCGTCTGGTTCCGTTGTGTAGTCATGTGAATTCTTTACCCCTTTTGCGAAACGCCTGTTTTATTGTTCTCGTTTTTACAGAGCCTTATTTTACTTCCTTGAGGTCCTCGCCCCACCCTGTCAGGTGGTCCTGGCTGAATATAAAGCCTGAATCTAACTCTCACAAGACACAAGCAGTTTTCTTCTGAAAAGGCAAACACATCACAAACAACATGAATCCAATTGTAAGTCCATTTTCCATTATTTATTTTTACATTAAATTTATTCGAAACATTTGAAGATATTTTTTTAAAACTAAGTAAATCAAATAGGTAATTTATCCACTCGTTTTATCCGACGTACGATGAAAGATTGTCCGAAAATCATTATTATAAATTTTTCGGCAAATAAAGCAGCAATTTTATTTTGAATGTTGTTTACCGGTCACAGTGTCGTTGCTTTAACCAAAATGTTTTTTTTTTTAATTTATTTTTAAGGACATTTTTACACTTTTTTAATCCCATAAAGCTAACCTTGTTATTGTACGTCAACAGGCTAACCATTAGACTTTTTGACGAACATTATTTGAAGTCCTATTTTATAATAATATTTTTATAATTTTAATTTTATTTAATAAACTAAAGAATTATTAAGTTGTAAATTAATCAACACAATTACAAAAATGTATTTTTATTTAACTAACATTACTAAATACAGAACCATATTTCGACAAATTGCTTTTTTTCTTGGACCCCTTAAAGGCGATGGGTGGCGGGTAAGGGTACCGCCGCCCTGGGAACCATTTATTGGATAACCAACACCCATGCCGTAGTCACCCCTATCTCAATCGGCAATATAGGCACCCCAAAAACCAAACAACTTACAAAACTAGCGTCTAACCGTCCAGCAGCTAACTAATTAACACACTTGACGGCCATTCTTTCGGTAGAAGCATTCAGAAGATACAAGTAGATTTAAATCTTATATTCGTCATTTTTACAAACGTTAGTTACTTTATTAATTATATTTAGGGTTAAATCAAAGAATCAAATGTTTCTTCCCGCACCTGCTTTATTTAAAACTATCTTTGTAGTCTTATTTTTAAACTGAAACTGTTTAATTTTACGCTGAAGTATCTAAATAATAACTTTTGATGAAAAATTGTAATAAAATAGAAATTGTGTGAAAATTGGTACTAAATCAAGTGATAAGTTAACTTACTCCATTACATACGTGTGCGAATATAATTAAAAGTAATTAATACAAACTTCTGTAACTCATGCCACATTAAAAATACCTACTAGTAGCTTATTACAAAAGCTCTTTTAATTAATATTGTCTGCAGGTGGACCATCAAATCGAAAATATTTATAAAAAAATCAATTTGGACTAATCTCAACGTCATTATATGAATTCATTGCCTGTAAAATTTGGATCAATAAATAAATGATGCATCCATCGGAAATCTTTCATGTGCGCACACTTTTTATTTTATTTTTATAAAAGCGGAGACGGTTTACTATTAGTTCCCGTGAGTAATTAGACCATAGGCCCATTGTACTTTTCCTCGTTTTACCTCAATCCTTTAACAATAAGCCAGTCCCTTTAATAAAATTCACCAGAGTATTGGATATGTGCCTAAGTTTTCTGGTTCTACAATGTGTCTTCCCAGGTATCTGAGACTAGTTCCCACCAGGACTTGGAGTTTCTTCATCCTCTTCACATTTTCTACATCTATTGGTGCTTTCCACTCCCAACAGCTGCATGTGTCTCCTGAGATAGCAGTATCCCGTTAGTAGGCCTAACAGTTCCCTCATCCCCTCAGCGAGTTTCTTTCCATATCGAGTAGTTTCCTTGTCCATCTGGGGTCCAGTCCGTTTATGAGTACTTTGGATTGCCTCATTCCAGATGCCCTCTCCCATTCCTTTCAGTGCTGGGATTTGACCCACCTCTCGATATGTATTTTGGTGTGGCAAGCTACGGATTGGATCCCGCAAGTTGTGCTTTCGCCCCTTTCCTTGCTAGTTCGTCAGCCCACTCGTTGCCCTTAATACCCTTATGTCCTGGTACCCATATCAGGGTTATTTTATTGATAAAAACGAGTTCTGTAAGAACAGTCCTGCATTCCATCACCAGTCTGGAGTTGCATCGATAACTTTCCAGTGCCATTAGGGCTGCCTGGCTATCATAACAAATAGTTATGTTCAATACACTTAGTATGCAATCTTAATTTTTAATAAGAATTGGTGTACCTCCCTGTTATTTTATTTATCAGGATTAATTTGTGACTGTACCGTTCTTATGTTGAAAATAATTTAATAATTTTGTGGAATATTTCAGTTCATTGCAACTTTCCTGTGCCTGGGCGCCCTGGTGTCCGGAAACCCAGTGGAAGATGGTCAGTGGAGAGGAGAAGGTCTGGCCGAAAGCCAGGACTGGGGACAGTGGAACGGTGGACACGCTGGAGCCTGGGCTGGACCTGGAGCGTGGGCTGGACCTAAAGCGTGGGCCGGTCCTGGAGCGTGGGCCGGACCCGGAGCCTGGGCTCATGGAGCCGCCCCTCTCGGCCCAGACGGACGTGTCGTAGATACCCCTGAGGTCGCTGCCGCTAAGTCCGCCCATTTGGCCGCTGTTAATGGAGCAGGAGCTTGGGCCCCCGCTGTCGGAGCATGGGCCGCCCCCGGAGCCTGGGCTGCCCCCGGTGCTTGGGCCGCCCCTCATGGCGCATGGGCTCATGGAGCCGCTCCCCTGGGACATGATGGTCGTGTGGTGGACACCCCCGAGGTAGCAGCTGCCAAGGCCGCCCACCTCGCTGCCAAGTCTGCCGCTCACTGGTAGGGCCCACGCCCCCGCCCTCTACACCTGACTGATCTACCCCGTGCGTACAGACATGAGAACATCATCTCATTCTTGCACTCCTGATAACCTCCCTACGTATCTTATACAAATGTATTATTGTTTTAGTTATAAATATTATATATTTCAGCTACTTGTGATTAATACTTGTGATGTAGCAAAACAAATAAAATTGTATATATTATAAAATATTAACCATTCGTTTTACTTATGTACTCGTAGTTACGGTAACTAGAATTATACAAGAAGTTTCAACATCCTTTAACAGATGTCGTTGGTGTTTTTTTTTCCATACAGGAGGCCCTGAGGAAAATTATTTCCATCGGGGTCTATGTCATTTTATTTTTTATTTTTTATTATTGTACAATACAATTATTTTAATTACAGTACAATTTAGTTAATATATTAGCATTTAGGCAAGTGAAATACCCTCGACTCTGTGCAGAAACGGGCGGTCCGTTTGATAGATTCTCCCATCTTAACAGACGGATTGCAATCTTTAGAGCACAGGCGTCGGGTGGGAATGCTATCCTTGTTCTACCGGTATTACAATGGAAGATACTCCGAGGAACTAGCATCATTGATCCCTTCGGCACCGGTGCATAGTCGGGAAACACGCCAAACGCGTGCCCAACATTTGTACACAGTTGACATTTGTCACATGAGAACGGGTCGTTTCTTCGACTCGTTCTTGTGTTTAACAGCTCGGCTGTGGAATGATTTGCCGGCCTCTGTGTTTCCTCCTTACTACAACATGGGTCTCTTCAAGACCAATGTTCATTCCTTCCTCTCCTCAAAAAGACCCTCCACACAGCATCCCAGATGACATAGGCCCTGAGGGAAATTATTTTCCTCAGGGCCTCCTGTGTGGAGTTAATGTAAAAAAAAAAAAAAGTGACTCTTCAATAATAGTTTTAAGGCACATAAAGAACAGTCACTTACATCCAAATGGTTTGCAAGTTCATTTAAAAGCACCACTACACTCGTCATCTTTGTGAATGCTGTGTCTTTTAAAGGAGTCGAAGAAGTGAATACGTGTCTTGAAGAGATCCATGTTGCAGAAGAGAGGAAATACAGGGTGTGACAAAAATGTCATCCGTGTTCATATGTTGGGCGCGTGTTTGGCGTGCCGAGGAGTTTAACGACGCTAGTTTCTTGGGGGTATCTTCCATTAAAATACAGGTACAACAAGGACAGCATTCCCACCAATTATTTTTATTAACAGCATACAACTGACAAACAACCCTCTTTGTCTGGATAAGCTATGTACGAGTATTTAAATGAATGTTTTTAAGTACAGATAAACAATAAAACAAAGTGACCTTTTTTATTGTTTCTTTTTCTCTCCTTTTCTTTTCTATATTGTAACGTAAATTATTCACCACTGTAACGGTTATAAATAAAAGATTTTACCTATGTGCTTTTATAACTAGAATTGCATTGTGTAAATGATTTAATGTATGGCTAGCTACAGTCTGAAAAGTAGAAACATGAAATAAGTCAAGTCCGTCGGAATAAAAGAAGGAAATTAATTATATAACATATGATTTATTGACATTAAATTATAAGGACATTGAGAAATATTTAATTAATAGACTCTTAGTAAATTATATGATCTCAAGGGGTGCTTGTAATTCTCGAAGAGAATTACAACAATCAACTAGGTATTATGCGAATATGAATTTAAGTTATTTGGAAGATAAAACGAGAACTTGGACGCCAGAGCATTTAAACTACAACACACAAGTATTTTAAATGGTATAACCTAATGGTTACCTTGATAATGTAATATCTAATCTAAATAAAAATGTTATGATGTGAAAATTAACGTTACAAATTCGAGACGCCATGGCGTGTCCGTTTCGTCCGCCGCAGGTACGTGCTCCTCTCCGTAGGCTTGTCCAATCCAAACTGAAGCTTGTGGTTCTCTTAGTAATAGCGAACCCAGATGCTTACCGCGTACCAACATCAGGAACAAAAGGCGTTGTTGACATTATTTAGGAAGCAGCCGGTAGCTACCCGCTACAATATTTGTAATCACCCACAAAGTTATGTATATCCTTGTTCGCTTTTTTTTCTGTTTTATCTTGTTATTTGTTCTAATTAACCTCTTTTTTAATTTTGGTACCGCATGCAAAATTTTTGTTATTAAAATAGCTAGGTAATTTAAAATTGTTCTTATAGCCTCACTCTAAGGTATATAATTATTTAAGTTCCTACCATTCAAAAATGAGTTTTATAACTCAGAGTTTGCATCAGAATGAAAAAAAATTACATCTGTAAGATAGAATATTCAAGTCAACGCCTAAACAACAACAATACATTTCAGATATTTTTTACATTTTTTTTACAAGAATACCGCATAAGAGTCCCAACTGCTCCCGTCTGGAGCCAGTGAGACTATGGCATCCCCCAAATGGGGTATGTTGTGAGGCTGAAGGTAGTGTGGAGGGAAAGAGGTAGGGAAGAGGAAGGTGGGGAAGTACCTGGCTATTCAGATCTGGTCACCAAACACGGCTAAAGCCATTTCAGGCAACGTTTCAATTCTGAATGGTACATTATGGTACATGGTACTTGGTGTCTTATACCAGGGCGATACTGAGAGTATCTTCCACTCTGGAACGTGCCGCAAATATACTTTATATGAATAAATTGTGAAATACACAAATTAATCAAATAAAATTTATTTGCCACGCCGAGATTTGATCCCACGAATGCGAGTCAATCCGGTCGTTAAAAGTGCAGAAGGCACTGATGTAAAAAAATTCTTTAGAACCTGTATCGTCTCTGGGGATGCTGTGTGGGGGTATTTTAGAGACAGGAAGGAAGGGAAGGAAAGAGATATGTTCAGGAGTGACAGGAGTGAGATCAATCCATACCTCCCACAGCGGTGCAATGGGATGGTACTAAAGATTCCGGCTGGAGGTTAAAAGAACCAGAAAAAACCTTACCCCATGAACCCGGGCACCCCAAGTCACCAAACGTAGCGAACCACATGAACGTCCTTTATCGGTCAGCAAAGCAGCGAAAGCTTTTCAGCGCTATTCAGGAATGTCGTTTTGTTTGTTATCATAATATGGTTTGCATTAATAAGCTCCCTTTATCAAAACTTCATCAAGGGAAATCAACTGATTTTATCAGATCATAAAGGAATGGAAATAATAATGTATTTATTCCTGGATGTGGGGAGAATAGTGCAATCCCACACGTCCCATACATATAGTTATACACATTTACACAACAGATTTTAAGTAAAGAATCAAGTACGTATAATTGGAAAATACAAAAATAGTCAAATAAATAATCAATTATTGTGTAGGGCGTGGTCTGGGGTGAGTTCGGGCCCAGCGCTCACTCAGGAGTGGCGCATGGTGCTGGAACTATTCAGTCATGGTTATCGAAGGCCATTCGCCGCATCCTGACTCCAGTGACCCGGTGTCTCATCAGGCGAATCCCTGCAATCTTAGTTCCGTAAACATTGACGATGCGCTTCTGTGTCTTCTGTATCCAAATATAATATAGACTAGTGCGAAATGTATTGAACAACGTTTTTTTTTAAAATTATTACTGCATAGAAAAAATCTTTGGGCAATCATATTAGACAGTATGCACACTTCGAATAATTATCATTAGCTGAATCTATTATAAGGTACGGAATTACAGCTTGGGGACTTTCCTGTACATCATATTCAATCAGTTCAAAATTCATTAGTAAAATTATTAGCTCATAAAAGTTTATACGAACAAAGGCAAAATGTTCCGTACTTTCACCAGAATCGCAAAATTCTCTCAGTAAGAGTAATTCTGTGGCATAAAATTATTTTTCAGCATATGAATAGCCCTATATACATAAATAGACTTGACCACACTTACAATACTCGATTTACGTTAAATGAAGGACTTTTCGTGCCTAAGCACTTAAACAAATATGGACAAAGAACGCTGGACTACATGATACCTACTTGTTTAAGTATGTTACCTGCTAAAATTTAAAAAAAAGTACAAATAATGTAAAAACAATATTTACAAATTTTACATTGAAAAATTGGCTCGCCGAAAGAAATAGTTTGTATTAGACACTAACACAAAAAAATGTCTAACTGCATAACAAGTTTTATTGTTTAAACTTCAAATTAAAAGCACCCATTGACAAACTACTTAAAAGTAGTTTATTTTTTCTGTAATATTGTATTTTATTTGATTTCCTGTAATATTGTATAACTTTATCTTTCTAATAAAAAAGTATACTGATACTTCTCCTCTGTTGTTTAATATCACCATCATCTGAGAGATTTTCAGTAATTATGTGCCCCAAGAATTTTACATTCTAAGATGTGTTTATGTTTTCCTCATTACAAAGCTCACACCTATTCATAAAATGTATTATTTTTTTTTTGGTTTTTTTCAATGATATATCTTTTGAGAGAAGAAGATCATGTTCGTAGATAAAAATCTAGCTCAACGGCTCTTTTTAATATTCTGCTTTTTAAGAAACTTCATAATTTTTACTACAAATCTACCTTTTCAACATTATCCAACCACACAGGAGACCCTAAGGAAAATATTTGGGGGATGCTGTGTAGATTAACTTTTTGAGGAAGGAAATGAAATGAGGTAGGTACTGTAAAGGAAAAAGTATGGGAGGTGGGTGGGAATGTGTGGGTCAGTGAGTTCAGGTGTCGATAGTATTAATCTATCCCACCTACAGCGGTTCAAGACAAGAGAGTACATCTGGAGAGGTCAAAGGGTCTGACTCAATCGGCCTCTCCCGATTTACCCCGCCACGCGACTGGCGGGAATGCCCTGGACAAATCTCATTCAACGAGCCTGGCACCTCTGCTAAGTCACCAAAAGTAGCAAACCACTCGGGTTAAACTATGGCAGGGGTATTGGTTATCCAAATAATTAATCATTCGGAAGTATGTAAGTTGGTCTAACATTTAAAAACGTTTCAAACTTTATGATGGAAATAAAATTATACAAAAATGAGAGTAGGTATTTTGGGTAACTAACTAAACTAATCTAACTAACCGTCGCGCCTTTTCTACGCAGGGGTAGGTAGAGAGGACGGACCACCAAACAACTCTTTGCATCATTCACATTCGTACGTCGTCTCGGTAATATTCTTCTGTAGGCACCGCGATTATTATTATATTTTGAGCAAAATGTCACCTTGACTCTAGCAACACTTGCCTGCGCAACAAAATGCGCAGACAGCAGAACTGAGCTCGCGAGTGGAAAAAACTTCGAGATCATTCCGTTCTGAACGTTCTAGCTATTTTTAATTACGCAAATTATTGTCGCGGATAGAATCCTTGTAATATCTCACTTCTGGTGTCAAATAAAATATAACTCTACCAAACAATCAGTGTTATGATTTATAAACTAAATTCCGTGACCATTTATTTAGAGAACCCGGATATCTCTGATGAGGTAAGCAGAGATATCCAGCATCTACTAAACTTCTATTATTCTGACTATTAACATGACCATTGTTAGAGTAGGTACATTCTATAAGTATTTGTAATATTGTGGAAACCTCAAAAAGTTGTTAAAAGTATACTGAGTTTTGGAATATATATTTATTTGATTTAATTTTAAAAAGCACAGCAACTCTAAAATAATGTCAACAAAAAACAATAATAAATTTTATATACAATATGCAGGGTTATTAGAAGTGCAGAAATGAGTTGTTTAAAAGTTTCTCAAGTCTGTACGGGATGGGGTAAATAAGTCAAGTGTAGGGTATGGGGGCGTGGGCCCTACCAGTGTCCCGCGGGAGCACCCCAGGCGCCGTGGGCACCCCAGGCTCCGTGGCCGGCCCAAGCGCCAACAGCGGGGGCCCAAGCTCCAGCACCTTTAACAGCGGCAAAGTGGGCGACCTTAGCTGCAGCGACCTCGGGGGTATCTACAACACGTCCGTCAGGGCCGAGAGGGGCGGCTCCATGGGCCCATGCGCCAGGACCGGCCCATGCTCCATGACCTGCCCATGCTCCGGGACCAGCCCACGCTCCAGGGTTGGCCCAGGCTCCAGGTCCAGCCCAGGCTCCAGCGTGTCCACCGTTCCACTGTCCCCAGTCCTGGCTCTCGGCTAGACCTTCTCCTCTCCACTGACCATCATCCACTGGGTTTCCGGACACCAGGGCACCCAGGCACAGGAAGGTTGCAATAATCTGAAATATTACAAATATTTAGAAATAAAATTCTGTGCAGTTCACACGCGGTAGATGTGAATCCTTCAGACAATTAAAGTGGACAAGTTGGGGAGGCTACAAAGCGCCGCACAAAGAGGAGACCGATTAGTCTATCTCATTCTCTTGCAGGCTAAATCTTGTAGATTTACTTGTTTGTTACTTCTCAGTGACGCTTTTTCGTTTCATCAAGTTTCAAATCACAACAGTAATAAAGTAGTTTTAACTTCAAAAAACTTCACAAAAATATACACAAGCTAGATTAAGATAAAAAATAATTATGAAAAAAAAACTTCAACTATTCGGCCTTCGGAAGAGTTAAAATGCAGTATATTAACTCTGGAATACACTTTTTAGCTTTTATTTTTTTTCCATCCACAAACAACCGTAATTTTGGAGAAAATTGCATCATTCTTCGAGAAATGCAGGCTTTAAATAATGACGTTAAAACTATAAATTACTGATTTAAAATTAAAACTTTTCATGAATTTTAGTTACAACAACTGTAATATATTTTTTTAAACTGCTTAAAACCCGTCTGCTTGTTTAGGAATAAATACATCCCAAAACACGTAATCGCATTTTACTTTCATAAGACCAAAAACGTGCCGAACATTTTTAAAGCTATATATCTCTCTTCCTATCATGCAAATATATGTATTTTTTTAAACCAGAAAGCGAATGAAATAATGCTTCTTATTGTCTTCGAAATATTTTTTATTTTTTATTTATTTTTTTTATTTACTTTACATTTATTATAATGACAATTTTACAACATTATATAACAACAATATTTCAATCGCTCTCCTAATAAAGCAGTTGCTTGTGTTAGGAGAGGACAACTAAATACTTTTACATCTAAGTATATAAATTAAAAATATTATTACAAAAACTAATAGTAATTTTATGAGAAAATACGATACATGTAATAAAATTATTGGTTATTTAATAAATGATTCAGAGGATTGATAAAGCAAAACATATTTATAAACAATAATTAAAGTCATGAGGTGGTACTAGAGTATTTCAATTTAATTTTTTTTTTATATGTCTCGTAGTTTTCATCCGATTGTATATCTATGGGTAATTTATTGAATTAAATGAAAGCTATCTTGCATAGATATTTTAAAATCTCGATCCAAAGTAACAGTTTCACAATTTGCTAGCTGGACCTAGGCTTCCGGATTGTGAGGTGCGAATATATTGAACCAAGCAGACGGGTTAAACTATATAAAAACTTATTTAACCATTCCTTAACTTGTTATACTTTTATTTCTAGAATTGTAAGAATAACAAGACTTAGGAACTAACAAATACATAACTAATCATTGAAGTAGAAGATAATACTATTAAATCTAAGCGAAACATGAAAAAGATCAAGAAAAAGAAAATTAAAAGCTTAACGGTTTTATCGGAACAACGCCTTAAACCACTCGGCCATTGGGACCTATTTAATTTATATCATTAACGTAGAAACGACCCATTCTCATGTGACAATTTTCAAATGTACCTATACGAATTTTGGGCCCACGTTTGGCGTGTGTCCCGACCGTGTACCGGTGCCGAATGATAGAATACCGGTAGAATAAGGGTAACATCACCCAAAGTTCACAATGTTTAAGACGGAATAACCAGACAGAATCGGAAATATGTCATTTTTAAACCAATCTCTAGACGTATCACCTTCTTTCTACAAAAAAATATTGATATCGGAAGATAGTTTTTTTATCGCTGATAAACGCTGTACTATACAACACACATTTCAAGTCTTGTAATCAAACAATAAAATAAACCAATAAATTATGTATCTAGGAAAAGAAATATTCTGAATTTTAAATTTAGTACAAATAAAATCATTGTAAAAATATCCTCGCACGTGTTTAGCGACGAAAACACTTCAGTTTGTCTGTTTATTTACGGTCTTACTTTTTTTACACACTTATTTAGACATTTTTGAAAATTAAAATTATTTTAAAAAGTACAAAATTTCACCAGCACGCGTTTGAGTATTGTTATTGCTACCTTGAATGTAGGCGTATATTAATGCGAATTTTGAATGAAATAAAATCGATATTGAGTTATTAGTTAAAAATGCTGGTACGGAGAATTATCTATCTTTCTCATCGGAAACGCCCTGTACCGTTGTAAGGGTGATCATCTTTCGACGAAATTTGAATTCTCGACCGTTGGTTGATGGAAATAATTAACTTGATCATAATATAAGGCGACAATATAGAATGCAAAGAAAACTTACGATTGGGTTCATGTTGCTTGTGAAGTGTGTTAGTCCTTTCAGAGGAAAATTGCTTGTGCCTTGTCATAGTTAGATTCGGGCTTTATATTCTTAAGGAACTAATTGAAGGAGTGGGGAGTATTACAGGAAACAAGAATGAATTCTTTAAAATGTCTTAAACCATTAACACTTTCGTAAAAAGGATCAAATGGGAAGGATTCTGTAGAATGAAACTAAGGTCAAAATAATTAGTCCCTATTGATAAGTTGTAGATTTAAATTATCACTCACACTTCTCAAAGTATTCTAATGCAATTATAGTGGATAAATACATTTTATAACATAGACTTATTATTTGCAGTAAAAACGTGTTTTGGATTATGGAGTAGTATTTGTAGAAAGGGTTTGTAGTGTCAAACTGAAGCATTTTGAAGAAGTTGTTCTATTTTGCTTTCGTTCTTGCGTAGGTAATAAGAAGTGGAAACTGGTTTTAAAATTCACAAATTTGATTTAAATTCAGATCATTGCAATGTCTGGCTAGATCGGAAGAGAATGGTTGATGGAGACCTTTTGAACTCTCCAGCCGGGTTCTCTCGACCCTCGGCTTGCACCGCAGTGGGAGGGATGGATACATGCGTCCGTCACTCCTGTTCACATCGACCCCCCAGATTCCAACCCTGCCCTCGTACCATTTTCTTTCCTAGAACTTCCTCTCATTCTTTTCCATAAAAATACCCTCTACAGTATAAAACCACCAAAATCATAACTGAAAATCGACAAAATGACGAACAAAAACTAAAGAATTTACTAACCTCAGTCTAACAAATTTTTTGACGTTAGCTATGTAGGGTTAAAAGGGAAAATGAACTGCTTCCCCTCAGTGGCATAGCTATCATTGGTGGCACCCGGGGCGGATGTGTCACCCCCCTACCCCTATTAAAGTAAACTTGAGAAATTAAAAAAGCTAAAAGGGGGGGGGGGGGGGGGCATTTGTTACATTTGACGTTCACGTGTTGAAAATAATGTATTAATTGTGTGGAATATATTTCAATTCATTACACAACTTTCCAGTGCCTGGGCACTTTGGTGTCCGGAAACCCACTGGAAGATGATCAATGGAGGGGGGAAGGTTTAGCCGATAGCCAGGACTGGGGATAGTTATCAGTTTCTTTTATTAGTAACGTTTTTACATACACGGTTGTTTACCAATTGAGTAAAATTTTTACCACGTTTCTTAGAAAGGCTGCATATCTCTTACAGATATGTATAAAAAGAGTGAAAGCAAAAAAAATACATGCAATGTTTTGAAAGAATATTCCTTTTTGTTAGAACAGCTCTCTCTTTATAGCTACTTATAATGGTTATTCACATCAATGTATTATATTTAAAATAATATTTTCCTCCTTTTTCTTTCCTTTATTTGTAATCAGTTATCACCCATAAACTTATGTAACTCCTTGTCCCGATGATGGACACTGCAACGATGTCCGAAACGTTGGCTAAAGAAGGAGGTAGCGCAACACGGCATAACACCCCAAAAACAAATGCTTTTGGCCGTGAAAATCTTAAAACTTATCCCTCTTTTATCTTGTTATTTGTTCTACTAATTAACCTCTTTTTTATATTTTGGTACCGCAATTGTTTTCTTGTATCAAAATACGTAATGTAAAATTGTTCCTATTGCCTCCCACTTATTTATTTTAAGTTCTTACTATTCTAAAATTAGATTTATAACTCATGGAGTTTGCATCAGAAAAAAAAAAAATTAGATTCATAAGAGAGAGAATATTCAAGTCTAAGCCTTAACGAGCTGGTGGAGACTACAATTTAGACATTTGTTTTACATTAGCTCAATGCAGAAGGCCCTGAGAGAAAGAAAAATCTTTTAGAGCCTATATCGTCTCTGGGATGCTGTGTGGAGGATATTTTAAAGAAAGGAAGGAGATGAAGTTCTGGAAAAGAAAGAGGTTTTATTTTTAAATTTTTTTTTTAAAGAAATACGTTACGAATAACCCAACAATGTTTGAAAATCTCCTACTACCACCGCAGAAAGCCGAAAATGTTGCTTGTTTTGCGATGGAGGACTTACGATGAAGGAATCGAACACGCGGCGCCCAGGTGGGACCCAAACGCTATGCCTACTCAACCACTGACCGGTCATGTATGTCCCTGGTATGTCCAGAAGTACCGTAAAGCTGAATCCATCCCTCCCACAGCGGTGTAAGACGATGGGTCCAGAGAGTCCGGCTGTAAATTAAAAAAATCTCCCTCAATCAGTCTCTCCCGATCCGACCCGCTATGCAGAAGGCGGGCAAGCGCATCCGCCACCAAAACTTAGACAAACAACCCATAAATCCAGGCAGGAATGCCATCAAACGTAGCGAACCACTTAGGGTGACCGATGGCAGTGGTGTTGGTTATCCAATAGATCCGTGGTCGTCAAACTGCGGCCCGCGGGCCGCATGCGGCCCGCGGCGCATATTTGTGCGGCCCGCTCAAATATCTGGCGTTTTCTTTTTAAATATATTTTTTTTCACAAACAATTATACTTTCCGTTTTTTGCGGCCCTCACAAATATCTGCCGTTTTGATAAGTTTTAAGATTTTCACGGCCAAAAGCATTTTCGTTATTTGTTTTTGGGGTGTTATGCCGTGTTGCGCTACCTCCTTCTGACGGTGATTGACGGCTACACCAAAGCTAAACGCAAAAAAATAAAATGAAATCAAAGCATGTCTAAGTATACAGTAATGCCAGCTTGTGGTAAACCATTTTGTGTTATAACTTTATATTAACTAAATTCACTTTAACCAGTGTAATTCTAATTCTAGTAAAATTCATTTAATATTAATAGAGCAAAAAAAACCATGTCTAAGTATACAGTAATGCCAGCTCGTGGTAAACCATTTTGATTTATATTGACTAAATTCGCTTTAACCATTGTAATTCTATTTCTTAAATTCTTATCATTGTGATTTCTAATTTTAGAATTCAATCTCAGCCACTTCGGTCGGCGTCTCGCAAAAGGACTTGCCCCTGACTAGCATAAATACCACGTTTTAATTAACTTTCTATTCCGTTCCGCGGCGATGACGCCACTGCTTGTCACGATTATTTTGTACTGGTGAAAGTTAACCATTGTAATTTTTTTTTTTCTTAAATTCTTACCATTGTGATTTCTAATTTTAGATTTCATTAAGAGATGGAGCCACTTCCATCGGCATCTCGCAAACGGACTTGCCCCTGGCTAGCATAAATACCACGTTTTAATGAACTTTCTATTCCGTTCCGCGGCGATGACGCCACTGCTTGTCACGATTATTTTGTACTGGTGAAAGTTAGTGGTGCTGGCGACACGGTATCGCTTCGAAGTAAATAAGCAAACACTTCACGACTAAAAATTACGCATCTGCCGGATCTGCCCTGATGATGGACACTGCAACGATGCCCGAAACGTTGGCTAAAGAAGGAGGTAGCGCAACATGGCATAACACCCCAAAAACAAATAACGAGAATCTGCCGTTTTCTTTTAAAATATATTTTTTTTCATGAGCTTACATTTATACTTTCCGTTTTTTGCTTCCCACTCAAATATCTGCTTTTTACTTTTAAAATATGTTTTTTTTTCATGCACAATTGTACTATTCGTTTTTATGCGGCCCGCACAAATATCTGCTGTTTTCTTTTTAAATATTTTTTTTATGTACAATTTTATAGTACCTTTTTTTTCGGCCCGCACAAATATCTGCCGTTTTCTTTTCAAACATATATTTTTTCACGTACAATTATAATATCCGTTTTTTGGGGCCCGCACAAATGTACATGTACAATTATACTATCCGGTTTTTTGCGGCCCGCACAAATATCTGGCGTTTTCTTTTTAAATATAAAAAAAAATATATATATATATATATTTTCGTGTACAATTATATTATCCGTTTTTTGTTTCAAATATTTTGTGTACATACCCACATGATTTTAAAACGTCGATTTTAATTGATTGACATTTGATTTTAAATCGCCCAATTGGTTTTTGAACACATAGTGTACGTCATAGGTTCTCTGTGGTCGTTTGAGACTTTCAGGGGGCAGTAGAAGACCCAGAGAAAATTAGAGGGCGTAGAGATGGCACCAGTGTAGGTAAAAAAAAATGGTATAAAAAAGACCAAAAAAACACGCTTATCATGTACTAATTAAAGCAAAGTAAACATTAATATTGGTTCATTTTTGTTATTGTATATATTGTAATAATTTTTATCACGTGTGCGCAAATTCACGCATTCAATAGTTCGGGAAATGGATGAAAATTGAACTGAAAGATTCCATTACGTGCATTATTATTATTAAGAATTGACACTACATCACGAACACAAGAAGGAAGGAGGTAGCAACCCGGTACTTAAATACAAAAAAATGCTTTTTTAACTTGCTAAAAAAAAGGTACAACACCCCCCCCCCCCCCCCCCCAAAATCATAAGTGTGCGGCCCGCGGTGATACCTCACATTGTCCTATGTGGCCCTTGACCAGAAAAGTGTGACGACCACTGCAATAGATGGTTTGCGCGGCGGCGGTACCCGTACCCGCTTCTCAAATTGAGAATCTGGTGTTGTACAAGTCTCTCCCGATCCGACCCGATACAACCGACTGCTCAAGTCATCAAACGTAGCGAACCACTTCGGGTGACCTATGGCAGGGGTGTTGGTTATCCAATAAATGATTCCCGGGTGCCACGGTGCCCATTTTGCCGATTAGGTAAAATATTCTTCGGCATATAATAAAACCTAATAATTGCAGATTATGTAAAATATTCTTCAGCTTATAATAAAACCTAATAATTGCAGATCAGGTAAAATATTCTTCGGCATATAATAATACCCACCTAATAATTGCAGATTAGGTAAAATATTCTTCGGCATATAATAATACCTAATAATTGCAGATTAGGTAAAATATTCTTCGGCATATAATAAAACCTAATAATTGCAGATTAGGTAAAATATTCTTCGGCATATAATAATACCTAATAATTGCAGATTAGTTAAAATATTCTTTGGCACATAATAAAACCTAATAATTGCAGATTAGGTAAAATATTCCTGGGCATATAATAAAACCTAATAATTGCAGATTAGGTAAAACATTCTTCGGCATATAATAAAACCATGATGTC
Organism: Limnephilus rhombicus; assembly: GCA_929108145.2. Classification (NCBI taxonomy): domain Eukaryota; kingdom Metazoa; phylum Arthropoda; class Insecta; order Trichoptera; family Limnephilidae; genus Limnephilus; species Limnephilus rhombicus. The sequence goes on along the minus strand of OV815291.1, from coordinate 42,152,014 downwards.
AGACCTAGCACAGCCCGCAGAATGTCCTTCATCGGTCAGCAAAGCAGGGAAAGCTTTTCAGCGCTACTTAGGAATGTTGATCTGTTTGTTATTATAATATTTTTCGCTTTCATAAATTCCTTTTATTAAAACTTCATCAAGGGAAATGAACTCATTTTATCAGATCAACAAAAAATGGAATGCTTACTCCTAATCGTGATGGGATGTACTTGTATTAATTTTTTTTGTCTATGTTTTTTATTACATTAGCTCCACACAGGAGACCCTGATCCAAATAATTCCCCTGAGAGCCTATATCATATTTGGGGATAATGTGTGGAGGGTCTTTTAGGGAAAGGAAGGAGAGGAAATTCTGGGAAGGAAAACGTTATGGGCATGAATATGCATCAGGGGTTCAGCGTGTCCAGGAGTGACGGACGTAAGAATCCATCCCTCGAACCGTAGTACAAGGCGATGTTCCGAGAGAGTTCTGCTGGAGAGGTCAAAAGTCTCTCCCGATCCGGCCAGTCACGCAGTTGGTGGGAAGACGTATCACGCCGCCAAGATCGGAACAAACCTCATCCCATGAACACCCCTGCTAAGTTACAAAACGTAACGAACCACTTGGGGTGACAGAGGTGCTGGTTGTCCAATAAATGGTGCAAGGGGCGGAGGTATCCGTACCCGCCTTCCATATTGAAAATTTTAGAACCGTTTGGCGTTTGTTTCAACGTTACTTATGAGAGAAAAAATCAACGGACCTTTTTTTAATATTCTGTAGCTTTTTAAGAAACTTAAATTTTAACTTTCACTTTAAATTTTAACATTTTCAAAGCTTTTTTAACATTATCTAACCACACAAGATACCCTAAGAAAAGTATTTGGGGGATGCTGTGTAGATCATCTTTTTTGGAATAGGAATATGGGGTCAGTGTGTCGAGAAGTGATAAAAGTATGAATTTATTCCACCCACTGCGGTTCAAGGCTATGGTTCAAAAGAGTACATCTGGAGTGGTCATAGGGTCGTCTCAATCGGCCTCTCCGATTTGACCCGCCACGCAACTGGCGGACAAGCTTTGGACAAATCTCATCCAACGAACCCAGCACCTCTGCGAAGGGGCCGTTCAAGTATTACGTAACGTACTTAGGGGGGGGGGGGTGTCTTGTGAAACGTTACTATGCGTTACAAGGGAGGGGAGGAGGGGTCCGAACAACGCGTTACGTAACATGTCTTTCTTTACTTAGATAAAATAACCAGGGAATGAAAATCTTCCAAGTTGGCAATCCTTCTAGTTCTCGAAATCTCTTGTTTTATTTATTTCCGCAAACGCGATTAAAACAAGAAAAAAGGTATTTAAGCGACTTTTCAGTACTTTGCGCAACTTAATTGCGACTTTCGGGTAAATATTCAATATAAAGGTCAGTCACAAGACAGTACCTACCATATTATTGTAGCAATTCTAAGTCAACAAACCAATATTACACTCCTATGTGACGGATTCAACAGCTTGGAAACAAATACTCCGATGTTGTTGATATATTTAGTACATCAATTTTATTATATAAGCATACCTTATTGAAGTTTCTTTCATCAAATAGGGGAATATTTTGCTAAAGCTATTATATAAAATTGACTAACACATTGACAGTATTTTGTTGGCTGAAAGAAAAAAAACTATTTCGGATTTTTTGTATTTTGTACCTGTTTGGTTCAAATTCAATACCTAATATGTTTCCTGCACTATTTACAAGTATGATTTCGTTAATATTGTTATATATATGTATGTAAAAGCCTAAATAGGCGTAAATAAATAAAAAATAAAATAAAATAAAATAAATAAACAAATAAATATATGAATAAATAAATAAATATTGTCACTTAGGCGTTACGTAACGTTTAGGGGGGGGGGGGGTACGGAAAAACGTTACGACGCGTTACCTGGGGAGAGGGGGAGTCAAAAAGCTTAAAAAATCGCTTTACGTAATATTTGAACGCCCCCTAAGTCACCAAAAGTAGCAAAACACTCTGGTTGAACTATGGCAGTGGTGTTTTTATCCAATTAATGAATTATTCGGAAGTATGTAAGTTGGCCCAACATTAAAACACATTTCCAACTTTATGAAGGATGGAAAATCGTACAAAAATGAGAGTAAGTAGCTAACTAACTAAACTTACTAACAGTCAGAGAGGATGGACCGCCAAACAACTCGGCACACACTCTTTTCCTAATGCTTCTTTATTCTGACTCTTAACATGGCTATTGTGTATATACTAGAAAGTACCTATTTATAATGGTGAAAAAAGTCGTAAAAGGTAAACTGAGTTTTGGAAAATATATTTATTTGATTTAAGTTTAATTAAAAGCACAAGCAACTGTAAAATAATATCAACAAAAAACAATTATACATTTTATATACAATACGCAGAGTTAGCAGGAGTGTAGAAATGAGTTAAATAAAATCTTCTCAAATCTGCACGCGATGGGGTAGATCAGTCAGGTGTAGGGTATGGGGGCGTGGGCCCTACCAGTGTCCAGCTGGGGCACCCCAGGCGCCGTGCGCACCCCAGGCTCCAGGGGCGGCCCATGCTCCAACAGCGGGGGCCCAAGCTCCAGCACCTTTAACAGCGGCAAAGTGGGCGACTTTAGCTGCAGCAACGTCGGGAGTGTCTACAACACGTCCGTCAGGGCCGAGAGGGGCGGCTCCATGGGCCCATGCTCCGGGACCGGCCCATGCACCGTGACCGGCCCATGCTCCGGGACCTGCCCACGCTCCGGGGCCGGCCCAAGCTCCGGGTCCAGCCCAGGCTCCAGCGTGTCCACCGTTCCACTGTCCCCAGTCCTGGCTCTCGGCCAGACCTTCTCCTCTCCACTGACCATCATCCACTGGGTTTCCGGACACCAAGGCGCCCAGGCACAGGAAGGTTGCAATAACCTGAAAAATTACAAATATTTAAAAAAAATATATACAAGCTACATTACAAATATTAAAAAAAAACTTTAACCATTCGGACTTCAGAAGACTTAACATGCAGTAAATGTTAACTCTTGAATACATTTTTAAGCTTTGATTTTTCCATCACAAACAACTCGTAATTTTGCATAAAAATGCATCTTTCGTCAATAAATAGTAAAGTAAAAATTATAAAATGAAATATGTAAATTCATTTTAGTTACAACTGAAAATTTTACTGTTAAAATCTGCTTAAAACTATATAAAAACTTAACTTACTGTAACCATTCCTTAACTTAATATACTTTTCTTTCTAGAACTATATGTATGACAAGCCTTAGGAACTAACAAATTAATGAAGAACGAGATAATACTAATAAAATTAAACGAAACATGCAAAAGAACTAGACGCAGAATATAAAAAGGTAACGGTATTACTGGAACTGTAACTACGCCTCAAACCACTCGGCCATTGCGACCTATTTTATTTATATCATTTTACGAGTCGTAGAAACGACCCGTTCTCGTTCGAAAAATTTCAACTGAATAAAAATTTGGTGTGTGTCCCGACTGTGTACCGGTGCCGAAGGAAAGAATACCTGTAGAATAAGGGCAACATCACCCAAAGTTACAATGTTTAAGAGGGAATAAACAGGTTAAAATATGTTATCTTAAAATCAGCCATGTATGATCATGTTATAAATGTGGATATCCGCAAAGAATGTAAGGCTGATGTAAGTATAATGAGCAAAATTAAGAAAGGGACCCTCAGATGGTTTGGGCACGTAGAGCGAATGAGCGAAGAAAGTAGTGTAAAAGGAATATATGATGCAAATGTGAATGGTAGAAGAAGTCGGGGACGCCCGAGGAAGACATGGCACGATCAAGTGAATCAGGTACTTGAGACGGGCCATGTCAAAAGTCAGAATAATAGAAGAGTATGTATGAGACGATGTATGAATGTGAGTGAGGCAAAGAGTGTGTGCCAAGATCGAGTTGTTTGGCGGTCCGTCCTCTCTGCCTACCCATGCGGGGAAACGGCGTGATGGTTAGTTAGTTAGTTAGTTAGTTAGTTATCTTAAAATCAGTTTCCACACGTATCGACTATCGACTCTTCGACCAAACCGACTCCTTTCTACCAAAAATATTGATTTCGAAATATTGTTATTTTATCTTTTAAAGTTATGTTTTAAATTTTGAAAAAATAAATTGAGTTTTATTATAATAAAGATACCGTTGGTCGTTGGCAGGTTGGTTAAATTTTAAAACAAAATGTTGTATTATACAACACACATTTCAAATTAATCAATCTTTCTAGGAAAATTAACTTATCAGGATTTTATTTTAAGTTTATATAAAATCATCATTTAAAAAATGCTTCAGTCTGTCTATTTACTTACGGTACCTATTAACTAACATTATTTCAGATTTTGTTACTCACTTATTTCGAATAGACATTTTTGAAAAATTATAAATACGAGTAAATTTGATCTAAAAATAATTACAAAAATTACAAAATTTTAATAATTTTTTCACCGCGCATTTGAGCATTTTTGAATGTAGGTATTTATTAAAACAAATTTTGAATGAAATAAAATCGATATATTAGTTATTACCTAAAAATTCTGGTACGGAAAATAATCAATCTTTCTTTCGGAACCGCCCGGTACAGTTGCAAAGGTGTGATCAGAAAAACCATATTTGACAAAATTTAAATTCTCGGCCGTTTGTTAATGGGCGTTAATAAAAATAATTGACCTAATCATAATATAAGGCAAGAATATAAAATGCAAATAAAACTTACGATTGGGTTCATGTTGTTTGTGAGGTGTGTTAGCCTTTTCAGAGGAAAACTGTTTGTGATCTTTGAATGTTAGATTCAGCCTTTATATTCCTGAGGAACTAATCAAAAGAGTGGGGAGTGTTACAGGAAGCATGAATAATTCTTTAAAAGGTCTTAAACCAATAACACTTTCGTAAAAAGGATCAAAAGGGAAGCAATCTCTAGAATGAAACTAAGGTCAAAATGATTATTCCCTATTGATAAGTTGTAGACTTAAATTGTCACTCCCACTTCTCAAAGTATTCTAGTGCAATTATAGTGCATGGTTTCATTTTAAAATACAGGTTATTATTTGCAGTAACAAGGTATTTTGGATTATGTAATAGTATTCATAGAAAGGGTTTGGAGTATCAAACTGAAGCATTTTGATAAGGTGGTTCTATGTCGTTTTAATTCTAACGAGAAACTGGTTTAAAGTTCACAAATTGAGTTGAAATGCAGGTCATTATAATAATATCACCACACTCTTATCAACATTTTCCTTTGTGCTTTTGACTCGAGAGATCTAGGTTTTGGTTATCCAATACATGGTTACCAGGGCGGCGGTACCCATACCCACCTCCCAAATTATATAACTGATTATTCTAATACAAGGGTTACTTTAAAGAAATTTTTTTAATTCGTTTGATGATTGTTAAGGGTTTATGTAAAGTTGTTTACTTTTTTCAAAAAAAAAGTAAACAATTTTACATAAACCTTTTAAAGTATTAACCCTTTTAATCACGGTGGACCAAAATTTATCCCAGTTCACATAAGTCTCATATAAATCGTTGTATCTCCCTTACTGTTATGGTGAGAAATATTATCTGAGCGGTGAAAAACTCCACGAATTTATATTTGTAAACTTTTGCTGTCGAGGTTTGCGCGCAAAATTCCCGGTTCTTGTAATGCATTTTAAATGTTCGTTTTTATAGGTTATTTTTTAACATTTTAACAATAATCTTTTGGGTGTAATTATTAGAAATCAATATTTTTGTTTCTAAATATTAAAATTTTAACATTTAACTCTGTAAATCGTCTCATGGTTGCTTTGCGGTGCACAGTGCCGAAGAATTATGCGGGTAGATAACGTTTAAGTAACGTTTAACTCTTTAAAATTATTTATCAGTACACAGATTTACAGATCGATATACTGTCTCTTGGCGTGGTTCAACATTATTGATTCACTTGATCATGCTACGACTTCCTTGGCTTTCCCTGATTTCTTCCACAATAAGGAACTCCAGTAAAAAATATTATGGCTTTTAAAAAATATGTTCATATAGACTACAGACCAATAAACACTGATTCTGAATGGATAAGTTTTATTTAATAATATTAAACGCAGAGTTTTTAAAAAAAATATTAAAAAGTGCATTTTTAATCGGATCGTAAAAATATGCAAGTTGGCATTATTGAAATGTTTAGTGGTGACGTCACTGATCCTCGTGTCGTGACGACACCTTAAAGTCATTGTATGGGAAATGTATGGGAATGTAGGAATGACACAAGCCATCGTATTAATTTATTCGTTTATTTACATACTGTTTATAGAGATTTAGTTGTTGTGTTTATTGAAACATTATTTAGGTCTATGTAATGCAGTATCAAAAATAGAGGTATCTCTATTAGTTTATTTCTTTATAAAAAAATTATTTGCCACGCCGGGATTCGATCTCGCGATCTTCGGATTGCGAGTCAAGAGCCTTACCGCTGGACTACGCCGGCCGTCAAATGTTATTGCAACTATTCATGTTATCGCAAGGGTCATCTAAAAAATCATTTGAACAGTGAAGAAGTTCATAATAGTGCTAGTATGTTTATTTATTTAATACAAACGGCATAAGTATGCCATAAACATTAATTACATGTCACAAATTCATATTCAAAATATTAGTAATGGTAAAACAGTGTATGTATAACAGTTAATTGTGACGATACATTGGGAAGTGACACCAGAGATACATTTACATGCAAAAATCTATAATAGAAATAAAATTAATAGTGACTAAAAAAATATGATAGCATAGCCGTCTTGTACCTCTGTTCCGTGCAGTTAAATAGATCTATCACATCTGCATATCTATTAGTAACTTCATGCAACCTAGGTAAAAGTGAGTGTTTCGTATACTCAGTCCGATTATTGTTACATTTAAAAAGGGTTTTAGAACGAGTGGTTCTCGTGGGAATATGAAATTCAATGAGCTCAGTTAGATCAGGACTGTCTATTCTACCATTTACAATTTTGAACATTAATATTAAGTCTGATATAATTCTTCGATCTGACAGTCTTAGTAAATTTAATTCTTTCATCAAGTAATTATAATTTATGTTTTCAATGGGAATACCGAGGTTAAAATTAATATATCTTAAGAATTTGTGTTGAATTTTTTCGATTGAATCTGAATGTATTTTAAAATGGGGGGACCAGATCGAGGAGTTATATTCGACTTGACTACGTACTAAGGATGTATACAAAATTTTTAAAGTTGAAATATTCTTGAAACCTCTGGAATTTCTAAGAACGAAGCCAAGCATTTTGATACCTTTATTATAGATTGAGTTTATATGGGATATGAAGTTTAATTTAGAGTCGAAAGTTATGCCCAAGTCACTAATTTCTTCGACAGAGGTAAGGGTAGAGTTGTTAAGTTCATAAGGATGAATAATTGGTTGACTTATTCTGTAAAAACTTATTGAATAACACTTATTTATGTTCAGATAAAGTTTGTTAATAGAGCACCAACTAATTAATTTTTTTAAATTATTTTGTAGACAGGCACAATCTTCAGCGGTTTTGATGATTTTAAATATTTTTAAATCATCTGCAAAAAGCAAAACATCTACATCTTTATCAAATATGTCAACAATATCATTTATGAACAATAAAAACAAAATTGGGCCTAAATGGGACCCTTGAGGTACACCACTGGTAGCTATATATTGATTGGAATAGAACAAATTAATTTTTACGAGTAGAACTCTATCAGATAGATAGCTTGCAAACCAGTCTAAAAGTTTTCCGTCAATACCGAGCTTACGTAGTTTAACCAGTAGAATTTTATGGCACACTTTGTCAAAGGCCTTGATAAAATCTGTGTATATGGAATCGACTTGAGTTTTGTTAGCTAATGCATTTGATATAAAGTTTTCATATAATGAGAGATTTGTCAGAGTTGACCTGCCAGACAAAAATCCATGTTGATTTGGAACAATGAGATGGTTAATATATGGGGAAATTTTATTAAGAAGTAATTTTTCAAAAAGTTTCGGAATTATAGATAGCTTACATATCGGTCTATAGTTAGTGACATCACTTTTATTACCCTTTTTTAGTATAGGTGTTAGATAACAACGTTTCCAAATGTCCGGGAAGCAACCTGTATCAAGCGATTGATTAAACAATAGACAAATCGGCTCAGCCAGTGAAGCAATGCAATTTATGAGAATATTGGGGTGCACGTTATCAGGTCCGGCCTTTTTGTTTTTGTCTAGAGATTTAATTTTAGATTTAACGTCGTTTATATTGATGTGTACAGCAGGAATATGCATGCTCTCAATAAGGGAAGGTGGTGGTATGTAATTTTCTGGGATATCTTCGTCATATACACTTTTGAAGTAATCAGCAAAATAGTTAACCTTAACTTTCATATCAGTGCTACTCTTATCTTTGAAGTGCATTGAAATGGGTAAACCTTGTTTGTTTTTTCTAAGAGAGTTTACATGTGTGAAAAAGTTTTGTATATTAGAGGGTATAGATTTTTCAATTCCATTTATATAATTATAATATGATTTTTTGACAGTTTTTTACATTGAGTTCTGTAATTGTGAAATAACTTATAGTCGTTAAGGGATTTAGATTCTTTAAAGTTTTTGTGTGCAGTTTTTTTGCAAATAATCAGGTTGATTAACTCGCTGTTGAACCATTTCGGGAACTTCGCTTCTTTGAAATGTGAAAGTGGTACATAGTTTTCAATGGCCCTGTTGATAATTGTGTAAAAAATTTCAAGATTGTAGTTAATATTATTGTTGGGGTGAAGAAATGACCAGTCTTCATTTTTAAGATATTGGTTCATATTAGGATAGTCAGCTTTGGAAAAATTATAAGTAAAGTTAGGAAGAATAGTTGTGTCGTCTGGCGAGTTATTCAACAAGATAGTTATGCTTAAAGCGGGGTGGTGGCAGTCTAGGGGGAGGAGCTCGTCAACTGATTTAACAATGTGAATTGAGAGATCACTACAGAACACTAAATCCAGCAGCCGGTTATTGGTATTGTAGACTTGATTTACTTGATGTAGAGCGAGTAAGTTCGTCATATCTATTATTTCACGAGCATTTTCTGGTAGGCTTAAGTTGTTATAGGAGGTTTTATTCATCCAATCAATGCTAGGGGTATTATAGTCACCAAATAAAATTGTTCTGGCATCAGGGTATTTATTTTTAAAGGTTTCGAGGTCATCAATGTGGTTTCGGTAGACTGTAATGTTGGATCCAGGAGGAATGTAAACACATCCCAGTAAAATTTTACTTGATTTAGTTTTTAGTAATACAAATACCTGTTCTACGTTAGTAAAGATATATTCTGGTGATTTGGAAAACTGCTTTGTTGATGAATCTCTCCATCTATGTACGTTCTTATTTAACAACGATAGTTCTAGATGAAGAACTGCTCCAAATAACCAAAGAAATTTTACAAGTTCTAAGAAATAAAAGAACTCGAAACAATTTACCCAAACATCGACATAGTTTTAAGAATGTGCGGATTGACGGCAGTTAGCAATTGCAGTGGTGGGCGGAGTTTTTCCTGTCAAAGGAGAGTGAAAAATTATCTTCGCTTTTCCATGAGAGATAAGAGATTAAATTCGTTAGCAATACTTAACATTGAACCAAACCTTTTGCTATCTTTAAACTATGGCGATGTTATTTACAACTTTGCAAGACAATAATGTAGACGCAGAAATTTTTTTTTTTTTAACATTTGACCTTGAATGTGATAAGTAGACACCATTTTTTAAATTAATAATTGATAACTTTATTTTTTTTGTTTATCAAATATTAGGTCCTTTACATGTGAAATTGGCGTTTTGTATGGGAGGAACATAAAGTCGAATATATTTATTTTTAATTTTTTAAACTTTATGAGTAAAATCTCAAATTATAATATTTAATTAAATTAATTAAACCGAATTAATATGGGTTCCGTAACTCAATCGGTAGAGCTGTTGCCGTGTAAGCAAAAGGTCCTGGGTTCGAGTCCCAGCGGAGCCAATATCTTTTCTGATTTTTCTGTCTCCAGAGTTCCGCTAACATTGTGTTCATTTAATTAAATATAATATATTTATTTAATCAAAGTATGTACCATAGCTATCTATGCACTTTACCATCTCATAGGTAGTTCATCGATCCCTTTACTAAAAAAACCATTCGGACGGGAATCAATAAAATCTTTGAAAGCGGTTTGGACTGCCCCATCGGAGTTGAATTTTTTCCCTTGTAAGAAGTTATCGAAATTTCAAAAAAAATGGTAATCTGTTGGGGCAAGGTCCGGAGAGTACGGTGGATGTCTTAGACATTCCAATTGAAGCTCCTCTAATTTGGTAGCTGTCTGTTGTGCAGTGTGTGGATTTGCTTCACTCAATTCGTGAGGTACCCACCTTTCAAACTTTTTCACTTTCTCAATTTGATTCAAGTGGATTAAAACAGTTTTATCACTAACATCGCAGCCTGCAGCTAACTCGGACGTGGCTTGCGATGGATCCGCTTCCACAATAGCCTTCAATTCTTCATTTTCAACTTTGGTCTGCGGCCGTCCACGGGGCTTGTTCTGCAGGTCGAAATTTCCAGAACGAAAACGTTGAAACCAAAAACGCACTGTGTTTTCTCTTGCAGCACCGTCGCCATACACATCATTAATCCTTCGAGCCGTTTCTGCAGCACTGGTACCACGGTGGAACTTGTAGGCCCTCCGTTCATGGAGATACTTACAATCTACGTAATTGTGACGAAACCACAAGTACCCTGCTGATATACCACTTTTTAATGCTAGTCTCCGTACACGGCGCTATCCAAAATGTACTGAACTTGGTCATTTTTCACGTGCAGCCGTGGAGTGAACACGCTGTCATGCGATGTCATATGACTTTTTTTCCAACATCAATCCATGCCTTCTCCACTAAATCGTTTCTTACGTATTCTGGTAAAGTATAGTTATGTGAACATGCATTTTTTCCACTTCCAGAACAAATCTAACATTACTTTCATATTAATAATAATACCCCAAAAACTAATAACAAAAATATGTTGTTTGCTATTTTTTTTTGTCTTTTAATTGCAGTTGTAACATTCATTCTTTTAAACTTTCACAAATGCGATAATAACAGTTAATACTGTTTTTAAGTTGTAGTTTTTAATTGCAATTATTCACTTACTCTTTATTTTACTTAATTTATATAATACTTAAATTTATTATTTTCTTTATTTGTTTTTGGAGTGTTACGCCGTGTTGCGCTACCTCCTTCTTTAGCCAACGCTGTCCGAAACGTTGGCCAAAGAAGGAGGTAGCACAACACGGCTATTCGCGCATTATTATATGGGATTGGTTAGGTATTGCATTCGCAGACTTGGTGGGTAGCATATGTCAAAATTCTGAAATTATCCCACCTTATCTTTCCATCCTAAATGTCACCATGAAAAAAGGCAATTGTTGCAAGAAAAAGTACTCAACTTTGGAGAGGTGACAGTGTGCTTTGCTGCTCAGTGTAAATTAACATCTCAGACAGGGCGCAATGTCATAATATCTTGCTATAAGAATATTACGATTTCGAAATTTAAATATAACATTGTGAAGTGTACACCATAACCTGGAGATCAGTGAGGCCCCATCTGCAACGGTGAGTCTTATTTTCCTTTTTCCAATCTGGGCATATCTTATTTTCGAAAAGCCCAGATCTGAACCATCGACTGACTATCCATCATTTTTGCGAGTTTATGCATATTTAATCGTCCCGTATAACTTAGCGATCACGTAGTTTTGGGACTGGTCCTTCAAGGGTTGCATAGAACTTTGCTCTGCAGCACGTAACGCCAAGATCCAACGGAGTCGCAGTTTCGCAACACCAACGGCATAACATCCCAAAAACCAATAACGAAAATATTTTTGGCCCTGAAAATCTAAAATTTTAAAAATTTATATGTACTTAAAATCTTCACTTTCACCATAGAAATAAAAATAAAAATAAAAATCAATATTAGGTATACCCACGCACAGGCATTGCCTTTGTGGGATTTTTTGTTCATCCATTTATCGTAATAAGCTTTTTAATATGCTTTTCATTATTTTATGTATCTATTATATGTATTGTACCAAAAATTTTCAATATATTTAAAAAAAAATAATTACACCTAATTTAAAAAAAAAACTATTTTCCAAGCCATAAAAAACTATAATAACATCCTTTCTGAATTACGCTGTATCACCAACCAATCCGAACAAATATATAAAATTAGACAATTTTTCATAAATAACTTACAGTAAAAAGTAAATATTTTCCACCAAATATATTATAACATATTAGCTGACACGACAAACGTTGTTCTACCATATAAATTATTTCTGGTGAATATTTTGGTTGTTAAATGTATTGCAAGTGTGTGGGGATGGGATCTATGACAGAAAGAGGAATGGAGCGCTGTAGACGATGACCGCCGATAAAAACAAAAAAAAACAACAACTAAAGTAGGAAAATGAAATAAAGAAAATCAATTTGAATTTGAAGAGCAATTGAGTGTACGATATTTTTTGTCAGTCCGTCTTTAGCCAACACAAATAAGCTCGACGGTTTGCCCACGAGAGAACATAATGCCGAATGAAAAATCAAAATGATGCGACGCTTCTCGTGAATGTCTTGCGCATGTGTGGATGGAAGTTCAATGTGACAGATGTAGCGCCATCTGCCATTCAACAACATAAATAATTTCGTTCTGTTTGAAATACGAAAGACGGTTAAATTTGTTCATGCTAAATACTAAAATCGTGATTGAAAAATGGGAGGGTGGGGGTAGGAAGATTAAAATTTTGGGTAATAGGTATTTTTTTATGCCAAATAATTTATTTAAAAAAAAAAAAAAAAACAGTTTTTTTTTCTGGGTAGGGACACCCTATTCACATAGCTGTATAAAACACTTTAAAATCTATTCTCATACCTACCTACCAAATATACATAAAAAATTTCATAAAAATCGTTAAGCTGTTTCAGAGGAGTGCGACCATAAATACTGTGAAACGAGATTTTTATATGTAATTTTAAGTTTGCTTCGAGTAAATCAAATGTAAATTTAAGGTCATTAATTTCAACTAGAACTCCAAGGTAGATCAAAGATAATTTTATTGGCAAAATAATATACAACAATCCGATATAAATACATCCTGAAATCCCCCCAACCGACCGATAACATTATAACGTTTCCTTTTAAAGGCAAACTAATGCAGAAGAGAGAGAAAATGATTAATTCATCCTATTTATTAACTTACTAAAGGGTCCATTGGAGAGGGAAGACTATAGCCACTCCCGACATCTATGTGAAAAACCCCGAACTACAACTATGCCTGACATCTCTGTCAGGAGCGGAGAAACATTTCACCCCTTACCCAACTAAATACTAGCTTTATTTCTTAACGGAAGATATCCTTACTAAGAATCGTAGGTCCCTTATCAGGCACAAGAGCTTCTCTTTTCTGATAAGAAATTCCTCATATCTTTGGGTCTGCCAGTAGGAGCAGTCATCAATTGCGCCGATAACACCGGTGCAAAGAATCTTTATGTGATTGCCGTACATGGCATTGAGGGTCGCCTGAACAGGCTGCCCGCGGCCGGCTCCGGGGACATGATTGTCGCCACAGTCAAGAAAGGAAAGCCTGAACTCAGGAAAAAGGTAATGCCTGCAGTGATCATCAGGCAGGGAAAACCCTTCAGGAGGCGCGACGGCACCTTTATATACTTTGAAGACAATGCGGGGGTGATTGTCAACAACAAAGGCGAAATGAAGGGCTCCGCTCCCAAGGAATGCGCCGACCTCTGGCCCAGGATTGCCTCCAACGCTAGTTCTATAGCCTAACCTGACCTGAAGACAGGTCAAACAACCCCTCGCGAGGACGGGTTGCAAAGCTCAGGTCAGCTACGGGCATCAAAGTTAAGGTTAAAAAAAATAACATGTATTTTGTAAAGACCCTCCACACAGCATCCCAGATGACATAGGCCCTGAGGGAAATTATTTTCCTCAAGGCCTCCTGTGTGGAGTTAATGTAAAAAAAAAATAAGATATACATGGTCAATTAAATAATATAATATTTTGTAAAATATATGTGTATAAATGTAACTCATTATTTTTATTACGATAATAAAAAGCAAGCTAAATAATTAGTTAATTATATTATTCTAATAATTTTATTAATTTTTTTCGACGTATGTCGCTTTAAGTAATGAGTAATGAAGACTTCTTTCAATTCATCCGCATGATGTAAAAAGCAATTATTGCCTGGAATAATTGACAATTAGTTGCACGTTTTGGATTGCACGGCTTAGATTTTTATAATACTTTATATGATAACATATGTATAATAACTTACAGATCAAAACAACAAGAGAAAAATGATATCGATAACAAAATGCATCGCAATTAGCTATATAATGCAATGAACTATTTTATTTGATTGCATTATATTTAAAATACAATACAAAATTATGGTAACGAAATTGAGGTAGGAAACTTTCAACAAACATTGCAATTGGCAGTTACGTTAAGTGCGGCGAGCCTCGTCAACCAAAATGCCGAATACTTCGGTGGCACGAATCACATGTTTTTTACTATTTTTAGTATTGATATTTGAGATAACATTCTGTGATGATGTACCAATTATTGTAAGTAAAAAAAATATACGTTTAGTACAATTAAAAGTTTACACCCAACAATTATTATCTATCTATATAAATAAAAATAAATCGCCGAAATGTATGTACGCTCATAACTTCCGAACTTCGTTATTGCCAGGACAAGGTTTGTATAAAAGAAGCAGGGAGCTCTGGCATAATAAAATTTGCATAAATAATTGCAATTGGTGGTCCGCGAGCTGCTTGAAAACTGAATGTACTGGGACTGAATGTATGGAATGCGGGAGGGGGAGGGGAGAAAGGAACTCGGGAGGGGGGAGGGGAACTTGAGAGGGGGGTTTGCGGGACGTTGGAAGCAGGAGAGGGAAGTGGGGAGAGGGAAGGCGGAGTAGGAACGCGTGAGGGGTAGGGGGTACGGGAGAGGAAGGGGAGGCGGAAGGGGAATGGGACGAATGGGAAAGGACACGCAGGGAGAAACAATTTATTTATTAAATGGCATAGCAACGCATGCCGGGAACCAGCTAGTTATTATTATAAATAACTCGGTGACCCGGCAAACGTTGTTCTGCCATATAAATTATTTCTAGTGAATATTTTGCTCACGCACACAATTAGATAAATTAAAATAAATCGTACAAAATTTTGCACGCACTGAAACAACAAATGCTGAATGAAATGTCAAAATGACGCGACGCTTCTCGTGAATGGCTTGCGCATGTGTGGATGAAATTACGATGAGGCAGACTTAGCGCCATCTGTCATTCAACAACAATTTTGTTCTGTTTGAAATACGAACGACGTGACGGTTAAATTTGTTCATACAAAAATACTAAAATCGTGATTAAAAAGTGGAGGGTGGCGGTAGGAGGGTGAAAATTTGGGGTTATGTGTATTTTTTGATGCTAAATAAAAAAAAAACAAAAACTCTTTTTTTATAGAGACATCCTAATCACCTAGCAGTATGAAATATACTTTATGACCTATTCTCATATACCTTTACCAAATATACATAAAAAAAATAATAAAAATCGGTCGAGCCGTTTTGGAGGAGTGCCACCACAAACACCGTGGCACGAGATTTTTTTATGTATAGATGTAATTTAGGTTGTGAGTACGAAACTGTGATTACGTAAATCTAATGCTGTCTAATGTCTAATGTTTGTTCAGTAAACGTGAGTAATTTGTGCCGCGTTCTTAAGGCTCTGCAACAGGGCCCGAAAAGAAGAAGATGGAGATATACGAAATTACGAATGTTAGAGGAGAGCGCTAACATTTACAGCGACAAAATCGATGCGAAAATTGCGAAAATTTAACTCGTTTAAAATAGAGCAAAAATCTCGCGGGCATTATATCTTAAACAGCATTTAAAGAAACACTGTGAATTTTTCTTACATATAGGTAACTTGTAAAATAACTGAAACAAACGTATTAATAATAATTTTTGGAGCATACTTTGCGATTTTTTTCTATCGAGGGAATTTTCTATAATTTGCGTTTCGGCGCGGGCAAAGTCTAGATATTATCTTCAAGAATAACATATATATATTTTTTAAGAGCTTTAAAACACACCGTGTTTAAGGGAAATATTTATTTATTTACGCCTATTCAGGCTTTTACATACATATATATATATATATAACAATATTAACGAAATTATATTAGTAAATAGTGCTGGAAACTACTGTTTAAAACCCTTGCACAAAAATAAATACAAAGTAAAAATATTAGCTTTTGAATTTAAACCACACAATATGTAGGTACAAAATGTAAAAAATCCGAAATAGTTTTTTTTTTCTTTCAGCCGACTAAATACTGCCGATGTGTTAGTAAATTTTAATAGCTTTATCAAAATATTCCCCTGTTTGATGAAAAAAACTTCAATAAGGTATGCTTATATAATTGTTATGTCTGCCCTTTCCTCGGCAGATAGTAATAATTAAATACAATAGGTTCTTTGAATATAAAAGTGTTTATTTACTGGAATAACCTAGCTGGATGGCTACGACTGTTTACTATTCGGGGGTAGGTAAATCTCTGCGGCCTTGCCCGTGGAGCTCGTCAAGTCTATCGCTGAGACTGCTTCTTGTACGCCAATGCCATCTGGCGAGCTATGGTGCAAGCTACATGCTTACCGCCATCTATCGTATTCTTTCCATATGAAATACTTAATTACTCTACATCACAATAATAAAATTGATGTACTAAATATATCAACAACATCGGAGTATTTGTTTCCAAGCTGTTGAATCCATCGCATAGGAGTGTAATATTGGCTTGTTGTCTTAGAATTGCTACAATAATATGGTAGGTACTATCTTGTGACTGACCTGCCTGGAGTATGAAAAGAGATTTCATATAATAAATCAGGGGTATCAAACATTGAATTAATGATTTTACACAAACAGGTTAAATCGGAAATGATTCTACGATCCGATAATTTTATTAAATTTAATAAACAAAGTACGTTATCGTAATTTAGGCATTCACTAGGAATACCCATTTTAAAATACACATATCTTAAAAATTTATTTTGGATTCTTTATGTATTATTGCAAGATTTAAACCCGAACTAAATCTCTTTTCATACTCCAGGCAGGTCAGTCACAAGACAGTACCTACCATATTATTGTAGCAATTCTAAGTCAACAAGCCAATATTACACTCCTATGCGACGGATTTAACAGCTTGGAAACAAATACTCCGATGTTGTTGATATATTTAGTACATCAATTTTGTTATATAAGCATACCTTATTGAAGTTTTTTTCATCAAATAGGGGAATATTTTGATAAAGCTATTAAAATTGACTAACACATTGGCAGTATTGTGTCGGCTGAAATAAAAAAAAAACTATGTCGGATTTTTTACATTTTGTGCCTACATATTGTGTGGTTTAAATTCAATACCTAATATTTTTACTTCGTATTTATTTTTGTGCAAGTGTTTTAAACAGTAGTTTCCTGTTTATTTACTAGTATAATTTCGTTAATATTGTTATATATATATGTAAAAGCCTGAATAGGCGTAAATAAATAAATAAATAAATGAAGATAATAGGTATGTATATATGCGGATGAATTGAACGTACCCGAGATTCATGCACCATATGGAATTACTTGATGTAACAAATAGATTTGGCTTGGAAACTAGACGTTATGCAAAACTTGCAATTCTTAGTTTTAACATAATCCATAACCGTATTGACAGCCCATTACTCTTGGAATGTTACGGCTTATACGTGCCTGAAAATTTCAGCCGTAGTCGTCGACACGACTTGTTCAAAATACCATACGGCAGAACAGATGTTCAACACAGCATAGGATGACAAGAGGAATGGTGCTGTTGAACGAAATATCGGAAACACTAGATATACATATATAACTCTTCTTTACATAGACTTAAGATTTTTTTGTATAATAATCATCTTCCTAGGTGTTAAGACTGTCAAAATGAGAAAATTGTACAGTAATTGGGTAATAATCTGTTGTACAATTAAAAAAAAATAATAATAATCTTGGTTGTTCATAATCGAAGTATGATACAGTTAAAAATTTCCAAAACGGATATCGTCACCTTAGCGCAGTGGTTCGCGCATTGGCCCGAAAGTCCTGGGTTTGTGTGCCAGAAGAGCCAATATATTTTTCTAATTTTTGTGTTTCCAGATTTTCGATAAGGTTTTGCTAATATTGTCTTCATTTTATTAAATAATACATTTTTCTTCTTCATTTTATGAGATTTTTCACGGATCTGCGCTGAATGTAACTGTTTGGTTTTCAGGGGCCGGCTGATGTTTCCTTGCTTAATGTGATGCAGTGTGAAAACTACGAGAAACTCCCCAGCAGTGTCGTTCTTGATAAAAAGAAATTCAACCGAACCGTCGAACTATTAAATGGAGTTATCACGTTAGACATGGACTTGGATGAAAGTGTGGCAGTAAGTTCCAATTTGGGTTGTTTTTAGGGTTCACATAAATCAAAATTAAATCAACTCAACATGAAAAGAAAAAAGATTTCAATGATTTAGGCACATTTATTATATTATATAAAACCCTTATCAGATGCATGCTCCCAAAAAATCATGTCGACATTTATTACCCTTTTACTTCAATAATACCAGGACACTGCTTATCAAAATTCTCCGTTTCCGATACTTCACAGTCTCGGAAATAAATATTCTAATCTAGGTGATATATTTCATCTTAAAACTAATCAGTGTAAATGTTGTAATATTCTATCACTTTTATACTTCTAGACACAAATAGGTTTACATAATTTATGCAATTTTTGTTTATATTGAATGCGGGACTTCTTATCACGAAAGGTTCTGGGTTCGAGTCCCAGTTACGACCAATATCTTTTTCTGTATTTCTGTCTCTTGTTTTCTTTCATGTTTTCGTTCAGATTATTTATTATCTACTTTTGCAATGATATATTACGTTGATGGGAATAACCTTCAAAGTTATAAAAAGAGAGTTTTTCTTTTAAAAATTCAATATTAATTATTTTTTGTACCATTTTGTTCAGCAAGTTAATAAAGCAATTCTTTTGTATTTTAAGTATCGGGTTGCCACCTCTTTCCCTCTTGTATTCATGGTGTAGTGTGAATTTTTTATAATACCCCCCCCCTCCTCACCCCCCTTAAAAGTCTCAAACGCCCACAAAGGGGCGTTATCGCCCACGTTGAGAACTTATGATGTAAGTAAAGAAACGACAAATAAAAATATAATGTACCGTCACGCGTCATGCCTAAACGAGTACTTACATTAATTTAAAGAGAGTATATTATGCTTTATGCCACTCTCGATTGGAATATGGAGTAATAGGTTGGGGCTCAGCAGCATCTAATCACATAAAACAACTTAAGGTAACTCAGAATTGCATCATAACGACCATACTAAAGGTCCCCATAAGGACGTCAACAACAGAAATTTTTAAATAGTTTGATGTTCCAAGTCTATGTCAATATATATAGAAAATCTATGCCAAAAACATTCTAGTACATCACCACAAAAATTATACAGAGGCAAACACCTCACATGCTCATAAAACCAGAGCCAAACAAACAGACATACTTAATATACCAAAGTGTAACTCTTCATTTGGACAAAGAATTTCTTAATTTTTGGCAGTAACGTTGTATAACAAACTCCCACTAAGTATCACACTAATTATAACAAAAAATAGCTACATTTAATGTCCTTAAGGACATTAAATGTTGCTATTAAATATATATTAAATGTCCTTAAGGACATTAAATGTTGGCTGAAGGAACTATCGGAAAATGAACTTAATAGTATACTTAAAACATCGTCATAGAAGTTTCTGGAAAACCTTATCCAAACAATCGTCTGCTTGTTTAGGAATAAATACATCTCAAAACAAGTAATCGCATTATACTTTCATAAGACCAAAAACGTCTCCAGCGACCTTTCATTTTAAAAGCTACATATCTCTCTTCCTCTAATGCAAACATATGTATTTTTCTTTTAACCAGAAAGAGAACGAAATAATGCTTCTTATTTTCTTTGAAACATGAAAGCTATCTTGCTCGATCCAAAGTGACGGTTTCAAAATTTACGCGCGATACTGAGGCATCCGGATTGTGAGGTGCGAATATATTGAACCAAGCAGACGGGTTAAACTATAGAAGTCGCTGAAAACTTATCCAAATCATAGTCCCCCTCAGCACAGGATCTCCTATTGAGGAGGATTACAAATATATTTTCTATTTTATATATTATATACCTAATATGTTTCATATAAAACTGTAAAAAATAATAACCAACCAACCTTCAGCTTCATTGTTAAAAATTTTCCAAGTACCAAAAATTGAAGACCTCTATAAAAAAGTTTCAATACTACAAATATTCAAAGAAAATGTAACTAAAAAATTTACACTCAACTCATCATTAAGGCATAAATTTAACATCCAAATCCCTCTATTTTCAACACAAAAAATGCACAATAATTATATTTACAAAGGCATAAAATATTTGAATAGTCTTCCGGAAGAAATTTAAAAAAATAACAGATTTCGTAGTATTCAAGAAAAAGGTCAAATTAATCTTTTTAAAAAATCAACAACCATAACATCACCCATCAAAATGTTATAACTTCAATTCATGTCATATCCAAATTAACATCACAACTTAGTTTATATTTATTATATACACTAAGTAAAATGTATGTTATAAAAATGAAATAATAGTAGTTTATACATCATATTTATATATTTATTTATTTATTTATTTACACATATACGGCACAACACGTGCCATTAACATAATTGACATACTTTTAATAGTACAACAACATGAAGAATAACAGTATAAATGTTAGTAAAATTTTATATGAGAAAAAAGGTGAAAAGAAGTAGTGTATAAAAACTATAATGTATAAAAGTAAATTATAAAGTGAATAGTATAAAATATGAAGTATTAAGTACAAACTATAAATTATTAGGTAAAAGTAAAAATAAAAATTTAAAGAGAGAAATAAAACAATAAAATGTAAAATATACAAATAAAAGATACCTATCTCAAGGTACCTACAACGATTTAAATATAAAATATAAAAAGTAACAAATCTTGGATTATGTTAACCGATATGATAAATTTTACAAGTACCTATGATTTCTAGTGCATTGATAGTTTTAGAGTGAAATATTGGTAGGCATATTATGTTTATATGATGTATTATATTTACGCGGTACTAGTAAATATATAGTTTATATTTATTGTATACTGTAAGTATAATGTATGTTATAAAAATGAAATAGTGTAAAATAACTCCTATGCCAAGCTCAATAGCTTGTACTCTTCATTAGCGTAGAAATTCATTAAATCATGTTCTTGTCATTAAATAAAAATAAAAAATAAAAATAAAATATATAAATATACAGTTACTAAATAAATAAAAAATTAAAAAATGTAATAGCGAAAATTTGCTTTTTAACATTACAGATGTACATAAATTTGGCAAAATGGGGGGACGGTGGGTACAAGCCGAACTTTATAATGATTAACCATACCAATGCGTGCCGCCTTTTCTTCCAGTACTTTAACAAGAGTGTGAAGGAAGTTCTCTCTGCCGCGGGCCGTACTCCATCCTGTCCCATAAAGAAGGTATTGAAATATTGCCTTAAAATCTTAATCTATTTGTTAGTGTGTATTTTATACCCAGTCTATAGGCGGCGGTTCGCGCCGCGAACACGACCCGCTACCGAGGCCAGAGACGGAGATAGTAGACCGCGACATGTGTGTCTCGGTCTCTTCGGCACGTACTGTGGGTGGAGACCGAGACCGCGACTGCCTTCGCCTTCTGTATAGCGCAGTCTGTCCATGAAGTCAGTTGTGTTGTACTGTTATTAATTTACACTAATGGAAACCCAAGTAGAGTTACTAAAAAAAGATTACCTATTAAGGAATTATATTCAACTAGAGACCGAGAAGGATCATTATCACTGTTAGTGAAGAATCACCCATTGTTTGACAACAATATGTTCAGGACTTATTTTAGGCTGAACAAAACACAGTTACAAAAAGACAATGTTTACAAAAGGAAGAATATCATTCTACTAATATTATAAAGGTGAAAGTTTGTATGGATATATGTTTGTTACTCTTTCACGCAAAAACTACTGAATAGATTTTAAAAATTCTTTCACTAATAGAAAGCTACGTTATTTGCGAGATCTATAGGTTATATATATTGGTAAGCTCTGGCGTTATGAATAATCTCTGGCGCTATGAAATTATTTATCATATGTTTTCTGTCGCTAACAAAATCGATTTATTGCAAACGCCAATTGTCGCCTTGGAAACGATGTTTTTTTTATTATTAGTTTACTATGGACATCCCTTTGATGTTAAAATTCAAATATGTATAAAATACTAATTCCTACTTTACAGAATGGATTTTAATGAAACTTTACAATAATATGAACATTCAGAGCTCTGGCATTACGAAATTTGTATGAAAAAATTGCAATAGGTGGCACGATTAGTAAGATATCTATAATTCTTTAATCGATTCAAATTATTAGGGAAGTAGGTACTTCAAATAAATACGCTTAAATATTTTCTAAAATAGAACTTTTCTTAAAGAATCTTTGTTTTGCAAAATGTCATTCTCAAATTTTGACATAATGTCCCCCACCAATTATTGTTTTAATTGGATAGACAGGTATCGTATTTTTTAAGTATAAAACTGCCGTACTGGATTTTTTGGCAGAATATAAAAAGAAGAATAATAATTCGTACTTAACCACTCGAACGATCGCGCGTCAAAAATCTTTTTTCTCCGATTGCTCGCGGTTTTTTGGCGACGATTTTGAATATTTTCCGCCAACATTAAAAAAATCATACCTCCGAATTTTAACATGAAGACATAAAACTGATTGTAGTGCTTTACAGCCAATGAATTCACCTATATTTTACTAATTATCCTATATTTTTAGAATTCATAGATAAATTATTAAAAAATCTTAAACTTTATAAATGCGCGAAATTTGTGTTTTTGTGATTTGAAATTGCCGCCAGTAGCAGTTTTAAATATCTTTATTGAATATTTTCTATGTTTTTATGTTCTCTATGGCCTGTTTGATAACCACAGATGCAAGAATATAATAGAAAAATAATTTTTTGGATGTTTATGATCTCTTCAAAAGTTTGGTCGGAAAATGATTTTGTAAAATTTGAGTGCGTGATGTGCAAAATTGAAATCACTGTATTATAATATTTAATGAATTTACCACAAAAACTGGTATTACATTAGAAAGATACATTAACTGCCTACAATTATTTATAAGGATAGTTGCCGTGTTGGCTTTATTTGATTCATTTGATGAATTATACAGAGAGCCTATTTCACGATGTCAAAATCATGGTGATACTTTTTCAATATTTGTAAATTAGAACTGGAGATTTGTAACCATGTTTTTATATAACGTGCAAAACAAGGAAATAAGGCTTAAAATGAAATATATATCATAGATATACACATTGCCAATATTTCAGAGGGATACTTTGCAAGTTGATGAAATCCACCAATATTTGACGAAAAATCACTTCTGACAGCTACCTTAAGGTCAAGCTACATAGGGTAAATCAGAATATGTAAAATGATGATGATGATAAAATTGTATATATATCAAACCTTTGTATGAGCGTCGAATGGCAAACAATATCATTGTGATAATTTTATATCTAAAAGCAAAGGTATCGAAAAAAAATGGTGGAGGGGAAAATAATTGATGGAACCCATAATTGATTTATTTAATTATTAAGCCCTATTATTCTTTTAAATCAATTAAATTAATATTACAGTTTTAGTTTTTTTTTTTTACATTAACTCCACACAGGAGGCCCTGAGGAAAATAATTTCCCTCAGGGCCTATGTCATCTGGGATGCTGTGTGGAGGGTCTTTTTGAGGAGAGGAAGGAATGAACATTGGTCTTGAAGAGACTCATGTTGTAGGACGGAGGAAACACAATAGTTACAATGAAAGAGCAGTATATTGATTTAAACATTGTTTACACACTTTATCATAATAAAAATGTATTCAATTTATATTGGTTTATTCATAATTTAAGAAAATCAATACATAATGTCATTGTGCCTCGATGTAGAGTGAGACTCAGTATCAGTGTCGTGTCGTCCGTCATATCTTCCGTTATGTCTTCCGTTATGTCTTCCGTCATGTCTTCCTGGTCTGGATTTGTCGATTCAGCCTGTCTGGAAATGGTCTTTCCCGTATAAATTTGGAATTTCCAAAGATAGCCAGTCTTGGACTCACAAAGCTGGTAATGGTAAGCCCACACTGCGGCCAACGTTCCAACTTCAAACGTTTGGACGATCGTGTGGAGGGGTGTTCGTACGTTGGAAGTTCGAGTTGGAAGGTTGGAGTTCGCGTTGGCCCGGGATCGCCTTCGAGGCGATCCCGACGGCCAACTCACACGAACCAGCCTGCCGCAGCTGTCCACACCGTGCCGCGTACTATTAAAATGACTATATTATTACGGAGAGTGGTATAACAATTGTTTGAAAACATGTCGTGTATATAATTATATGATTATACGTACGTTATAATTGTAGGCAACTGAAAAAGATACAGCGTAGCTACAGCTGTTTCATGTCCGCCATTTTGGAGTACGGAATTCGGGGTTGGAGGGTTGGCCGCAGCGACCACACGATGGGTTCAGTCTGGACGTAGCATAAGACTTTATACCCGCGCTGGCCGCTTTGGTTTTGATCACCTGGACGAATCCCTAACGGCCTTTATAGCAGAGTAAGGATTCATCCAGTGAGATGTCTTGCTCGGGCAGGTATAAAGTCTCAAACTTATTTGAGAGATGGTCCAAGACGGGCTGAATCTTTTGTAATCTTCGCACAGATAACGGTACACCAGAAGAAAGACTTTTATTGTTGGTGAAGTGAAGGAATTTTTTAATTGGAAGAAAACGATTATAATCTATGGCTCGGCTGAAATAAGGCATGGCGGTGAGTTTTTTTTTTAATAGAAGTAGTCTTTTTCAACAGGAATGGGACTAATACCTTGATACATTAAAATTGCCAAGAATACATACATTTCCTCTTTATTCGTGGGAACCCATTTATTGGTACGCGCATGGCGCTTAAATTGTTTTTTCGCAATCCATTGATCTGCATACTTGTTGGTCTCTCTCGTGATCAGTTCAATGACATCTGCATCAAAGATTTTAAGAAAGGCATTCACAAGTTTGCCCATTTCGTCGGTATTGAAAGTTGGTCCTGGCGTGCCTGTGAATGTCTCCCTCCACTAAAACGTGAGATATCTTTGGACCAATCGAAAGAGTAACCTTCAGGCGGCAAAATCGCATGCATTGCCTCACTATCTACCTGGTCTTGTCTACTAAAGTCTATGGCCATAGCGGAGTTAGGTGAAACGTTGATAATATTATGATAAGGTATTGGTGGCATGTAGAAGGTATCCTCATCGCTCTCTTTGTGGTCGACGTCGCTCATTCTGTCCATATCCATTTCTGAAACAACAGAAAACCCAAATTAATTTAACGTGTCTATATTACGATTACCCACTGCCTCTGGTACGGCTTTTGACTCGCAATACGATGGTCGCGGGATCGAATCCCGGCATGGGCAAATAAATTTGATTTGAATAATTAGTGTTATTTTCACACAAAATTCATTTAAAATAATATATAGTCTATTTGCGGCACGTTCCAGAGTGGAAGATACCCTCAGTATCGCCCTGATGTAAGACACCATTCAGAATTGAAAAGTTGCTTCAAATGGCTTTACCGTGTTTGGTGACCAGTTCTAAATAGCCAGGAACTTTCCCACCTCCCTCTTCCACACCTCCTTCCCCTCCCCGCTACCTTCAGCCTCACAACATACCCCGATTGGGGATGCCATAGTCTCACTGGCTCCGGCTGAGGCTCTTGTGAGGTATTCATATAAATAATAAAATAAAAAGTTAATCAAATACTTGAGGCGGCCAATGTCAGGAGTCAGAATAGCACAGTCAGGTAGGTATGGAATGAAGAAAAGAGTGTGTGTGCCAAGAACGAGTTGCATGGCGGTCCATCCTCTCTGCCTACCCCTGCAGGGAAATGGCGTGCAGGTAAGTTAGTTAGTTTTATAACTCACGGTTTCCAAGTACCGACTCTTCTTGATAGAGAGCTGCCTCGTCCACGTTGTCGGTTCTGCCCATGTCTGACTCTGAAATAATAGAAAACACAAATTTACAGTAGAATTCGGATATAATGACTTTGCATTTAACGGTCTACCGTTTTAAGCGACGATAATGGAAACTCTAGTAAGGTTTCATAGCTTTTAGTAGGAAAACATATCTGTTTAAAGTGACCAACTACTTAAAGCGACCTATTTTAATGATAATTTGTCCGGTTACAAAACCCAACTACCAATACAGCCTCGCTTTTGACTAGGAAGCTCGACACAATGAGTCCCGTGAAGCGAAAGTGTTTTTTCAATTGATGAAAAAAGTGCTGTATTACACCGTTTCGAAGCCGGTGAATCACATGTAACCCTCGCAAAGGAGTTCGGCATGTCTCATTTCTCATTCTACAATACCCGTTACAGAAAAAAAAAGATAGAATCCTTGTTTAATGCCAATGTTTTGAAATGTAAGGCCCTCCGTTCATGGAGATACTTACAAACTATATGATTGTGACGAAACCACAAGTACTCTGCATATATACCACTCTTTAATGCTGGTTTCCGTACACGGCACTATCCGGAATATACTGAACTTGATCATTTTTTACGTGCAGCCGTGGAGTTTACACGATGTCATATGACTTTTTCCCAACATCAATCCATGCCATCTCCACTAAATCCTTTTTTATGTATTCTGGTAAAGTATCGTTACATAAACATGCATTTTTTCTACTTCCAGAACAAATCTAACATTACTTTCATGTTCCGATGCCATTTCTGTCAAACGTCAAACGAAAAGTATCAGACACAAATGATGCAACGCGTCGCGTGCGTTCAGCACCGCCGCGCCGGTTGCGTGAAACTGATTTGATACCGACAGACGTCGCATAGCGCCCCGTACACGGTGCTACCAGCAAAATCGTACGGGGGGTACTTACGATCGGCGCATATGATACGCTCACGAGGATCGAGTAGCTTGTAAGTAGCGTCATGTATGGAGGCACTTAACGTTTCAGGACATTAACTCAAGTACAAACATATTATGCATTGTCATTTGTGAAACTATGATGTCGGTATTCACAATGCTGTGCGAAGTTCTTACTATCGAACAAAAATTAGCCAAAACAAACTCAAATTTCAGACTTTTTACGTTAGTAACTACATATTTACTTGCATAGAATGTAGGTACATCATATCTTTTTGGATTACAGTACATTTTGTATGTTTGTTATGTGGAATTTTTAAGTACTATGCTTATCTCCTGCCAATATACCAACAGTGAAACTGTGCTAGGGATATCAATATAAAATATAGATAATTGATTTTATTTTGAGCCCCTGGTATGACATTTCAAAAAATAAACTCACCGTTCCCAAACGCCGACAATTCTTGGTAGAACGGCACGTCCACCCACAGCTCGCTGTGGTAGCCGGCTTCCGGAGAGAAGAGTTCCCCACACTGGAGTTCCCCACTCCGCGATGTCCCATCTAACGGCTCCGGAGATGCTGCCTGGATTGGCGTAATTGGTGCATTGGGAGCCATTGATTGGGTCTGTGCGGGAGTGGACATCCACGGTGGTGGAACGGGTCTTGGCAATGGTGAAGGTGTCCCTTGTGAAAAGGGACACGTTATTCTCTCCGGAGAAGTAATTCTGAAAACATATACATAAATCATATGAATTGTTCTCATTCACGTGTGAAATAGTAAGTGCAGTATGTAAATAAAGAATAAAATTAGAACTCTGTACAATATGCACTGAATGTGCCAAATGGACAGAGCGCTGATCTTACCAACTCTCACTGTAACAGTGGAACTCACTGTAGCCGGAAGGAAGCAGGCAGGGCCCTAACAGCCTTTAGGGCCTTGACGCGATCCTCTCGCACCTGTAGCAAAGCAGGGTCACCGTTTAAATAAATACAAATATATGATGAATTCAACGGCCACAGCAAAGTACTTTCATAAAAAAACATTAAAAAATACTAACACTCCAGACGAGGCTGCAATTGCAGCTCTGCGTTGACTCTCACGTCCACGTGTAGGTAGTCCGGCACCAGCTGGTACTCCATCTGCAGCTCGTACCCCACCTCTCCCTCTTCCTCTGCCACCTCTTGCAGTCAGCACCACTCTATATATTTTAAATTGAAAACAATTAATGTAGGTAAGTACAATGTTTAAATTTTGTTAAATGTTGCAGTAATAAAAATTTTTAAAATAATTATTTAATTCTGGGTCGTGGAGTGCTCCCTCTCCCTGGACGATAGCTGTTTCTGCACAAATTTGGTAAAAGTAAACAAATTAATTGATTATACAACTAAATAATTAAATTTTTATTGTGCGACGAAGGCTTTACACCATTTTACATCTAAAAAAAGTCAGACTTTTTGACATATGACTTTAAATAATTGGACAGCAAATATCTGTATTAATAATGAACCAATTCAAATAAAACTTATATTTATCTCTTTGTTATGAATCACTCTGATTGAATAACTATATTTCAAATGCGCGAGTGCAGTATTTAAGAAATTATTGTAAATCAAAAACAGATGACGTCTTCAGTCGACGCATTTTTACACAAAACATCGAGCAAAACAATATATTAACAACAAATGAATTAAAAACGCATTTCAAAGATAGATAATTCAATCATGATAACACAGATATATAATTATGCGTTAAAAACCCAATAAATGAATTACTTACGGCATTTTAGGTAGAGACCATAATTCGTCGAAATAGTCAAAATCTTTATTTTGTTTTTTGACAGGACGCCTTAGAAAACCGCGAAAACTCATTGAATAACACTTCAAAGACAACCGATAAGGTCATAGACATAAATAATATTTTATCAGCTATTCGATAAAACAAATAGCTGGCCATGGAAAGGTTTTAAATAATTATAATTAATATTTTACGAATGGTAGAAAAATCGGTCGATTTTTCGACCGATATCAATCGCAGAAAAATAAAAGTGGTCGATTTTTCGACCGAAATCGTTCCAGTGGTTAATAACTATCTATAAAAATGAATCACCAAAATGTATGTATGCGCATAAACCCGAACGACTGAACCAAATTGGATTATTCTTTTTTTTGTTCGTTTTTTTTGTATAAAACTTTTTTGTAGTTCTGGTATTATGAATTTTGTATAAGAAATTATAACAGGTGGCATGCGAGCAGTTTGAAAACTGAATGTATCGGGAATGAATATGTGGAATGCGAGAGGTGAGTGGGGGGAGTGAGGAGGGGGAAGGGGAGGGAGAGGAGGGTGGGGGGAAGGGGGTTAGGGGATGGAGAGGGGGGAGGGAAGGAAAGGGAAAGGGGAAGGATGGAGGAGGTTGTGGGGAGGGGTAGGGGGTGGGGGGAAGGAGGTTGATAGGGGGGGGAGTGGAGTGGGGGAGGGGTGGGTGGAGGGGGAGGGGGATTGATGGGGGGAGTGGAGTGGGGAGAGGGAATGTGGAGGAGGCTGAGTGGAAATCCCCTAATGCCATGCGAGCGAAGCCGCGGGAAAAAGCTAGTTGAAAATAATTTTAATTTAATTTAATTTTAAAATTAATAATTTATAATTTTTTTAAATTTGTTAATTTAATTAAATTTTTTTTCGGAATCTAATTGTGCATTGTATATGCTGTCTGATCAGTTCAATCAGCTTCTCATGGTACTAGTCAGAAAAAGCGGTCATTTTTTGCAACAAACATCCACACTTATCAAGCGCGACGCGAGACACTACTTGTCCGGGGCGGCGACCGTCTTGCTGTCTCCCGTCTCCCGTCTCTGTCTCCTGCCTCGGTCGAGCGCACGAACTGGCCCCCATACAAAGCTAAACAACAAGTACCCGTTGCGGTCGCCTGTCTCCGTCTCTGGTCTCGGTCTTCGGTCGCGGTCGCGGCGCGAACCGCCGCCTTAACTTCTTTCGCATGTTGGGGGGTCAAAGGGGGACATCTAAATCTGCGAGCCAGTCTAAGGCCTTAGGCGTTGCCCTGTGGACCTCATCAATCCCGCCGGGGAATGAATGTACCGGGCATTGGTTGACCACACGTTCGGTGGTCTGCACCGCACCGCATTCACATATTGACGACTCTTTAAGGCCCCATCTATGCATTATGTGAGCACACGGCTATGGCAAAACTTTAGCCTATTGATGGCGGACCAGAGTTTGCGAGGCAATGAGAACCCAGGCTGTCTCTCAGTGGGGTCTTGAATGAGATAATCAGTAACCGAGTCCAGTCTAACTAACTCACCATCACGCTGTTTTCCAGCAGGGATAGACAGAGAGGCGTCTCTGTACAAATCAGAAGTGCGCCCCACGGTTGAATTTGGCAGCCACTTCTGGTCTGGAGCTCCAAAATATCTGAAAAATACCCTCGAAACGGGCGTCGATAGATTCTTCCATCTTAACAAACCGATTGCAATCTTTAGAGCGCAGACGTGGGTGGGAATGCTATCCTTGTTGTACTGCGATATTTCAATGGAAGATGCACCGAGGAACTAGCGTCATTGATCCCTTAGGCACCGCTACATAGTGCCCAATATATGTACATGAGACTAAAACCAGCCTAATCAATATGGCAGATTGCAATTAAGGCTGGTTTTAGTCTCACGCTCACCGTCAGCGCTCATCGATCAGCGCGTAGTTCGTCAACGCTGAGGCTCCGCGTGGCTCGTTTCAGTATCGTACCGACCGCCTTACTGTATAGACGAAGACCAAAATGCGGAGTGAATTAGTTATTGCTGCTTTATACTACCTATCCCAAAAAAACAAAAATCGGCGACGACGAAGACTCCATGTTCATCCATTGATTGAGCAGAGAGCCGTTGCAGGAGACTTTGTCTTGTTATATATTTTCGAACAATGTGTCGACAATATCCTCCCAGGCTTTATTTCTTGCATCTTTATTTTTGTAGAGTGGATTGGATGCATCCCACAATTTCTTCTTCGGGCGTACCTCATCGATAACTCGACCTGTATCCACTTCGCGATTTACCATGACTGTACACGCTGACGACGTCCGCTTCGCTCGACACTAGAACGCTCACTGAAAGCAGAGGCGCTCGTACGATCGTCAGCGCCGACAGCTACGCGGCGCCGACGCGCGACGCATACGGCCGCATAGCCATCAGCTCTGACCACCATGCGCGCTGATAGCTACGCGTCATTCAAAAACGCTTCCTAGAAGTTCATATATCTCGACCATCAGCGCCGACGGTGCGCGTGCGGTCAGCGTAAGACTAAAAACAGCCTAATATTTATATCTGTCGGGATTGAAATATGTTTTATATTGTGATTTTAGGGTACAATTCTCGTCAACGATTACGTTTTTGACTCCCGAGACTTGCCCGATGGGATGATGTATGGAAAATTCAGAAACACAGTTACTTTTGTTAAAAATGGCGAAGTGGTGTTATGTTACGTTTGGACTTTCGAAGCAAAAATGAAAAACATGATTGGTTAAAACTTAAATAAAATTACATTTACCAACAATTTAAACCTTGGCTGTTGTTTTAATGATAAAAGTGAGACATATTACTGTTGTGTTTTATTAATGTTCTCTTCTTTTTAAAAGAAAGAAACATTCCCAGCTTATGAATAACCCAACAGTGTTTGAAAATCTCCTACTACCACCACAGTATGCGGAAAATTTTGCTTGTGTTGTGATGGAGGACTCAGCCAGCCGAGGAATCCTACCCGCGTCGCCCGGGTGGGACCCGCTCAGCCATTGACCCGCTCAGCCACTGACCGGACAAAATCTTTTCTTTCCCGCCAATTGACATATCGTCAAGTAAATTATGTTTTTACTACGTAGGTACATTTTTTTTTTACATGAGCTCCACACAGGAGGCCCTTAGGAAAATAATTTCCCTCAGGCCCTATGTCATCTTTGGGGATGCTGTGTGGAGGTTTTTTTTAAGGAAATGAAGGAGAGGAGAGTTCCGGGAAGGAAAAGGGTTTAAGGGATGGGTAGGAATCTGGGGTTGAGTGGGTCCTGGTCATCCGCCTCCAAAACCTAGACCAACCTCACCCCATGAACCCGAGCACTCCTGCTAAATCACCAAACGTAGCGAACCACTTGGGGTGACCTATGGCAGAGGTGTTGGTTATCCAATAACGGTTCCCGGGGCGGCGGTACCCATTCCCGCCTCCTAAATTGTTGTAGATATTTGTTTCAGATATTCGTGTTTTTGTTTTATTATGCAATATTTTGACATCATAAATAAATATTTTTAATTAATTGATTTCCGGTGGATATGGGATTTTAAATATTTTATATATTTTATATATTTTTTTATGGGATTTTTTCGTCTGTAAGCTAAAACGTTACAGAATAAAGAGTTTTTGTAAATTACTAAATACTAGTTTGGCAATATGGGATATTGTTTAGATATTTCATCCAGGGTCTGACAGTCTACAGGCCTTGCCACTTCTGTAAACTGGATGCGTGTGTTGTAAAGGTATTTAACACTAGAAAGACCGGGTACTACTCCATACCTATAAAGACCACGACCGTCACTTTGACGGCTGATCACTTTTTTTAAATTGGGAGGCGGATGTGGGTACCGCTGCCCCGGAAAGCATTTATTGCATAACCAACACCTCTGCCATAGGACTTCAAGTGGTTCGCTACGTTTAGTGACTTAGCAGGGGTGTCCGGGTTCATTTGGTGCGGTTTGTCTGAGTCTAGGTGGCGAATACGTTTGCCCACCTACTGTTTAGTTGACCGGATCGGGAGACACTTTTTGAGGGAGACACTTATCTTATCCTCTCCAGCAGGACCTTTCTCCTCCCGTCGCCTTGCACCGCAGTGGGAGGGATGGATTCATTCGTCCGTCACTCCTGGATACATTTACGAATTTTACCTATTTATCTCTCACACTTTTTTCCTTCCGAGAACTTCCTCACCTTCCTTTCCCTAAAAACACCAATGCACACATAAATGCATACAGCATCCCCAAAGATGACATAGGCCCTAAGAGTTTTTTCCTCGAGTCTTCCTGGAAAAAACATGTGAGTGCAAAATGCTGTAATTTTAGTACAAGCATGCGTTATGTTTGAACAATATCGAATTGTTACGTTTTTTTTATAAAATTAAATGCACTCTCCGAAAACGGGTTTCTTACAATTATCACACGTGTCATTTATTTGGTTTTTATTATATTTTTTACTAATTTGGCACTGTTGTCTTTCAGAAGTTTTATTTTCCGGTTTCTTTTCTTTTTCGTTTACGTTAGCTCCACAAAAAAGCCCTAAGGAAAATAATTCCCCTCAGGGCATTTGTCATCTTTTAGGATACTGTGTGGAGGGTACCTATAGGGAAAGGAAGAAGAATAGGTTCTGGGAAGGAAATGAGGTGAGGGGTGGATGGGAAACTGGGGTTCAGTGTGTTCAAGAGTGGCGGACGTATGAATCTGTCCCCACCACTGCTGTGCAAGGCAATGTTCTGAGACTCCTGCTGGCGAGGTCAAAAGATCACCCTCAACCGTTCTCTGCGGAAATGACCTGCCACGCAGTTGTTTGATAGACGCATCCGCTGCCAAGATCCGGACAAACCTAACCCCATGAACCCGGGCACCCCTGCTAAATCACGAAACAGAGCAAACCTCTTGGGGTGACCTATGGCAGACTTGTTGGTTATCCAATAAATGATTCTGTCAGTTCTTCAGAAGCAAACGCAGCTGGATCAACTCCGGTATTTGTATACTCTGTACTTCTCCAAGAAGCCATAAAATAAATTTGGGCGAAAGATATATTTTTTGGGTATTTTTGTAAATTACATGACAGTGATCAATCAACATGCAGATCGAGTTCGAATGATACACGATACCGAAAGAAAGAGACAAACATAATAGTACTATCATAAACGAGGAGGAATGGGTATGTTGTTAACTTGGGTAAAGAAGGTTGTAAAAAATTTCAGCATTATGGCTCAAACCGTCACATTGACGGCGGCGGTCTTTGTAGGTATAAGTCAATATATCTCAAAAAGTAATTAGACACGTACCTGTTTTTTTCACCATGGTTGTTAAACCATAAATCATGAAATGTAAAAAAAAATCACACCAATACAACAATTATTAAGCATTATATCGTCATTTTACTTCGGGCTGCCGTCAAAATGAAGGCTCCGGTCTTTCTAGTGTTAATAACAACTCTTGATTTAACGTGAGTCAAATATTTTTACAATGAAACTTTTGTGTTACAATAATTTGCACAGGTTTAATATTTATCTTACAGCAGGCAGGGAGAACGAACGCTAAAACCGGAATGAATGTGCATTATCATGCACCTAGCCAGAGAGTGGTGGCCGGTGATACCATTGTATAAAATCGGATAAAAAATAGTGTTTTATGGTTGCGTTGCTTCGCTACACTAGTCAGTTATTATATTTCCTTGGCTTCTGATATTTTTTTACATAAGCTCTTACAGGAGGACCGGAGGAAAACAATTTCCCTCACCTTTTCTTAGAAGATGCTGTGTGGAGGGTACTATCAAGGAAAGGTAGGAGAGAAGCTCTGGGAAGGAAAAAGGTGAAGGGTAGGTAGAAATCTGGGGGTCAGTGTGTCCAGAAGTGATTTTCTTTCAACTGCGGTGCAAGGCGATGGGTGCATGGATGAGTTACCACTTGGGGTGACCTATGGTAGAGGTATAGGTGATATCTTTCTTTGGATTAATGATAACGGCAGTATCAGAGGTTGCAGGCTCGAAACCCGGCATCATAACTTTTTCACTACATTCAACCTCAAAATCAAGAATCCGTAAAAAGATAAATAGAAATCGTCTTAGGAAACTTTGACACCTCTTATCTCAGAATAGGATGTAGTGAAGTTAGATCCACGACCAACCAAGGTGACGATAAGCATGTCTTGTATTATGGGAATAAATTAGTGTAGGTAACATCGAATAAACATCAAAGTAAAAATAATATAATTATTTTTAAGTTTGTTATATTTGATTTGTATTATCACATGTAAAAAACACAAGTAATAATAAATTGAAAAATACATAAAATAAATCAAAAGTATAATATTATATATATATGAAATATATTAATCTTAAAATATCGCTGGGGGATTTTCAGTGGTGAAAACGAGCGAAGGTGTAAAAACTCTTCAAGTTTTGTAGCACTGATTTGTGACGAGGTGTAGTAGATCAGTCAGGTGTAGAGGTCGGGGGCGTGGGCCCTACCAGTGGGCGGCAGACTTGGCAGCGAGGTGGGCGGCCTTAGCAGCTGCTACCTCGGGGGTGTCTACCACACGGCCATCATGTCCCAGGGGAGCGGCTCCATGAGCCCAGGCGCCATGAGGGGCGGCCCAAGCACCGGGGGCAGCCCAAGCTCCAGGGGCGGCCCATGCTCCAGCAGCGGGGGCCCAAGCTCCAACTCCATTAGCAGCGGCCAAGTGGGCGGCCTTAGCCGCAGCAACTTCAGGGGTATCTACGACACGTCCGTCAGGGCCGAGAGGGGCGGCTCCATGAGCCCATGCTCCGGGACCGGCCCATGCTCCAGGGGCGGCCCACGCTCCAGGTCCAGCCCAGGCTCCAGCATGTCCACCGGCCCACTGTCCCCAGTCCTGGCTCTCGGCCAGACCCTCTCCCCTCCATTGACCATCTTCCAGGTGATTTCCGGACACCAAGGCGCCCAGGCACAGGAAAGTTGCGATGAACTGAAATATTCCACAAAAATATATGTTTGAATTAACGATATTAATTTTTTTAAATATTAGTATGGTACGTATTTGTTTATAATTAATTAATTTATTTATTTGTAAGAAACAAACAGATTTTATATCATTACAATGATAATATACCATATAAAGTTGACCGAAGTCATGCCACAGAAGTTTCTTGTGCTAAAGTTAATTGGCAAAGAAGTTTTAATATCTTAAAATTAATTTTGGGTTATAAGAGGGGGAGAGGAAGAGGAATATAGGAAAAGGATAGGAGATGCCCGATTCTTTCCAATCACATCAATCCTTAAAAATTAGACAATGGAATATAATCAAAAAGTATTAAGATTGCTATTTTTTTTTTCTTTGATGGAAAGAATCAAAGAATGTTTATAACCACGAAATTTAAATTATCGAAGTAAGTAAACAATTCGTGAAACAAGTTCTTTGTTTAATATATACCACTTTATTTTAGTATATATTTGTGGACCACTTTTGGTTCGGTTGAACAGTTTATAATGTTTATTGTCCTGAAGAAGATTGAGTTTAACCGAAACCGGTCAACGAAAATATATTAAAATAAAGTGGTTTTAAACAAAGAACTTGTTTTATCTACAATATAAAAATGAATCGCTGAATGTGTTGCTAAGCGCATAACTTTCGAAGGACTGCACCAAATTGGATAATTATTTTTTTTGTGTGTTCGTTATTGTCAGGACAAGGTTTTTATAAAACTTCAGGTGAGCTCTGGCGTTATGAAATTTGTATAATAAAATTGCTATTGCTATGGAAAGTAGAAGGTAGGGAGAGATGGGGGAGGGAAACTAGGGAGGGAGAGGAGAACCAGATAGGGGGGAGGGGGACCTGGGAGGGGAACTCGGGAGGAGGGGTTCGGGGGATGGGGGAAGGGGGGGGGAGTGGAATAGGGAGAGGGAAGGTGGAGGTGACGGAGTGGGAACGCGAGAGGGGAACAGGACGCAGGAGAAGAAGGGGAGGCGGAAGGGGAACGGGACGAATGGGGAAGGACACTCATTGAGAAACAATTTCTTTATTAAATGGCAAAGCAACGCATGCCGGGACCAGCTAGTTTTATAAAAAGATTACTAAGAAATTTTAATAAAACTAATAATTTATTATTGAAACTCGAATAACAAAAAATTATAACGTATTTGGGTTTTGCAACGCAGGTTTGTTTTTATTACGTAGTTTAATTGTAGAAACTGACTTGTGTGACAAAACAATGAGATAAACATAAATAAACAAATTTAAACACCGAATTAACGGAAAACGTTGAATTGTTAATATAATAAACTCACGATTGGGTTCATGTTGCTGGTTGAACGTTAGCCTTTTCAAAAGAAAACTGCGTGTGCT
Source organism: Limnephilus rhombicus (assembly GCA_929108145.2). NCBI lineage: Eukaryota > Metazoa > Arthropoda > Insecta > Trichoptera > Limnephilidae > Limnephilus > Limnephilus rhombicus. The sequence continues at coordinate 42,114,666 of OV815291.1, read as the reverse complement.
TTGTTAATGTAAATTCGAGGCTTTATATGCATGCAAAATCACTTCAGAAGGGAGGGGAAATGACTTCGAGGAAGTAAAAATTAAACTCCTTAAAGTGCAAACAAATAACCAAACCACTTGTAAAAAGGGGCGAATGTTATCAGATATTTAATTTATCTTAACAAAAGACTGTTACCCCTCTTGACAATTGTCCTCACTTCTCAGCGCATTAATCTTGTGAGATCAAAGTTTAATAATCGTTTTTTGTTTATAGTAAAAAGGTCGTGAGCTCTGGACTAATCAATATGTACGTTGTTAATACGTTACAGCGATGTGGTCTAGATTTGCAATCCCTTCAGGTAAAAAACTGGTTAATATAATCGACTGATAGAGAAAGAATGTATTCTGTTAGAATGCAGTTCAATGTTAACGGCCGACGCACTCTATTATCACCATTTGTTTTGAATATTTGTTCCGAGAGGCTGTTGTTCAGATTACAATGCATGTCAGTTTGTTAATTCCAAACCTTTAAAGATATTTTTGTTACTTACGAGTATATAAGAGCGGGTTTATAAAGGATATTGGAAGTGCAAAAAAAAATTGTATTTATAAATGCCCCAAAAAAAACCTTGGCACCATAGACATCCAAATTTAATAGACCAGAAGATACAGGTGAGGGGTAAAACCAAACTATGGAGGGTGAAGAGGGGAAGATGACTGTGATTCGTTAAAAAATCAATCTGACAGTATATAGGCATCTCGCATTATAATATCACCATTTAGTTCTTGCAAAACTGCAAAACTGCTTTTTAATGAATAGACCTTTTTACATGGGAGCGCGAATTGCCCGCCACGTTATTATCATATTTGCATAGTCGAAATCGGCAAAGGAAAGTTCGCCCTTTTTTACACGGGAATATTTTGTTGCCAAGTTTAGTTGAGACACTTTTACAAATGTTTCATAATTTACTTACCCCTGTAACCATCGACGAGCTCACTTGAGAAACGCCCACATTCGCTACGTTCACATATATTAGGGTATAACGTATAGCATAAGCTCTCACTTTTGTTCGTAAAATGTGCGATGTGACCAGCGCGCTGGTCAGGACAAGAATGATGACGTCACATTTTTTAGATTCAAGCGACGCTCTCGTAAGCCCAGCTGTATAATATTAATATGTCCATGCTTGGCACTCAATTGACTTACTTTGTTTTTTCCACTAATATCTTAAATAATTGTACGTTAGCGTGCACAACAAGCATTGCATCTCCTATGTTAAATTGATAATTGATACTATCTATATATATATAAAATAATTTCCCTCAGGGCCTATGTCATCTGGGATGCTGTGTGGAGGGTCTTTTTGAGGAGAGGAAGGAATGAACATTGGTCTTGAAGAGACCCATGTTGTAGGAAGTAGGAAACAAAGAGGCCGGCAAATCATTCCACAGCCGAGCTGTTGAACATAAGAACGAGTCGAAGAAACGACCCGTTCTCATGTGACAAATGTCAACTGTGTACAAATGTTGGGCATGCGTTTGGCGTGTTTCCCGACTATGCACCGGTGCCGAAGGGATCAATGATGCTAGTTCCTCGGAGCATCTTCCATTGTAATACCGGTAGAACAAGGATAGCATTCCCACCCGACGCCTGTGCTCTAAAGATTGCAATCCGTCTGTTAAGATGGGAGAATCTATCAAACGGACCGCCCGTTTCTGCACAGAGTCGAGGGTATTTTTCAGGTATTTTGGAGCTCCAGACCAGAGGTGGCTGCCAAATTCAACCGTGGGGCGCACTTGCGATTTGTACAGGGTTAGCAGTTGTGTACTTTTAAAGTACACAACTGCTTCGCTCGGTTTGAGTATTTGTGACCATTTTATAAATCCGATACGAACTGGTTCCTAAAATAGCCAGTCCCTCTGATGACAGCAGACACCGAGACAAAGTAACCGAGAAACGCAATGACGTTTTACGTAATTTATAACAAATTCGTCAAGTATTGCCATCAATCTTTCCAAATCCGGAAGGATACTTAAAATATATAAATCCATAGCACTTATACCTAGGGGGGAAACATCCACGTGCGAGCTGCTGACGGAAGTAGTGACATCTTGTGTCGAATTCTTGAATTTGAAACCGAATTATAACAGTAGCATTGTGTGAAATTCCACGTAAACAGATGTTATTTGAGGCGCGGCCGTTAGGCGTGGCGTCCGACAAGCACTCGTGGCTGGGTTATGAAATTCAGCTACGCAGATGCTAGCCTATTAATACTGTTTGATAATGATGATTCTTGCTAGATATCTAAAATTATACTATTTAAATATATTTGCATACGTTTCTAACGAATCTACGTTTCTAACGTTTCTACGTATCAATCGTATTTACGAATATAAAGGAGTAGGTATGGTTTTAGAACATACTTGTTAAATTGACATGATGTTGAGATTTGTGAAGATTTCGTCGGTGGTAGTTCTTACAGCGACTATCAGTACAATTTTATTTATCGCTTTTTGGGTTTTAATTAGTGGATTTAGTATTTGGTCGTATGCACCGCCCCATACAATAATGCCATTTTCTTACAGTGATTGCCCTTTAATTATGGTATTCCTGAGTGCATTGAAAAAAGAACTTATTTTTTAGATTTATTTTTAAACAACTTCTTAATAGTTTAAAAAATAATTGAAGAAGAAGATAATTATAATATTCTAAACGAAAATATGAAACAAGACACAGAAAAACAGAAAAAGATAATGGTCGCAACTGGGACTCGAACCCAGAACCCGTCGTCTGTCTGGGACGTGCGTTTACCAATTTCGCCATTGCCACCTACCGTCAAGCCGTCATATTAGTCAATCTCATATTTCAAATTTTAGAAATAACAATATTATCTTCAACTATTTTTTTCTATATCACAAGCTAGTTGCTTTTTATTGGAAACAATCCTTCTAAGAAATGGTTTGTAACCCGGATAGCGTCACGATTTTATTTATATGGAATATAATAAATTTTATAAGAAAAATTTTATATAAAAAATATTCATTTAAACTTTTAATAAAAGTCTAAATTACTATTAAATTTTATAAGAAAAACTCTCTTTTAATATATCATTTAGGCAGAAGATAATAAAATAATTCTTTATTCATTTAGGTATTTCAGTTCATTTTTATACAGAAGTCTTATAAAAGTGATAAAATCAGTTCGGTTGCAAGAGTCAGGTGTAGACAGTCATTTTAATTTTATTTTGAGATAAAAGCGTGCGATATTCCAAGAAGTTTCAAAGTTTTGCATCTAGTAGGGTGGTGGATTTTAAGGCAGTCAAGTGTGAATTTAAGGTCAAGAATTCAAAATTTCACCGGTCTCGGAATAAAACTGTGGATACTCTGTGCAGACACTCTTCTATAGATAATTTACAGAAACAGAGTTTATATTATAGCGTGGCCCAGCCGTTAGCATCCTCGGGAAGGAATCCAGGGTTTTGCGGGTTCGAAAGCCGGCATGCTAAAAAAAAATAAAGTTTATCACTAGTGTCAAATAACGCTCCCGTGGAAAATGCTCGCAGTATTTCCCTGTTGAAAAAATATATATTTTCTCTTGTTTTCCTGTTGTTGGGTTCTGGGAAGTGGGGACTTTCAGTGGGGTTGTTTCAGTTGAATTCAAAGCTTTGAAATATTAGATCCAGCATCTTTAGAGCACAGACGTTGAGTGGGAGTACTATCCATGTTCTACCGGCATTTCAATGAAATATGCTCCGAGGAACTGGCCTCGTTGATTCCTTCGCATCGGTGCACTAGCTGGAAATATTTGTGGACATTTGTCACTTGAACGGGTCGTTTCTACGACTCAGAGCATTCCCGAAGATGACATATGCCCTGAAAGAAAATAATTCTTAAATAAATGAAGACAATATAAGCGAAACTCAATTGAAAATCTGAAAAAAGGAAAAATCACAAAAACATATTGACACCTCTGGGACTCGAACCCAGGACCTCTTGCTTTCCGGGCAAACGCGCTAACCACTGCGCCGCGGTGTCGATATGAAATTCGGTCATGTTTAACTGTACCATACTTCGACTAAGAACCACCTACATTATCTTCATTTTCTTTAACGCATATATTATTGGCAACTATCTTTATGTATGATTGCAAGATTCAAACCCGAACTAAATGCTCTCTAGATAGTGTCTGGATAAATCTTTATCCATTTTATTTAATATGCGACATCTATCGACTTTTCTGCAAGTCTATGATGAATATTTTATTTTTAATTTTTAACTTAATGAGTAAAACCGTGGCGCAGTGGTTAGCGCGTTTGCCCGGAAAGCAAGAGGTCCTGGGTTCAAGTCCCAGAGGTGTCAGTATGTTTTTCTGATTTTTCTGTTTCCAGATTTTCGATTGAGTTTCGCTTATATTGTCTTCATTTATTTAAATATTACAATTTGAGGTTTTACTCACTAAGTTAAAAATTAAAAATAAAAGAAAATAATTCTCCTCAGGGTCTTCATTGTGGGGTTTGTGTAAAAAAAAGTTTCAGTCACATAGTGCAATCCGTATTTGTGTGAATAGATATTATACATACATACTGTTTAATAATAGACGGTGTAGAACTTTTATGCATGACGTTAAATTATTATATCTAGAGGACATTACTCCATAGCCGGATAAAACTGGATTAAGAATTTAGATCTGCAGATAAAAAAGGAATAAAATCATAACAACAACATAGACTTTTTTATTTAATTTTTAAGATATGTGGCCGCCCAATTAGAGGCTTGTGAAGGACATTGCATTGGTGGCAGTTAAATAATATGTTAATGAACCAATGCAGAACTATTTTTATTATTCTTTCCTTGCAACTTTAATCGTAAGCGCTAATTAAAACAATTAAACGCTAAGTAACCCTTTTAAGCGCCCCACTTTTGTTTCCATGCATAAAGACCTTTTTTACTTTTGATGACACTCCAAATAATTAATTAAATGAAGACAATATTAGCGAAACTCAATCGAAAATGTGCAGACCGAAAAATCAGAAAAAGATATTGGCATCTCTGGGACTGCCATGTAAGCAAATTGGAACTTGACATGTAAGCAAAGGGTCCTGGGATCGAGTCCCAGAGGTGCCAATATATTTTTTTTATTTTCCTATCTCCACATTATTTTCTCAAAATAGAATTTGAAAATTTGTGACCGATCAATTTTATTTTGTTTTACTAATTTTGATTTATTTCTATTTGGATTTTTATTATTATTAGACATCGTAGGGTTATTTTTTAAAGGATATACAAACAATTGTTTAATTTTAAAATATTTTACAGTTTAACATGCATAAATACAAAGATCACAGAATTTTTTTTTAAATAATTTTGTAACCCAATCAAAGTAAAACAGCCGTAACGTCATTTTTCATATTAACGGTATTTGTCATTGGAGTAAAGATTGTAACATAACAAAAAAAAAGAATGCCGTAAGGAATATCCTTCATAAGCGGAACGCAAAATATGGAGCTATTTGTTTAATAAAATCAAGATATATTAATATTTTTGTTCGTGTTTTTATTTATGTAGGCCCTAGTGGGCTTTTCCATGAAAATTTTACAAATTGATTGCGGTAATTAAGTGCAAAAAGATAAATTCAGTTGAAGTAATTGTAAGAAAACAACATATGTATAACATATATGGCTCGGTATCGCACGTCGAATGTTTTCTTAATAATTATAACACATGAAATTCAAGTAGGGCAATTGGGCGATTCCACAATCGCGGGTGCAACATTAAGACTCATGTAAAGCTTCCTAATGACAAAATAAAAAACATTTTAAATTAAATTATTCTTGGAAAAGCTACATTTTAACATGTTCAATTTGTATTCGTTTGTAAGAATTTTATCGAAGTACTAGCTGACCCGACGAACTTCGTACCGCCTCAGAATCAATAACTGTTGAATTAAATTAAGTATTTTTATTAATTTAAAAATTACACAATGAAGCAATTATCGATGCCCAACTGTCCGTGTTTTGTTTTGTCAGTATCAGAGATGGCGTTGTGTATGAATTTATATTTTTTGTGATTTTCTTACTTTTCCACTTACTTACGGGAATTTTTGAAAGGAAGCGGGTACGGGTGCCGCCGCCCCGGGAACCATTTATTGGATAACAAACACCTCTGCCATAGGTCACCCCAAGCAGTTCGCTACGTTTGGTGATTTAGCAAGGGTGACTTTTGTGCGGGTCTTGGCGGCGGATGCGTCTGCCCACCTGCTGCGTGGCGGACCGGATCGAGAGAGACTGGTTGAGGGAGGCCTTTTGACCTTTCCAGCCGGATTCTCTCGACCAATGGGTCGAAAGAGTCCGGCTGGAAAGGTCAAGGTAAAAGGTCAATTCCGCTCAAGGCAATGGTCTTGCACCGCAGTTGGAGGGATGGATTCACTCCCGGATACAATGACCTCCAGATTCCTACCCACCCCTCATGCCTTTTTTCTTCCCACTTTTTTACTCAACAGAGGTGCATATGGTACCACCCAACGATTGTCAATGTCAATGTCTACGTTACTGATATTTTTAATGAATTATTGTCCGCCATTATCGGTATTTCTTCGACGATATATTGCATATCCTTCAACATGTGTGACCGTATTGTTGGTGAAATCTTTAATAAAACCCTTTGTACAATTTCCGTCTACCATGCAAGGCGATGAACGATTCAAATTACCGCATGGACCGTGAATCATGTTTGTAGTAACAATATCAAACAGTAATTGATTAATAAAAAAATTAAAATCAGAGAAAAGAGGCCGGCTTCGTTCTCATCGGGTCAGAAGTGACACCGGTTTGAATTACTAATATCACTTTTAAAAAATAGGGGTTAATGGTAGAAGGGTGAAAATTTAGGGTTGCATGTATTTTTTAATGCCTCACCATAAAAAAAAAATAAAAAAAATAAAAAAATTGTCAAAAAAAAAAAAAATTCGGAGTGGAACACCCTTTACTTTTAGGGGTATGAAAAATAGATGTTGGTCGATTCTCAGACCTACCAGATAAGCACACAAAATTTCATCAAAATTGGTCCAGCCGTTTCGGAGGAGTATGATAACAAACACCGTGACACGAGAATTTTATATATTAGAATTTAAATAGTCAGGAGGGAGGTTTGGACATACCTTTCCAGATCGTAAGACAAAAACACAAAAGTCTGTTAATTGTGAAATATTTATTATGTTATGCCTTTATATTTTGCTAGGCGTTAAAATAATCAACTACAAATTTTAAAAAAAATATAGGGAAAAAAATATGAGATCAGATCCCGCGAGTTTATGAATAACAATACTGCGAGATCTCGCCAATTTCGAGATCTCGCGAGATTGGCAGTTTTGTGTGTTTTTTTTTTTGCAAATAATCACAATATTTGAATAAATTAGGAAAAAAAATAATAATTTTTTTAAGCATTATAAGATAAACATTTATTTTCACGAATTTTTCAACAGACTTTTATGCATCAAATGTTGGGCGTCTTTGTCTATAATTTTTTAATCAACTTCTAAGTAGTAAACTTTGATGTACGTTTCTATCAAATAACAAATGAAAGAAACAACCAGTCTTCTCTTCTAATATCATACAAAAATCTTTTAGTAATGAAACAGTAGTTCTTTTATAACAAACAAAACAACGAGAAGTAAAAAAAAAACTTATTATCTAAGTTGAGTTGACCATAAACTGAGATATTATTATCAATATAATAAAACTATATCTACTCAGTAGATTCATCAGATATTACAGATTAATTAACAAAATATGCCAATCAAATGAAAGATTTGTTCAGTTCAAATCACAAGCCATTATTAAGAATTATTTTTAAAATAGCTCCTTAAGAAGCACAAAATGTCCAAAGAATCGTCTGCTAAACGGCTTCTTATTTCCGCGCTTCGAATAAGACGTTTTTATGCTCGAGTGCAATCTCATTAAACTCGCGAGATCTCGCCCCTTTTTCGTCCGAGATCAATCTCGCTAAAAAAGGCCGAGATCTTGCGAAAACGAGATCTCGCGAGAACGAGATTGCATTCCCTAGTTAGCAGTTGTGTAATATTAAAGTATCAGCGGGCCCTGTACAGTACGCCAGTACAGTTGTTGCTTAACTGAGGGTTAAAATTTAAATTTAGCTAACGTTTAGCTTTCTGTTGAAACAGATGGCTCATAATTAGTGGATTAAGAATAATGTCATGTGCTCTGCCCCATCCGATAATGGCATTGCCTTAAAAGTGTCTACCTTCCTTCCGCGTACCTACATTACTTTATGCAGTAAAAATACCAGTGTAATTAATTTTTTTATGTTTTTTTATTGGTTTTACATCTTCACAAGCAACATAAAATTAAAAACAAAAAATAATAAAATTACACGAAATTAAATTTACATGTTATATGGCGGGTGAACCATATATAGAGATGACAGATAGTTCAGGGCGTCCAGGTATTTGCGGCAGGGAAAAGTTAATATCTTCCAGCGGCGGAGACCGCAGCTTGGTGGGCGGCCTTAGCATGAGCTACCTCGGGGGTGTCTACCACACGTCCATCTTGTCCCAGAGGGGCGGCTCCATGGGCAAAAGAGCCCTGAGGTGCGGTCCACTGAGCGGCGGGAGCAGGTCCTCCCCAGACAGCTCCACCACTGGCAGCGGCCAAATGGGCAGCGGTAGCCGCAGCGACCTCGGGAGTGTCTACAACACGTCCGTCAGCGCCGAGAGGGGCGGCTCCATGGGCCCAAGAACCCTGGGGAGCGGCCCATGCGGCAGCGGGAGCATTACCGGCCCCTTGAACTTCACCTTTCCACTGTCCATTGTCCTGGCTCTCGGCCAGACCTTCTCCCCTCCACTGACCATCTTCCAGAGAATTTCCAGATACCAAGGCACCCAGGCACAGGAAGGTTGCGAAGAACTGAAAAGTGAAAATACTGTAGGATTAAGATATTTTGCCCATTTACATTTACAAGCAAATTTACAATAACATTGATGTATGAAACATTTTAAGGGTGAATGTCAAAAATAATTAAAAAAGGTAAATTTTCATCTATTGAAATGCTTATAAAAAATAACCTTGATCTTCATTCAAAGCGCCCTTGAGGTGATTTTCTCACGAAAATGGCGCTATAAAAATCATCCGGTAATAATTATTATTATTTTAATTCTCTTTTTCGATAATTAAACTGCTTATAGTCAGTTGAATAGGATTTATAATTAATTTGTTGAAGCTCTTAAATCTCGTTGTATTATTTAATCATTAAAGGCATTGATGGGTAAAAATTGTAATGAATGTATGTCATAGATTATGGAACAATAGTGAACATGAGGTCAGAGGGTCTCTCCCGACCCGGCCCTCGACACAACTGGTGAGCAGGCGCATCCATCACCAAGACGTGAACACATCTCACCCGATGAACCAGAGCATTCCTGGTAGGTCACCAAACATAGTAAACCACTTGGGATGACTTATGACTGAGGTGCTAGGTACCAATAAATGGTTATCGGGACGGCGGTACCCATACCCGCCTCCTAAATTGAATTGTTTACTAAATTCAATTAAATTCTGTCATTGTTATCAATCTCATTCTTGCAGTTTGTAATTCCTAACATTGTCTTAAATTAGTTCTAACGCTTTTTGGTGTGATTGAAATGATAACATTTTGGTGTTTGGTGCTGTAGTCTCCAAGGTCTCCAAGGTGCTGCGAGGGAGGAACGATTTTACGCGCAATCTGGCAATACTGGCGTATAGCCTGGTTTTCCATTGTCGAATCCCCACCACGATGCACCCTCTGTGACGCTTAGTCTCGGCCTGGCAACCAGTCGCGATGGAGCTTCCACTCGCCGCACCCGCCAGGTGTGAGTTACGTTCTGTAATTCATTTTTAAACTTTGCTTCGGCGAATCTGAATGACGCCACTGGGATTGTTCCTTTGTCTCTGGTTTCATGTAGTGTATTCGGGTCTCGTCCCCAGTCACAATTGAGTCCAAGAATTCTTCGCCATCGATGTCGTAGCACTCAAGGAATTCGTGGGCTGCTTCAACCCGTTGTTATTTGTGATCTTCGGTGAGCATTTTGGGATCCACCTTGGGCAGACTTTGTGGTCTCCCAAATGTTCTGTCAAAATCTTGTCGATAATGGTCTTATTGACATCAGGGATCATATCACAGAGCTCTGGAACCATCACCCGTCGATCTGCAATAATTGTTTTTATCACTTTGGCATTTTTTCGTCTGAAACCGATGGCGTCCGGCACGCTTTTGAATTCTCTGCACCACTCGCGCATGTTTTCATACACTATTTTCCGTACATCAAGTAGCTGAGAATGAATTTCGACCGGGGTTTTGTTCTTTGCACAAAAAACTAATTATATAGCGTAATTCACACATGGCGGGTGTGGTGAGCGGTAGCTCCATCGCGAACTGCTGCTCCGCCGAGACATAGTTTCGCAGAGAGTGCAGCGTGGTGGGGATTTGTGCGTAGGGAAACCAGGCTACACGCCATTGTTGCCGGATTTTGCGTAAAATTGTTCCTCGCGACCGCAGCACATTGCAGACCTTATTTTACGGTCAGCCCTCGTATATCCAATTATATTTACATGGGATATATCTTTTGACATTTATATAAGTCTTCCAAAAAGATGGCAGCCCAAAAATATAGGGAATATTTGAAGAGTTACTAACAGTTTCATCGAAAATAATTTTAAAGATAGCATTGTATTTGTTTTGTTTTCCGAACCGTAGATACCTGATAAAGTAATTAAATGACACACCTCTTATTTAACTGGAAACCATTTAACACCTATCATTTAGGTACGTAGATACCGATCTACATCTACCCATATAACTGAAACCACAAAGCCGTTTTTGGATATGCAATGACAACTGAACTTGCATCATGTTATTTGACGACATCATTTTAGAAAGGTTTAATAAAAGGACACATTTAATATATTATAATAAAACGAATACAAAACTTTATTCCACTTAATTTAATTCTAAATTTATTCCATTTATTCTTAATTCCACATTGTATTATAATGGTATTCCACCACGAATTGTCAGTTCCAAAAATACAAATATTAAAAAAACATATTTAACTTTCAATCTGTTTTTTTTTTTTATATTAGCGCTACACACAGAAGAACCTGTGGAAATAATTCCCCTCAGGGCGTATGTCATCTTCGGGGATGCTGTGTTGAGGGTCTTTTAGGAAAGGAACGAGAGGAAATGCTGGGTAGGAAAAGGGTATTAGGGGTGGGTAGTAGGAGTGGGTAGTAGGGGTGGGTAGTAGGGGTGGGTAGGAATCTGGGAGTCAGTGTGTCCAGGGGTGACGAACATACGAATTCATCCTTCCCATCGCAAGGTGATTTTCCGAGAGTGTAGGTACGGCTGGAGAAGTCAAAGGGACCCCTTCAACCACTCTCTCCCGATCCCGCCTCCCATGCAGCTGGTGGACAGACGCATCCGCCGCCAAGACCCACACAAACCTCTCCCCATGAACCCGGGCACTCCGGCTAAGTCACTAAGCGTAGCGAACCACTTGGCATGGTAGAGGTGTTGGTTATCCAATAAATGGTTCCCGGGGCGTCGGTACCCATACCCGCTCCCAAATTGATATCTGCTTTTTCTTGCCGAGAACTTTTATAAACTTTAATCTTAAATAGATAGCACTTCATGTGATATCATTATAAATATTTAATTTAATATTTTTATTCTTATTATATTATGTACATAATCTATATATTTTACTTTATATTAGACCACATGAAGTGCATCTATTTTAAGTGTAAATCTTACAAAAGTTCTCAGCAAGACAAAGCAGATTGAAAGTTAAATATGTATTGCCCGAATCGTAAATCGTTTTTTAAATGATGTCGTCAAATAACAGTCAGCCTTTCAGAGTGATGAATAATAGCGATATTTGAAAATTTCACAAAAAGTCAGGTAAAATTATTAGAAATTAGGCTAAACTAAACTAAGATTGCCCGTAACTAGTGATTGCCCACCCTTACATTGATTGTCTTTTTTTCACTGTATGTAACTATTTCACGAAATCTTAAAAAATGTCTTCATTAGTGCAGCATTTTATTTTTATTTATTTATTTATAAGTACATGTTACATACATAATAAATTTACTTCAGGAGATACATTAGGTATCCATACTAGGCAGCTGCCTGTATCATGGTGACCAACGGAGGATAGTTGTTTGCATTGGAGTCTAGTACTCGAGAGTGTAAACATATCTAAGTATATCTAAGTAAAATAATTTAAAAAAAATATATATATAAATTAATATCATTCATTTCTTATGATTTTTTTTTCTTTTTTTGGTATGCAGTATTATAAAAAGAAAGAAAAATAAGGTTTCTTTAAGTACCAACTAAATGTAACATGAGTAAGTATAAAGATGATTATAAGCATGATTCAATAAATTACCATTTCGGCTAAAATAGCCACGTTAGTGAAAATTGAAATCGAATATGGTGTAGCGCGTTCAGGTTGTGTTACTAACGATTTTAAATGAATTATTTATTTATTGTTTCTTCAGTTTGAATACATTTTGAGCATGTAATTATTAACCTCACTAGGGCTCGCCTGTATTGAGGTTAATAATTACATGCTAAAAATCATTTAAGAACAAGTGGGCAAATATTGTTTTTTTTTTTTTTTTTCGAAGAAAGCTTCTTCGGAAAGGTTTTCACTTTGTGATGGCATTATTTATTTTAATGAAAAAACAAATAACTTGTTTCATGAACGATGTTCACATCATCAGGATATATCAGTATACATTTGATCCTGATGATGTGAACATCGTTCATGAAACATGTTGATTGTGTATAAATAAAAGTGATGTAAACAAAGTTATTTGTCTTTTCATTAAAATTATTTTATGTTCACCTTCATTTAAAAATATTTTACGTTTGGGTGTTAAGTTACATAGGGACGTACTTGACTTAATTTAACTATTGATTAATAACATTATTTGGAGTAGAAAATGTAAATGATATTTCGGTCTGCGGTGACATTTTTCATTTTTTACACTTAAAAGGTATCAGAAGGTATTGGGCGGTTAATCGGCTGAGTGATCAGTAATGATATGTGGAAGAAAAAAAATGAAAAAAAAAACTTTGAAAAAATCATAGAGAATCAAAATTTCAATTATATTTTTTTACTCCAAATAATGTAAGGAAGCACTTATTAAAGTAAGTTAAGTACCTTCCAACACCTTGTAAAATCGAAGAAAGGATTTGATAGGTAATTATTCAAATAGTATACCACTGTTTATTGTTGTATAATATGTTACAGACAAAATTTACACCCATTCAAAATGTCCGTAAATGGGCAAGTATTACCTAGTTTACCCTTCTTCGGGCAAAACAAACATGCGCTATAATAGAACCCGTTTATCTTAGTGATTTTGTTGAATTATGTGTTGTTTGAATTGAAAAACAAAACATTAAAAAAATTATAATTACTACTTACAATTGGGTTCATGTTGCTTGTGATACGTTGGCCTTTTCGAAAGAAAACTGCTAATGTAATACCAATGTAGATTTCAGGCTTTATATTCAATTGGGATAATTCGGGTAGTGGGGGTTGCACTTTCAGGAAGTGAGCAAACAAAACCCGATACTTTGACTGATGAAAACCTGAAACTGACCATGACAAAAACAGCGAATGGAAAAAATGTAACCAAATCTCCTTGTTGCAGTTTTACTTGTGTAAGCCTTGGTACAAGAGTTCTTTTTGTATAAAACATCGTATGAATGAATGAAGCCAAATAACACGTCTTCATTTCATCGTAATACAGTGTGTCCCAACAAGAGCACTGGATTTTAATTTCGCGCTATCTTTATTAAAAAGTTGGCAACTCTAAAAATTTCATGCTTAATGCAATCTGTCAACCTTACTAATAGTAAAAATGGATTGCTACGTAAAATAACAACGCGTTATTAATGTTTTCCCTAACTTTCTCTTCCACATCTCCTTCCGCTCCCTACTACCTTCAGCCCCCCAACATATCCCAATTGGGGATGCCATAGTCTCACTAGCTCTATGTTCCTGGTAGAAACCCTTGATTTTCAAATTAAAACAATGAGAAATTACACTAGCTCCGTGAGGTATATTCCATTGAAATATCTGTATGACAAGGACAGCATTCGCTTCTGGCGTCTATGATCTAAATACGGTAAACCGTTTGTTGGAGGTAGGGACTTGGTTCGGAACGGAGCTGCGGCAGTCCACAATAGAGTGCTGATACCGGCCATGGATTTGAAAATGGTAGAGGAACTATGAAAGTAGATAACGGCCGATGTTCCCAATCCTACTAATCAACAGCTCAACACTGCTCAAATGCACAACTACGTTCTTTCCAACACATAAGCATCGCTCAAGTATCGCTGAATCTAAGGAAGCCGGACACGTGCATTATGTTCGACTGAGCAAAACAAAGTTATGAAAAGTGTCCACGGGGTGGCGCTAACGTCACGTGGTACCGACGCGCCGGCGGCAAAGCTCAAGCTGATACCTTATTTTTAATATATTTTATACACTTGTTAAAAAATATAAAATGCCAGTTTATGGATCACAGCATTTAAAACAAATTATATGTGTTAAATATTAAGTTGCGGGGTCACTTAATATATTCAACCGTAAAATATTTGGGAACAACGAGAATCGTGAGACGGACGTGTTGTAAAACCATGCTTTTAAACGTGAATATCCGAAAGGATTTGGATAGTATCAGAGAGTATGTATGACCAGAGTTATGAACGTTAATGAAGCAAGGAGTGTGTGCAGAAGGCAGAAGTTTGTGGCGTTCTGTTCCATTGGAAAACTTCGTGGTAATACTTTAATTCATTTTGAAGAAACTTTTGTTGAATGTTTGCAAAAATAAATCTACTTTATTTAAAAAAAAAACCCTAGATTGAAAGTCCAGAACCTGATACCTCGACCATGGAGGTCGTCGTGTAAAAAACAAGATGGAAGGACACAAATCAGATTCTCATATATCGTATTGTGCATTGTATTAAAATAATAAGATAAACAATCTAATACATAGTTTGCTTTCGACGATAAACTTGTTTGATATTTGCTTCATTCATTAATACTATAACATAAAAACTAAACCTGCACATGAAAGGTAAATGTGCAGCATTGAGGTTTGGTCACATTTTTTCCATATGTTTTTTCTACTCGTGGTCTATTTCAGGTTCTCATCTGTCATGGTGACAGGCTTTGTGTAGACACTTCCTGAAACTATCACCCCCACTACTCTGTGCTCTGTGCAGTCCTGACTAAATATAAGACCTGAAACCTACTTTGTTAAGTCACAAGCAGTTTTCATCTGAAAAGGCCAACGAATCACAAGCAACATGAACCCTACTGTAAGTGGATATACTAATACACACTGTTAATTATTCAGCTATTATTCACAAGAGGAAAACTTTTGATCCATTCTTTAAAATTAAGTTAATTATTATCAGAAGATCATTCATGCGATTATTCCCAATTTGGCATGTGAGTATGGGTACCGCCGTTCTTGGAATCATTTATTGGATGACCAACACCTCTGCCACAGGTTACCCCAACTGGTTAGGTTAGGTTAGGTTAGGTCCGGGCGTTGGCGGCAGGTGCGCCTGTCTATTACTGTGTGGCGGGCCGGATCGAAAGAGACTGGTTGAGGGAGACCTTTTGACTTTTTCAGCAGAACTCTCTCACCACAGGGAATTCGTACTTCCGTCACTCGTGAACTCACTGACCCTCAGATTCCTATCCATCACTCATTCATTTTTCCTTCTCAAAACTCCCCAAAGATAGTCTCGGCCGTGAGAGGAATTATTTTTCTCAGAGTCTCCTGGGAGCTAATGTATAAAAAAAGAAGATAAAGATCTGTACCCGAGAAGCATACGGATGCAAGTTCAAAATTTGAAGAAATGAGTTTTTGATGCAGACTTGAAGTAAATTATCATGTTTATCACTGGCAGAAAGATGCTGGTCCTATCATGAAGAAAAATACAATTTTCAAAGGTAGTTGCATCTTCTAAGAAGAAGCAGAAAGATGTACATGGACTAGCATCTTTATGATTTAGTTGCATTTTGAGTATTATGACTCAAATCCTACGTATTATGTAGTATTTTTACTCAAATGATACATTACTACGCTTTCTATGAAAGTAAACAATTTTCAAACATTGATCCTTTCATAATACACCACATGTCATAACAAAATATTCCACTTCATTTTGAAGCAGAAGGACTCAAGTCCGCGTTTTTGTTTGAATCAAGTAAGCGTTATTTTTAAAGGCTTTACATTCAAAGATTTAGTTTTATTTGCTCGTTTTTAAAACAAAACTAATTGATTTTATCATTTTTTTTGTTATCTATCAGCGTGGATATCCGAAGAATTTATGAGACCATAGTTACAGAAAAAAATAGTTTTTGGTGTCCTGAACATTTATCTTTTTGGACTTGCATCCGTATGCTTCTCGGGTACAGAAATAAGTTTATATTAAAACACTTGTGATATTAGAAAAATACTGCAGAACAAATCTAACATTACTCTCATGTTCCGACGCCATTCTGTCAAACGTCAAACAAATAAGTATCAGACAAAAATGATGCGACTGTCGCGTGCGATCAGCACTGTCGGTATCGTGATACTGATTGGAAGCCGACGGCCACCGCGTAGCGCCGTGAACGGGCACCAGCTAAATCGTACGGGGGGTACTTACGATCGGCGCGTGTGATACGCGCACGAGAATCGAGTAGCTTGTAAGTATCTCCGTGAACGGAGGCACTTAATCATTGCTAAAAATACATCGTCCACTAACGTGATGCAATTTAAGCCATTATTGCATATCCAAAAACTATACATAGAAGCGCATGCATCAGTCGTTTTAAAAATTAGATTTCGGGTACCCCTTTGTCATGTTCAAGGTGGTAAAAGTTGCCTTCGTTCTGATCATTGATGTTGAGTCGGTCCGTCTAGCTCTTGTAAGCTTCCAATGCCATGGAATATTGAGGTGTCTCCAATTTTTTTACCTTGTTCCTTCGACATTGTACCTGTCTCGCAAGAAAATCTTGCGTTGAGAACTGTCGAATTTAAAACACTATATTATAATCAAAATGAAAAAACAATCAATCGTACCATTGGTAGTGCATTATTTTTAAGGAGATAAAAAAACATTAATCTTTAATCGAAGCTCGTGATCGAAGACTTTGTATCCAATTTAGACATTACAGCATAATTCGGGTTCTGTTATCCAGTGAAAATGCATTGATCAGCTTTATCTAAAATTTATTAAACCAATATTTGGCAATCATAATTGTTTCACAGTGCTTTCACACGAACGAAGTATTAAATTCTTTGAAATAATTATGAAAGTTTTTTTTACTTTTCAGTTCTTCGCAACCTTCCTGTGCCTGGGCGCCTTGGTGTCCGGAAACTCCCTGGAAGATGGCCAGTGGAGAGGAGAAGGTCTGGCCGAGAGCCAGGATAATGGACAGTGGAACGGTGGAGTTGAAGGTGCCTATACCGCTCCCGCCGCCGCATGGGCCGCCCCTCAGGGCTCCTGGGCCCATGGAGCCGCCCCTCTCGGCGCTGACGGACGTGTTGTAGACACCCCCGAAGTTGCTGCGGCTAAGGCTGCCCATTTGGCCGCTGCCAGTGGTGGAGCCGCCTGGGCCCCCGCTGCCACTTGGGGAGGTCCTGTTTCCGCTCCCCAGGGTTCATGGGCTCATGGAGCCGCTCCCCTGGGACAAGATGGACGAGTAGTAGACACCCCCGAAGTAGCTCACGCTAAGGCCGCCCACCAAGCCGCTGTCTCCGCTGCTGGAAGATATTAAACTTCTCCCTCTTGCACATAGCTGAACTACTCAGTGTCCACCCCACACTGACTGAATTGGCGCTTTTATAATTCTCACTAAAATGGCACAGCGACGGCAACAGCACGCGGCGTATCATTTATTTTATAACGTATGAGATGTATGATAATGATTACAATTCTCCTTTGGGAGAAGAAGACATACGTGCATCGTGTGACAAATTTTCGACAACACTTTCTTACACACTATTATTTAATGTGTAAGAAAGATCTGCAGCATTATTTTGATAAATGAGTACTTTTTTTTGTGCCGTTGCTATGCCATACCGTAGGAGTTATAAAATCGCTCAATAAGTGTCTCTATCTCTTTTTAAGGCAAAGAGCTAGAGCCGTTAGTAAAAGCCGCCATATAAATATGTACATAAAATTAAAGTAAATATATTTCTTGCTTGTGACGATGTAAAATTAATAAAAATATATAATTTCCACAAATAGGTACTATGTTTTCAATATTTTGGCTGCGGAATAGCTAAGATAAAAAAGAACAGTACGTATTAGACGATGTATGAATGTGAATGAGACAAGAAGTATATGCCAAGACCGAGTTGTTTGGCGGTCAGTCCTCTTTACCTACCCGCTCGGGATAACGGCAAGTAAAACCTAAATAACCTAACCTAACCTAACCTTGTAATATTTAATCATTGAAGACAATAATAAACAATTTCGAACGAAAAATGTTTAGAAAAAATCACAGTAAAGAGTCGGCCAACCTGGAAATGAACCCAGGAAAATTAAAATATTGCAGGTGGTTCTTAGAAGTGTGTATGTGTAAATGACAGAAATTGATATGGTTGAATTCGCTCAGTGGCTAGAACTGTGTTTTTTCAAGTTATTGAAATAAATTTTTGAATTAATTGTTGGAACGGAGTACTTTCAATTGAATTAATAGGAAAAAAGTAAAATACAGAAATTTAATAAATGTACTCGTATCATACAATTCGAGTACATAATTGCCAAAAATGTGCGAAAGAATTGAGGATGAAATTAGTATTTCTTAATTAAAAAGAGGCTCTGAGGAAAATAATTTCAAATAAAAACGTATCATATAATACGAGTACATATTTGACGGCGGTAAGGCTCTTGACTCGCACACTGAAGGTCGCGGGATTGAATCCCGGCGTGGCAAATAAATTTTATTTGATGAATTTATGTTATTTCACAATTTATTCATTTAAAATAATATATAGTGTATTTGCGACACGTTCCAGAGTGGAAGACACTCTCAGTATCGCCCTGGTGTAAGACCACCATGCAGAATTGAAACGTTGCTTGAAATGGCATTAGCCGTGTTTGGTGACCAGATCTGAATAACCAGGTACTTCCCCACCTTCCTCTTTCCTATCTCCTTCCCCTCCCCACTACCTTCAGCCTCACAACATACCCCAATTGGGGATGCCATAGTCTCACTGGCTTCAGACGGGAGCAGTTGGGACTCTTGTGCGGTGTTCATATAAAAAGAAAAAAATATATATGTATAAATTTGTTGTAGACCACTTTATTTTCCATAATTTCTGAAAACAATTTCCCTCCGGGCCTATATCATCTTAGGGGATGCTGTACGGAGGGTCTTCTTAAGGAGGGGAAGTAGATAAAGTTCGGGAGAGGAAAATGGAACGAGTTATGGTTAGGAATGTGGGGACCAGTATGTCCAGGAATTTCGGACATATGAATCCGTTGCCAATTGCGATGCAAGGAAATGATTAGAGAGTCCGTCTGGATAGGTCAAAAGGCCTCCCTCAACCAGTCTCTCTCGATTCGGCCCGCCACGCAGAAGGTGTACAGACGCTTCCACAGCCGAAACGGTTCCCAGGGCGACAGTCCCCACACCCGCCTCCCAAAAGTATGTAACCTTTAAATAAATGTTATTGAACTTATCTATGATGAAACCAACTAAAACCCACGTCTCGCAAATCGTATCATTAAGAATTATTACAAGCATTAAAGTACCTACATACTAGTTTACCAGAAACCAGTGGCGGTGCTCTCTAAATAAATAAATGCAGTATTCGCACAACAAAAGGTTAGAAAATAATACAAACTTACACTATGATTTGACCATATGAAACATTCTGTGCTAAAAAAGAAACCTTTCCGAAAAATATTATCTCAAAGCTAGTTCGAAATTAATCCCAAATTGTAATAAATAAAATTCTACAGAAATTTTTACAAAAACCAAGTTACCCAAATAAATAACTTTTTGTTGGTTGTAATTATTGAACTGCCAATTTTTAGGATTTGCTAGCGTTGGGCAACATCTTTTAACAAAAAGTGTATAAAAAATAATAAAATTATTAGTTTTTATTACTTTTATTGTTTACAAAAACCAACATGTTTCGTGAGCAACGCTCACTTCCTCAGGGTTTTATTGATACTATTTATAAATAAAAGACATAGACAATGGTGTCAATTGAAAAATAATGGACATAGACAATGGTATTAATGGAAATATGAGAGTGGGTAGAGGAGAGAGGGGTAATGGGTGACAATTTACAAAGGGAACAGGTTTAATATTGGGTCATTTAAGAACAATTTTTGATTATTAATAATATTCAAATTCGCATTAACACTCTTTCTGAATTCTAAAATTTCTAATTTATCCAACTGAATGCCATTGACGTTACCTTTAACTTCAATAGTGGAATAGAATATATTAATTCTATTCCACAATTGAAGTTAAAGGTGTGACTGGTTTCCACCAAATGGTTGGCAAACTCCGTGAAACTGTTATTGTTTAAAGATTTCATACGTTCTTTAATCCTAATTTAAACTTTTTTATTAATTTACGAAAAGATTTTTCTTTGGCTAGAGATATTTTTATAAACCATAAAATTGTCTCTTGGGAATTGGTGCAGTGATTTGATTATTTTTTTTTTTAATCTAAGGAAAAAACATAATATTAGGAATACCGAATTTATATTTTTGCATAAAGGTTTAAGAAAACCACATATGCCACCCTCTGTAAATAATTACCATTACCCTCTGCAAATAAATATCATTGCCCTCTGCAGGGTAAAAACTCAATGGTTTGGAGCTTGACTAAACCCTGCTGTAATTTTGTTAATTACTTGCATTATGACTAAGCAGTTCTCGCCCAGTCGGTAATGAAGAGTTGTTATTATTAGCTTTATTTAAAAACACACTGTCAGTTCGTTTATTATAGTAGTATTTTTTAACCCATTTTTTTTATAAATACAATAGAATTACATTCATACATCGCCTTATACATGCTCTTCAATTATTCTGACTCTTGACATGGCCCGAATCAGTATCTGATTCACTTGGTCGTGCCATATCTTTCTTGGACATCCTCGACTTCTTCTACCATTCGCTCTACAGTCTAGGCCGTCTAGGGTGTGTCAATTATTTCAACTTTTGAATTCAGAAACGCCCGGGGTCTCAAAAGTTGCGTCTTACAAAGAAAATGAGAACTGCCTTAAAATTTATTTAAAAAAAAAATGGTTGTTATCCCGCTAAAATGCATTAAAAATTTGAAAACAAACTTAAAACATTTAAAAAAATATATTTTAATTATTTTTTTTTCAATAATTTAACCATTTAACGTATGTTTGTTTTTAAAAAAATGCGTATAGCTGACAAAAATTTAAAAAAAAAATCCAGTTTATGAATACAAGTAAGTCTACAAGAATACTGATTTTATCCAGAAAAAGTGTTATTTTCCCCCTTTATATTTTTAACAAACACATCACACATTTTTCAAAAAAATTTTTTGCGTTCTCTGTACTGCAGTTATTGAATAAAAATTAAGTTTGGTACAAAATATAAAATATGGACCCTTTGTTTTATTTTTTTTCCAAATCACTAAATCTATTTTGTTTTTAAACTTTCGGCTATTTTAGCGGGCTAATAGTGAACAATAATTTCATTTATTTTTACGTTTTCGAATAGCTACAGATCATGTGAAACTTTTGAGACCCCAGGCGTTTGAAAATAAGGCCATTTTTTTCTCTCTATGGAGTGCGACACAGGCTACTTACTCTGCACGCCCAAACCATCTGAGCGTCCCTTTCTTAATTTTACTCATTATGCTTATTTAAAGGGAGGGTTCTTTTTTGCTGTTTTAATCTCTAATTTAACTCCCGATGAAATACGAACCGCAACTGTGAGAGACATAATGGTTCTAAAAATATTTCACGATAACTGAGGCAGCCACCAACGCACGCGTAACAAAGTCCCAACGTCCTTTCACTAACAATAATTATAACTGAATACGCTTAGCATTAGTTACGCTCAACCACGCCTAGAAGGTAAAATTATCAAGCAAATGGGAACTCATTATGAATAGTTGTAACTACAGGGAAAATGTAAAATTTTCCACTGAAATTTATTACGTTTTACTCAATAAGGCGTTTTATATGCGAGGTCGTTAACATTGAGATCTATTAGAGGTCCTCTGAAGTAGTGAAAAGTTGTTTTTAATGAAGGGCAGGATCGTTCAATTAGTCGATAAGTGTAATTGAATTATTTATGTGTGTTATTATTCAACTCGTACTGTTTTCCGGAACTATTCGATGTTATGTCATTCGAAATGACGTGGGTTTGTGAGTATTCTTTCAACTGTAGCTGAAGAAGCTGGAGCTGAGTTTAGGAATGGGTGATATTTACTGAAATATTCATGCAGAAATTGTTGAAAAAGGTCTCTTATACATGTTTAAAATCAATTGTGTTAAGGTGGTAAAAATTCCCGAACGAGTGCCTTAGGCACTGTTATTTCGCAGAAAACCAGATGTATCGCAGTGGTGATCTTAATTTTTTCCTAAAATTAAGTCCGTTTCCGATAATCAACTGCTTCAAAATAACGGGTGTACTTATTTTGAACACCACTCGAAATGGAAGCATTCAGGATTTTTCCTGTGTTATTAATAACACTATTGTTAAAAAAGTGTCTTCCATAAGATATCTACGAATAATTCTTGATTCGAAATTCGTATTTGATGTACATGTTAATGATAGGAAGTGCAAATCACTTCAAATGATTTATTTTCAGAATATGTAAACCTTTCAAAGATCGTCAATCATTTCTAACCCTTTACAATGCCTTAATTAGAAGTAAACTTGAATATGGAAGCACTATTTGGAATCCATATTACTGCAAATATAAAAACAAATTAGAATCGTTTAAAAAAATGCTAAGTCTGTTTTCTTTCAAATGTGGATTACATCTTAGATTAGATCATGCGATATGCGACTTGAATACTTCAAATATTTAATTAAATTAAGACAATATTAGCGAAACTCAATCGAAAAATTGGATTTTTGTAGCTTTTGCTTTTTCCTTCTCCAGGTTTTCGATTGATTTTCGCTAATATTGTCGTCATTTAATTAAAGATTACAATTTGAGATTTCATTCATAAAGCTAAAAATAAAAATAAATTAATACTTAAAAATTACCCAAAAATTAATTAGGCATTATTTGACTTATCTAATATGTTTACATAAAATAATTAAAATTTAAAAAAAACTTTCTTCCTAAAACAGTGCACAGGTATATAATTTTACATAAATGTTGTTTTTATTTTATTTTTTCATAAATACGCTCATGGTAGCATCAATTAAACATATATCAAAATATCAATTGTGTTAGTACTCCCTCCCTAAACACGAGAAATTCTCAATTAGAGAGGTATTATTACCACCATTAAAAAATATTTGCATTACATGTACATAATTAAAAAAATAATTGTACTTATACCTAACTTTGTAAAATTGTAAAAATGGAATAAATAAATAAATAAATAAGAAAAAAAAAAAAAAAAAATTCACGGCCATCTTGATACTACATAATGTCTAAGAAATGTTGAAATAAATGGTCCCAATCCTCATTGTTTAAGATGCCATAACCTGTTTTATCTGAATACATTTAAAAAAAATATCGCCTACTTTAGCCCTCCGACCCATTTGCTATTGTTAAAAAAACATGTCCTAATTATATTATGTCAATTTTGTCTCTCGTGTCTCTTGCGTCTCCTTGTATTATTTGTAATTTGAGTCAACTTTTATGGATTTTTATAATTTTCTGTTATTATTTGTTTTGTTTTTTTAATCTTTATTTAAATGTATGCAAATGTATAATTGGTCTGATAAGATTTCTGTAATTGTTTGTATTTATAACTATTTGTACATTAAATGAGTTTTTATATCTGGATTGTTTTCATGTGAGTGAGAACACCTATAAAAACTGACTATAAATAAATAAATAGTCAACAAATGCCAGCGACATAAATAAATAAATATGTAGTCATTAGTAATCAAATCGCATTTTGGTTTTTTGATATTAGAAAGGTTCCATCAAATTGTAAAAAGCTCACAAGCTTGACAAAGTGACAGTTGTCTCTTTGCGTTGAATGGCCATATGATGACATTGTTATATTTGAATTTCTGTCTATTGCACATCCCATCCTTAGTCTATTGCACGCATTTTTAATGTGGACCAGTTGAAGTTGATATGTATTGTATGACCTATTTTATTGAAGTTTGGCAACTATTTAATATATTCAAGTGGGCAAATATTTTTATGTGCTACACGTAATAAATATTCTCCTTACTTGTTATTAATTAAGACAGAGTTCATATTATTGAGATCTTGCATACAAGCATCCATATGGCAGCATCGCAGGATCACCTTTTTGGATTTTTGAAAATCATATTTTATCTTTAGTGTTGTCTTAAATCCAATTGAATATTTTTAACAACCTTGCCAGTTTTGGGGATGGATGCTGTGTGGAGGGTTTTATTAAGGTAAGGAAGAAGAAAAGGACCTGTAATGAAAAAAAAGGTGTGAGGGGTGGGTAGTAATAACGGTATCAAAGAGGTAAAAGGGCTTTCCTCAACCGGCCTCTCCCCATTTTCCATTGCAGTTGGTAGATATACATATCCGTCGCCAAAACCAGGACAAACACCACCTTTGAACTCGGGAACTTCTACTGAGTCGCCAAAGTAGCGAACTTCTCGGGATGACCTATGACAGAGGTTATCTAATGAATTGTTCCGGGGTCGCCGGTACGCCTCACAAACAAGTGATTTTGTCACATTGACAGTGTTGAAGGATTAAAGTGAAGTACAGAGTTTATGAACAAATATATTTATTTGTTGTGCTTCATCAATACAATATGCGCATGGCGGGGTAGAATTGTTTGTAGATCAGTCAGGTGAAGATGTAGGAGTGGGGGCGTGGGCCTTACCAGCCACCAGCGGCAGCCTTGGCAGCGAGGTGGGCGGCCTTGGCGTGAGCTACCTCGGGGGTGTCTACCACACGTCCATCTTGTCCCAGGGGAGCGGCTCCATGAGCCCAGGATCCTTGGGGGGCAGCCCATGCACCTCCCCATGCAGCAGCGGGAGCCCACGAAGATCCTCCATTAACAGCGGTTAAGTGGGCGGCCTTGGCCTGAGCGACCTCGGGGGTGTCTACAACACGTCCATCAGGGCCGAGAGGGGCGGCTCCATGGGCCCATGATCCAACAGAGTTGGCCCATGCACCGGGGGCAGACCATGCTCCTACAGCGGGGGCCCAAGCTCCGGCTCCGTTAACAGCTGCTAAGTGGGCGGCCTTAGCCGCAGCAACTTCGGGGGTATCTACAACACGTCCATCAGGGCCGAGAGGGGCGGCTCCATGAGCCCATGAGCCCACAGGTGTGGCCCATGCTCCGGGGGCAGACCATGCTCCTACAGCGGGGGCCCAGGCACCAGCCCAACCATTGTTCCACTGTCCATTGTCCTGGCTCTCGGCCAGACCTTCTCCCTTCCATTGGCCATCATCCAGGGGGTTTCCGGACACCAGGGCGCCCAAGCACAGGAAGGTTGCGATGCACTAAAAAACCATGTCGATTATAAATACAGTTTGATAAAGATGCCGCAACGCCAATGGAAAACAAATTAGCTGTCAATACTACCACGTAGATAAATCACTTGTTTTCTACGGTAGGTAGATTTTTTATATAGCAGGTGAATAACGAGATGATTTTTTCAAACCGTTCAAATATAATGCTGATTTGTACTTACAATTGGGTTCATTTTGCTTGTGATGTGTTAGCCTTTTCAGATGAAAACTGCTTGTGCCTTGACAGAGTTAGATTCGGGCTTTATATTTGGGCAGGACCAGAGAAGAAAAGTGGGGAGAAAGATATTAAGGAAGTGTTATATTTTTGAATACTTGTTCAAGCCAAACAACAAGTAATATATAAGTCTCAAATCGAAAGGTTAGTTTAGTAACAATCACAACATTTACATGCCAACCAAGTTATTAACATTTCTTACAAATTGCCGTTGACTGAATTAATTTATTTTATTCGATTTGAATTGCAACCTGCGTAGCACAAACATTTTAAGTTATGTCGCTTTTATAAGAAGGTCAAAATGCAAACCAAAATAATACTGATAACTGTTATAATAACATGTAGTAAACCAGTTTTACATTACAATCGAAAGATAATTACCACCCTCTGAACATTTTTACGGTCTTGGTTGTTGTTATTGATGTTTGTTTCACTTAGGGGATGAAAGTTTTTTTATATGAATACCTCACAAGAGTCCCAGCTGCTCCAGTCTGGAGCTAGTGAGTATATTGCATCCCCAATTGGGGTATTTTGAGAGGCTGAAGGTAATGGGGAATGGAAAGAGATGGAGAAGAGTAAGGAAGTACCTGGGTATTCAAATCTGGTCACCAAACACGGCTATAGCCATTTCAAGCAAAGTTTTAATTCTGAATGGTGGTCTTACACTAGGGCGATAATGAGAGTATATTCCACTCTGGAACGTGCCGCAAATATACTATATATTATTTTAAATGAATTAATTGTGAAATGACCCAAACTAATCAAATAAAACTTATTTGCCCACGCCAGGATTCTATCCCGCGACCTTCGATTTGCGAGTAAAAAGTCTTATCGCTGGACCACGCCGTCTGATTTATTTTTCGAAGAGTATTTTCACGTAAAATATTAATACTGTATAAGATAATCCAGCAAAAAATTCATGATTTAGAAATTAGAATTAAATACGTGAACTCAAACTATGTTTATAAAAACTTTTCTAATGCAATATTTTTTTAAGTTACATCATTTTAAACCAACTGATTTGGTTATGATATTCATAGTAATTGGTGTCATGTGAATATTATTATATATTTATGAAGGTTGTTGATCTATACTCTAGAAACATTTATCATTCAAAGAACTTCTGTTTCACATAATATGTCCTCTAGTTAAAAAAAAATTAAAACCAGATATATTGGCATAGTTTTAGTTCCCTCTTTGCAAGACTAACTCCAAACAGAACTCATTTATCTACAGATCCACAACTTAAATTATTACCACATTAACATTTTAACTCAAATTTACGTGACATAAAACGAAAAAATACTAAGCAAAATGACTGAAACTAGAAAGTTCAATCCCTATATATTCCCACCCTTTACCTCTTAATCCTATTCCTATGTTCCTCCTCCCCACCACCCTTTTAATACATTGTAACTAAAAAAATAATTAATTAAGAAAACACAATCACTATCATCAGTGTAAAAGTTCATAATTGGCATAATTATGGTTGTATTATTGTGTAATTTCTGATTTGCTGTCAACTTTTTCTAAAATAAAGATAGTTTGATTGGTAAAATTTATATATTTTTTAATATTATAACTGAGAATTTGAGTAGCGAGAATATGGGGGATGTCTAACCG
Organism: Limnephilus rhombicus; assembly: GCA_929108145.2. NCBI lineage: Eukaryota > Metazoa > Arthropoda > Insecta > Trichoptera > Limnephilidae > Limnephilus > Limnephilus rhombicus. The sequence goes on along the minus strand of OV815291.1, from coordinate 42,087,103 downwards.
TTTTTCACTGCTTTTGGTGACTGAGGGGTCCCCGGATTAATGGGGTGACGTATAGGTCTTCGCGGCGAATGCTTTTGCCCACATCTTTGCCCGGTAAGGACACTTTTTTTTTTATTAACTCCACACAGGGGGCCCTGAAGAAAATAATTTCCCTTAGGGCCTATATCATCTAAGATGCTGTGTGAAGGGTCTTTTTGAAGAGAGGAAGGAATGAACATTGGTCTTGAAGAGATCAATGTTGTAGGAAGGAGGAAACACAGAGGCCGGAAAATCATTCCACAGCTGAGCTGTTGAACACAAGAACGAGTCGAAGAAGCTAGCCGTTCTCATGTCAACCATATAGGCGCGCAACTACAGCATTCCCACCCGACGCATGTGCTCTAAAGATTGCAATAAGTTTGATAAGTTAGGAGCTGAGGGAGACATTTTGACCTATTCAACCGGACTCTCGAACCCAGGGCCGGATTAAGCATGTCGGGGCCCGTAGGCAGTGCACGTCTCGGGGCCCCTACCCTACCCTTTTCTAACTATCAAAAATATTTTTCTACCACAACGTATTTTTATTCATAATATTTTTATTTTTTTTAAATTAACAAAAAAAAACATTTTAATATGAATACCGCACAATAGTCTCAACTGCTCCCGTCTGGAGCCAGTGAGACAATGTCATCCCCAATTGGGGTAGGTTTTGCCTGAAGGTAGTGGGGATGGGAAGGAGATAGGGAGGAGGAAGGTGAGGAAGTACCTGGCTATTCAAATCTGATCACCAAACACGGCTAAAGCCATTTGAAGCAACGTTTCAATTTTGAATTGTGATCTTACACCAGGGCGATTGTGAATAACACAATTTAATCAAATAAAATTTATTTGCCACGCCGGGATTCGATCCCGCGACCTTCGAAATGCGAGTCAAGAGCCTTACCGCTGGACTAAGCCGGCCGGCTACGAAGTAATGCCATCATCCCATCCAATAAAAAAATTGAAACGAATACAATACAATACAATAATTCTTTATTACACACAAAAAGACACAGATATAGAAACAAAAATATATTTAAAAAAAAAATAGTACTATGAGCGGTCTTATCACTCTTGTGATCTCTTCCAGACCACTTTGGTATGGAGATAAGCTTGTATAAAATTTATATTTTAAACACATAATTAGAAATAAAAAGCAAAAAAACTGAAACAAAATAAATACCAATAAAAGCCACACTCGGCACCTACCTGATACTAAGTAATGCTGCTTAACGAATAAAAGTATAAATACCAATAAAAGCCACACTCGGCACCTACCTGATACTAAGTAATGCTGCTTAACGAATAAAAGTATAAATACCAATAAAAGCCACACTCGGCACCTACCTGATACTAAGTAATGCTGCTTAACGAATAAAAGTATAAATACCAATAAAAGCCACACTCGGCACCTACCTGATACTAAGTAATGCTGCTTAACGAATAAAAGTAAAGTAAAGTAAAATACAACAATGATACGTTTTTAGATTTTCGCGGACAAAAGTTTTTTGTTCTTAGTTTTCGGGATGTTATGCCGTGTTGCGCTACCTCCTTCTTTGGTTACACGGCATAACACCCAAAAAAACTAATAACAAAAATACAATGATGTTTAAATATTAACTCTTCTAACTTTTTGAGATACAAAATCGTTAAAAACATCTTAAAAGTTGACCTTTTCCAAAATATCATTTTCAATCGACATTATCGCCAATGAATTTACCTAAACGCTTCTGAGACATTGATGAACGAAGACAATTTTTGATTAGTTTAAGTTTGGAAAAGTTGCGTTCACCCGTGGCGTTTGTAATCATCAGACTTCTATATATTTGCAATGCTGTCATTACATTCGGAAAAGTCGATTGTGCCATATTACCAAAAATGAGTTTATATGAATCCTCGGCAAGTACAATTTTATCTTTTAATGAATCCTCTAATTGTAAGATGAAGTACTTGAACTGTACCATCTCGTCTGAAAACTCAGGCTCAATGTCCTCGGAATAATGTTCCCTAAACTTTGTACAAGCCACTTTGTCGAGAAATCTGTAAGAAATCCAAACAGACAATTAATTTCCCGGTAAGCGTCTGGTCGCCGCGACAATTTTGTACACAGCGTGTCTAGTACAGGCAAATAAGTTTCAACTTTTAACTTCTCTTTTCCTCTGTGGACAACGTCTTCTGCAGATCCGTCATCGTGACCTCTTTTCCTTTTTCGCACACGCTAATTTTCATCACTGTATTGGGAATCAGTTATCTCATTTGCCTTCATCTCGTAATCGTCAAATAATTCTCGCTGTGAAAGCAAAAAATCTAAAAGCGACTTTAAAAGATCGACTACCGTTCGAAGTTCAATAGTTGGTTTTTGTAGTGATATACTGACACCATTGATTCGATCTAGTATGGCAGCCCAGAATACTGCCATTACGGCATTTTCTTTTTTTTTCCAAGTCCTTTAATGGACATCTGGCCTCGTATCGCTTGTGATATCTGAGTCTCATCTTCAGCAATAGATTGCAAAGCTTTCTGTAAACTGTTGTAACCTTTTGACAAAGCCTTAACCGCATCGGCCCTTGCACACCACCTTGTGTCGGATACTCTTTTCGGAACTAATGACAATTAATTGCCCAGCGATGAGTTGACGCCGAAAAAAAGTTGTATACTGCCTGTAAAAATCCGAAGAATGAGATTGCTCCACGGACATATGAATATATGGATTGCTCCAACGCATCTCTCCGCAGCACGTACTCCAACCAAATTCAGTGAGTGCGCTGCACATGGAACGTAGTATGCGAGGTGATTTATTTTCTTAATATGCGCCTGTAGACCATTATAACAACCAAACATATTTGACGCATTATCGTAAGACTGGCCTCTCAAATTTTTTATATCAATGTTACATTGGTTTAAAAAATTTAAAATTGTGATGGCTAGTTCTTCCCCTTTGTGACTTTCTATGGGAATAAACGCAATAAAACGTTCTGCTACTTCTCCATTTGATGTAACGAATCTCAGCACTACAGTCAACTGATCAGTATGAAATATATCTGGTGTTGAATCGACACTTATTGAGAAATATTTAGCTTCAATAATTTCATCAACAATGCATTTTAAAACCTTATTTCCCAATATTTCAATAAGTTCCTCGCAAATTGTTGAAGATAAATATGATTGTTTTCCCCTGCCTTCATTACCGTATTTGGCTAAAAGCGAACTAAGGAACGGGTCGTACTCTGCAATTAACTCTAAAATTCCCAATTAACTCTAAAATTAAATTGAGAAGCAAGAATTTCATTATCACCACGAAATGCTAATCCACGGCATGATAAAAATTTAATCATAGAGACCATTCTTTGTAAAACTTTCAACCAATATTATGTTTCTTTGTTGAATGTAATTTCCAAAGAGGTGTCGAATACGTCCTCTACTAATACTTGGTGCGTTGTATTTTTCTCATGTGATTGAATTCAGTGCGAAGCATTTTTCCAATCAGAAAATCCATTTTTAAATTGTGATTTGCTTTGAGCTTCACCAAAAAGAACACATGGAAAACAGTATACTTTTCCAGTAGACGGAGAATACATGAGCCACTCTCGTTTAATTTTACCACCACTTATATGTTTCCGAAAAAACATAGATAGAGAAAAAATCTTTTGCTATCGTCGTATTGTCGGCTTGAAAATCACGGAAAAATCACAGTCAAAATGTTGACATTCGTTAGGATCTCTAGTACACCAAAAATGTTGTATTTCGTCTGTAATATTAAGCCATAATCCCATGTCATTCTGGTATTCTACTTTTGGATGGAGTACGTTTTGATGTAGCAATTGGACCTCGGACTCGGTCTTACTTTCCTCTGCACCCACTAAAGTAGCTGTTTCTTGATCCTAGCCAGTTTGTTCAGAATGCTCGCAAGGAATCTCTAACGGGTCGGTGCGTTCACCGCCATCGCCCATCGTGAGGCTGGCAATACGCGGACACGTATAAGGTTGATTTTCCATTGGTTGACGACTAAATCTTACTTGAAAAAGGTTTTGTGTTTTCTTTAATTGTTCATCACGCTTGTTTTGTTGCCCTTGCCGCTTTTTACGTTTTTCCGAACCACTTTGGTGTTTTTTCTTAAGGGTACCTCCGACATTTTGTCCCTGAAAGAAAAATTTACACATAACATTTGACAGGAAAGCATTTATTTATTTAAATAAAATTAACTGAACCCAAATAATAGATATTTTTATCATTACATCATTTATTATTTTTCTAACTTACTACTTCGGTAGGTACTATTATGCGGACGGAGAAAATAAAAACGGCACGAGATAAAATAGTAACAATTTTCATAATATCTTCACAAGAAAAACTTCACAAAAAAAACTTCACACTCGTCAAATTCTATAATATTAAATGAAATAAATACTTATGTTAAATAAAATCTGGTAATCAAACTTACGTGGTATCGTAATGTAACTTCAGTTTATTACACTCGTCGACTCGCCGATTTTCTCAAAGCAGTTGCAAACTATAAAAACTTCTTAACAAAATTCGAAAGTTTTGAAACATGGAACAGAGTAAAACTGTTTAAATTAAATCACTGTCGCAAAACTCCCAAATCGTAATTATAGGACAAAACGATATGAAGTTTGTTTACGACGCAATTCAAATTCTATAATATTAAATGAAATAAGTATGTTAAATAAAATCTGGTAATTAAACATACGTGGTATCGTAATGTAACTTCAGTTTATTACACTCGTCGTGTCGCCGATTTTTAGAAAATGAAATGAAGTTTGTTTATGACACATGACACAACATACGTATCGAACTCCTCCAAATCCGGGGTCCCCAATGCTCTTTGTCATGCCAAACAGTACTGCCAACCTTATGAAAGTGGGCATAGAATAAATAAATACATGTAGCAGTAGGTGTGCATTTATAATGCATTCAGGTTTGGATTAAAATTGACGAAATCTAGATTTTCCCTGAGATCTCTGAACCGTGTGTCTGAAGAATTAATTATTCTATAATATTTTAACCAGTGTTTTCGTACCTAGCTAGATCTTTTCTAAGCTGATCAGAACTACGGCGTGGCATCCCGTTGCCTACTGATAGAGAGTCAAACCATTGAAGCAAGTCATTTTTTCTCAGGGCGCGGGGCCCCCAGCCGATGCGGGGCCCCTAGGCAGTTGCCTACTCTGCCTTAGGGATAATCCGGTACTGCTCGAACCCATTGCTTTGCACCGCAGTCGATTCATACATGCGCGACTCCTGCACACATTGACCTCCAGATTTCTACCCACACCTCAAACCTATTTCCTACCCAGAACTTCCTGTACTTGCTTTTACATAAATAGACCATCCATACAGCATACCGAAAGATGACATAGGTCCTGAGGGTTTTTTTTTCTCCCATGTGGAGGTTTATGAAAAAAGAATTAAAAAAATAACTGTATAAAAGTCGTAGTTGGTAGATTTCTCCTTAGATGTACCTAAGCGAAAAAAAATTCCATTGAAATACAGTTTACTCTTTTGTTTTGTGAGTTTTCCCTGTTTACTTATTGTATCAGTTTTGAAGAGCTTTACATTCCATGTACATTTGTTACTTAAATTTTATTTTTTCTGTTCCCGGTTTCGACACGCCTGTGTCAATTACTGATGCAATAATTTATTCAGCTTTAAGTTTGATAGCGAATCACCCAGATTTGTCGAAACCGGTAACATAAAAATTAAAATTTAAATAACAAATGTACATGGAAAGCAAAACTCTTTTAAACACACAATGTATCTTAAATATAAATCTGACACCTAGTCCTGGATTACCAACCAAAACAGATCCAACATCAAAGATTTTATCAAAACTAACTTATAAGTATTTATTTTTTCAATGTTACGTTGATGATTAACCGTTACTTGTAATATTACGTTATTATTTGTACTTTGTAAGTGTTGTTATTGTAAACTGCTCATGCTAAGCGCCTGCTTTCAACACAGTTTCTCCTAGTGAGACAGGCATAGAATAAAACAAATTGTAAGTCAAAAATTAATAAAGATGAATAATAATAATGAACAAATCATTATTTACCTAACAGTGAAACTTAATTATGTAAAAGTTTTTGATCCATCAAAAAGTCATATTAAAATAGAGTTGCGCCATAAATTAAAGGCTTCCACATTAGAAATATTCAAAGAAATATCTTAAATATTATTAATAATAGAGAGACATAACGAATACTGTTGGTTACGCATTGCGATATGTTTTGTTTGTTCGAAAATTTAAATAAATATATATCACAAAGAGGGTACTTACTCACTCCTTGGATTTAGCAGAGACACCTAAATGGATTGTTTTCAAAAATAGAATCTAAAACAAGAAAATAACTGACACTGTCTGTTTCTTGGAAAATTTTCATCCATTGTGAAAAACTATGAGTTTGTGTATTGATTGCCAAATTTCATCTCTTGCAAATTATCAAGTCACCTAAGGATTGCATTGACTGAATTTAATTATTGATTGGATGACATCACGGAGGCCTCCAAGCATCAAGATCTACAAAACAAGGTTGGTGGATTTGTTATTTTCCCTGGAGTTTCTCTTTGTGCCATTTGTGATATATTTGTTCGCGCAAGAAGAGTTTTTTCATAATCATAATTTCTTGGGTATTAAGCCCAGAGGGTTTGGGGTTGTTTACACACTTCAGGCTCGCATATTATAATGCAACTGTTAAGTTTTGAAACAGCTTTGGGACTAAAACCCATGTCCCAAAGTCCTCTCATTTTTAGTCATCTCCCATTGTCCTTTTCTTTCCTACAAGGTCCTACCTAGTACAAGGAACAAAAAGGAAGAAGATGACTACCTACTTGGCTAGTGCACAATTATAGCACAATAATTGAAAATACCTACATTTTGTTAGTCGAAAATTGTCGCGATCTGTTTTTTTTTTTTACATGTGCTCCCCACAGGAGGCCCTGACGAAAATAATTTTCCTCAGGGCCTGTGTCATCTTTGAGGATGCTGTGTGGAGGGTTTTTTTTAAGGAAAGGAAGGAGAGGAGAGTTCTGGGAAGGAAAACGGTTTAAGGGGTGGGTAGGAATCTGGGGTTCAGTGCGTCCTGGTCACCCGCCTTTAAGATCTAGACATTCTAGACAAACCTCATCCCATGAACCCGGGCACACCTGCTAAATCACCAAACGTAGCGAACCACTTGGGGTGACCTATGGCAGAGGTGTTGGTTATTCAATAAAGGTTCCCGGGGCGGTGGTACCCATTCCCGCCTCCTGAATTGTATCTTTGGTTTACATCTCTACTGAGCTCTCTCTTGAAATTCTTATTTAAAAACTACTTGTTAAAACATATAAAGTGACGGTGAAGTTGAACCAAACCTTAGACCAGGGGGGGGGAACCTGCGGCCCGCGAGGCCTTTTGGTGCGACCCGCGGGCACTTTTGGTGCGGCCTGCTGAAAGAACCACAAGAAATTTCACAGAACGGGATGGTTTTTTCACGGTGTTTTAGATGCATTTTTAAGACGTTATCACAAAATCGTTACTAGCAAGCAAGTAGTTTAGCTATAAATAAAAACATGATTAAACCCCCCATTTTACTTTTATTTTATTTTTTTATTGTGAAGCGATAGTCAAATTCCATCGGAACTTTTAATTTTCTTGTACGGGACAGTCCAGATATTTCAGGATTGATGGCAACTCTGTTCGGAAGGGAATCTTAAGCAGTCTGTCATAAACATTATTTTCTAGTCATCGTTGCGGAAGTAAAGTGGATAGTAAATCAATAAAATCCTATTAATGAAAACTACGAAGAAAAGAAAAGTTGAAGCTGAATGAAACTTGAAATCATTTGAAACTAAATTAAGGCCGTGAAAAGTAACTCGAAATGAATAACACGACGCATTTTCCAACACTGCAAGGACAAAAGCCTTTTACATCGTTTGAATACGCTGGTGAGTGCGCTAAATTAAGTGAGGCATTTAATGAACAATTTAAGGTCGTGAAAAGAGAGTAAACGGATTCGAACATATTTAATACGAACGATTTTAAAATATTTAATATTCAACGTCGAACCATCGAATGTGGCTGATAATCTGCAGTACGAAATTATTCAATTACAAAGCGATAGATATAACAATCTCCCCAAATAAAGTCAGGAATCACTGGTTATATTAAGCCACGCATATCCCTTAATATTTTGTATATAATACAAACAATAATGCCATGGTAATTGCCACACTTCTGGCATAAAAAAAATAATTGCATCTAATTTATTGTAAATTGTAAAATAAATATAAAATTATATTGCGGAAAATAAATATGCTACAGAGTGTAGAAAAATCATACGCGTAATCAGAGTACCATTTAATTTAATCTGGTTGACCTATGCAGATTAATTCTAAAGGTAAAACCAATCTTGTGTTCACAATGCAATTTCCTGTTGTGGATTCATCTGTTAACCCTAACGCATTTCGAAGGTAAAACCATTTTGGTGTTCTAGATGCAGTATTAATTAAAGCTGGGGACTCACAATCCAATTCGCTCTGATGGAAAAACCAGTTTTGTTTTCAAAACGCAATGAGAAAATTCCATGTGTGGTTTCGTCAGCTTACGCATTTCGTAGAAACTCGTTCTCGTTTTTGAAGTGCATTTATAAAATTCTAGTTGCTTTTGTTCTGCCAGTATTAGTGGCTCCCCCTCAACCCCCCCCCCCTCCCCCCCCCGGGGAAATTGGAGTGCGGCCCGCGGGTTAAAGTATGAACATCCAAATGGCCCGCGAGGCTAAAAAGGTTCCCCACCCCTGCCTTTGACCATCCAATCTGGAAGACCATTGGATATAAGCAGCATATTACTCCATGAATGGTAGGGCTTTCTCCCTTCAAATTTTCTCTTCCCGTGATAAATTTAAAAACCCATCAATTGTCTTTCATCAAATTTATAGATTTACAGTCCACCCTCGAGTGTCGCTATATCGGTCGTGACAAATACTAATTCTAATTTATCAGTTAATCTCAGTCTAGAATTAATATGTAAATTGGGATCAATGTGCAGAATTTAGTTACACAGCATAGAGCTACGAATATAAGGAGCGTGACCTTGCTACAATAAATTAATTAGCAAAAAAGCTGTTGATGATGCAATTCAATGCGTGCAAAATACAAAAAAAACTAATCGAAATGGCAATATGTAAAAATGTTTTAAATTGGGTAGATGATAACATGAAAATTTTCGCAAAATGTCGATCCTTCTTATAAGTAAAATGTTTTTACTATTCGATGTATGATTCCACTGACTTCAAATTATTTGACTTCCTAAATGTCTCCCACCATTAGACCAAGTGACTGAATATAAAACCGAACTCTTAGTTTGAATGGGCACAAGCAGTTTTCTTCTGAAAAGGCTAACACATCACAAGCAAAATGAATCCAATTGTAAGTACAACTAACTACAAGATTACATATTGATTAGATTATGCGTACAAATAAATAATATAGAAAGGTTTTAAATTATCGATTCATAAGAAAAAACACGATACAAACTGTTTTCTTTGGTCAATCATTAATCCAATATAATGTTATTGTTAATTAGTATTAATTGTTTTTATCTTTTTGTAGTGATTTTTCAGTGCATCGCAACCTTCTTGTGCCTGGGCGCCCTGGTGTCTGGAAACCCCTTGGAAGATGGTCAGTGGAGGGGAGAAGGTCTGGCCGAGAGCCAGGACAATGGACAGTGGAACAATGCTTGGACTGGTGCCTGGGCTCCTGCTGTAGGAGCATGGTCTGCCCCCGGAGCATGGGCTTATGGAGCCGCTCCTATTGGCGCTGATGGACGTGTCGTTGATACTCCTGAGGTCGCCCAAGCAAAGGCCGCTCACTTAGCCGCTGTTAACGGAGCCGGAGCTTGGGCCCCCGCTGTAGGAGCATGGTCTGCCCCCGGAGCTTGGGCTACCCCTGTGGGCTCATGGGCCCATGGAGCCGCCCCTCTTGGCCCTGACGGACGTGTCGTAGACACCCCCGAAGTCGCTCAAGCCAAGGCCGCCCATTTGGCAGCTGTTAACGGAGGATCTGCGTGGGCTCCCGCTGCTGCGTGGGGAGGTGCATGGGCTGCCCCTCAAGGCTCATGGGCTCATGGAGCCGCTCCCTTGGGACAAGATGGACGTGTAGTAGACACCCCCGAGGTAGCTCACGCTAAGGCCGCCCACCTCGCTGCCAAGGCTGCCGCTGGTGGCTGGTAAGGCCCACGCCCCCGTCCCTTAATCTTCACCTGACTGATCTACCAACACCTCTACCCTGTCTTCTGCATATTGTATATAAAATATAATTTTGTTTTCGTTAATATGTTGTGAATTTTTCTCGTGATGAAGCATAACAAATAAACATAAATGTTCATAATCTCTGTGTTTTTCTACAATAATTTAAAACTGACAATGGAGCAAAATCACCACCTGGGAAGTATTTATTGGAAAACCCTGATTCACCATAAAGTATTTACACTTGGGAGAATTATTTATCTCTTCCCTCTTACGTTTGCATCTGAAGTAATCCATCTGCATTATGTTATATAAAGCAAATCATATATATTTTGTAAATGTATTCTAATTTTTCATTCACATTTTGACGAAAAAAAATAATAATAATCCGACGTCATTAATAGCCTTGTGTCTATACAGTTGAAATTTAAGAACCCGACTTCAAATTCATTTCTGACGCCACGCTTTACGCAAAACCATCTTCGAACTTGAAGCTTTTTAAAAAGCCACTTTTGTAATATAACAGAATTAAAGCAAGTAGGCAATAATGCCAAAAGATGGCACGTTACGATTACGTTAACAGATAGCGTCCGGAACTATGGCTGGCAGGCGTAAATAATATCGGATTTGTAATTTCGTAAATCTCTTCGGGTATGGAGAGATTGACGATAATACGGTATGATTATTATTGTAACTGAAAGTTGCGAATATATATTATATATGACGTTATTACGTTACGCGGATGACAGTACAGTCCATGATAGCTTTTTGTTTGACAAGCCCCCAAAGGGCTCACAAACTCCAACGGCTTGGAGGGCTTTGAAGCAAAGAACGGACGGTTACCTCGAGAGTGTTTTCTCTTGGGGTAAAAATAATCTTGTTGAATTTAATGTTTCAAAGACCCAATCTTGTCTGATTACGTCTATCTTTTAACGATTATCTTTCAACGGAAGCAATCTTCCGAACAGGCCCTACATTAATATTATGTTTGGTGTAACCCTAAGTGACCAGCTCAGGTATGGGGACTCCATCGAAGCCAGAGTAAAGTTAGCCTCCCAAAAACTGGGCGTACTGTACAGGGCCCGCAGATACTTTAATAGTACACAACTGCTAACCTTGTACAAATCACAAGTGCGCCCCACAATTGAATTTGGCAGCCACCTTTGATCTGGAGCTCCAAAATACCTGAAAAATACCCTTGACTCTGTGCAGAAACGGGCGGTCCGTTTAATAGATTCTCCCATCTTAACAGACGGATTGCAATCTTTAGAGCACAGGCGTCGGGTGGGAATGCTATCCTTGTTCTACCGGTATTACAATGGAAGATGCTCCGAGGAACTAGCATCATTGATCCCTTCGGCACCGGTGCATAGTCGGGAAACACGCCAAACGCGTGCCAAACATTTGTACACGGTTGACATTTGTCACATTAGAACGGGTCATTTCTTCGACTCGTTCTTGTGTTCAACAGCTCGGCTGTGGAATGATTTGCCGGCCTCTGTGTTTCCTCTTTCCTACAACATGGGTCTCTTCAAGACCAATGTTCATTCCTTCCTCTGTTCAAAAAGACCCTCCACGCAGCATCCCAGATGACATCTCTGAGGGAAATCATTTTCATAATTAATGTAAAAAAAAAAAAAAAACCTACCTTACCTACTTTGTCCCGGTGTCTATCTGTCACTGGATCCGAGGAACCGGCTATTTTTGGAACCAGTTCCTATCGGATTTACAAAATGGTCACTAAGCGATGCCGAACCGAAAGCCGCCCGCAGGGCCTAGCTAAACCTACGGAGCGGGTTTTTAACTACTAGTTACAACGATTGTACATACTCTTACATGCTTGTAGCATTATGCTGTTTAAATTTAATATAAATTGATAAAGTTTGTTTAATTAACCTTCTACTTATTTATTTTGTTGTGTGAAGAAGAGGCGTAAAATTTTCTTCGTGTTTTTTTTAACTTCATACAAATGTTAATTAATTCATTCAGCCCATTGGCGTACGTTGTGAAAAATAGTTACACAACCGACTTCGTAAGAGCTCGTTTACATTGAGCATATAAATATAAAAGATCATAGCACGCCACATATCGCTCTCCATACAATCCCTTCAGACCGTTCACACCTGAGCGCTTTATGCGCACATCAACCATAGACAATGCACATCTTACGCCGTAACCGCTCCTGAGGCGATATGCCAACAGTTAAGCGCCCCCCACTCCGACAAAAACAGGAGATGGGGTCATTTTAATTACGGAGCTGCCAAGGCCGGTGGATGACAGATGCCAAGTTGATAGATTCAGTACGAAAAATGCGCACTCCGTAGCCGCTCGCTAATTCAACTGACCCCCTCTCCTACCATAGGAAGAAATATTTGTTCTGCGCTGTGTGAACGGCACGAAACATAAGTGCTCGCGGTTCAACAGATACCTGCTAGCGGTTATATTACATGTCTGAACACCCCTTAAGTCGTGGGTTGAGAGACTTTAAAAAACCGCGAGAAAGTTAGAGAAAAATAAAACTGAAAACTAGAAGCGGTTGGAGTGTCTCACGAAAACTCAAATGTAACATTATCAACAAATGGTAAATTACAGCCCCGTTTCGGCTTTGCTTTCGAACAAATCGTATTCAGCAGGATAGCACAACTACTGTCATGTTGTTATGCTTGTCACCTAATCACTAAACAAAATGGCGTTAATTGGCCATTATTATTTGATGACAAATGATCCTATGTGATTTTCTGTGAAGCACCCCTAAGCTTACAAATAAAACAATGTTTTGGTAATGACTCTTTATTAATCATTTTATAATGAATTTGAAACAAACAACAAAAAACCACTAGCAAAAAAATATTTCTTTTTGACGTAAACAATAATAATAAATATATAGATTACGAAATTAAAAATTATTTTTATTTAATTTTATCAAAATAGTTCAAAGATTAATAATTAAAGTTATCCTGAAAAAAACATCTACATTTTCTACTGAAAAAATCTTTTCAATATTCAAAGTATCTACTATAGACAATATATATAAAAAATATTTAATAATACAAATTACATTTCAACACATGAAAACAATATTAAAATCCCAAAATTTAATACCAAGCACACCCAAAATACCTATCTGTACTTTGGAATGAATTATTTCAATGAACTCCCATTAAAACAAAAAATTATCGGAAATATACCAAAATTCCAAATCAAAATAAAAAATTACCTGAAACAACTGTAGAACCTACATTAGTAGTATTAATATTTCAATTAATTCATGAAATCTGTTTTTTGATATATCTCCAGTTTATCATTGTTATTAGTTGCATTATTCACTTACTAAAATGCCAAAACAAAATTGAGCATGAATTCACTCACCAAACACAAGAGCCTCGTCTCTTTATGGTAAGTAAAGCCTTTAATTATATACATATTACAAATCTGTTTAACGTGTAAAAAAAATGTTAAATTATTGTAAAAATATACAAATATTAAGTAAATTAATTGAAGGCAATATTAGCGAAACAGAAAAAGACATTTGCACCTTTGGGACTCGAACCCAGGACCCTCGCTTTCCGGCAAGCGAAAGGTCCTGGGTTGGATTCCCAAAGATGCATATATCCACAATCAGAGAAACAGAGGATGGGCAAACAGAGGGCGGCATAGTCGGTTTTGAGATTTGACAATTTTGAGAAAAAGGAAGAATGAAAAATATTAGAAAAACCCATCTTTGGGAAGAATTTTACCTTATTATTATAGAAAGTACATAATATCGGTTGTATCGTGTGCTCCTTTACAATGATAAGTGATCGGCCATTCCTTTTTCCTTGCATACCTTGACTTTTCCTACACATTCTATCACCCAATTCCAGCAATGACCGATTCATCTCCTTTCGTTCTTAGTATTTATAGTTCATAACAAGTACTTTTGAAGCTGTAATTCTTAAGCAGTTTCGGAAGCAACAAACAGCAAATGGAATCTAAAATCTAACTATCTCGCCGGTTCTTGCGGCGATTAAATAAAAAATAAACTTTCTCAATTAATACCGCCGATTTTTTTTAAACGTGTGTGGGACGCCTAAACTCTTTAATTCAACAATTTAATAAATAGGTACCCACGTTTAGCACCAAATCATTATCGTTAATTAAAATATGGAATCGTTAATTAAAATTTGTACCGCGGCCCCGGGAACCTTTATTGGATAACCAACACCTCTGCCATAGGTCACCCCAAAGATATTCAAATACAGAAGAGATATGCTATGGTGTCCGCGCAACTGTGGCCGGACTACGCGCTAATTAGCGTAGTTTTCATACAAAAAGAATTTGTTCATTTCGTTGATTTTTTGAAAATGTGCATTAATATTGGTTAACAATATATTTTGAATAAGGAAAGAATTCGTTCATTTAGTTTAACGTTCGTTAATTATTTGTTCTTTTAGTTTATTTGTTAATTGGTAAACAATATCGGCGACACCCGGAAGCGCAGACCCACATAGTAAAAACAGCAGATAGCACATCTACTTATATTTCAATATCATTGGGTCACTCCAAGTGGTTCGCTACGTTTGGTGATTTGGCAGGGGTGCCCGGGTTCATGGGGTGAGGTTTGTCTAGGTCTTGCAGGCGGATTACCAAGACACACTGAACCCTAGATTCCTACCCACCCCTTAAGCCCCTTTCCTTCCCAGAACTCTCCTCTCCTCCCTTTCCTTAAAAAAAAACCCTCCACACAGCATCTCCAAAGATGACATAGGCCTGAGGGAAATTATTTTCCTCAGGGCCTCCTGTGTGGAGCTCATGTAAAAAAAAAACGGATTTCTAAGTTTAAATTTAACACAGCTAACAAATTTGTGTTGAAGTATTTCGAGGGTGATATACGTTTTAAGATTTTCACGGCCAAAGGTATTTTAGTTATTTGTTTTTGGGGTGTTATGCCGTGTTGCGCTACCTCCTTCTTTAGTAGCCTATTATATAAACCTATTCTTGCACCTACCAAATATACATAAAAAATTTCATAAAAATTGGTCAAGCCGTTTCGGAGGAGCGCGACCAACACACGCGAGAGGTTCTTGCTCCTGGGTTCATTTCCGAATGCGACCAATATGAATTTTGAAGAGCAATTATTGAGGGTACTATATTTTTTACCAGTCCGTCTTTAGCCAACTCAAATAAGCGCGATGGTTTGCCCACGCGAGAACATGATGCCGAATGAAATATCAAAATTACGCGACGCTTCTCGTGAATGTTTTGCGCATGTGTGGATGAAAGTTCGATGAGGCGGACGTAGCGCCATCTGTCATTCAACAACATAAATAATTTCGTTCTGTTTGAAATACAAAAGATGGTTAAATTTGTTCGTACAAAAATACTAAAATCGCAATTAAAAAATGGAATGGTGGGGGTAAGAGTAAAGGGGTTAAAATTTGGGGTTTTAGGTATTTTTTGATGAAAAATAAAGAAAAAAATGTCAAAAAATAGATTTTTTTCTGGATGGGACACCCTAATCACCTAGCAGTATTAAATATACTTTAAAACCTATTCTTATATGTACCTACCAAATATACATAAAATTTTTCATAAAAATTGGTCAAGCCGTTTCGGAGGAGTGCGGCCAAACACGCGAGAGGCTCTTGCTCCTAGGTTAATTTCCTAATGCGACCGAATTTTTTTCTGATTTCGTTTTGATAGATTATTTTACAATCGAATGATAGATTTTACAATTTGTGGTTTAACTCATTAATTACTCCGAAAAAAAAAATTCTTAGAAGATTGCAGAATGCATTTCTACTTTAACGTAAATATTTCGAGGGTATTTGCATACAACATTAAAGATTAAAGATATATGACATATTAGGTTGGAAACCTAGATAAGTTTTGTAAGATGTTAAATGTGTAATACCTAATCCCTGAAGATCCAGCATTTTCATTGTTTTTTTAGCGATTGAATATAATAGCGTTGATAATTAGCGTAAGATAAAATAGAACTATATGTATCTAAATATATATTAATAAGTTTTTTGGTCTACTACATTACTACTACATTTTTATATGTTTAGAATCACACACCAAATTACCACGTAAAAGCCTCAAAACAACATTCGTTACAAAAAATCTGCATGTAAATGTGTCAAATAAATGTGTTTACAACATAATTATAATATTTGCTTATTTATTCAGCTCTGTTTTTATGAAAAATCACCTTAAATACAAATAATAAAATTAATATAACTAGCTTACAACTAAAGTTTATAATTATGACTGGTGACTTATCTAAGACTTAAGCTAGTGACTTTATACAGACTAAAATTAAAACTAGTGACTTAATGACATACAATTTTTTTTAAACTTAGAGATTTAAAACTAACATACTTACAATACATTTGGGTTTTGTCAGGACTGTGATTGTGAAAAACTCTGTAATAGAGAACTCCAGTCCAGTTTTTTTTATTTGTTTTAATGAATAATGACCTTCGAACTTAAATAACTGCATTTTTATTTTTATTTTTAGAGTTAGTTTTAATAGTTAAAATAATTGTCAAAGTTTTAATTTTTCAAGATCCCCCTAAGACGTCATCACTCCTGAAAAATTACTATAGGATTGGACAATCAGCTGATCAAGTGCCGCCATTTTGAATAGCGTTATTCAAAGCATTCTCCCAAGAAGTAGCATTACTATTTTTTTGTGCAGTAGTTTTTCAATATTTTAAATAATAGAGATAAACTAATAGAGATACCTCTATTTTTGATACTGAATTATTTAGGCTTAAATATTGTTTCAATAAACACAACAACTAAATCTCTATAAACAGTATGAAATAACGAATAACATGAAATGTTGTTAATACTGATGGCTTATGTCATACCTACATAATCAAATATTTCAATACAATGACTGGTGACGCGTGACGTCAGCACTAACCATTCAGTAATATCAACTTTGCAGTATGTTTTGACGAGAGGTTTAAAAATGCACTATTTAATAATTATTTAAGAACTCTACGTTTAATATTATGAAATAAAACTTATATTTTGAGAATCAGCGTTTATTGGTCTATATGAACATATTTTTTTAAAGCCATAATATTTTTCACTGGAGTTTCTTTATTATAGGATATAGAGATCGGTAGATTGTGACTGAGATATTCATTATTGAAGTTGTAATTTCAGTGAGTTTGTAATTGAACACTATCACTTACATCTACAGTATCTACACAATTTATAAAAAACGAACGTGTGGAAATTACTGCGGGCAGGTTATTTATTTATTTCTTTACGCCCTTTTACGGGGTTTTTATAAAAGTATGAAATTTACAAGTTACACTATGAATAAATAATATATAAATACTTTATATTTCTTTAACAAACAAATATAATAGGTATTTTGAAACGAAATATATAGTTATTATAAGCAATAATTGTCAGCCTGAAACACTCATTTACATTGAAAAATCTTCCGAGAAACGATACTTGCCGCCAACGGGACTTGAACCCGTGTCCTTCTGATTGCCGGTCGGATCGCCACCTAGCGAGGGATTTAATACTAACAATGTCTTTCTCGCAAAAATAAAGTTGGTTGTTTTCAGGTGGAAAAAATATAATAAGCAGTAATTGTTGAATGAAACACTAGTATATATTGAATTATTTGGCGGGTATTTGATAAGCCCCCATAGCTCAGTGGTCAGAGCATCCGACCGGCAATCAGAAGGACACGGGTTCAAGTCCCGTTGGCGGCAAGTATCTTTTCTCGGAAGATTTTTCAATGTAAATGAGTGTTTCAGGCTGACAATTATTGCTTATAATAATTGTTACCCTTTGTGCTATGCATAAAAATCTTGTCTAAACGTTAGTTTATAAATTAAAAAAATAATAAGAAATATATAGTATTTATTGTACCTAACTGAACTGCCTCAGTAACAGTATTTTGTATTTGCTTAAAAATAAATTGAAGATGTCCACTGATGGTATAATTATTTCCCTCCATTAGTATTCTGGGCAAAGAGGAATGCATATGGTAGTTAGTTACATCAAAATACAACTTTAAAAGTTGATTTCTTGGATTTATATATACCTCCACATGCACATACATATGTGTAAGATGTTTGTGGTATTAAAAATATCAGATTCTTGTTAAATTCACGCTGTAATAGTCACCTTTCAGGAAAGGAATTTCTCGAAATGCAACGTTGCCAGCTCTTTCGGAACACATTTGAAGATATTTTTTATTAGTACCAAATCAATGAGCAGTACAGTCTTTATTCAATGTGTACCGAAAATATCGTTTAAGGTGTTTTTATTAGCAAGGTTTTAAACGAAACCAAAATTTTTATTATTTATGTGTTTTAAATAAGAAGTTATACCTATAACTCTTCCTAAAAAACGCCACTATCTCAATGTCAATTCTTTTTTTAAACCTTCTTCAGACAGGCAGGTAGGTAGGTACCATAATAATGAAAAAAATAATGCGAATAAGACAGTCCAAAAAATTTTACCCGATTTTACATTTGAAGAAATAATATTTACTGAACCATCGTCAAAAATAACCACCCTAATAATCAGTCCTGTTGACAGCATAGTCAAAAGTAAGTTTGCTCAATAATAAAGTGATTGCAGCAGTTTTTCGAAAACGGAACACAAAAACAAATTTATAGACAAGTGAAATGCTAAATGGTCGAGTTAAAGCAAGATTTTTGGGTACCGGTAAAACGTGAATTTATAAAAAGATAATATCTTAAGTATCCCTCCATTGCTGGATACTGATTAACAAAATAACTGATGGACAAAATTTACTTGTTAATAGAAATTAGTTTCTCTATGAAACGTGTTCAGATTGCGGAGATCTCTCAGTTAGATATACATGGTGTGTTTGCGCCATTCAATGTTTTTGTTTGTGTTTATGAATTTAGCTGAAATAACTGCTTATTCCATTACCTAATTCCTTACCCAGTTCCTACCATGTTCCTACTTACAATCCATCCCATGCCAAGACGAAACAAGACAGCTCCGTTATTTGTTGCTGTGCTTTTGTTTTACATGTCACCACGCTATCCAATTTTTGAGCATTCTTCGCAGTTTGCAATTGCCGTGTAATAATTATTGTTTGGCCCGCACCACGGTAATTGCCAAAGTTCCGATGTGAATAAACCGCCGCTGCATTACTTGCATATCGCATTAATTGGATTGTGTTGTGAACTTTTCCATTACGCCGCCGTCCTGAGTCTTGCCGGTGAATCTTAATACGTACGTACGTTCGCCCGTCACTGAAGCAGCTTCAACCGCCAGTGAACTGTGTTATATAGAACTATAGAATTGTTACATATAAGGACTACAGAACCAGCGGCAAATGACCCTTCAAAGGTGGACTCGGTAAGTCGAGCTGAATAACCCTCTCCTATATCCTTTGGGCAGTTTATTCAATGTAAATGTTGTTGTAAGACTCGCACCGCACTCGCCCTGTGAACGAAAGTAAATTTGATTTGCGCAACTATGGTGCATCAGCATGTTAGTGAAAATGTTGTTTTTTTTGGAGCATTACAATGGTTTTTCGGTTTGGGTAAATATGATTACAATAGTTTTGTCTTTCGGCAACTCGAATACATTTGATATGATACATTTTATAATCATTCATTAATTTTTTGCATATCGCCAGTTCCCCTATTCCGCAAGACGTGCACCACATCCCATTTCTCCGACCACTCTGCAATAGCTAGTGCAGTCCATCCCCCACTGGTTATCCTGTCAAGGTCCACCTCCTGCTGCAGGAGGTATTTAACTATTGAGAGAAAACCCATCTGCGTTGCCACATGTAATGCTGTTAAACCGTGATTTTCTGTAGAGTTTACATCAGCACCACTTTGAAGAAGATACTCTATGATCGGCAGATGGCCCTTTAATGTCGCCACATGCAATGCAGTCGCTCCGTTATTATTGGCAGAGTTTACATTAGCCCCACTTTTAACAAGTTGTTCTATGATCAGGAGTCGGCCCTCCTGCGCTGCGAAATGAAGTGCAGTCCAACCTTCAAAATCTCTTGTGTTTATTTTAACACCACTTTCAATAAGATACTCTATGACTGGCAGGTGGCCCTCCCATGCCGCTACATGCAATGCGGTCCTGCCGTCATCTTTTGTAGAGTTTATATCAGCGCCTTTTTTGACTAGATACTCTATAACCGGGAGATGGCCCCACTCTGCTGCCAGAAGCAATGCAGTCCAGCCGTAAATATATATTGTGTTTGTTTTAACACCATTTTTAACAAGATATTCCATGACCGGAAGATGTCCTCTCAAACCAGCTAGATAAAATGCAGTCAAGCCGTTATTATTGTTTGTGGAGTTTAAATCAACACCATTTTTAGCGAGATATTCTATGATCGGGAGATGGCCCTCCCATGCCGCAAAATGTAACGCTGTCCAACCGTCATTTATTGTAGAGTGTACATTAGCGCCATTTTGAAGAAGAAACTCCGTGATCGGGAGATGTCCTTTCATAACCGCTACGTGCAACGCAGTCCATCCATCAATATCAATTGCGTCTAGTGTAACGCCACTTTTAACGAGATACTTTATGACAGGGAGATGACCTTTCCACGCCGTTACATGAAGGGCAGTCCTACCATCATCCTTTGTAGAGTTTATATCGGCGCCATTTTTAACGAGATACTCTACGACCAGAAGATGGCCTCGCTCTGCTGCTAGAAGTAATGCGCTCCAGCTGTTATTCTTCACAAAGTTTATATCGGCACCACTTTTTACGAGATACTCTATACTCCTGAGATGGCCCTCTTGTGCTGAAATACGAAGTGCTGTCCAGCCTTCAATGCATGTTGTGTTTATTTGAACACCACTTTTAACGAGATACTCTATAACTGGGAGATGGCCTGTCAATGCCGCTACATGTAGTACAGTCCGGCCATCATTTTTTGAAGAGTTTATATCAGCGCCAATTTTACAGAGATACTCTATGATCCGGAGATGGCGATTTTGTGCCGAAACATACAGTGCAGTCCTACCGATATTATCTCTTGCGTTTATATCAGCGCCATTTTTAACAACACACTCTACGATTGGCAGATGGCCCTTGCGTGCCGCTGCGTGCAAAGGTGTCTGGCCGTTATTATCGGTAGAGTTTACATCAGCACCACTCTTAATCAAGTACTCTACAATAGGAAGATATCCCTTGGATACCGCAACATGTACAGCAGTATCGCCGTTATTCAGTGTGGATTTCATATCAGCACCACTTTTGACGAGGTGCTCAACGACCTGGAGACGTCCCCCTTGTATCGCTTCAAATAGTGGAAAAAAAACGTGTTTACTTGAAGAGCTTAAATCAGCATTACTTTCAATGAGATACTTTACGATTGGGAGATGACCTTGCCGTAGCGCAACATGTAGTGCAGTCTCCCCGAATTTATTCTTAAAACTTACATCGGCATCACTGTTAACAAGATGCTCCACGATCGAGAGGTGTCCTGTCCATGTCGCTGAATGGAGTGCAGTCTCCCTGCGTTTATTTGTGGAGTTAACATCAGCACCGAATTTAACAAGATACTCTACGATCGGTAGATGGCCTTTGTGTGCCGCTAAATGTAATACAGTCTCACCTTCGTTATCTACGCAGTTTACGTCCGCACCGTTTTTCAAGAGATACATTATAACTGGCAGATGACCCTGCAGTGCCGATAAATGTTGTGCAGTCTCCCCTCGTTCATTTGAAGAGTTTACAATATTAGCACAGCTATTGATAAGATATTCTACAATTGGTACGTGTCCACCACCGGCCGCGAGCATCAGAGCTGATGTTGTACCATGTGCACTGATGTCTGCGCAGCATTCCGCTAAGTACTTGAAAATATCCAAGTGACCGCACTCAGCTGCTGTAAGTAAAGGAGTCTTTTTGTCATCATCAAGCCGTGTCATTAATAAATTAAAGGGAATATAGGATTGCTCCGCAAGTAATTGTACAATATTGAGATAACCGCCCTGAGCAGCGAGGTGAAGAACGGTCTTCATTCCGTGGTCTTTGTGTTTCATCAATAGCAAGGAGGAACGTTCGATGTTGTTTATTAATCGTTCAGTTAATATTTCTCTCGTACGTTGTATATCATTTCCATGTAAAGCATCCATAAACGAACTAATTTCTAATTCAAATGTCCTTATTCTGATTGCAATTTTTTTTAATAGTCGTGTGCCAACAATTTCATTACCCGATTTTCGTATGAATTTTGAAACATATGATTTAGAAACATCCCCATTAAATAAGCAAAAAAATAATATGTTTTCTCTAGTTTCATGAGAACACATGTCCACGTGGTTAAATTGTAAAATATTTTCCATTATTCTGTTACATAATTTGTCATCTTCAGTGAATTCAGAAAATTTCGGCTTATCCAATATACGCAATGCCGTGTGATTATTATTGTCGTATTGAGTAATGAGGGAGATAAAAGCTTCCTGTGTATTTTCTATTCTCAATCCACTGAGGAGAAACTGGACTATATGTTCATTTTTTTCTTGGACAGCAATGTGCAATGCGGTTTGGTGTTCTTGATTCCAGAATTTTGCATTTTCGTCGATCCACAGTCGACTAATATGTTCAGCGTTTATTTTAAGTGTGGTCTCTGGCATTGCAATTTCACCTAATTCAAAATTCATAAACAATCTAATCACTTTGCTGTCAGGGTGCAATAGTATTTTCGGCAGAAGAATTTCTTTGATCAATTGGTATTTGAAAGCGCTGTTCTGTGGAAGACGTTCATCTTGATTAATCCATTGCACCACCATCTGCGCGCAGCAATATTCTGCGAAAGTTCTATGTATAAATTGGTATTCTCCGTTTCCTTTCGACTGTATCAAACCAATCCTATTCAGTTTAATTAGCTCTTGGTTCGTAATGGGTGAAATGTTCTTATCATAAAATACGGGAAATAATGTTTTGAAACCGAGTTTACCATGCATTTCCGTTGATGGTTCCAGGTATTTTTTGTTAATGTCTTCATCGTCCAACGCCTTTCCTATTAAGGTTTTATCGTGTATATAAATTTGGTATTTTAGATTTATGAACTTCTTGTACAGATGTGATGTGCTTACTATTTTAATTCGAGTAAATAAAACTTCTGGAGGCTCGACCAACTGATCACTTTGCGGTCTGCAGACTTCCGCTAGCATTCTTAACTGCAGGGGAATCCCCATAAAGTGGTCCATGTCTGGCCCCAGTATTTTTTTTGTCTGTCGGAGCACCTCTCCCGCATATGAATATAGTTGAGCCTCCGCTTCCTCTTGATTAATTCCCAACTCGAGGGGAAGAAAGGACCGCCAAAACATAAATAAAAAATCTTGTTGCTCCTGTGCGTTGATCCTAATGAATGAAGAGGAGAATTGGTTTAAATTTTTTTCTAACGATTTTTTCAAATATTTTCGAGCAGTCAAAAATAATTTAATGGTCGGTTTACTTTGTAAAAAAGCAAATAGTTTGACAAGTTTATCTTTAGAAGTCTCTTTATTTTTAGTGTAGTCATCTAACTCATCAAAACCATCAACCGTCAAAACAACCCTCTTGAAACACGACTTAGTTTGGAGCAAATATACCAACAATTTATACGCTAGACCATAATCAGTACTAGAGCAGTACTCACTCAATAAAAAAGTTGCCACGTTTTGAGGAGTAAGTTTATCTGAAAGTTTGTCTAAATGCTCTTGGAATTTTTTCAATTCAATATGTATTACCCATGATGATTCTATAAGTCTTGACAGGTTAGCCAAGGATGTGGTTTTGCCCATTCCAGGCTTATCAGTAATTATCACAAAGTTGCGTTCTGTTCGGCTTAATGTTAATTCGTCTATTGGTTTGCAGCGGTTTGCGGACAAACAAGGGTAAAGGCTCTTCACGGAGCAGTGGGAATATCGCCACTCTACTTCACCCCTTTGGTGCTTTTCTATGCTTTCCTCCCATCTACCACTGTCATCGCTATCAATAAATGCACTACCTTCGTCACTTTCATCACTGTCATCGCATGATCCCAAACTTTCAACGCTTTCATTCAGTTGATCCCTTTCACCCATTTTAACAAAATGTATATTCTTATTAGAATATTTCTGAACTATATTCTCTTCTTGTTCTTTATTGGCTGCAATAAGTACTTTTTTTCTAAGAGCTTCCCTTTCCTTACATTCTACGATCATTTCTAAGAGTGAGGTCTTTTGTTCCTCACTAGAAATAACGAACAAGTCATCAGTATGCTTAGTTTTAGAGATTTTTCGCACGTTTAAACTTGCTCGATGGACAAACTTCCTAGGTACATAAAAACCGCTGTTATAAATTTGCTTGCAGTGGACATCCGCCTTGTCATCCCCAGACACTTCAAACAGGTAAATGCATTTATCTTGGTTTTTGTTGCAAATGTCTTTAAAGAATAGTTCTACTTCTTTCTCGGCGAGGATGATATTCTTCCCTGCGAGCTGGTCCCAGCCAGCCCCAGTCTCGAGATCCTCGTGGTTCAACCCGCTGATCACCAACAATGTGTTCGGCAAATCTGAACAATATACGACATATTCCTTTTTAGTCACGATATTTGTTTTGATTACAGACATTTGAAGATCACTCGTCAAAGGACGTGTATCTTTTAAAACCAAAACAAAGTCTTCACTTGTCGCTATTTTCTTGAAGCAATCCGAACTAAGGAAGTGATTGATATCAGAAATTGAGCAGTTTACGCCCAAAAAATCTTGAAAACTATAATTCACCATATTGCCTGTTGATATTAATGGTCTACAACGTAAAAAAATTTGCGATTCACTTGATAAATCCATGAGATTAATGTTTCTATCAACATTAATCGTTTTTATGTTTTTTGAGGAGTTGAATATGTCTATTGGGTGTGACGAGATAAAAACAAGTTTTTTCACGTTGGCAGAAGAGCATTTTAAGTAATCATTTAAAAAAGTGCGAAGTTCAGAAGTTGTATTTGAAAACGAGCTACCATCAACCATCATTAGATCACTTTGGTCAATTGGTGAACCGTAAATATCATGAAGTTTTTGTAGCTTTGACCAATCTATGAAGGTGTAACGACTTTCTCCGGTGTATATGTTATTTGGAGCATACATTTTAATGTTTTCTTTTACTTGGGAAAATATATTGCGAAGACGAATCATCTCAAAAGCACCATCTCGTGTTACTATCGAGAGAACTCGCTCGGTGGTCGAAACCAAGAAGTCCTGGAGGCCTAAGGAGTCTTTAAAATTTAGTACAGACTTTGGTAATGTGTCGAGAAAGCTCTGTCCCTCCGCACGGTAAAATAAGTCAACAGCTTGAGGGAATGCCGTAATCTGTTTCCTCACCACCTTCGTAAACTCTGGCCTTAGCCACCGCATCAGCTGTTTAAGACGCCTGGTAAGTGCTCCTAACAATTGTTTAGATTCACAGCTTATTGTTTGATTATTGTTATTGATTTGAAAATTGGGGAGAAAAAATGCGTCTTTGATCTCAAGTTTTTTTAAAAGAAGAAACTCATTTAAAGCCCTGACATCCATATGGTTTTGAACAATAGTCAAGTAATTAAGAATGTCTACTTCATCCTCAGAAAAAACATTTAAATTGCATTTAACATTAATTTTATCCCCTGGTTCAGGCTCAAAAGGTGCCACCTCGTACCGTTTTTTTAATTCCTCGAAAAAATATTCTCTTTTATTGTTTTCCACATCTACGTGGTAATTATTGGCCTGGTATAAACGTTGATTCTTAAAAAGGGAAATATATTCATTGTTGTCCTTAGCCCAGTCCAATACTTTGCTTACATTTGGCAAACTTTTTTTAAAAGCTTCAATGAAATTACTAATTGCGTGAGTCTTCAAATTGTATAAACCGGTTTCAATATCTTCGCATTTGTATTCAGATAAATTAATGAAAATACGATAAACTGTCCTGAGATGCGCTCCACAAGTATTAATGCGGTTTGGCGCTGAAACATAAACAATTACGTCTAACCTTCCTAATCTGTCGAAAAAATCTGTACCATATCTAGTGTAATGCTCATCCTGAATTTTGTACAACATGTCCTTTGCCCCTGGGCTGTCGAAGGCCACGGTCTTAGAGTGGAGTCCACCGCTGGTGTTCTTGATTAGCGCCCCGTTAGACACTGTCACATACTTCACCGAGAACGCAGTTATCTGCGCGAGCCAGCCTCCTAGGGAGTGCCCTGTCAAAACGAGGTTATAAAACCTCCCATGTTCGGAGTTCACCAAATGTACGACCTGCCTAACTTGATCAACAAAAGTTACAGCGGAGTTCATACATCCTGTGTATTGGTTCCAACAGATTCCGATAGCATCGGTGAACAGCGCTCCAGTGTTGGATAGTAGGGTCCCTCGGTGGGCTACCACAACTTGCTGCAACTCTGTATGCACGAACGCCGCTCCAAAGTACCCGTTGGTCCAATCCCGGTTGGAGGCTACGGTCAACAGACGCCAGCCGTCGGGCAGATCTAACCTGTTCTCGTAATCCGTAAGTGTTTCCCGCGTTGTCTTCTCTGTGTAGACAGCATTTGACAGCAGCGCCAGGGTGAGGTCGCTGGGGTGAGGGTCTTTGTCCAAGATGTCCATGGGAATCTCCGACGATGCTTCCAAAAGACATTCTATCAGTTGTACTTCCGAAAACTCTGACAGCATTCTATGGTCGACGTCCATGGTTGGAAAGGCGAATGTTAGGAACTACCTGAAACCAAATGTTGTCACATTATGCAAAGTGATGTTACGTGATTATTATTTTTATTATTTGGTACAATAATTTACGTTTCAAATTATAATTTAATAACGTTGGCTTCACTGGGTGCCTTACCCGTGCTGAGGACCCCATTTTATAAAACAAAATTAATACACGAAGTAATAAATTTCTTAAAAATATTTAGTTAGTAATGAAAAAATATGCTTCTATTGACTTATGTAACATTAATATTCAAGGAAAAATAGTAAGTTTTGCCGATGACGCTGTTTTACTGTTTGACATTGGCAAGCTGTCTTCAAAAAAGCTGAAACGGATGTAAACAATGTAAAAAAGTGGTTAGATACAAATACGCTCACTCTGAACACCGAGAAAACTAAATATGTCACATCAAGCACAAATATAACAGGTCAGCCTTTTGATGACGCCTCTATTAGAATACACAAATGTTTTAATACCGATGAATCTTGTCAGTGTCTCAGCCTCACAATTGATCCACATCTCAAATAGAATATTCACACTCAAATAATAGTACTGCATCAGCACTAGACCCAATCATAAAGGCACGGAAAACTATTATAAAATTATTAATACAATATAATTCCACCACGTATAACAGAACAATAAATAAACTCATATTATAAAATTAATTCTTAGACTACCTCTAATTACAGACTCGAACTTAATCTTAAATATTATGAATGTGTTTGACATTCGGCAGATATACGCAAAAAAAATCCTCACTCATCTACACACAAATGTACATAAATACTATGAAAAAATATTAAATATTCTCTGTACTCGAAACAATAACAAAGATTTACTACAAATTCCCATAACTCATACTACTTTTGGTCAACGAAGCTTCAGATACCTTGCAACAAGGCTTTACAACATTCTTCCAATTAGTATAAAAAATTTGATTCACAAAAATTAAAAAAAAAAACACACATATTTATGTGGATAAAAAATAATGATAGAGAATTTACCGGTGCACTCACCCAAAATCGAAATTAGTTATAAACCAATGCTGTTATTGTACCAATGTTATTGTTATTATTAATGCAACCAATCTATTGTGTTTTATTCTAATATGAGTATAGGTATGTTCACGGTATTATAAATAGACGTAAAATTACTGCCTCAACACAGGCTAGCCTAGTGAAGCAGGTTACGAGAAACCTAAATTTATAATTATAAATCTATATTCTTTAAGTACCTACTGTTTATATATATATATTGTTTACTGTTATTAACTTTTGAACTTTTAAACTCTACTTATGATGTACTTTTTTTTGTAGTTATAAATCTCTAAATTTTTTTTTTCAATTTAGAGATTTATAACTACAAAAAAAAAGTACAAATAAAAAATAATTTTAATAATTTTATTATTATTATTATTGCCTGGTATATATGTTGTCTTTGTCCAAAGCTAGTATTTACCGTCAGAGATTTTATGTTTTATTTGAACGCTTGTCTAACTGGTCTGTTAGACGACATTATTATAAAGCAATAATTGTCAGCCTGAAACACTCATTTACATTTAAAAATCTTCCCAGAAAAGATACTTGCCGCCAACGGGACGTGAATCCGTGTCCTTCTGATTGCCGGTCGGATGCTCGGTCCCGTTGGCGGCAAGTGTCCTTTCTCTGAAGATTTTTCAATGTAAATGAGTGTTTCAGGCTGACAATTATTGCTTATAATAATTGTTACCCTTTGTGCTATGCATAAAAATCTTGTCTTAAACGTTAGTTTACAAATTAAAAATAATAATTAATATTTAACAAGTTAAAAGTATTTCACCAAAAAATGTAGACATAATTTGTCTCGACGCCATCTAGCGAGAGATTTAGTACTAACAATACCTCCCTCACAAAAATAAAGTTGGTCGTTTTCAGGTGGAAAAATGTAATAATCAGTAATTGTTGAATGAAACACCAGTATATATTGAATTATTTGACGGGTATTAGATAAGCCGCCATAGCTCAGTGGTCAGAGCATCCGACTGGCAATCAGAAGGACATGGGTTCATGTCCCGTTGGCGGCAAGTATCTTTTCTCGGAAGATTTTTCAATGTAAATGAGTGTTTCAGGCTGACAAATATTGCTTATAATAATTATTACCGACAAATGTATTTTTCTATACACACATTTATTACATTCATTTTTCAAACAACTCGCATGCCACCTATTAAACAATCAAACACGCGCAGTAAGTTTTAACTATCAAAGGGATCTCCGTAGTAACCTAAACACATAACAAAATGATAGCGCACGTTAAACAATTACCTATCAAAGATTTGCTTTTCGTCTGGACAAAAAACGTATAATAAATAACTTCATTACGCCAGAGTTTGTTTATAACGCCAGAGCTTACCAATATGTATAGCCTATAGTACTCGCAAATAATGTAGCTTTTTTTTTAGTGAAAGAATTTTTAAAATTCATACTTTGTGGTTATCCATTATAATAAAATGAAACAATACAACTTTGTATAAACCACTTATAAAATGTGCAAATCCGACCGGTTTCGGAACAAACGTTCCTTCGTCAGGGAAAGCTTATACTAATTTGACAGTTTAGAACAATGTTTTATTATGGTAGGGGTGGAGCCGTTGTTAGTTAATAATGTAGATTGGGTGGGTAGGTATAAGTGTAGAGTGGGTGGGTAGGGGAACAAATCCATGATTGGGCTATATGAAAAAATATAGAATAGAATATATAATACTATAGAATCTATTATCAACAAACAAAAGATATTGTCATATAGCCCAATCATGGATTTGTTCCCCTACCCACCCACTCTACACTAATACCTACCCACCCAATCTACATTATTAACTAACAACGGCTCCACCCCTACCATAATAAAACATTGTTCTAAACTGTCAAATTAGTATTAGCTTTCCCTGACGAAGGAACGTTTGTTCCGAAACCGGTCGGATTTGCACATTTTATAAGTGGTTTATACAAAGTTGTATTGTTTCATTTTATTATTAAATAATACTTCTTGAAACAAAAAAAATCATAATTATCAACATGCAAATACTTAATGCAATGATAGCAATATTTACATGCATCGAGGAAATCAACTCGACTAATCCAGTATTCAATTTTATCATTTTTGATAATAATATTATCAAAGAATGGTTCCAACACTAGAATACCTGATGACCTTATCGTACGGGACACATTATTTTATAATATTTCTCTAATATTGTTAAATTACCCACGAAGAATACCCATTATGTGAACGGTAGAAGAAGAAGAGGACGACCCGATATCACGATCAAGTGCATCAGATACTTGAGTCGGGCCATGTCTAGAGTCAGAATAATAGAAGAGTGTGTATGTGACGATGAATGTGAATGAGGCAAAGAATGTGTGCCAAGACCGAGTTGTTTGGCGGTCCGTCCTCTCTGCCTACCTCTGCGAGAAACGGCGTAACGGTTAGTTAGATTATTTAGTTAGTTACGCAGCGTTTCCTAACCTTTTTCAGCCACGGATTCCATGGAAATCAAGCACAGTTTTCAAAGACCCCCTTAATAAAAAAAAAACAGCAATAAATTTCGGACCAATCATTTTATTACAAATTAGTACTGTATTAAAATATAACTAGCCGTTGGAAACAATAGTTATATTATTTCAACGTCCAACGCTGTTGAAAATAATTAGCGCCAACAGTTGAAATATAATACCTACATGCGAATATTATTCAACGCAGTCAACGATTCAACTGCCTAATAAATAAAAAGGGTTAAGAGTTTGTTCTTCGTGAACAACATTACTCGATATTTTAAATGGTCTTTTGGTTATGTACGTACCCACTGCACGTTTCTTTTTATTTTCCCATCCAATACGGCCGATACTCAGCGCCATGGAACAATCAAATTTATCAACGACAAGCAAAAAAATAACCTATTGATGTTTTGTACCTATTGTTTTCAACGGTGTTGTAATGATTAAGTCAAAGGGGTCAAGAGATCACACTTCGTGAACGATATTATACCCAATTACAGAAGGTTTTTTGGTAATGTACATACCTACTGCACGTTTTTTTTTATTTTCCCGTCCAATACCGCCGATACGTAGCGCCAAGCAACAAGCGAATTTATCAGTGACAAGCAAAATATATCTTCAACAGGATAATATTTTCAACACCGAAACCAACGTCTTCCAACAGTTTCAACTTTCAACGTTATTATGGGATTATTATTACGTGTGTGTCGCGTGGGGCATAGAGATAATAATAATTAAAAATACATCAATGATTAGGGGAACCACCCGTTAAAAGGGATTCCTGAATACGATTTTGATATATTTTTTGTTAGTATCGTGTCGATCTCCTATTATAGTTGCGTCAACGTCGACGTTATTTTCAACAGCTATTTTCAACAGCTGAAAATTGCCAACGATAACGATGTTGGCGTTGGATAGAATTATCGTCAACGCCCAGTACTAGTACAAATACAAAAAAACTACAACACTAACACCAGAATTTGCATTAATTAACGGTTACTTAAAATAAAGGTTGGTGTTGCTTTTTTGCAACTAAATTAGTGATATTCGGGTTGATGTTACTACTAAGTTATAATCTCAAATCGGATTACACTTGTAATATGTTTCTGTATTAGTTTTTAGTATACACAAGAGCAGAGAATGCCTTTTCACAGAGGTATGTGGATGAGAAAAGCAGTAAATGTTTATGAGTTACTTCTGATATTTCTTAACATTAACCCAAAAACTTGATGAAGAGGATTCTTTGAAATTACATTTCAAATCCTCTCAACAAAGTGCAAAAGGCCTTAATTAAAGCTATTACAAAAAAAGCTTTAAAATACAGTTATTTAAAGACTTTGCTGTATTGAACATACAGCAACTGTATATCAAAATTATATCTATACATTACCAAAAATACAAACTAAAACATTATAGTGCACAACACAATTACGACACAAGACATAAACATCAACACATGATTCCGAAGACAAATAGTAAATACGTATGGACAAAGACATTATCATAATCTGGCTCCAATTTTTTTAAATTTAATTGAAAAAGGCGTTAAAGATATCCACATGACAAAAAATGCAAATCTAAAACACAAAATACATACATGGATAATCAAAAAAGGCATTGCATACTGCGGGCAGATAACTTGAACAATACACGAACACACTCAACGCCTGTATTTTGTCTCTTTTCCTCTCAATTATTTTTGGGTCTCTAATTTATTTCTTTCATATTTTTTTTATTTTTCTTATCTCTTTTCTTTTTCATTGCTTTCATTGTTTTTTTATTCTATTTATCTATTTAAATTAAAACATTTTTTATTTTTATCTTATTTTTCTATCAAGAATCGTTTAAATTCGTGCCATCTCGAAACAGGCTTAGCATAGTGAGGTGGTATATTCCAAAAAAAAGGATATTGTATTTTGTATATATTGTAATATATTGGTTAATATTAATGTTAAAAAACAATTGAATCACAAGGTATATCTATTAATTAGTTTTCTTGTGCCATTGTCAATCCAGTAATATCAATAACATCTGTATTGAAAGGGTATAATATTCAATTTTTGTCGGGTACTGGAAAATATTCCCGAAACAAAGATGCGTAGCTATTATGAGACTCTTGGTGGTATTTATTTAGTATTGTTAAATGGTCCAGAGATGAGACTGCGGACCCCCCTAAATATATTTGCGGACCCCCAGGGGTTCGCGGATCACAGGTTAAGAAACACTGAGTTATGTAATTTTGAATTCCTCGAAATTTTGTAAAAGACGTCGCTTACAATACAGACTATTCTCAACTAAATTTTGCTAAACGTTTCTTCATACTTAATAATAACAATAATAATATTTGGATGATTTGTACTGCGCCGTTTTTGTAATAAAAACTACAACTCAAAGGCGCTGTAAAAATTTATTATATTATGTCACGGTGCTCTATCTTTCTTACTACTGGCTACAGACCAGTCATTCATTCATTGATCTCTAATGTAAAACCGAACGTAAATGATCTCTAATGTAAAGTCCGAACTGCTCCCATCTGGAGTCAGTGATACCATGGCATCCCCAATTATGGTATGATATGAGCTGAAGGTTGTGGGGAGGGAAAGGAAGTAGGTGGGGAAGGGCCTGAATTTTCAAATCTGGTCACCAAACACGGCTAAAGCCGTTTCAAACAACGTTTCAATTCTGAATAATTGTGGTCCTACACCAGAGCATTACTGAGAGTATTTTCCACTCCGCAAATATACAATATGTATATTATTTTTAATCAATTAATTATGAACTAACACAAATTAGGAGTTGTAGGGAGGGTTAAGGCGGGAGGGGGGGGGGGGAAGTGGCGCTAGCGAAGCCGGCGGCGAAAGCTAGAATATATACTATATACGACGTTTTACGTTTATTTTTAGACGCAAGTGGAACATGTCTTGCGTTTTTATAATTTTTCAGATTTTTTTCCGTGAAAGCATACAAAAACAAAACAAAAAATACATAAACAATAGTAAAGTAATTACCTAACGTCGGTCACAGGGACCGCACGCAAAATATACTGTACCTATAATTTATAAAGGCGCCCACGTCTGGAGCTGTGTACCGCGGGCAGGGGCGAAGGAAAAGTACATCGACTCACAGTTGCATCGCGAACCTAGTAATGGAATAATTTGAAAAAAAAATCACCGAAATCTCTGAGACCGACGTCAGGTGGTTAAGGGTTAATAATATTAAAATGCGGATTTGTGTAGCCGAGCTATAATTTTGTGATATTTGTGAATTTGGTTTCTAATAATAAAGAAAAAAATACACTCACCTCAAGAAGTAATGTCACGGATATATATATATATATATATATATATATATATATATATATATATATCACACAAGAACACACTAAACTTTTTTAGAATTATCTATTAGATATGAAGCCTCTAGCACAGCGTATTTTCCACTCAGCCACGGAGATCAAAGTAATTGTAAAAATCACATAACACTTTAATTAAGTACACAAAACACTTTGTTTAGAATTAAATCCTATTGACATAATAAGTTGCAAGAGATAACGTGAGGCGAAGGAAAAGTAGAGTGCAGACTGGCAAGAGACTTGACTTGCATGAAGAACTATTTAAAAAAATATTATTATTGATTTTCTTTATCTCGATTTAGATATGATACGATATGGATGGGCTGATCGTGTATTGTTATCTGTATGGCAGCGAACGCTTGAGTAAAGTAAGGTAAGATTAATTTATTCAAAGATTAGATACAGAAAATACACATAATCAATAATATTATAGAACATATAAAAAATAAACAAAAAATTAAAATGGAATTCGACTAATTAAACTTGAAAACAATTAAAGGGTGGTAAGGTTTTAAAGGCGAAAAATGGCGTATTTTCGTGAAATTTTTATGGAGATATGCATAATATTGGTTTATTTATTTCATATACATATACTTTATAGTATAGCATCTAAAGTATCTTTGAACAAAATTTCAATTAAAAATATCAATAATCCGTGAGAGCGAATCTCCCGAGGCGCCTTGAAAACAAAGTTGTTATGCGGTGAACTCCATAACTCGTTACCGGATTATGCGAAACAAAAAAATCGAAATCCGTTTAAAGGGTCATATGTTTTCCTAAGTAGTGAGAGGGAGTTTTTTTTGGAAGCATTTTAAATGCAAAAAATTTCGGAGAATTAGTTATTATTATTAAATGAAAAAAAAATTGTTAAAAAAATCTCTATCTGACTACCTGCTGATTTTTATGTAGAAATAATAGTGTACAACGATTCAAAAGGATCGGCCAAGTAGATTTTGAGTTACGATGTTCACGAATTTGAAAAATGTTGTTTGCGATACTCGAAATATACTCGATCGAGCAAGAAGGCCGGTCGCTTGAAATGCCGTAAGTTCGTTAGTTTTGCTCCGATTTACTTGAAATTTTAACACAATACTCTCGACATGTTGTACACATTTCTCAACAAATTTAATACCTTACTTCCCCTCCCTTAATAGAAAAATATGGATAATAATCACAGAAACTGCCTCCTTTGTGAACTTCCTTGGATAACATTTTTCTTATTGAATCATTAAATAATTGAGTGGTTCAAAACAATAATCTATATTATATTTTTGAATGAAGCTATAACTTTGTAGTTATCCATTATAGAAAAATTAAACAATTCAACTTTGTATAAACCACTTATATAATGTGCAAATCCGACCGGTTTCGGAACAAACGTTCCATCTTCAGGGAAAGCTTATACTAATTTAGCTCCACCCCTACCATAATAAAACATTGTTCGAAACTGTCAAATTATTATAAGCTTTTCCTGAAGAAGGAACGTTACAAATTTACGCATTATATAAGTGGTTTATACAAAGTTGAATTGTTTCATTTTTCAATAATCTATATTCTTTACATCGCATGGAAATATCATCTTTCGCATCTTTCAGGCTCAAAACGTTAATTAGTAATGGTTAGTTAGTAAAGCATATTTTATTCACTATAAATTTAATGTAATTCGTCTTCAAAACCAGTATTCTGCTGCATATTTAAAAATCAGATCACTTGGTAAAAACAGCTTACAGCCCGCAACGGCCTTGCAACAAAAAAATAATTACCATTAAAAAAGTTCTCTTTGACACACACTCAATGCGTGTTAATGAAATATATAAACGGTTATTCGTAAAAAAGGTACTTTATTTTGCTTGCAATTTTGTACAGCATTTGACACCTTTTGACTGTATTTGATATTTTTTGTTTGGTTTTAATGAGCTTGCAAAATAATGCAACTTCCTGAAAGTCTTTCTCCCCACTATTTTACTATAGTCCTGACTGAATATAAAGGCTGAATCTAACCCTGATAAAGCACAAGCAGTTTTCTTCTGAAAAGACTAACACATCACAAGCAACATGAACCCAATTGTAAGTACAACTACATACGGTTTGGTTGATCGTTCAAATAAAGTGAACACTGTGTTTATTCTTCCTTAGGTACCATTACTTACAAATACAATGTTATCAGTCGTGATTTAATGCTTTTACCGTATTTTTTCAGTGTATCGCAACCTTCCTGTGCCTGGGCGCCCTGGTGTCCGGAAACCCCCTGGAAGATGGACAGTGGAGAGGAGAAGGTCTGGCCGAGAGCCAGGACAATGGACAGTGGAACAGTAGACTTGAAGGTGTATGGACTGGTGCTTGGGCCCCTGCTGTGGGATGGGCCGCCCCTGTTGGTTCATTGGCCTATGGAGCCGCTCCTCTTGGCGCTGATGGCCGTGTTGTTGATACCCCTGAAGTCGCTGCAGCAAAGGCCGCCCACTTATCCGCTGTTAACGGAGCCGGAGCTTGGGCCCCCGCTGTAGGAGCATGGTCTGCCCCCGGAGCATGGGCCACCCCTGTGGGCTCATGGGCCCATGGCGCCGCCCCTCTCGGCCCTGACGGACGTGTGGTAGACACCCCCGAGGTCGCTCAGGCCAAGGCCGCCCACTTAGCCGCTGTTAACGGAGGATCTGCGTGGGCTCCCGCTGCCGCGTGGGGAGGTGCATGGGCTGCCCCCCAAGGCTCATGGGCTCATGAAGCCGCTCCCCTGGGACAAGATGGACGTGTGGTAGACACCCTCGAGGTAGCTCACGCCAAGGCTGCTCACCTCGCTGCCAAGGCTGCTGCTGGATCGTGGTAACTTCCATCTAACTCATCCACTTTGAAACCTGACTGATCTACCCAACATTCTTTAGAGAAACTTACTTCTTCCACATTCGTTTTATATTCACATCACATGTGTATATAAAACGAATCGTGTACTTTTATTTTAAGTAGTGTAATTTTATACTTAATTGAATTCTGATGATAAAAAACCAATAAAAAACATATCTTTAACTCGTTTCTATTATTATTATATTATCCCTGTAAGGGACGTGTCCGCCACTTACACAGACTGTAACAAAGGGGGCCGGTAAGTCTATGTCAGCCGCTGGGTCTCTCGTGAAATCAAAGTCCAAAATGTAGTAAATTCCCGTCGAGAGATGATCCGGTTGGCAGAGAGAGAAGAGTAGGATTTCGCGTTCAGTACTAGAGTGCCTGGTTACCGGGGCCGTACCGCTATTTATGCCAAAACCTCCTTGACCGAGTGGAGACTTTGGTGCGACCCTATTCGTTAAATCAATTATGTTTTGAAGTTCATAACCTCCGCCACGACCTTTCGGGCTACCCTTTTACCTGTGTTCTCTCTGCCCACCAAAACCATCTCTCTAGCGTGTTTATTATTTCAAATAATACAAAATACAAAAATATCCGTGGGTCCCCGGCCCAACAATTTGCAGGGGAATTCAAAATATATGACTTAAAACTAACATTTACAACATTACTTATTATCTAATTATGTAAAGTGGAGTTCGGCCTACCTTCCATTATCATTTATTTGTCAAATGATAGGTCGAACTCCTGTAAATCAAAACAAAAACATTACACAAAATAATATCAAATCATAAGCTACCGACCAAATGCTTATCTCCATTCTGAATGGTCGGCAAAGCGCCCACCGTGGCATGGTGCGGGTGGGCTCGGCAGCGGAGGGGGAAACGGTACGGTGCTACGGGCACTTTTATGGGCTCTCCACACGACACTGCATGTAGTGACTGCGGCAGTGACTGCAGAGAGCGTGGAGTTGAGCAAACTAGCGCCGTCTCGTTTGTTAAAGGGCTGCTAGAACGAGACAGCGCTAGTTCACTCAACTCCACCCTCTTTGCAGTCACTACATGCAGTCTCGTGTGTAGGCCGCTTCAAGTGCCCTCCACACCATACAATTTCTAGTCACTTCTTGCTGTCCAGCCAGACTGGCGGTTTCCACCACACCACCCAATTTGCAGAGAGGTCTTAGCTTTTGCGCTGTGCGCATGTGTTCGGAGCGCTCGCGCTGTGTGCAAACGTGTCATGGCTCCGTCACTTTCAAAATTTCTACGTATTGGATTAGCGTTGGCTTTATTGACAACAGACAATAATCCGATTCGTAAAAGAAAATATTGGGCAAAAAAATGGTTTATCGAAAGGCGTAAGTTTAGTCACATAAATATCGCAAGGGAATTGAATCCTCTTGATTTTAGGAACTTTCTGCGAATGGATTGTGTTAGTTTCATAGAGTTGCTCAATCTGGTAGCCCCATTAATAGAAAAACGAGAAATATTTACGCTTTACAATAAAATCAAATAAATGTTATATTTCTGAACATATCCGAAAACTAAAAACTGTTTCTGAAAGGTGATAAAATACGCTTTAAAATTTTATAAATTGAAATAAAAAATACGGGTGTTTCATCACGTACCCGAGGGATATAACCAGCGATTCCTGGGCATATTTGGAGTAAAAAATGTTATATAAAATAATATATTTTTTCCATTAATAAACAACAAAAAAATGTTTTTCGTTCACATGTCGCTACTGATCCCATCACGATGGGATGGGTTAGAGCGAACTAGCGCTGTCTCGCTTGAACGAAGTGTCGCTAGAACGAGACGTAACGCTTGTCAAATGACCGCTACGCTATAAACAGGTTATACTCCTGAGTACTCAGTTGCAGCGTGTGATGGAATAATATTTCATTATTTATTTATTTTTATTTATTAGAGATAATATATTACAAAATTATTACTTAAAATTTATAATACATTACTCCCAATGAGTTCGATAAAACTCATTTCGGGAAGGACAACATTATACCTCTAAAGAAAAATTATAATTACAAAAGAACACGCAAATCAATGAATAATACATAGATTTTTAAGTGGACTAGACACACTTGATACAGGTAATTGAATAATATACAAGAGTTACAAAGGAAGACAAAAAAATGTTTTAATAGATAAAAAATGTCTTCGGACAGAAAAATGACATCAATTTTTTTTACTCTAAATAAGCTCGCAAATCTTTGGTTAAAATCTCTCGGGTACCTGCTGTTCCATCCTGTATAATTTTTGAAATATAACTTTTTTGCAGGCAAACATAAAAAGTTTAAAAATGTTCCACCTTACGTATTTTTCTAACTAAAATTACCTATAACGAAAAAAAAAATAAAAACACACACATATTTTATTAGGCAAATTTATTATGAACATTATCGTCTACTCACTTTTTTGTCGTTTCATGTAAAAATAATTAATTAAAAAATTCCCACAGTTAAGAAAATATTAATCCTTCTGTTGGGAATTACAGACAAAAATAATAACAGTGATGAAAAAAAAAACAATCTTTCTTCTCAGAATTACTGGAAAAAATAATAACAAAAACTAAATAACTAACCATCACGCCGTTTCTCCGCAGGGGTAGGCAGAGAGGATGAACCGCCAAACAACTCGGTCTCGGCACACACTCCTTGCCTCGTTCACATTCATACATCGTCTCATACGCTCTTCTATTAATAATAATAATGATGTAAAAAAATATTTTTCCTTATTCTGAGAATTACAGGCAAAAATTAGAACAACAATGTAAAAAAAATGATTATTCCTTTTTCTGAGAATTACAGACAAAAATAATAACAAGCATAATGAGTAAAATAATAATATTTATATCGTAATCGCTGTACTGGTAGCGTATTTCCAAAACCTACACCGGTTCAGTCGCTGAATCGACAATTTACATTTTCAATACCAAAATTTAAATACCTACTTAGAATTAAAATTATTAATTTCTATAATACACATTAGAAAGATTATTTTATCTTCATTTTAGAACAAATTTTGTTTTTGCAAAGTGATAAAAAATAACCAATTTAGAGGTGTATTTACAATTATAAGAATATCAAAATTAAAATATTTAAAAAATAAAATTATTAATTTCTAATACAATTATTAATTTCTAATACCGCGCGAAACGCTCTCCGATGAGAAATGAAGGAATGACGTGTCGTAACATGTCCATTTGGAGGCGTACCCTCTCCGGTTGGCCCCAACAGAGAATTCGCAGAGGGTTAATAATAATACGGCTGGCTATTCGGCCCAATTTTAAGGAGGGGGGGGGGGGGGGGCGGCAGAAGGGAAATAATAAAACGGCCGGTGAATTGTGACAATTCGCAGGCGGTTGTGACTACTCACCACACTAAATGTAGGCATTCTGCCGCAGAGTGACTGCATTTAGTGTCGTGTGTAGAGCCCATTAGCGTAAATACGTAGCCCAGCCGTTTCCGCTAACATTCTATAATGCCAGCTGCAAGGGAGGGTGCCCGCAGAGCCACGAGAAAAAAGAAAACGAGGAAGTTGAGCCAACACTCCTCGTCTTCTATATCTCCGATAAAGACGTCCGCAACAATCCCTTTTTCAAAACTTTTTGACAATTTGATATTTAAAATTTCACTTTTATCAAAACAGTTGTTCAAACTAAATTGTGTATGATTGCCATATAGTGCTGTCCGATAAACCTTCAAGAAATGAGAAAAGAAAAAAGAATTTGAAGAAATCCTTAAAAAAGTAGGGGACATATAGGGAATTTTTTTTTCTTAAGCATTCCTTTTCACATGTAAGTAAAGCCTCGATGACATTGTAATCGTATTACTATCTGACTAGCAGATTGTGGAAAATCTACGAAAAAAGTTGAAAGGTTGTCAACTTTACTAGCTACTCGCTCAAGATGGCGGCCTACCAACAACAGTTTTCGTAATAGAGAACTCCAGTCCAATTTTTTTTTTTTTTTTTTTTAATGAATAAAGACCTTCAAAATTAAATAACAGCGTTTTTATTTTTATTTTTATAGTTAGTTTTAATAGTTAAAATAATTGTCAAAGTTTTAATTTTTCAAGACTCCCAGAAACGCACCGTATCTATGGTGAATTGTGTGACGTCTTCACCCACCGATAGTTTTTTACTTTTTAAGTTGTCATTTTGAATCAGTGATGTTATGTCGAGAGAAATTTCCCTAGATCTAGGGGAGAAAAATATTTTTTAGGGATAAGGGAAATCAGGACAAAATCTAGGGAAATTTCGAACTCTGGCAAAATTTTTATTACATATGACAATATTACTGGTATTATTTATGTATATATATATACGTATATATATTTTTTGGAATTCCTATGTATCTTAATTATTATTCATGTACTTACATGCAATGTTATTTTTAACACTGACAACTCAAAATGATATTAGGGAACGTACCCATACTACGTGACATGTTCGGGGGAGGAGGGGTCTTCAAAATACCACGCTTGGTACAAATGAGCGGCGGGTTGCTTAGGTTTTTGGTCACGGTGGGGGGGCGGGGGGGTTTAAAAAGTGCAAAAAGTTTGTCACGTAGTATGGGTACGTTCCCTATGTATCTAAAAAGATAAATGGGACCTCCAAAAAAAAAAATATTATTTATGTTTTAAGTTCCGTTTTTTCAAAAAATGTAATTTATGTTTTGGTAAATATACTAATAAAAGCACAGTAATATTAGTATATTTACCAAGTTCCAATATCTTTCCAATTAATAAATTAACATGTAACAGGATTAGTGTTACACAATCAGGTGGCTACGTAGGTGATTGCGTTAATGTGAAATTCTAGGGAAATTTCACTTCGAAATCTAGGGAAATAATTTTTTTGGGCAGAACATCCCCGTTTGAATGAAGAATCCAGAAAAATCAATGGCGGAATGCTTTGGGATGACTTTTAGGTATGAGTTGTGTTTTTTATTCAAGATTAACTGCTTTTAATATAGAAAAACATTGGTAAAATGTCCACATTTCACCGGTACTGTTATTGTATTCTAACAAATGGCAATATAAAAACAATAAATCATCTTTTTCATTGCAAATACAAGTTAGTGACATCGTAAGCCTCGAATTTTGTTTTATGTATAACACGTACAGAAACACTGGTATTTATAATATACTGATCATGACGATTGTGTAATAACTTGCATAAAAAGCCCTTTTAGTAAAAAACAATTCGAAAATACGACCGATGTATCGTAAACCAAATGTCAAATATGACATATGACCTATTTATGACTATGCTTAACCTCAAATATAGCCCTTTTACGTTATAATTTTAATTGTTGAGAGCCTAAATATTGTTTCCAATAAACACAATAACTATTATTTATCTAAATCTCTTTAACAGTATGAAAATAACCAAAAAAACACGAAATGTTGAATGGCGTGTTATCTTTCGTGGCCTAAGGCGTAAGATTTCAAATGTCAATACATATTGATACACTTCGGTGAATTGGTTAGCAGGTTAACAGTGACGTCACCGTTAACCATTTCAGTAATTTTGACCAGGACATACTGAACCCCAGATTCCTACCCACCCCTTAAACCCTTTTCCTTCCCAGAACTCTCCTCTCCTTCCTTTCCTTAAAAAAACCCTCCCCACAGCATCCTCAAAGATGACATAGGTCCTGAGGGAAATTATTTTCCTCAGGTCCTCCTGTGTGGAGCTCATGTAAAAAAAAAAAAAAAAAGTAATGCCAACTTGACACTGTGTTTCGAGGGGAGGTTTAAAAATGCACTTTCTAATCATTTTTTAAAAACTCTGCGTTTAATATTATGAAATAAAACTTATATATTCAGAATCAGCGTTTATTGGTCTATATGAACATATTTTTTTAAAGCCATAATATTTTTCACTGGAGTTCCTTATTGTCAGAATTAGTTCGCGCAGGAGCCGTTATTCTCGCTACTGGCTAGCGTGTGGCTAGCGTGTGACCTCAAGTTTTTCACAAAATGTCGATCGAATTGGTTCGCGCGGGTACTTTTAAATTATTTTTTCGATCATAGTTTTATAATTTTTCAATAATGTCTAAGCAAAATGAGAGTGATAAATAATCTGAAAAAGATTAGTTTGTGAGACCACAAATAAATAGACGAACTACGAAGTATTTTCGTTGCAAAATATGTGCGCGGTTTTTTTAATAATGATTTTATTTGAACTAAAATAAAAATTCTGAAAAGCTTTATTTCCGGATAAATTAATGATTTATTTTACTGTTTAATTATACGAAATAAAAATTGTGTGCGGTTCAAACGTTTCAACACGAGGTAGAAGTGAAACCTTCAGAAAACTAAAGTGAACAAGAGTGGAGAGGCTACGAAGCACGGCACAAAGAGGAGACTGAATAGTCTATCTTATTCTTTCACAGGCTAAATCCTATAGATGTATGTGTCTCTTTTTAATGTCGCTTTTTCGTTTCATCGAGTTTCGAATTACGACGAAGAAGTTTTCACTTCATAAAAAGTTTAAAGTGTATTAAAACAAGTTTTCATTTCCATAAGTTCTTCTCCTTGCTTGCATTAAAAAGACCCTTCACACAAGTGGCATTGGACAGCCATACTGAACTAAGAATATTATTAAGTATTTTTGTAGCCCTTACTTTCGTCGCTTGTAACACGTGCTTTATATATCTTTCTTCTTCTTCTTTGCGTGCCGTATCAGGTCCCCCCGACGTTGGCGATCACTCTTGAGAATGTCTCTCTGTCTTGCGCTGCCCGGAATAGCTCCTCCACACTTCTAATGCCGGTCCCCGCTCGTATATTACGCAGCCAAGACATTTTTTATTTTTTTACAGTGAATACCGCACAAGAATCTCAACTGCTCCCGTCTGGAGCCA
This sequence comes from Limnephilus rhombicus, assembly GCA_929108145.2. Classification (NCBI taxonomy): domain Eukaryota; kingdom Metazoa; phylum Arthropoda; class Insecta; order Trichoptera; family Limnephilidae; genus Limnephilus; species Limnephilus rhombicus. Next base: position 42,043,547 of record OV815291.1, on the reverse strand, counting down.
GTGAGACTATGGCATCCCCAATTGGGGTATGTTGTGAGGCTTAAGGTAGTGGGGAGGGGAAGGAGGTGGGGAAGAGGAAGGTTGGGAAGCACCTGGCTATTCAGATCTGGTCACTAAACACGGCTAAAGCCATTTTCAAGCAACGTTTCAATTCTGAATGGTGGTCTTACACCAGTGCAATACTGATAGTATATTCCACTCTGGAACATGCCGCAAATATACTATATATTATTTTAAATGAATTAATTGTGAAATAACACAAATTAATCAAATAAAATTTATTTGCGCATGCCGGGTTCGAACCCGCGACCTCCGGATTGTGAGTCAAGAGTCTTACCCACTGGACTACGGAGGTTGTCGATTTGTCTTCTACCAGGCCCTCGGCGACCCTCTATCTTGCCTTTCAATATCAAATGGAGCAAGTGATACTTCTCCCCTCGAAGTATATGACCCAGATATGAAATTTTCCTGATTTTTATTAATGTAAGCAGTTCTCTATCTGCTCTAGCCCGCCTGAGAATTTCTGTGTTGGTGATCATGTCGGTTAATGGGACCTTGAGCATTCTCCGGTGAAGCCACATTTCAAAAGCCTCTAACCTGTTCATGGTATTTACTTTCAAGGTCCATGTTTCACATCCATAGAGCAAGACCGACCACACATAACATTTTAGCATTATCTGCCTTAGTTTTAAGCTGATATTGTCATTGCAGAAGAGGGATTTCATTTTAACGAACGCAGTTCTTGCTGCTTCAATTCTGCATCTAACCTCCACATCTGGGTCAAGAGTCTCCGTGAGAATACTGCCGAGGTATCTAAATCTTTCCACCTTTTCGACATTGCAACCATTTAACAGTATCACTGATTCAGAGTGATCTAGTCGTCCAAATGTCATCCATTTAGTTTTATTGACGTTGATTGTTAGGCCCAGTTGCTACATATATCCCTACATATATCTTTCCATCATCTAAATATAATTACAATGAATTCTTAATACAGCCTGATCACTCCACAGTACCTACTCTCGCAAAAGTTGTTTTAATGCGTGTTAAAATTCATCAGACTTAGTTAATGATGAATGTAAATAAGTCTAGAGTCATGGTATTTGAAAAAGAGAGCATGAAGACAATGTGCAACATTGTAAATGATGAGTATTTGGAGCAAGTGGACGAGTTTCTGTACTTGGGAAGTATGTTTACGAAAGATGGGAAGGCTGATAGAGATATCGAAAGAAGGGTAAATGCAGGCAACTCTATTGGCACCAACAAAAAACTGTCCAAAGAAGCGAAGTTAGCCGTCCGTAATGGAGTGCTGAGGAGCCTGATGTATGGCTGTGAGGCATGGAACTGGCAGAGGAAGGTTGAAAGTAATTGATTGCTGTAGAAATGAGATCCCTGAGGCGTGTGTGTGGTAAAACCGTGTAAGATCGTGTGAGAAATGTGGAGATCCGCGAAGAATTCAAGGCTGATGTAAGCGTAATGAATAAGATTAAGAAAGGGACGCTCAGATGGTTTGGGCATGTAGAGCGAATGAACGAAGAAAGAAGTGTTAAAAGAATATGACGCAAATGTGAATGGTAGAAGAAATCGGGGACGCCGAAGAAGACATGGCACGACCAAGTAAATCAGATACTTGAGTCGGGCCATGTCAAAAGTCGGAATAATAGAAGAGCATGTATGAGACGATGTATGAATTTGAACGAGGCAGGGAGTGTGTGCCAAGATTGAGTTGTTTGGCGGTCCGTCCTCTCTTCCTACCCATGCGGGGAAACGGCGTGATGGTAATTTAGTTAAAATTTAGGTTTTTAAATCACCGAAGACAATTATTATTAATAGTCACTCTCAATCAAAAATTTGATAAACAGAAAAATCAAAAACAGAATTGAGTCCGGGACCTTGGCCTTGCCGGGCGCTACTCTGTCACTGAGCTTATGGGACCCTATATTCTTCGGTCATATTTAACTGAATCGTACGTCGACCAAGAACAATCAAGAGTGCTGCTTTCATTTTGCACGATTGCAAGATAATTCTCGAACTAATTGCTATCCATCTTATGTCTTGGATAAATTTATCTATGTTTATTTTATTCTTGTGCGACATCTGTCGACTTTTCCGCAAGTTCAAGAGGAATGATTTTATTTTTTTAATATTTTAACTTAGTGCGTAAAATATTTTTTTCATTGATTCAATATTATAATTTGGGTTTTTTTCATTAAGTTCAAATAAATACAGATGATTACATTGTATATATTATCATTCGGATGTATTATCATTCTGGGGGGGTGCATATATCATCTCTACTTCCACTGGAAACAATTAAAAAAATCATCTTAAAAAAGCCCTATTACTACCCAACAATAAATATTTTCCAAGATTTCCCGGTTCCCCCACTAACAAAAATTTATGACAAAATAGCACTCCTACAATTACATAAAGATTTCTTTAATAAAAATACTATACCACAATTAAATATTAGTAAAAGAATCATATCTGTTGGAGGATTAACCGTACCATTAGTGCAAACTACGACAGCACAACATCACTATACATTCAAGGGTTTAAAATTATTCAATAAATTACCCCTAGATATACGATCGGATGAAAACTACGACACAAATAAAAAAAAATAAAATTGAAATACTCTAGTACCACCTCATAACTTTAATTTATTTTAGAAACCAATAATTTTGTTACATGTATCGTATTTTCTATAAAACTACTATTAGTTTTTGTAATAATATTTTTAATTTATATACTTAGATGTTAAAGTATTTAGTTGTCCTCTCCTAAACACAAGCAACTGCTTTATTAGGAGAGTGATTGAAATATTGTTATATAATTTTGTAAAATTGTAATTATAATAAATAATTCAGAGAATAAAAAAAATAAATAAAATAAATTCATTCGAGTTTTGTTAATCAAACGATAAAAATACATTGATGTATTTTTATTAAAGTTGCGCCATCACAAATTATTGTTAATAATTTAATCGGTACATATATTAAATATACATTATACATTGATATTATATATACACAACGCGGGGGTACTATTACAACGGCTCTACATTTGGACGAAGAAGAATGTGTCTAATGCGTAAGCGCGTTGGAGTAGATCAGTCAAATTTTATTTCATCGTGGATGAGTAGGGTGGAAGTTACCACGAACCAGCGGCAGCCTTGGCAGCGAGGTGGGCGGCCGTGACGTGAGCTACCTCGGGGGTGTCTACCACACGTCCGTCTTGCCCCAGGGGAGCGGCTCTATGAGCCCAGGAGCCTTGAGGGGCATCCCATGCACCTTCCCACGCGGCAGCGGGAGCCACAGATCCTCCGTTTACAGCGGCTAAGTGGGCGGCCTTGGCCTGAGCGACCTCGGGGGTGTCTACAACACGTCCGTCAGGGCCAAGAGGGGCGGCTGCGTGGGCCCATGAACCCACAGGGGTGGCCCATGCTCCGGGGGCAGACCACGCTCCTACAGCGGGGACCCAGGCACCAGCCCAACCATTGTTCCACAGTCCATTGTCCTGGTTCTCGGCCAGACCTTCGCCCTTCCACTGGCCATCTTTCAGGGAGTTTCCAGACACCAGAACACCCAGGCACAGGAAGGTTGCGATGCACTGAATAAAAAACACATTGGTGAGCGGTTCCAATGAGAAAGGTTAATTATTCTCCGTACCAACTTTTAAAAATTATAACCCAATATCGATTTTATTTCATTCCAAATTTGCTAATTTCTACCTAGTACATCCAAAAATGCTGAAAGGCGTGATGATAAAACTATTAAAATTATGTACTTTTTGTAATTATTTTTTGATTATAAGTATCTATTTATCATTTTTCAATAATGTCTAAGTTAAATAAGAAAGCAAAAAAAATCTGAAATATGTTAGATGTTAAGTGCGCAAATAAATACGCAAACGGACCAATTTTCGTCAAGAAACACACGTACGTATATAGTTTTTAATGATTTTATTTAAACTAAAATTAAAATTCTGAAATATGCGTTTCCCAGATAATGTATTGGTTTATTTTACTGCATGATTATATGATTTGGAATGAGTGTTGTATAATACAAAATAAAAATCAGGAAATTGTGTAATTTGGTTCATTCAATCGGACGAACAAGCAGTGTGAAGAATATAACTACTAATTATACGAATTGCAGTATCACTTTTACAAATTGCCGCCCGTTTATGTAAATTTACGTACTTTAAGAAGGTCATACGCCTTACAAAAATAGTCGGTCTACTTAATTCGTATTCGACTTTATGTGGATTCTAAATTTAGAGATTGATTGCTCATTTTAAAACCATCGCTTATTTAAAAAAAGTATTGATACCTTAATAATCAAACTGCCTTTGAATTACTGTCAATATTTGAAGTTGTCAGGGAGTAGGTCTTAATGTGCTTATTTGTCCGGATCATGGCGGCGGATGCGTCTCCCCACCAACTGCATGGCAGGTCGGATCGGGAGAGACTGGTTGAGGAAGTCTTCTTGACCTCTCTAGCAGGACTCTCTCGGAACATCGCCTTGCACCGCAGTAGGTGGGATAGATTCATATTTTTCCGTCACTTCTGATAACACTGACACAGATTCTTACCCATCCCTCATACCTTTTTCCTTCCCAGTACTTCCTCTCCTTCCTTTCCTAAAAACACCGTCCACACAGTGGTAATGCGCGTATTCATCCCCCGACAAAATATCCTCCGGACAAAACATACCCCAACAAAATATTTACCAAAACTTAACCTAACCTAACAAACCTAAAAAAAATGGGACAAAAATAATACAGACTTCCTGTCAAGACAATAAATTGTTGTTCAAAAATAGTGAAATGCGACAAAAATGATAGTTATTTATTGTCTTTACAGGATATCTATATTATTTTTGTCCCATTTTTTGTTAGGTTAGGTTAGGTTTTAGTAGATTTTTGGTAGAGGTATGTTTTTTAGTTGGGATATTTTGTTGCGGGACTAAAAGTCGCGGAACACCACTCAGCAACCCCAAAGATGACATAGGCCTTGATGGGAATTATTTTCCTTAATGTAAAAAAAAACGGCGACAAGATCTGAATACCCAGGAATTTTTCCGCCTTCCTCTTCCCGTCTCCTTGCCTCCTCTCTACTTTCCATAATATACCCCAATTGGGGATGCCATAGTATCATTGGTTCCAGATGGAAGCAGATAGAACGCATGTGGGGTATTCACCCCAAAAAACTGTTTTATAAATTGATTAATTATGCTACTGAATATATATTTGAAAGAAAAACTTAAAATTAAATGCAGTCCTACAAATTAAACTTGATAACAATAAATTATATAATTCCTTCTTAACTGCATAACAAAGGCAAACTAAACAAAATAAATATTATGTGACCCTGCTTTGGGCGACTCAAGGACATTATAATATGTAACTTGAGAATGTTTGTCAACAACTTTTTTTTCATCGGTTAAACGTGAACACTTTGTCACGTTCCTAACAATATACCTGCGTAAGACGAAAACTGACCTACATTTGTTTATAATTAATACTAGCGAGTTCCCTGCATGCGTTGCTATGCCACTTAATAAAGAAATTGTTTCTCCCTGCTTGTCCTTTCCCATTCGTCCCATTCCCCTTCCACCTACCCTTCCTTTCCCGCATCCCCTTCCCCTCACGCGTTCCCACTCCGCCTTTTCCGCCTTCCCTCTCCACTCCCCTCCACCGCTTCCCCCGCCCCACGAACCCCTTCTCAAGTTCCTCTCCCCCACCCGAGTTCCCCTCCCTCTTCCCGCATTCCATACATTAAGTTTTCAAACAGCTTGCGTGCCACCTGTTACATTTTTTTACACAAATTTCATTATGCCAGAGCTCACCGCTTCTTTCGTACAAACACTGTCCTGATAATAACGAACACAAAAAAAAATTATCCAATTTGGTGCAGTCGTTCGGAAGTTATGCGCGTATATACATTTCGACGATTCATTTTTATTAATGTAGATCGATTTAGAAGATAGAAGATAGATTGGATGTTAGTATGTTTATTTAATAATTAATTTAATATTGCCTAATAAGTTTTAAAACGCTTTTGCAACACAACTATATAAAGCACTTTCACTGGCCATCAGGCAAAACACAAATTATGCTAAATACAAATTGGACACCAAATATTGGATTGTTTGCAAAGACAGATCAAACATTAAGGTTCTTAATGCCAAATCACCATTTTAGATTAATCTTTGCTACGAATCGGTTTTACATTATAAATACAGGAAAACATGCTTTAGATCTGTGGTTCCCAAACTCTTTTTGCCCGCGGACTCCTTTCCCGAATTCTTTTGGCCCACGGACCCCTTTTGTTGGTGGGCATTTCAGGGGGGCGGTAGGGGAGACCCAGAGGAACCCATCTCACCCCATCCCATCCCATTACACCCCCCCACGTTGTGCTGTGGGCGGTGGGTAAAAAAAGGTTGAGAATCTATCTTGGACCCCCTGTCGTTGTTCAGGGACCCCCAACTCAATTTTAATTAGAAAAATGAAACAATACAACTTTGTATAAACCACTTATATGATGTGCAAATCCGACCGGTTTCGGAACAAACGTTCTGAAAAAAGCTTATACTAATTTATCAGTTTGACAAAATTATTATTATTAAGACACCTTAAATGTTCTTTGATTAAGAATTTAAGGTGTCTTATTAATAATAATTTTTCTGAGTTCGCTAACCATATCATTGAAAATAACCACAGTTTTGAAAAAAACACAGGGATAAATATTCTTCATATTAATCATAAAGGAAAACGTTTAGATAACTTAGAAGCTTTGGAAATTAAAAAATCCCTTAAAAATAATGAATCTATTATCAGCAAACAAAAAATATTGTCATATAGCCCAATCATGGATTTGTTCCCCTACCCACCCACTCTACACTAATACCTACCCACCCAATCTACATTATTAACTAGCAACGGCTCCACCCCTACCATAATAAAACATTGTTCTAAACTGTCAAATTAGTATAAGCTTTCCCTGACGAAGGAACGTTTGTTCCGAAGCCGGTCGGATTTGCACATCATATAAGTGGTTTATACAAAGTTGTATTGTTTCATTTTTCTATAATGGATAACCACAAAGTAATAGCTACATTCAAAAATATCAATTTAATTTTCCACGGACCCCTTGAATGACCCTGGGGATCCCTGGGAGTCCGTACGGACCACTTTGGGAACCACTGTAAACTTTAGATGAAGCTTTTCATACCGTTCCCATTGAATGGAATTAAAATAGAATTGTTAAAAACTGTATAAACAATATAAGCGTAAACAACTAAAAAATATACCTACGTAATAAAATAAAACACTTTTTTGTTTAAAACCACGAGATTTATTAATTTATGAACCGACCGGTTTCGCTTTACTTAAGCATCTTCAGGGTACAAATTAATACTCCATAAATTAATAAATCTTGTGGTTTTAAACAAAAAAGTATTTTATTTTAATAAATATGTCAAACCACAAAGTGATTGTTTCTACAATAATAAAAATATTTGTTTTTTATTAGAAATGTGTGAAATTTTTAAAAATACAATTTTATGAATAAAATTATTCGTGAGTTTCCAATGATTAACTTTTTTGTTTCTTGTTAAATTATTCACAAAATTTACGTTTGCCAGGCGATTTTTGTTCCTATTACCTATATTCGTGGCGATTTAAGGCACATTTAGAATACATATTGGCTTGTGGCTTTCTAATAACGTTTTTTAAAACCGCCTTAAGCGTTTAATATTACCTATGTTACGATATTGATATTGAACTCTCCAATTTGGTCGTAATATTGTATTAATAACTGTTCCTGCTCTCCACACAAGATTTTCTAGAGCGGCAGGTTTAGTACATCACCATGTAGTAATGTAATAAAGATGAATAAATAAATAAATTGAATATTTTTGAATGTAAAATAAATAAAATAAAATGTATCTTAATAAATTTAAAGTTTATTTACTCGACTACTAATACAGAGGTCGCGGGTTCAAATTCAAGTGTGCATAAATGGATAATTTGATTTAAATTGTGTGCGTTATATCACATTTAACTAATAAAATGTTTGGTGACCATATTTGGATAGCCAGAGAATTCCACACCTCATCCGTTCCCATATCTTTCCTCTCAGCCGTACAAAACATTCCAATTGGGGATGCTATATTCTTACTGACTTCGGACGATTTGGGGAGTTTGTACTCTTGTGCGGGATTCGTATTAAAAAAGACTTCTACTGCCCAGAATATGTCAGATATAAAGTTAGTTTTCAGGAAGTACTGACCGGAACTACCCAAGCCCAGTACATTCATTTGTCAAGCAGGGATTTGTTTTGCAAGATATAATCATAAACGGAGCACTGGGGAAGTATGAAATATTTACGTGTATCTCAAAATGTAATTTACATCAACCAAATTAATTCCGCAAGTTCCACTAAACGCGTACGTGTTACCTTACATCCTGAATGATTATTTAATTGCCTCATATTGCTTCATTTAAAAAATACGTCAATTTACATGTAAGATTGTTACAGATCATGTTACAAATCAAAAAAAACTTTGAGTGCTACTTTTGTTGATAAGAGTTGACAATTTTATTAAAATGGCCTTTTAGAGAAATTTGAATTTTCATAAAATTTTATTATGATGGCTTTTCAGACAAATTTGAATTTTCAAACAATTTTAGTAAGAAAAAAATTATTCAATTTTATTATGGTTGCTTTTCGGACAAATTTGAATTTTCAGACGATTTTATTACGGAGGCTTTTCAGACAAATTTTTTACATTTTTGAAATTTTTATAAAGATGGCTTTTCATGCAAATTTAAATTATCAAACAATTTTATTAAGGGAGCTTTTCAGACATTCTTGATTTTTTAACAATTTTCTTAAGGTAGCTTTTCAGACATTCTTGATTTTTTAAACAATTTTATTAAGGTAGCTTATCAGAGATACTTGATTTTTCAAACAATTTTATTAAGGTAGCTTTTCAGACATTCTTGATTTTTAAAATAATTTTATTAAGGTTGTTTTTCATACAAATCTGTATTTTTTTGTATTATATTACGATAACTTTCAGACATTCTTGATTTTTTAAACAATTTTATTACGGTTGTTTTTCATACAAATCTTTTTCAAAATTTTTTTGTATTATATTATATTATAACCTTTCAGACAAATTTTAATTTTCAGTCAATTTAATTAAGACGGCTTTTCTGACAAGTTTGAATATTTAGACAATTTTATGAATATGGCTTTTCAGACAAAATTAAATTTTTAGACTTTTCTTTAAAAAAGAATACTGAATGAAGTAGAAATGAGATTCCTGAGACGTGTGTGTGTGGTAAAACCATCAAATGTGGAGATTCGCAAAGAATGTAAGGCTGATGTAAGCGTAATGAGTAAGATTAAGAAATGACAATTTCGGAGGCGGGTATGGGTACCGCCGCCCCGGGAACCATTTATTGGACGACCAACACCCCTGCGACAGAGCACCCCAAGTGGTTCGCTACGTTTGGTGACTTAGCAGGGGTTCCCGGGTTCATGGGATGAGGTTTGTCTTGGTGGCGGATACGTTTGCTCAACCACTGCGTGGCGGGCTGGATCGGAGGAGACTGATTGAGGGAGGTCTTTTAACCTCTCAAGCCGGATTCTCCCGATCCATCGCCTTGCAGCGCAGTGTGAGGAGTAGATTCATTCGTCCGTCACTCCTGGCCACACTGACCCCCAGATTCCTACCCACCCCTCATACATTTTTCCTTTCCATATCTTCTTCTCCTTCCTTTCCCTTAAAAAACCCTCCACACAGCATCCTCAAAGATGACATAGGCCACTAGGGAAATTATTTCTCCGGGGTCTCCTGTGTGGAGATAATGTAAAAAAAGGACGCCTAGATGATTTTGTTGTATAATAAGTGATTGAGTGATAGGAGAACATTATATGTCGCGAATAGTAGAAAAAGTTCGGAACGCCTATTGAAGACTTGGCACCATCAAATGTCAAAACAACAAAAGGGTACATATAAGAAGAAGTAAGAATGTGAATGAAGCAAGGAGTGTGCCAAGACCAAGATGTTTGACAGTCTAACCTGTTTTCATTTCTACCTTCTTTACTCCTAATCCATGACAAGTTCACGCACGATCATAAAATCATAACAACATTTTACTGGAGTGTAAAATTCTCAGCTGTTTTGTTTCTGGTCCTAATAAATCAAGCTACGATTACTTCCTAAATAAATGCTTTGTCCCCACTCTAATTATGTGTTTCGTTTTGAATATATAGCATAGATCAAGCATCAAAAAGGCACAAACAGTTTTCTATCGAAAAGGCAAACACATCCAAAACCAAAATGAATCCAATCGTGAGTATTATATTTTAATTAATATGACTTTATTTTTAATGAAATTAGTTGTTTTAGTTTATTTAATTTCGAATATTTTTATAAGGGTGAACTTATCTTAATGTAATATGATCAATAGGGAAAAAACTAGATTAGAATTTACTCAATTTAACATAAAACAATATAATTAAATGATAATAATTATTAATATAATAATAAATTGAAATTGAATATTTAAATTAATTATGTACAGTGACGCAATAATATGACAGCGTTACATGTTTAATGTTGACGTAAAGACGGGTCCATTGCGCGGGCAAACTATGGCCAGACGTTTGCTTGAATAAATAATAATAAATAAAGGTCTTTATTCCAGCTTTGACAGTCCCATAACACACGTTCAAGGTCATAAATTTTTGTAGTGTTTGAGTTTTCAGTGTTCGGCGTTTGAAGGTCATTTCGGCGCTTGGAGGACTTTCAAACAATTAATTAGGGTGAAGTTCGCGCAGTTCACACAATTTGACAACTGGTCTGGATTACGGACGTCCACGCGTACGCAATACTTGACGTTTGGCGTTTATTGCATGTCCTAAGTTACTATTGAATTTGAGATGCACAGATATTTTAATAGATATTTATTTATTAGGAAATATTTCCAACTAATATCGATTACTATTGAATTTAGAGTGCGTGAATAATTACGTAGCATCAAAAATAGAATAAATTTAAATTGGTCAATTTCTTTCGTGTCTCTGAAACCGATTTATAAATTAATAGACTTTATTTACAAGTGAGTTCACGAAAAAAATAATCATCCATTACGACAGTGTGTTTATTTAAAATCATAAATAATAATTTTAGGTCCGCGCAGTTGATAACCAAAAAACTTGACGTTTGACGTTTATCGTTTACGTAAATGTTAAAATGCGTTCGATGTGGAAAAGATGCTACACCAGGAAGAAAACACAGACATTTATTTATCAGGAAAGATTTCCGACAAATATCGATTAGGTTTTGCACCAATAACATTATATAATAACGTCATTGTATTGCACGACCTAAAGTTACTAGAATTTAGAGTGCGTAAACATTTACGTCAAAACCAGAATAATTAAAAATATTTGATATTATATTATAATTTTATTATCAAATATTATGATTATTATATTATATTTAGGTTTAATAATATTTTAAACTCGTGATTATGCTCGCTCATGGCACATAACCATAAAAGGCCATTCCGTTTTCCCCACACACGACCGCATCGCGTATCTTCTGTCAAAAAATGAATTCTCCCCCCCCGCCTGCCTTCCCGCTTCACCCGAGATGGGATGTTTAAGTTTTGTTTTTGTTTGGTTTTCCACAGAAAACGGGAAGCTCAAACACTACAAAAATTGTCAAACATTTATGACCTTCAATGTTTTGACCTTGACTATCAAAGCAAAAGTCTGGCGTTTTCCCGCCCAATGGACCCGACTTAATACGATCATACATAATAATGACACCTTTAAAATATTGGGTGAATAATGTTTATGTATTTTGAGATTCCTTTCTAAAAACATCGCACCTAGTAGATTGAAAATCATCTTTATATAATATAGAAAAGAAAGCTTTATCTAACTTGTTTAATTTATTTCAGTTCATCGCATCTTTGCTATGCATGGGAGCCCTGGTCTCAGGAAACCCACTTCTGCTTAACGACGGTCAATGGAAGGGAGAAGGTCTGCTGGAGAGCCAGGACTGGGCTGGTAAGGCTTGGGTAGGCCCAGGATTATGGTCCCCCGGAGTGTGGGCTGCTGGCGCCCCCCTGAGCACATGGGGGTTAGGAGGAGCAGCTATCCTCGATGGACATGCCATCAACCCCGCTGAAGTAGCCGTCTCCAAGGCAAACCTCATCGCCGCTAACGTCGGAGTAGCCACTTCATGGAAGTCTCCCATCAACGCGTGGGGCTCTCCCCTCAACGCATGGGGCTCTCCCCTCAATTCATGGGCTTCTCCCCTCAACTCATGGGCCTCTCCCTTGAACTCATGGGCCCATGGCGGCGCTCCCATTGGACTCGACGGCCGCGTCCTAGACACCCCCGAGGTTGCCATCACCAAGGCCGCCCACTTGAACGCCAAAATTGCCGCCGTCTCCGGAGGACTTTGGTAACTTCCTATTCACTCCTTAATACTTACTTACCTGCACCTGACTGATATCCCACTCGCAATTATATATTAATTTTAATAATATATTTGTGTTTTTTGTGTATTATAATCTAATAAAATATTTCAAAAAGAATCAACACTGTTTTTAATCAATTTCTCCTGAATTGTGGGAACTTGTTTACATATGGTTTTCTTCGTCGTGAACGGCTACAAAATTAATAATTTTTTTAAATGTTTAAGAACCTTTTTTAGAAACCTTTTCGTTTTTAGTTTCAAATGCCCATTCAAAATGCTTCGTTAAATCGTATTAGCTACAAATATGACTTAAAATTTCATGGAAGTGGTCTACAAATTTAGAGATTTGGAGTATTATGTACGACCCGTTTAAACAAAGTCGAAAAAATTTTTTTAAGTAAAAGTAATAAAAATTACTTACTTTATTGTCATTATTCTAGAAATGACACTCTATTTGAAAATTATTCATTGCGCATTATATTCAAATTAATAATGTTATCAAAAATACAATCGTTTGCCAGTCTGTATAACTCTGGTCCAATGAACTCAATTTTGCTTCGAAATTTAAATGTCATTTTTGATATGATAGTAAATTAGAATTCAAACAAGCGTCGAAAGCGACCGTTTATGTTTTTTATTCCTATTTTTTGTTCTCGTTTTTTTATGGTTAATATCCATACTGTTTAAAAATAACAGTTTTGAATGGTAAATGGTCTTACCAATTAACAAAAAAACAGCTTCCCAAAATACGACCCCACGACCTTACTGTATAAAAACAGTTTAACATGGAAAATGACGTTTCTGAATAAAAACAGTTTTTCATGATAAATAACCTTACTGTATAAAAATAACAATTTTTGTGTGATAAATGACTTTACCATGTGAAAAAAAGGCAGATTCCCATGATAAATTACCTAAATTTATAAAAACGGCAGTTTATTAATAAATGGAATAAATTAACCGACCATATTAAAAAAAAACAGTTTTCCACGATAAATGACCTAACAGTATAAAAAGGGTAGTTTCCCATAGTATGTGGCTTTACCGTAAAGAAGGCAAGTTTCCCGTGGTGTATGACCTTACCATTTAAAAAGGAATGTCTTCCATGTCAAACGACCTAACAGTATTTTAGCAGTTTGAATATAAATAGTTTTTCATACCTTCCCGTATAAAGAGGACAGTTTCCAATAATAAATGATCGGAATAAAAATGTCAGTTTACCATGATAAATGAACTTACCGTATTAAAAGGACGGGTTCCCACGATAAACGACAATGCTCTTGTGTTTGGTGAGGGAGTTCTAGCTCAATTAGTAAATTAAAAGTTCGTGTAAGTTATCCCTATTGTAAATAATATGTAGGTTAAAAAATCATGTATAAATTTAAAAATAAAAATCACGAAGAGTTTAAAAAATCATAATATAAATTAAAAAATCATTATAAATGAAAGAATCATGTAAGTTAGTAACAAAAATTATTGTAATAAGTAAGTAAAGGATATGTAAGAAAGAACGCAAGATTTATACAATAGTAGACTTAGAGATTTAGAAACTAAGAAATGAAAGAAAAAGAAGGAATGAACGATTTACAAAATAGCAGAATTTAAGATGTAAAGTAAACATATTTGGGACTTTTATAGCAGTTTAAGGTAATTTTTTAATTTGGGCTTAAATTCCTGCATATTTTCGATGGTTTTTAATTTTAATGGGAAGTTGTTATAACAGATTATGCCCAGATAAAGATAGGAATTTTGGATGTGCTTAGTATTAAATTTAGGGATTTTAATAGTTTTCTGGTATCTTGCTGATGTATTGAATTGGAAGTTACGAGTATTTAACTGTATTTCTTTGTAAATTATATGGTTTGTAGTTTGTAGTTTATATGGTACGAGTAAATAACATTACCGTATAAAAATACGGTTTCATGGTAACAAACCTTACCATATAAAAACAGTTTTTTCTGGTAAATAATACATTTTTTACAGCATCCTGGTGCCTTAAAGCCTTGTTTAGGATTTGATCAAGGGAACATGATGGCGTTTGGGCCCCCCGGACCAGGGGCCCTCATCACCCCCGGACCAGGGGCCCCTCCCCCTTAGTCCGCCACTGCTTTACTATAAATGGATAAAATATATCTCACAAGAAATTAAATTTAAGAAGGGTGTGTAGGTACCGTCGCCCCGGGAACCATCTGCCATATGTCACCCCAAGTGATTTGCTACGTTTGGTGATTTAGCAGGGGTGCCCGGGTTCATGGGGTGAGGTTTGTCTAGGTCTTGGAGGCAGATGACCAGGACACACTAAACCCCAGATTCCTACCCACCCCTTAAACCCTTTTCCTTCCCAGAACTCTCCTCTCCTTCCTTTCCTTAAAAAGGCCCTTTACACAGCAACCCCAAAGATGACATAGGCCCTGAAGGAAATTATTTTCCTCAGGGCCTACTGTGTGGAGCTCATAAACATATGGCTAACCACCGGTTCATCGATCACTTTCATACAAAACCATATATATGTATATACAATGCATTCAATACACGTGATGCTGATTAAAAACAATAGCTGAAGGTTGACAGTAGTTTTGTTGTTCGAAAGATTGGAGAGCAATACTGCCCACGGGCAGACGCAGGCGCTTAGAACAGTGTTTTACATAGTCGTCAAACCCACAGATTTATACGCGAAGCAACAATTATCCATTTTGTATATTAGCCTACCTACGTCTTTTTTATGTAAATACTGAACAAGAGTCCCAACTGACTGTAGCTATTTATATATTGTTTGAAACATTTACAGAGTTTAAATAGTATAAATGTTTTAAAAAATTACAATAAACATTTACAAAGTATAAATGTTTTAAATAATTACAATAAATGTTTTACGAATGATAGAAAAATGTGGCCGATTTTTGGACTGAAATCAATCGCAGAAAAATAAAAGTTGTCCATTTTTCGACCAAAATCGCTTCAGTGGATATTGAAGTTGTATTGAAGCCATTCAACATTTCATGTTATTGGTTTATTTACTTACTGTTTATTGAGATTTAGACATATAATAGTTGTTGTGTTTATTGAAACATTATTTAGTCCTCAAATATTATTTAGGCCAGCATCAAAAATCTCTATTAGTTTTTCTCTATTACTTAAAATATTCAAAAACTGTACAAAAAAATCGTCATGCTACTAATTCTCCTCCAAGTCTGAACTCCAAAATGGCGGACGTCGAACAGCTGATTCGGCGCTGTATGCTGTATTATGTTATCAGTTGCCTACAATTAAATTAAAAAATAATCATTTCAAACAATTTTTATACCACTCTTCCGTAATAATGTTGAAAAATATAATAATTTGATAAATAAACATAATAAATATAATGTAATAAATAAATAATTTCTCATAAATAATGTTTTTACATATTGAATAGTTTCTTACATACAAAATAACACCTTTTGCCAAAAGGATCAAAATAAACAAAACTTTTGGAGAGTGATGACGTCACACAATACATACGGTGGTTTTCGGGGGATCTTGAAAAATTAAAACTTAAAAAATTATTATAACTATAAAAATAAAAATAAACATGCAGTTATTTAAGATAGAAGGTCATTATTCATTTAAAAAAAAAATTGGACTGGAGTTCCTTATTGGACTGCTTTTCTGTCATCCTCTTCTGTAAACTATAGAAGTACCTACTGTTGCTAGTTGTCAGTAAAAACTGGATCACTCAATATCTAAGAAACACGCCATATCATACCAGCTTTATAATTAAACATAACATATGTCTACCACAATGAATATCAACATCATCATGATAATTGTCTTTATATGATTATCGTCTGAATAATCAAAAACAGAGTTGTTTGTTAATGTGTCCTGTTCGGATGAACTTCCTTGAGGTGTTACTCCCCTCCCACAATGGTCCCGCCCGCATATAAAGCCTTGCAGGAGCTTTGAACAAACAGAAGCAGTTTTCTTACGAAAAGGCTAACACATCACAAGCAACATGAACCCAATTGTAAGTGATTTTCTGATTGATATGTTTTCAATTTTGATATTGTGGAAGACTTTATTATTATCAAATCAGTTTATAAAGTTGCTTTTTTTTAATTTTGTTGAAAAAAATTAACCCTATTCATTCAATCATAATAATAACTATTAAATATTTTGACTTTAAAAACTGTGCAAATCCTCTCTGTGTGTATTTTACTATGATCTCTCAATAGTTATAGTCGAAATACAACATAACAAAGGCGAAATAGCCGTAATACACCAATACTTTATCTAGCTAGGATTGCATTTAAAAAATCGTTTAAATTGATTTTAAAAAGTGTTAAAAACGTGTTGAATTCCCAAAACCGTGTGAAATAATTTTTTATTCATATGTTTTCTTACATTATTCTGTCATTTATTTTTGGAGTCTTATTCTTTAGCCAACGTTTCGGACAGCGTTACAGTGTCCGACATCAAGGCAGATGTGTGAGGGACAAAGTAATGAAACAACTCTAATGCTGGCTAAAGAAGGAGGTAGCGCAACACGGCATAATATCCCAAAAATAAATAACCGTAATACTAAAATCAAATCTGTAATCTTATTATTTTGCGCCTAAATTGGTGACATCCGAAAACTCCAATAATTCAATAAAAGTGTACGATAGTTCTTAAAACGTTAAATTCGAAAAGATATATGTTTTTTTATAAATACGTCATACATCCGTTGTCCCTCTAAGTTAGAAAAAAAAATGTTTTGATTATTTTTAGCAAGAGTATAAGCGATAGAAGTTGTTAATTTAAAAAAAATGTTATTTTATTCAATTCTAAATGTAGTTTCGTCTAGCTGAAAACACTTTGTGACTTTGTTCAAAGAGTAAAATTATGAATTCTTAATCAATCCAGGCGTACAAAGGTATGAATTATTGTACTTTGTAAAAGTACAAAATTGAAATAGTGACCGGACAACTCAAAATGAATTCAACTCAACACCTCCCCTGAAAAGACATTAAAATTGATGTAAAAAAATTGGTTACTTTAGGTTAGGTTATGGGCTATTTTTCATGAAAAAAAATCATAGCTTTCAATGACTTTTCGAAGAGGTGGTGAGTTGACTTGTTTCTGAGTTGTCATGGAACAATTATTATCGTTAGTCGCATTAATTATTAATAATTCATTCTTTATTGTAAAATTACGATTACGTGATACTGATTTATTTTATTATATTTATTTATTTATTTATTGCTTCTCCACAATTTAAATACATTTTTTTAGCACGTAACTATTAACCCCACTAGGGTTTTCCTGTATCGGGGTTAATAATTTCACAATTTAATAAAAATAACACACGCAAATATCGGTCATTATCACTCAGTTAAGTAAAAGCAAAATAATAAAATTTAAAAATAAAATGATAAACGGAGAAAATTATAAATTATAAAAATATGTTATCATTCATTATATCATTAGTTCATACCATTTTCAACAACAGATAAAATTAAAAAAATATATATCCTTAATGTTTTTTTTTTAAATATCTGTAAAAAAATAACTTAATGAAAAAAACAAAGATTTATAAGCGATTATATGCCCATGGGTCTTTTACATTCGGTACGGTAATGTTTACATCTTTTTACATAAGTGTTAGTACATTTCTTACATTAGAGTGGTTTATAATTTAAGGCTAATAAAAGTGATTTGATAATGAGGCTCTTGATTAAATGTAATTTAACAAATTTGAAAAAAAATAACAGCTTAGAAGTGCACACACAAGGTCTCTTCAAGACCCATATTTACTTCTTCCTCTCCTTAAAAAGCTCCTCTATACAGCTCCCCATTCCTAAAGATGACACAAGCCCTTTAAAAAAAATTCCTCAGGGCCTCCTGTGACCTGTATGGAGTTAATGTAAAGACAATTATTTTAAAAAACATGTCACAAGTCGTTTTTGTCACATTTCATTTTTGTCATATGTAATTTTTGTTACACATCACGTTAGTCACACATCGTATTTGGCGCTAATATGTATACATATTTGTCACACAAATTAATATGTTAACATTTTATTTTTATGTATAAATGAAACAATGTAACTTTGTTTGAACCACTTATATATTTGAGTAAAGCCGACCGGTTTCGGAACGACCGTTCCTTCTTCAGGGCAAACGTATACAGATTTGACAGTTACAAAATAGTGGATGAGAACAATGTATTATTATGGTAGGAGTGGAGCCGTTTATCCATTTATAATGGATAAACACAAAGTTATAGCTACATTCAAAAGTATGTTTTATTTTTAGTTCATCGCAACTTTCCTGTGCATGGGAGCCCTAGTCTCAGGAAACCCACTTCTTCTGAACGACGGACAATGGAGGGGAGAAGGTCTGCTGGAGAGCCAGGACTGGGCTGGTAAGGCTTGGATAGGCCCAGGAGCGTGGGCCCCCGGAGTGTGGGCTGCCCCCGTAGGAGCATGGGGGCTGGGGGGAGCAGCTATCCTCGACGGACACGCCATCAACCCCGCTGAGGTAGCAGTCTCTAGGGCAAACCTCATCGCCGCTAACGTCGGAGCCACTTCATCCCTGCTCGGGTGGGCGTCTCCCCTGAACCACTTGGGTGCCCCAATTGGACTCGACGGCCGCGTCGTAGACACCCCCGAGGTAGCCATCACAAAGGCAGCTCACTTGAATGCTAAAGTCGCCGCCGTCTCTGGAGGACATTGGTAACTGCCTCTACCCTTCAAAAAACTGACTGATCCTTTATACATATATCTACATATTCTAATATATACCTACACAGTTCTCATTTTTTTATGATTTTTATTGCAATGTTTTTACAAACACGATGTGTTAAGTCTCAAATGTATATTTTTTGTTGTTATATTTCGGTTACTTGTTTAATTATGCAAAGCCAATAATAAAAATACAAAATTCTAAACACTTTGTAATTATTGCTGTTGTTTCTCCTAATTTTGATGTACCTATGAGTAATGTAATGTAAGTAATGAAACATTACATTTTGCAATATTTATCGAAATTGACTGGAGAATATTGAAAAGAGAGATATTACAATAAGAAAATCGATGTTAGAAACCCTCAAAATATTAAAGCAGGTGCATTAAAAAAATATTGGAACTTTATTTTGAGATAGTCTTGGTTTTTGTCTAGAATGAACATTTTACACCTCCGTTTGTTTTCCTAACATTAAGATGAAGCCATAGATAATAATGCAAAATCACACAAAATCATATGTTTTTGTTTTGTTAGAGTATTATAGATGCTTCAATTAAATACTGCGTGTAGACCATACCTTGGCCCTTAAAAATATCGGTCAGTCTTTTAATAAGCCTATAAAAAAATAAAATATAAAGTCCGTAAAAAACACTTTTTAGTCCAAACTCTCCTATTTATAAGCCCTTTTTCGGATATGGTTTTATTGTTTAATGTAGCAAATTCAGTTTCTTTTATAATAATCGCAAAAAAATGATTTTTACGCTCGAAGTTCACAAAATAAAATAAAATATGCATTTTTGCGTTGTTATTTTACTTTGGATTTTCAAAGTAAACTCTATGCCATCCACCGAAGGGCTACATGACTAGTCAGTCTAGTCCCGCCCGTTTTTTTATCAGTTCGCCCCCGAACGGAGCGGGAAACGGACGCTACGCTCCATGTCGCTTCGTTCCGTAAAATCAATTTTAAAATTCTGTTTTATTACAATAAACAATGCGTAAAAAATTAGTTAATGTTTTTTACAGGCCTTTACGAAATCAAGCTGTAAAAAAAATTCTCAAATAGCTTTTCCAACCTTTCCAAAAGCTTTTTCTCAAGTATTTTTAAACTCCTCCCATAAAAGGGCGTGAATTCCGATTTCGATTTTTTTCCTGGACTATTGGATCGCCTTAAAAGGCGAAATGGTAAATAAAAATCATGTTATTATTAGAATTTTAATTTTTACATCTGTGTAACAGTAAAATGATTAGAGCAGATACAGGCCTCCGTGACTGAGGGGTACCTAAGGCTCTCTACTAGCAATCCGAAGGTTGTGGGTTCAAATCTTACTTTTAAGTAAATTTTACTTGATTAATTTGTGTTGTTTCACATTTAATCAATTAAAAATAATATATAGTGTTTTTGCGGCACAAAGTGGAAGATACTCTCAATATCGCCTTGGTGTAGGAGCACCATCCGGAATTGAAACTTTTTTTTTAAATGGCTTCAGCCATGCATTACGACCAGATCTGAATGGCTAGGTACTTCCTCACCTTCCTCTTCTCCGTCTCAATCCCGTCCCCCCTTACCTCCAGCCTCACAACTTACCCCTATTGGGGCTGTCGTAGTCTCACTAGTACCAGACGGCAGCAGTTCGACTCTTGTACGGTATTCATATAACAAACGTTATTAAAAAAAAATGTATATATATTATTCAAAAGAACAAAAAGATAAATTTTCCAGCGGGAATAAATTATTCTAAATATTGAGGAAAATTATTTCCCTCAGAGCCAATGCCATCTTGGGGGATGCTGTATGGGGGTTTTTTTAAAGAAAGGAAGGAGAGAAAGTTCTGCAAGGAAATAGGTGTTAGGGGTGGAAAGGAATCTGGGGGTCAGTGTGTCCAGGAGTGAAGGGCTGAATGAATGAATCCATTCCTCCAACCGCGGTGTAAGAGGATAAAAACCTCCCTCAATCAGTCTGTCTCGATCCTGCCCACCACACAGCAGGTGGGCAGACGCATCGGCCGCCAACCTCACAAACTGGTCAAACTGGACAGAACAAACCTCACCCCATGAACCCGGCACCCTTGCTAAGTCACCAAATGTAGCGAACCACATGGGGTGACCTATGACAGAGATGTTGACTATCCAATAATTGGTTCCCGGGCGGCGGTACCCATACCCGCCTCCTAAATTGTTGTACCTACAAAAATATACCTACATTTGTGTACGCAGGTAGCTTTCCCTAGTAGTTGTCACCAAATAATGACAGATCCTCATAAAAATCACTTTTTCTATTATGGTCAGACATAACATTATTTTTATATAAACAGATTTAGAAAAAATAGTGCCCACAAAGCTTTCCCTTTGCATTTGTAAGTTAATGAGAATTATTTTTTAAAAAATCTTGGTTTCCACCGCAGCCGAACAGGTTTTCTTAATACCGACGTCTGTCGGATAAGTGTAAAACCTCTAAAATCTATATAAACTAACGCCATCTTTGTCTTTTGGCTCAAACTATTTCAATAATGGAACAGGATCAACCGTACTATATTTTGCTACCCAGTTCAAATAACAGAATAATGTTCATATATCGTTCATAACATTTGACATATGCTGTACTAACGCATTATGGGTATATTATCTATGCCCAGTGGCGGTTTCCTCCAAAGTGCGCTTGGACAGTAAATTTCCATAAAAAATAAAACAACCTGTATTATAATTTTACCACACTTTAAACAGCGCTCCATTCAATTCAGTGTTGAGAAATCCACTCGTCCGAATTATACATCCCAAGATCGAGTCCGAAATTAATCTCATATCGGGGACTATGGGACTTTCTGTTCTAAGAAATAGTTCATACAATACGAAGCTATATAGTTCATACAATATCTACGAGTGTTAGATGTGCAAACCTTGGGTTTTTACTAGGTGACCGTGTGCATAGCGATTATGATATATTTTTAAACAAAGTATTTTGCAAAAATCGTTTTATTTAGTTTTCAAAATAAGTTAATTACTTAACTGTCTTCTGAAGATATTACGTTTTCGCTATTTGAATGCGGGTATGGGTGCCGTGGCCCCGGGAACCATTTTTTTTGGATAACCAACACCTCTGCCAAAGGTCGCCCCACTACGTTTGATGACTTGGCAGGAGTACTGCAGCTGCGCGGCATGCCGGACCGGAAAAGGTCGGTTTGAGTAGACCTTTGACTCCTCCAGCTGGCTTCTCTCGACTCACCATCTTGCAACGCAGCTGGAGGGATGGATTCAAACGTCCGTCTCTCCTGTACACATTGATCCTTAAATTCCCACCTGCCCCTTATGCCCTTTTCCTTGCGAGAACTTCCTCTCCTTCATTTCCTTTAAAAAAAACCTCTACACAGCATCCCCAAAGATTAGGCCCAGAATGAAATAATTTTCCTCTGGGCCGTCATCGTGGGGTTAATGTACAAAAACAATAGAAATAAAAGTTTTTGTGTGAAATGTAACTTTGCGTTTATTATTTTTTTTTTCCTACGTAAATACCTTTGGTCACAGAAATTTAAATGAATCGCCAAATTGTACTTTGTTGCTAGGACAATAATCTCTGGTGCATTGATATGATGAAAACTCTTTAGATCCAGGGAAAAATATGCAATATCAAAAAGATCAACATAGGAGATTTTCGAACAACTGACCGAATTTTTTTAAACCTTTTTTAATCTCCAATTGAACTTACAATGTGGTAGGCCACGAACCACCACTGCCTTTGTCCTTTCACTGAATTATCTGAATGCGAATGACTAGATTATTCCTTTGTAACGCCTTGCGGATAACGTTGTGAGTTATTATTGAATTAATTTGTAACTTGAAACCGATTTTCATAATTCTTCCATAAGACAATAATTGCAACAATTACAGAACTTAAAAATAATAATTCCAACAATTATTATTAAAGCACCGTATGTCTAATTTATGAAGAATAATAGATTGTGTAATATGGGAGATAAAGGATTTTTTTATTGAATACTTGTAGAGGGCGTACCAGGGTACAGTTTGACATAGATTTGTAGAAATTAAGTAAATTGTTAATTTCTTTGGCAACTATTTATTTTAATACTTAATTCCGAAAAAATCACGGGATATTATAATTGTAGGTTTGATAATTGTGCGTTAGCTAAAAAACGCAGACCCTTGTAAGGGTCTGCGTTTTTTAATTTTTTAGTTGCCAAAGAAATTAACAATTTACTTAATTTCTACAAATCTATGTCAAACTGTACCCTGGTACGCCCTCTACAAGTATTCAACAAAAAAATCCTTTATCTCCCATATCAAGAAATCTGACTTTACTTGTCAAGATTAACGCTTAAAAATTTAAATAAAAAAAATAAACCATATGAACCAAAATTAATTGATAACATCCTAAATAAAAAACTTAGCAAAATTTCAAAAAATAAATATCTATACAATTCTAATAATATTAATGATAAAGAATGGCGTAAAATTTTGTATATTAATAATTTTTCAGTTCAATGTTGCAAAAATCTAATATTAAATTTCAATATTAAACCAGCGTTTTATACAAGAAATAATATCGGTAATTTTTTGAGAAATACTAAAGATAAAGACCATAAATTGACTTATTCCGGAATATATAAACTCAAATGCAATGATTGTCCCTCATTTTATATTGGAAAAACAACTCGTAATTTTGAAATTAGAATCAAAGAACATTTAAGGTGTTTTAATAATAATAATTTTTCTGAGTTCGCTAACCATATCATTGAAAATAACCATAGTTTTGAAAAAAATACAGGGATAAATATTCTTCATATTAATCATAAAGGAAAACGTTTAGATAACTTAGAAGCTTTGGAAATTAAAAAATCCCTTAAAAATAATGAATCTATTATCAACAAACAAAAAATATTGTCATATAGACCAATCATGGATTTGTTCCCCTACCCACCCACTCTACACTAATACCTACCCACCCAATCTACATTATTAACTAACAATGGCTCCACCCCCTACCATAATAAAACAGTGTTCGAAACTGTCAAATTAGTATAAGCTTTCCCTGACAAAGGAACGTTTGTTCCGAAACCGGTTGGATTTGCACATTATATAAGTGGTTTATACAAAGTTGTATTGTTTCATTTTTCTAAAAAAATAAACATTTTATACGAGGAACAAACATTTTTTTGGAAAAAAAAACATTATTTAATTATTGAAAACAATACGCGGCTATCAAACGAAAATTTGTAACAGAAATATCAGAAAAATAATCGTTCGCATCTAGGATTGAACCCAGTAAGCCTTGCTCTAATCACTGAGCTAATTCGACTCTTTCCTCTTCGCTCATATTTAACTGTATCTTGCTTCGACCAAAAACTTCCAACTTTATCTTATTTTTTTATATAGAATAGAATAGAATAATTATGGAGTAAGAAAATAATAAAAATTAATAAAAAATATAGAATAGGATAGAATCTATCAATGAGCTCAGTAGTCAGCTCAGTCCCCGGCAATGCTGAGATCCTGAGTTCAATTCCTAGATACGACCAAATAGTTTTATGATTTTTCTGTTAAAATTTTTCGTTTCATAGTCGCTAATATTGTCTTCAATGGTTAAATTTTACAATTTGTGGTCTTATTCATTAAGTGCTTTCAAAAATTTAAAAAAATATATGTATATGTTACTGCGAAAGCCCGTACTACGGTAAAACCTAAGATTTACCAATTTACGGGCTTTTACAGCAACACATAAACCTACATTTATTATATTTCAGATAGACGCTTTAATTCTGGACACATCAGTTCCAATTTTGAAAATGATAATTGAAATAATTTTCTGTTAAAATGTTATATTAAAGTAGGCAATTATATTTGTCTGAATTCTTCACACAATCAGCCCCAATTGATTTGGATTCCTGGGCACTTTAACGATATTGCCGATACCTTGGCAAAACAAGGAGTGTTCAACCCTGTTGTTACCCTCGTAAACCACATTCCCCTATCTGACATTTTTTCCATCATCAAAGAGAGATTCTGCAATGTTTGGTCAGAGTATTGGCACATTGCTAGCTTCTTGCCATTGGGAGCCTGCTATACTTCAATACAGAAGACTATCCCAAATTAAAACCGTGATTTAACAATACTGTAATTTTTTCATCAAAAAGAAATTTCCTCACTTATTCGAAAGAGAATCGGACAATGTTCCGTTCCTTCTCACCTTTTTAAAGTTCAATTCCTTGACTCCCAAATTGTATATTCTATGGTATAAAAGTGGGAACTTTAGATCAAACAGTTTTTTGGTTGTCCCTCTCTAAATAAATATCCTTTTTTCTATCAAGCATTATCTAAAAAGCCTCCCCTCCATTCAACATCTCATCTCTTCTAAGTCTTAACTCGACTCCGTTCTTTAACCTTATTATGATTTTGAAATTTGCCCAATCAAATAAAATTAATATATAAATTCACCTTTCATTTTGCCATAATTTTAAATGATGGCCTAGAGCACTCCTGAAGTACCCTTCAAGGGTGTTCTAGGCCATAAAAAGTAATCATTTTAACCCTTAATTTACCCGGTAGGTCCCTGGGACTCCATTGAAAACTTTCAGCGCTCATAAAACCATTAGTTTTTGGAATTACAAATTGTGCGTTCCAGTACCTTCACGTAGTGACGCGCCTTAATAAAAGGCGTTCCTTAATAAAAGGCTGTGATTCTATAATTTTAAGTAAAAAACTATGCCATTGAAAAACCAAATATATAATAAATGAATGTAACTAACATTTTATTTAAAAGGTGTTTATTTTATGTTAAATTAACGATTCTATTTGCTGGAGTCCTGGGGACTCCACCAGGTAAATTATGCATGTATGAAGTCACCGGGTAAATCAAGGGTTAAAAAAGCTCTAATTTTGAAAATTACACTTCTACAATCAAAGGCACATAACCATACTAGTACAACGATACTTAATTGCAATCTTCTAGGTCATGCGTCTCTGTCCGGATGGAGTAGCCATAAAAAAATGAACAAATTGCCAGATCAATTAATAAATTATATAATAATGTATAAGTCGCTATATTGCAGCAACAAACAGACAACATTGAAACTTTATATCATCCGATCAATAATGATTTTTTGTACCTCGTTGACATTAAAGGATTAAAGATTAAAGCATAACGAGATTAAAATGCAAATGATAAATTAATGATGAATAACAACTAGCTCTACTGATAATGCCAACTGTGCGAGGCGGCACATAAATGTTTTATGTATTTGGATTAGCCACGCCCTAGAATCGTATCGAATTCACGATATTACCTGTGTGATTAATCAACTATCATTGTTTATCTATTGTTATTTTTAAGGTTTCATGGGTGTTCATTAGCTTAATAAAGGAATCCCTTAATTTCACAGAAAATTATTTTAAAAATAAATTATTGTTTAAAATTTGGCGTATTTTTCAGATGGTCTAAATAATACCGCTTTCTGAACATTTCCGAAAACTAAAAACTGTTTTTGAAAGGTGATAAAACACGTCTTCAAATGAAATTATTAGAAATAAAAACATATTTTTGAAAATAATTTTTTTTTATAAGAATCATAAAAAAGTTAAAATTTTTTTTTTTTTTTACAGTGAATACTGCACAAGAATCTCAACTGCTCCCGTCTGGAGCCAGTGAGACTATGGTATCCCCAATTGGGGTATGTTGTGAGGCTGAAGGTAGTGGGGAGGGGAAGGAGGTGGGGAAGAGGAAGGTTGGGAAGTACCTGGCTATTCAGATCTGGTCAACAAACACGGCTAAAGCCATTTTCAAGCAACGTTTCAATTCTGAATGGTGGTCTTATACCAGGGCGATACAGATAGTATCTTCCACTCCGGAACATGCCGCAAATATACTATATATTATTTTAATGAATTAATTGTGAAATAACACAAATTAATCAAATAAAATTTATTTGCGCATGTCGGGTTCGAACCCGCGTCCTCCGGATTGTGAGTCAAGAGTCTTACCCACTGGACTACGGAGATCGTCGGAAAATTACTGATAACGAAAAAAAACATACACGTATTTTATTTCCAATGTATTATAAACGCTATTACACGTCGTTACACCTCACGATTTTATCCTTTCTTAAAAAAATAAAGAATTAAAATATCTAGAAATTTTATATATTTTTCTCTTGCTACCAGAAACTTTGGTTTCATGGAGGTATTTAATTTTTTGAGGAAGTTCTGAGAAGGAAAAAGGCTTGAGGGGTGGGAATCCATCCCTCTCACTACGGTGCAAGGTGATGGGTCGAGAGAGTTCGGCAGGACAGGTCTAGGTTAGGTCTACCTCAAATGGTCTCTCCCAATCCGGCCTGATACGCAGAAGGTGGGCATTCGCCGCCAAGACTTAGACAAACTTCACTCAATGAAAACGGGCACCCTTGCTAAGTCACCAAAAGTGAACCACTTGGAGTCTTTAACTGGAGATCCTGGTTGAGGGAGACTTTTTGACCTCTCCAGCCGGACTCTCTCGACCAATTGCCTTGCACCGCAGTGGGAGGGATAGATTAGCACACTGACTCCTGGATACACTGTCTCCAGATTCTTTCCCATAGCTGATACATTTTTCCGTTCCAGAACTTACTCTTCTTTCTTTCCCTAAAAATACATTCCACACAGCTTCCCCAAAGATGACTTAGGCCCCGAGTGAAATTGTTATCCTCATCAGAAAAAAACAGTTCCAATTATAAAAATGGCAATCAAAATTATTTTCTGTTAAAATTTTACTTGTTACCTACTTCTTAATTCTTAATGCCATCAGTTCCAATTTTGAAAATTACACTTTTATTGATAAGAGTTACAAGCAAAGACACACAACCGAAATTAATAGTTTTGATGAAGTTTTTTTCTGATAATTCACGTAGCATTAGATTGGAATTCGATTTTTTGCTAAAACAGTTTGTACTTGATATAAGCATTTTTCCATAAAACCGAATCAATTTTAAATTAACCATTATCAGAGATTAGTGATTTTCAGAGACAAGTCGACATAATACAAATAAAATGGGCAGATTCACAAAATTCACATTACAACATACATTCCACCAAAACACATTACAATTAAAACGACTTTAGGAAACAGAAATATGTATTATTTCTCTGTAAAAATATTTAATATAAGTAATCCCTCTTGCAAAAAAAACCATTAAAAAAATAACCGGCTTCAAAAGAAGCATTGAAATATGGATTATAGGGTTCCATGACAACGCAGAATCAAGATAACTCAACACCTCTTTCATTAAAGTAATTAAAAAGTCTGCTCAAGTCATTAAAAGCCATTAAAAAACGCCCATAATCTAATCTAACATAACTTAATCAATTTTTTTACATAGTTTTTAATGACTTTTCAAATGAGATGATCAGTTGATTTCATTCTGAGGGATGGGATGGAAGAATATAGATACAATTTTGCAACCTAACAAAGATTAATGCTTCTATTGTGTTTTCTCCTATATATTACTTTATAAAATTCCTCTCTTAATATTTTAACAAAGGTACTTTTTTTTTTTTTACACGAATACCGCACAAGAGTCCCAACTGCTCCCGTCTGGATCCAGTGGGACTATGGCATCCCCAATTGGGGTATGTTGCGAGGCTGAAGTCGGGAGGGGAAGGAGACAGGGAAGAGGAAGGTGGGGAAGTACCTGGCTATTCAGATCTGGTCACCAAACACGGCAGAAGCCATTTCAAGCAACGTTTCAATTCTGAATGGTGGTCTTACACCAGGGCCATACTGAGAGTATCTTCCACTCTGGAACGTGCCGCAAATATACTATATATTATTTTAAATTAATAAATTGTGAAATACACAAATTAATCAAATAAATTTTATTTGCCACGCCGGGATTCGATCCCGCGACCTTCGGAATGCTAGTCAAGCGCCTTACCGCTGCACTACGCCGGTCGTCACTATACTTACTTATAATTCAAACACAATGTGACCTTAGAACGGGGTACCCCAGTAATAACACATTCTCTTCTAAAAAATTGTAAAAAATAAAATTAAAATTAAAGAAATAATAAAAAAATAAAATAAGACAATGGAACATACTCCTATTAAATACATAATAAACGATATATTATTCATTATATAAAATCGTACCTCATAACATTAGACTATTTTTTTCATTAACGCCTTTATCACTGTATTTTATTTTATTTCTATTTAATACTTCATTAATTTACCATTTTATTGAATTCTATTAAATTGTAAATGGGTCCCATCACGGGCGAAGCACTTAATGAGACCCACATTATTAGATAGTATTTGAAGATATGTATTGTTATTGAATCAAAAATAAAAATTACTATAAAAATACAATAAAAAACACATAAATTTGTTTAAGACCACTTTTATTTTAAAACACTCTACCGGTTTCAGAAGCACTCTTCCTTCGTCAGGAGAATATTATATTCTGAAGGGTGCTTCTGAAACCGGTAGAGTGTTTTAAAATAAAAGTGGTCTTAAACAAATTTATGCGTTTTTTATTGTAAATTATGGCGAGCCACAAAGTTAGTGCTTTTTACCAATATGTACTATAAAAATATTCGAAAAACAATTTTTATAAACAATATTTTGTTTATGATTAAACCACTATGTCACTGATCATTAGTTTTCAACGGCGCGTTTCGTGAGATAAAGTTCAGTGGAAAGTTTTCTGGTATTTGGTTGTAATAAATGGACTTAAAAGCTTTAAAAAATGATGGTTTTTGTATAACTGAGGATGTGTGTAGAAGAGACCCTTGGTACAACCTCTCAAGACAAAACGACTTTGTCAAATGTTGATAAGATGCGTAGACCTTGTTTCTATCGACTAAAGACATGTTTTATGTATAAAATTATAACCCCAGGCTAAACGCATTATAACTACACACAGACTACATTACAGATGTGAACCACTTTGTAGAAATGATCACAGTCAATTCACACAGAATAAACAAAAGCCTTGTGAGAAAAAGATTTTCTTTGTGAACTGTAAAATTTCCCACCTTCCAATAAATGGAAGCATTATTATTACAGGGTAGGTACCTAATTACTTGCAAAATTACTTTAAGAGCGTTTAACCAGCCAGCGGACCAAAATCCACATTTCGTCGAAAGTTGTTCTTCCGATCGTGCAGGACGGTTACAATGAGAAAGATTAATTATTCTCCGTACCAGATTTTTTAAATTATAACTATATATCGAATTTATTTCAATCCAAATTAGCTTTAATTTAAACCTTCATCCAAAAATGCTGAAAGGCGTGATGATAAAACTATTAAAATAGTGTACTTTTTGTAGTTATTTTTTGATTATAAGTATTTATCATTTTTCAATAATGTCTAAATTTAATAAAAATCTGAAATATATTAGTTTGTAAGTGCGCAAATACCTGAAAAATACCCTCGACTCTGTGCAGAAACGGGCGGTCCGTTTGATAGATTCTCCCATCTTAACAGACGGATTGCAATCTTTAGAGCACAGGCGTCGGGTGGGAATGCTATCCTTGTTCTACCGGTATTACAATGGAAGATGCTCCGAGGAACAAGCATCATTGATCCCTTCATCACCGGTGCATGGTCGGGAAACACGCCAAACGCGTGCCCAACATTTGTACACAGTTGACATTTGTCACATGAGAACGGGTCGTTTCTTCGACTCGTTCTTGTGTTCAACAGCTCGGCTGTGGAATGATTTGCCGGCCTCTGTGTTTCCTCCTTCCTACAACATGGGTCTCTTCAAGACCAATGTTCATTCCTTCCTCTCCTCGAAAAGACCCTCCACACAGCATCCCAGATGACATAGGCCCTGAGGGAAATTATTTTCCTCAGGGCCTCCTGTGTGGAGTTAATGTAAAAAAAAAAAAAAAATAAAAAAAAAATACACAAATGGACCAATTTTCGTCAAGAAACACATGTACGTTCATATTTTTTAACGATTTTATTGAAACTAAAATTAAAATTCTAATACATAACTTTGCTAGATAATGTATTGATTTATTTTACTGCATGATTTCATTATTTGAAATGGGTGTGGTATAATACAAAAACTTTTTTGAAAATTTAACAAATCTGCCAACGACCTATGGAATAACCTTATTATACTAAAAATTTTTAAAAAAATCTAAAAATTTATTACATACGAATGCTAGATAAAAGAACAATCTTTCGAAATCCATTTATAATTTTTTGTGGAAAAGAGTCAATACGTCTAAAAACTTTTTTGAAAATGACGTATTTCAGGCTTTCTCTGGTAATGCCCTCTTAAACCCTTCAGAATGTAACAGCTTCAACTGAGTTTTACGCCATAATAAGAATCATGAAATCTTGTAAATAATTGAAAAACATTTTATAGTTAATTCTTACCTAAATAACTAGCTACCTTTTAAAGAACATGATTACATATTTTTACGACAATATATTAATATAGCTAAAAAATTACATTGTGTTAGTCAGATGCTACGTAAGTCGTTGTATTATGTCGAATGAGAGTTCTTCGCCGGCTTTTATTTGGTCAAAGCAACGTGGTCATCACTTTCATCATGAAACGAAGGTAGCAGTTCACAATTGAGTACTTGTACCTACCATGATGGATGGCAGTAAGACAGACAAGGACGGACTTTGTAGAGGAAGGTTGAAAGTAGATTGAATGATGTCAAAATGAGATACATGAGTCATATGCGTGGTAAAACGACGTTGCACATTTGAAAAATGTGGAGTTTCGCAACGCGTAATGATGAT
Organism: Limnephilus rhombicus; assembly: GCA_929108145.2. Classification (NCBI taxonomy): domain Eukaryota; kingdom Metazoa; phylum Arthropoda; class Insecta; order Trichoptera; family Limnephilidae; genus Limnephilus; species Limnephilus rhombicus. Next base: position 42,011,584 of record OV815291.1, on the reverse strand, counting down.
GACGATGATTAAGAAAGAGACGCTTAGATGATTTGGTCATGTAGAGTGGAAGAACGGTGAAATGAGTGTAATATCGGGACGCCCAACCACAATCAAATCAGAGTGTGAGCGAAGCAAGGAGCGTACCAATACGGAGTTATTAAGCGGTTCATCCTCTCTGACTACCCTTGCAGAAGACGACGTGATGGTTAGTTAGTTAGCCTGCATCTATTTTTATTAGACAAAACAGATTGAAGACTTTTTGACTATGACCCTAAAACTGTCATATTCACAGTCGCATTGAGATGCATTTCATTACAATTGTGAAGTGGGGAGAAATTAATTCATTCTGGTGACACTTTACCAACGTGGTATCCTCGCAGCACTGAATCATTGGCCTCTGCTAGAACGTCTTTGATCATTTTGACGTGTTGTCCATTTATGGGTGTTGTCGTCTCTGATGATGGAATTCTAATGTGGAATTGTTGAAAGTCATCCTCCCCACCCATCAGAAGCCATCAGCTTCTGGTAGAGTATAAAGCCTGAAGCTTCCTTTGGTAAATCACAAGCAGTTTTCATCAGTGAAAAGGCCAACGTCTCCAAATCAAGCAACATGAGTCCATTTGTAAGTTAACTTAACTTTTTTAAATCTTTTTTTTATTTTGTCACAGCTTTGTTTTTTATTCAACAATTGTATTTCTTTTGAGATTTTGCTATTGATGTGGGTTAGAATAATCAGATCATTATTATTTTTTTAGACTGAGTTAATTTATGCTACATTCGTATACACACTAATGTGCACAATGTAACATTAATCCCTTTTACATGCAATAATTCTTCAGAATTTCAGACATTTCTTTTCACGTCCTTTTTTTTGTTTCTGTTTTTCTCATAAGCTGCAATCTATTTATATTTTTTCTGGTTTCTAATTATGTATATCTCTATTAAAAACAATTTCATTCTTAAAGTAGCATGGTTTCTTATAACTTTATGCATAAAAAATAACACGTTAAATAGCAGTCTATTTTTTATTGAAATCTAATTTGGCTCCTCTCTCATTTGATTAACCCTTACGTACTTGCCTTTCCCCAGTATAAATGTCATAACCTTGTTCTGCATAACTTCTGACTTGTTAAAATTTCCCTGACTGGCTAAACATTATATTATTGTAGAGCAGTTATCTACTATAGTTTTAGAAATGAGCTCAGTCGTGTTTCTACTTAGTTTATTTCTTAGTCTTCTAAGAAAATTTCCTATTTTTGATACCTTCTTTAGCCAAAATTCAAAATTTGATGTGAAATTTTTTTTATATTGGACCCAGTTATTTTTTTTGTGCATTACAGATTAAAAAATCCTATTACAATACACGTAACATACTTTTAACTTTAAACGAAAAAAATTACAATAATATATATTTTAGAGTTCTTGCCTAAAATGACTCCTAAAACCTTCAAGTCCAATGTTGAAAATGTTAAGAGACCTAGAGATATCATCAGTCAGTCATATCATTGTACGCTTTGCTGGGCGAGAACGTCAGTTCTGCGAACAATTTATAGCATTCCAAGAGGTATGGGCTGTCAATGTAATACTTTATAATTTTAAAAGCTGTCACTGTAAGGGTCCCATTCCTTCTAGATTGGAGACTTTCTTAACGTGTTTCAGAGAGCAAATCCAGGTGATGCATAAATTGCGGGTATTCACCATGCATCATCATATAAAGATACCTTGGAAACTTATTTTGAATTTGTTCCATTAACTTTTTGATTTTTTTCACCATTAATTGAAAAGTTAACCCTGTGTTATAAAATATTGCGTAAATGTAGAAAACCATTGCTGTAACAATTTACTACATATTTTAAGGACGAGTAAAAGTGCTTCAAGCTGACTTAGCATTTTCTGTTAATATAAATACTATGCGATTTAAAAAAGTCCCATTCTGTAAAGATTTCTCCTTCAACTTACAAGTAATTTCGGTAGAATGTTTTTTTTTTTTTTTTTTTTTTTTTTTTACATTAACTCCACACAGGAGGCCCTGAGGAAAATAATTTCCCTCAGGGCCTATGTCATCTGGGATGCTGTGTGGAGGGTCTTTTTGAGGAGAGGAAGGAATGAACATTGGTCTTGAAGAGACCCATGTTGTAGGAAGGAGGAAACACAGAGGCCGGCAAATCATTCCACAGCCGAGCTGTTGAACATAAGAACGAGTCGAAGAAACGACCCGTTCTCATGTGACTAATGTCAACTGTGTACAAATGTTGGGCACGCGTTTGGCGTGTTTCCCGACTATGCACCGGTGCCGAAGGGATCAATGATGCTAGTTCCTCGGAGCATCTTCCATTGTAATACCGGTAGAACAAGGATAGCATTCCCACCCGACGCCTGTGCTCTAAAGATTGCAATCCGTCTGTTAAGATGGGAGAATCTATCAAACGGACCGCCCGTTTCTGCACAGAGTCGAGGGTATTTTTCAGGTATTTTGGAGCTCCAGACCAGAGGTGGCTGCCAAATTCAACCGTGGGGCGCACTTGCGATTTGTACAGGGTTAGCAGTTGTGTACTTTTAAAGTATCTGCGGGCCCTGTACAGTACGCCCAGTTTTTGGGAGGCTAATTTTACTCTGGCTGACTTTAATGTAGCGAGTTTGTTAAATCCTGACGCATTTTAACTTAGAATTTGTTACTACCGGCGACGTATTTACAACTTAAGGGCCCGCAACCCGGATTTGTACCGATTTATTACTTATTTCCCTTAAACACGGTAAGTTTTAAAGCTCTTAAAAAATATATGTTTTTCTTGAAGATAATATCTAGACTTTGCCCGCGCCGAAACGCAAATTATATAAAATTCACTCGATAGAAAAAAAACGCAAAGTATGCTCCAAAAATTATTATTAACACGTTTGTTTCAGTTATTTTACAAGTTATATGTATGAAAAAATTCACAGTGTTTCTTTAAATGCTGTTTAAGATAATTCCCGTGAGATTTTTGCTCTATTTTAAACGAGTCGTGTTTTATTAAACATTTTCGCAATTTTCGCATCGATTTTGTCGCTGTAAATGTTAGCGCTCTCCTATAACATTCGTAATTTCGTATCTCTCCCTTTTCGGGCCCGGTTGCAGAGCCTTAAGGAGGAAACATAAATAAATAATTTATTTCTTAATTTTCCGTTATCACTTCCCGGTTGAACGGTTACCCGGACAGTAAAATAATCGGGTCCTAGTTCGGTCAGTATTTTTTTCCTCCAGCAACTAACGCATGAATATTTTTTTTCTATTCTCGTACATACTTTACAGTTTACAAAGACAACAAGTTTCACCAAAAATGTTAATAATCAGTAACTGTTTGTAAATATTTTGTGAATACCTCACTAGGAGAACCTGTGCTGGGGTGTTCAAATCTTTTAGATAAAGTGCTTTTATGCCGTCATAAGTAAAACACAGTATCCCCCATTAGACTGTCAAGAGAACATTATAGTTCCATCCACCGTGGCGGCAATATTGTATTTTAGGTTAAGTACATCACAACTATTAGGTACATGTACATGAACTTATTGCAGCAGTTAAGACGAAAGGGAAATAAAACAAAACAGTTGCGGACAGATTTGCGGATCGAACGTCATCGCGAATAAATATTAAAATATTACAACAAATGTATTGTCATTTATAAACGCCTTTAAGCTTACATGTAAGCAGTTAGTTATATAACATAATCTTATTAAAAATGAATCGCTAAATGTATTGCTAAGCGCAAATCTCGAGAGCAGCTGAACCGATTTCGCTAATTATTTTTTTAGAATATTCCTTGGAGTATGAGGATGGTTCTTACAGAGAGAAACCTAACGACTGTCGCACGTTTGACAAATCGCGTGTTTGATAACGACATTTTGCAAGACAATTCTATTTTTAAAAATCTTTAAGTTGATAAATTTATTTAAAGTAGGTACTCCCCTAATAGTTTGAATCCAATCAAGAATTTTAGATATTTTAAATAGTTACTTATGTTAGGTACCAAATTTAATATACTTGAAAAATGGAAATTTGAATAAAAATTGTAAAAGGTGGCACGCGGGCTGTTTAAAAGCTGAATGTACTGGGATTGAATATATGGAACGCGGGAGGAGGGTTGGCGGGACGAGGGAGCGGGAAAGGGAAGAGGGAAGGCGGGGAAGGTAGAAGGGGAACGCTGGAGGGGAAGGGGACGAGTGAGGGGGGAGGGGAACTCGGGTTGGGGGTTCGCGGGACGGGGAAGGGGGGGGGAGTGGAGTGGGGAGAGGGAAGGTGGAGGTGACGGAGGGGAAGAGGACGGAGGAGAAGAAGGGGAGGCGGAAGGGGAATGGGGCGAATGGGAAAGGACTCTCAGGGAGAAACAATTTCTTTATTAAATGGCATAGTAACGCATGCCGGGACCAGCTAGTAACTAATAAAAATGGTAATTCGTGTTTTTAAGTAGGTAATTAATCCACAATAACTTACATCAACACACGACAGGCATAGACAAACCATTGACGGCCAAAGAAAATCATTAAAATTTGACAGCCGATAACGCACGACTTCCAACATCCGACGGATTGTGCCTTTTTGTCGTAATTGACTCGTAACTCTTTAACACAAAAGATAAAACAAAAGATACGGAATCACCCCTAAGTTCATGCTTATTTTACATTTACTAATAATATTAAATTACTAGCAGTTAAACCGTTTTTGCTGCTAGGCCCTAAGGGCGGCTATTGATTCGTCTTCGTGGTTCCAAAAATAATCGCTTCCTCGGAAAAATTATCTCAGTCGATAAAGTGACAGCTAGTCACCGGGACAGAGTAACCGCGACCGGCAACGACCAATGACGCCACATTGCTACGCATTTCTTCAGATTGATTGGCGGATGGTTTGAAAGCTCAGCTATCTTGGAGAGCATTCATTTCTATGTTCCCGATGGTTATCTTCGCCACCGACAGCATAAACTGTTCTATCTTCCGGCCTGCAGGACTAACTTGCCAATGGTTACGCCAGTCGGGAGAGCAATCTTGCTGTTAGAATTAATTCGGATATCGACATATTTAGCGTTAGTGAAGCTGCTTTTAAAAGGCAAGCTCTATTAATACTTGTACAGTTTTTAGCCTACCATTTATGTTTAATGTAATACTGTTACAATTGTGTTTTAAAAACGCATAAAATGTTTAATTTTGTAATGTTTTTTAAATAATAAATAAATTGAATTGAATTAAATTGAATCTATAATATATAGACGCGTGGTAGAAATCATAACATGGTATTATTATTCAGAACTGCCAGTTACAATAATAATCATATTATCATCCATCTCTCCATTCCCGGAGAGATTAACGAAAATCTGGGCTTTCTGCAATTCTGGGCCGGCGTAGTCCAGTGGTAAGGTTCTTGACTGGCACTCCGAAGGTCGCGGGATCGAATCCCGGCGTGGCAAATAAATTTTATTTGATTAATTTGTGTTATTTCACAAAAATTCATTTAAAAAATAATATAGTATATTTGCTGCACGTTCCAGAGTGGAAGATACTCTCAGTATCGCCCTGGTGTGAGACCACCATTCAGAATTGAAACGTTGCTTAAAATGGCTTTAGCCATATTTGGTGACCAGATCTGAATAGCCAGGTACTTCCTCACCTTCCTCTTCCCTATCTCCTTCCCCTCCTCACTACCATCAGCCTCACAACATACCCCAATTGGGGATGCCATAGTCGCACTGGCTCCAGACGGGAGCAGTTGGGACTCTTGTGCGGTATTCATGTAAAAAAAAAAAAAATACTAAATAATAGCGAAATCACCTAACCGTAAAATATGGAATAGTAGTACCGTTACGAACAAGTGTTGAAACACTATTTCAAAGGGAAGTGTAAAACGCTTCTCAAAAAGTAAAACCGGTTTCAGAAAAGCACCTGGAGTAAACAATGATGCAATTTGCAAAATTGTTACATGTTCGAACCAACGCCCGCCGCTCCGTAAGTAATAAAGTATCAATGCCAATTATTATTAAATTTAATCTGTGTAGGTCGTTCCGATACTTGTCCTAGTTCATTTTACGATTCTATCACTAATGACTCCTGTTTATTTATTTATGTATGTATATCGAATAATGAAATGCACTGTATAATGCAACTAAAAATAGAACGGTTATAATAAGGAACTCCAGTGAAAAATATTATAGCTTTAAAAAAATATGTTCATATAGACCAATAAACGCTGATTCTAATTTCATAATATTAAACGTAGAGTTCTTAAAAAATTATTAAAAAGTGCATTTTTAAACCTCTCGTCAAAACACACTGTAAAGTTGGTATTACTGAATGGTTAGTGCTGACGTCACGCGTCACCAGTCATTGTATTGAAATCTTTGATTATGTAGGTATGACATAAGCCATCAGTATTAACAACTTTTCATGTTATTCGTTATTTCATACTGTTTATAGTGATTTAGTTGTTGTGTTTATTGAAACAATATTTAAGCCTAAATAATTCAATATCAAAAATAGAGGTATCTCTATTAGTTTATCTCTATTATTAAAAATATTGAAAAACTACTGCACAAAAAAATAGTAATGCTACTTCTAGGGAGAATGCTTCGAATAACGCTATTCAAAATGGCGGCACTTGATCAGCTGATTGCCCAATCCTATAGTAATTTTTCAGGAGTGATGACGTCACACGATTCACCGTACGTAGGTGGTCTTAGGGGGATCTTGAAAAATTAAAACTTTGACAATTATTTTAACTATTAATTCTAACTCTAAAAATAAAAATAAAAATGCAGTTATTTAAGTTAGAAGGTAATGACCTTCATTACCATTACCATTCATTACCACCTTTCATACCATTCATTAGAAAAAAATAAAAAAAATTGGACTGGAGTTCTCTATTATGCTAAACGGCAGCATTTAGTTAATTTTACAACTGGGGAGCTTTTATGTGATATTTGACGTGTTTAGTTAATTGACATTGTTAACTTGTCATGGTATAACTATTGTCGTTGTTTCACACAACGCTAAGTGACTAGCAGTTAAAAACCCGCTTCGCAGCTAGGACCAGCGGGCGATTTTTGGTTCGGCTTCGCCCAGTTTGAGTGTTGGTGACCATTTTATAAATCCGATAGTAACTGGTTTCAAAAATAGCCGGTTTCTGGGATCCACTGGGATCCAGTGACAGCTTGTCACCGGGACAAAGTAACCGCGACAGGCAATGACATCATATGCAATATATAGCCGCGTGATATAAATAATTATTATTCACAGCAATTGCCAGTAACAATAATAAGCATACTAGCGTCAATTTCTCCGTATCCGGAGAGATAGACGAAATTACAAATCCGTAGTATTTAAGTAGTGTAATAAGATCCGTTGTAAAGATCTTTTGGCATTGCTTTAATTCGGTTCTATTACAAAAGTACATTTGTATACAAACTCCATGTATGAAAATGGTTTTGCGTAAGGTGCGGCGTCAGAGTTGCAATATTAGCCGAATTCTTAAATTTCAACCGTTCAGTCGCAAGCCTATTAATATCGTTTTTTTGACCTTTGACTGAAAACTGTAAAAACTGTACAAAATTAGACTGAAAACTATGGAATATATACTATATACATCAATTTGAGAGGCGACTATGGGTTTGCCGCCCATTTATTGGATAACTAAAACATCTGCCATAGATCACTCCAAGTGGTTCGCTAAGTTTGTTGACTTTGCAGGGGTACCCGGGTTCATGGAGAAATATTTTCTCAAAGCCTCCTGTATGGAATTAATGTAAAAATATATATTAATTAATTACTGTGACGGTTTGCAAGGTTGAGTGACGATAATTGGTTACGTACGATTCTTGACTACCAAGTTGCTAGTTCAAACCCTGACGTGCGCAAGCTCATTTTGGTTGATTATTTTTTTTAAATTTTTAGGTTATTATTTGTTATTTCACAAATCTTTCGTTAAAATAATATATTACAGCACATTTGCCGTATTTTCTAGAACTCAACTGAAAGACCATCATTCCGAATTGAAAAGTTGCTTGAAATGGCTCTAGTCATATTTGGTGATCAAATCTGAATAGCCAAGTGCTTCATCACTTTTCTATTAACTGAAGGTAAACCTCCAGCTTCACAACACACCCCAATTGGGGATGCCATAGTCTTATTTTTTTTTTTCAATAATATCAGTTTATTTTATTTATTTTGGAGAAAGTTGACAGCAAATCAGAGATTACAAAAAAATACAATAATAAGATGTTAATTATGCCAATTAGGAACTTTCCACTGATGTTAGTTAATGATAAAGTGTGACATTGTTAAGGTATTTTCTCAATTAATTTATTTTTTAGTTACAATGTATAAAAAAGGGGGGGAGGAGGAACATAGGAATAGGATTAAGAGGCAAAGGACGGGAATATATAGGGATTGAACTTTCTAGTATGAGTCATGTTGCTTGGTGAGTTTTCGTTTTATGTCACGTAAAGTCGAGTTAAAAATGTCAATGTGGTAATAATTTAAGTTGTGAGTGTGTGGATCTGTAGATAAATGAGTTCTGTAAAATGAGTGTGTGGATCTGTAGATAAATGAGTTCTGTTTGGAGTTGGTCTTGCAAAGAGGGAGATTAAAGGTAAGCGACTGCCTGCTGTTGCGATTTGGAACATGGAATGATAGGCGTTGAAGAAGATCAGGACAATTGATTAAGTTGTGTTTAATTTTAAATAACAGTACTGAATCTGCTATATTTCTTAGACAAGTTAACGTCTGTATTTTGAAGAACTTTGCAGAGTCTTCATTACTACTCCAAACGGTTGGGAAAACTTGGCATGTAAAAATCATCTACCAGTGATATGTTTATTTCTACCGTATACCTTACCTTTTCTTTCCTTTTTCTTTACTTATTACTTTGTTTGTTCTTTACCGTATGCAGCTATCAATGCTTTTTTCTCTTTCCTTGTCTTTATATTCATTGTACCTGGTATATTACGTGGATTCAATATATTCCCTTTTTATTGTTTATGTTCTACGAGTATATTGTTTGCTATAATGTATGGTAGTACTTATAATAGATTAATGGAAATGCATAACCCATTCATACAACTGGGAATAAAACTATTATTCTTTTTATTGTCATTATGTTGTTAATTTGAATGCACTAATGTAATTCATTAAGACTGTTTTAATGTAAAAACCCTAAGGGCATAAATAAATTAATATACCTTGAGAATGTCGTCCAGTTAACGTAGGCAGTAATTAAAACATGTTTGTTTTTCTAGCTGATCGCAAGTTTCCTGTTCCTGGGCTCCCTTGTGTCCGGAGTTCCAGTCCCAGACGATGGCCAGTGGAGGGGAGAAGGTCTGGCCGAGAGCCAGGACTGGGGACAGTGGAACGGAGCCTGGGCCCCCTACACCGCGTGGGGAACCCCCCTCGCAACCTGGATCGGCGGCGCCGCTCCCATCGGACCCGACGGCCGCGTCGTGGACACCCCCGAGGTAGCCGCCGCTAAAGCCGCCCACCTGGCCGCTGTGGCTGGATGGACGGGTGCTCCATGGGCTCCACTTGTAGCCTGGACTGCTGGAGGCGCTCCTATCGGCCCCGACGGTCGCGTTGTCAATACCCCCGAGGTTGCTGCCGCTACTGCCGCCCATCTAGCCGCTAAGGCTGCTGCCGGCGGCTGGTAAGGCCCACGCCCCCGCCCTAACATTTCCGCCCAACTGATCTACCACGACGTGTTCTGACTACTATACAAACCTGCTCAATACATGACCAATGGCTTTAATTCTTTTTAAGTGAAATAATTTTTAGTTTTTGTATATAACAGATATGCTGTAATTATAATATTATGCAATTGTTGAAAATACACAAAAAAATTTAATTCTCATGATACATCTTTGCATTTTTCTTATATGTCTTCCTCCATTTTCTCCCATACAATGCATCCATCATAACTAGAGCGATTAATCATACATAATAGACAATTAAAAATACTTATTTCATTTGAGACTCATAAATAAATATTAAAAAATACTTATTTCTCCTTTTTATATTTATTCCGTGCGAAGAAAATAGTTTGATACTGTGTGGAGGGTCTTTACGTGTAAAGGAAGAAGGGTAAGTTCTGGGAAGGGAAAAGGTATGAGGAGTGAGTAGGAATCTGGAGTTCAGTCTCTCCAGGAGCGCCACTGCGGTGAACGGCAATAGGTTGACAGAGTCTGGCTGGAGTGACCAAAGGGCATCCCTCAACGGGCCTCTCCCGATCCGGCCCGGCATGCAGCTCGTGGGCAGGTGCAGTCGCAGAATACAACAAACCACTTGGGGTGATCTATGTCATTTATATTGTTTATCCAATAAATGGTTTCCGGGGTGGCGGTACCAGCGATACCCATTTCCCAAACGGTCTATGACCAACCTGACAACTAATAGATACTATTATTATTTTGTATTATAGGAATTGTACTAAAATAAATATTATTGAAATATTCAAATTAAAAAAAAAAACCCAAATATTGTCAATTGTTTATGAATGTATCTACCAAAAAATCTTAAAACCAAAAAAAAAAATCAGTTCTCTTGTGTTTTAATCCACTTTTATTTTTTTATTCTTTCCCTTCTCATTTGTTCTTCTTTTTACAAACTCTAAATGTAGGACTGGTTAACTAATTAATAAAAAGGATTCATTAATTAAGGATTCAGCGTACGAGAGAATGAGATAGAATAATTGGTCCCCTCTCTGGAAAATGTCCACTTGAGGAAAATAATTCCCACAGGGCCTACGTCACTTTTGGAGATGTTGTGTGGAGGGTCTTTTTAGGAAAGGAATGAGAGGATGTTCTGGGAAAGAAGAGGTATATGGTGTGGGTAGGTAAAACAATTAACAATTTACCTACGTTTATGTTTCAATCCTTTATAATTACCTACATTATTTTAATAAGTACGTTTCTTTTTTGGCCGTGAAAATATTAAAACGTATCAAACAATTTATATAATATGTTTTAATCCATTATTTTTTTTTCTCCTGTCGTCTCTTTTTTGGTCTTCTTTTTACAAAATTTGCAAGTAAAGATAATATGCAATGCAAACACAAGTTTTCTGCCTTTATGTTTCAATCTATTATTTTTTTTATTCTTTGTCTTCTTTTCTTCCTTTTCTCTCTTTTTTAAATTTTTTTGTACGAATTAAGTATGTTATTTCATCCTAATTTGACTGTCTTAAAACAGGAATTAATTGTAGGTGGACAGTCCACGTTTTATAAATGCATATCCTGTACTAAATAAATAAACAATAAAAATATATTTTTATTTTTATTTTAACTTTATGAGTAAAACCTCAAATTGTAATATTTAATTAAATGAAGACAATATAAGCGAAACTCAATCGAAAATCTGAAAACAGAAAAATCAGAAAAAGATATTGATTGAAAAAGATATTATCCTGGGTTCGCGTCCCAGATGTGTCAATATCTTTTTCTGATTTTTCTGTTTTCAGATTTTCGATTGAGTTTCGCTTATATTGTCTTCATTTAATTAAATAAAAATATATTTCATACCATCCATATTTTAGAGGGTAATGGTGTAATCTAACCTAGGATTAATAAATTAATTCAAATTAATGTAAATGAATACCATTCGAAACAAATTGTAAGTGGGAATTGATATGAACATATTAATTATTACTAACTGACAACAATCTCTGACAACCTCTCATACATTTACGCGATTATGATTGATTCTTAATTGTACTTAATATGATAGCCATTATACATAAAGGGCAAAACGTTAAGGAATTTGCACTTGTGTTTTTAAATTTTGCTATAGATCATTTATAAATAATACAAAAGGTAAGCGCACATATAAATAAATGGAGTAGCTCCCCAGTTAAAGTCGAGATTATTTATTTATCAAATGGGTAATTAAAATGGTTAATGAATGTTATGTAACACATTATTTTTCTGTACATATTTTTACTTTTTTATTTCCAATAAATAAAAATAAATAAAAAATATGATTCGGTTTGTAATGAAAAAAAATTGTTTTTTTTTGTTTTATATGTTTTTTTAAACACTATTAAATTTTTTAAGTAACTTTACATATTAATTTAGATTATTTTCTGTTGTTATTTTATCGTTTAGATATACTTACGTGCTTTTGCATTTTTATGTATGTGTGATGTAATTTTGAAGAACTTCAAAAAAATGTTTTTAGTTGATTATATATGTACTACGTCTTTTTTATTTTTTTTTTGTTTAATTACTTCTAATGAATATTATCTTCTGATACGAGTGTATTAAGTTTACAAATAGCAATAATCGCACCTCGGATAAACCTCATTGGTTCACCATTTCACCACTGCAAGTTAATTTATTTTATGTGTTTTGTTTAGTATTTGTTATTATTTGTGTTGAATTCGTACAACTACATTTAATTAATTTCCTTTTTTTTAAATAATTTTAATTAAATTTAAAAATGTTATTCTTGTAAAGTTCTGCGAGTATTTTAGTTTTTTTTTTATTATTGTGTCAGCCGTTGCGCCTTACAAGGTCATTTTAATATTGTGATTAGACCACTTTGAGACGACTTATTTATATGATTCTGTTAACTCTCGCTCAATTTTAAAGTGCCCAAAATGATTTATTACCCGTTTAGCCGATTTACTGAGAAAATAGTTGTGATGATAGATTCTCTTCTTGTGGGGTACTTTGAAATCTGTTTAATCCACATTAAATATTAATGTGTCCTTAACTGTTTAATAATTACGTGACTAATATTGGCTTATTTACATGTGTTATATAGTTTAAGTCTTGTAAACCCTTATAAATAGAAATAAAGGGTCTTTTTTACATTACCTTCACACAGGAGGCACCGAGGAAAAATATTTCCCTAGGGGCCTGTGTCATCTTTGAAGATGTTGTGTGGAGGGTTTTTTAAGGGAAAGGAAGGAGAAGAAGATATAGGAAGGAAAAAGGTATGAAAGGTGGGTAGGAATCTGGGGGTCAGTGTGGCCAGGAGTGACGGACGTATGAATCTATTCCTCACCCTGCGGTGCAAGGCGAAGGGTCGGGAGAATCCGGCTGGAGAGATCAAAAGGCCTCCCTCAATCAGTCTCCTCCGATCCAGCCCGCCACGCAGTGGTTGGGCAAACGAATCCGCCACCAAGACCTAGACAAACCTCATCCCATGAACCCGGGCACCCCTGCTAAGTCACCAAACGTAGCGAACCACTTAGCTTTAGATTAGAGAATGAACCTAATATAACACTAATTAATAAAGTAAATAAAATGACTTATTTCCGACTTCTCAGTATGTTTACAAGACCTAAACAATATAACACATTTATATAAGACAACTGCTGTCAATAGGATTATATACGTCAATACCTTATTTTTAATTAATTAAATATTTTTTTTGTGCACGCTGGGATTCGAACCCCGGACTGCTAGTTGAGACCACGGAGGCCGTCCTGCCCAACTGAAGAAAGTTTAAAAAAAGAATAGTCTTTGAGATAGTGACGTTTCTTTGGACAACATGTATGGAATATTATTTAAAATTAAAAAAAGGTAACATGAAAAATTACGATTTGTAAGTAAGGTACTTAAGTAGGTACCAATTTACGAACTTTGATTAAATAAATAATAGAGAAAATTATAAACATACTTTTATTCACGCCAGATCGAGGTGTTCACAAAACTACTAGTTTCACTTTACCAATAACTGCACGTATAAAAGAGAACTAATCTCATAATAAATATGTGCTCCAAACAATAACTCAGGAATTAATAATACCTAATAATAATAATAATAATTATAGCCTTTATTCAGACCGTTAATTACCTTCACATTTATAACACTTATCATGCATCGACTCCCTGTCTGTATTTTTTTTTTTTTTACATTAACTTCACACAGGAGGCCCTGAGGAAAATAATTTCCCTCAGGGCCTATGTCATCTGGGATGCTGTGTGGAGGGTCTTTTTGAGGAGAGGAAGGAATGAACATTGGTCTTGAAGAGACCCATGTTGTAGGAAGGAGGAAACACAGAGGCCGGCAAATCATTCCACAGCCGAGCTGTTGAACACAAGAACGAGTCGAAGAAACGACCCGTTCTCATGTGACAAATGTCAACCGTGTACAAATGTTGGGCACGCGTTTGGCGTGTTTCCCGACTATGCACCGGTGCCGAAGGGATCAATGATGCTAGTTCCTCGGAGCATCTTCCATTGTAATACCGGTAGAACAATGATAGCATTCCCACCCGACGCCTGTGCTCTAAAGATTGCAATCCGTCTGTTAAAATGGGAGAATCTATTAAACGGACCGCCCGTTTCTGCACAGAGTCGAGGGTATTTTTCAGGTATTTTGGAGCTCCAGACCAGAGATGGCTGCCAAATTCAACCGTGGGGCGTACTTGTGATTTGTATAAGGTTAGCAGTCGTGTACTATTAAAGTATCTGCGGGCCCTGCACAGTACGCCCAGCTTGATGTCACTAATTGACAAAGGCCTCCTCCAGCTGTCACCATTTCTCTCTATCATTAGCTACTCTTGTCCATCACCTGCTATGGCTTTGATTTCGTCAACCCACCGTCTAAATGGTCTACCTCGTTTTCTCTTCTTGTCACTTGTGAACCAATTCATGACTAATTTTGGCCATTTTTCACTTCCTCTGATTGAGTGGTCTGACCACTTCCACTTAAGCTTTTTTATTGTTTTTGTGAGATAAAAGAAATGATGAAAAACAGTGAAACTAGGATAACTATTAAACGGAAACTTTCTGATACCTGCATACTTCCTGTACAATCTTATGATTGTCAAACTTGGGCACTCACAAAAATCAAAAATCAAAACTCCATCAAAATAAGTATGTTAGGGAAAAGACTGTCCGATAGAATAAAAATCGAAACTATTAAGAAACAAACAAGAACAAAAGATGTCACAAAAACAATAATAATACCTACTTATTAATTAATATGATAAGCCCTCATTATAATAATATGTAATTTAATCCTGACAAGATACGTCCGGATCTGCAATCTAAGGCCGTGCACTATGTAAATGAGTCAATTTATTGACAATGGAATGCATAAATAGATCTCAGATCCAGTCCCGCCCATGTTCCATAGGCAGTTCTAGCGGAATTCAGATATCATAACAGTTATAATAAATTATCCAGTTACGTACGTACTTCGTCAGTAATTTTATTGGGTTTGTTGGAGCAGTGTTTCTATGACTGGTAGTTTGTTGGTTGGTACCACGGACATATGAATATACATGGACCTGCCCTAAGTGATAAAAACGTATTATTTCCCCCTCCACATGGCGCCGGCTGAAGCACCTCCTTGGAACCGGCTCGCTCCATGGGGAGGGGATAGAGCCTCGCTTGAATCTAAAATGTGTGACGTCATCATTCTTGCCGTGAACAGCTAGAAGGTAACATCCATTCATTTAACGAAATACAACGCCAAAACAGTAGCGTATTCTATACAATATATCTACATATCAATGTGCACATAGCGAATGTGGGCGGTTCTCCAGTGTGCTCATCGGTGGTTACAGGGGTAAGTAAATTATGAAACATTTGTAATAGTGTTTTAACTAAACACGGCAACAAAATATTGCTATGTGTATTGGGGCGAGTCTTTTTGAGGCGAGCATTTCACCTTAGCAAATATGTTATTATCGTGGCAAGCAATTCGCGCTCCCATGTAAAAAGGTCTATTCATTCAAAGCAGATTTTGCTTTTAAGAACTAAATGGTGATATTGTAATGCAAGATGCCTATTTACTGTCAGATTGATTGTATAACGAATCACAGTCATCTTTCCCCTCTTCCCCCTCCATGGTTTGGTTTGACCCCTCACCCGTAACTGCTTGTCTTGTCATTTGGATGTCTATGGTTGGTACATTTGTTTGCTAACTGGTCGTCGCCTTAGTTCGTATTTGTCCAACAGACCATTCGAAAATTTTATGAGAGGAGAAGGTTTTCTTTCGACTCGCAACAATAACATTTGGCTGTCATCAGTTCTTTTGTTTTGCTCTTTCAAAAAATATTCTTAAACCAATCTTTTTATTGTGTTTTGGCTGTAAAAAGTTTAGTGTGTTGGAATCTTCTCCCCCCTGATCTTCCAGGAGTCACTTCTTGCTGCTCATTTTCAGATATTTATATAATTTTTTTACTTCTGTCACTTTTTATATTAGCTGTAATTTTTTGAACAATGGAGGAGGATTTCCCTCCTGTACCCCTTACAAAGCCCCCAGATCCCCCTCCTGACCCTCCAGATGGAGATATTTCAGATAAAATAGACTTTTCAGAACATTCAAACATTTCAGACAATGAATCTGTCATCCTAACCTCAATTAAAAAAAGAAAATTTAGTCCCCTTTCCCCAAAAAAACATGATTCGCCTTTGTCTTCTCAGTCCCCTCCAGCTCTTCCTCAACCTCCTCCAACAATCTTTTACTCTACTCATTCCCGTGGCCCCTACATTGTATATGCGCAAAAAACTGAACAAGGTAAAACCATCCATCCTCTTGAATTTGGTAAATTTCTTTCAAATAACAAGAACCTTTCGATTAAACCTGGAGGTGTTAAAGCCGAGGGTCGCTTCCGAATCTCTGTTGAATTCCTGTCAGGTTCAGCCGCCAACAACTTTATCAAAAATATATTTATTTCATCAAATTCTAAATTCAAGGCGTACATCCCAACTTTCAATGTCACTCGAATGGGCCTGGTCAGGGGTATCTCGACCGATCTGTCCATTCCAGAAATCCTGTCCTCACTTTCAACCCCCCAACATATCGGCAATCCCATAAAAGCCAGGAGGCTAAATTATAAGGACACCTCTGAGGGCATCGTTTCCTGGAAGCCCTCCCAATCTGTCGTCATCACATTCGAAGGACAATCTCTTCCCTCCCATATTTATTTATTTTTCAACTCCTTACCAGTTGAAATGTACACTTATCCCACCACTCAATGTTACAACTGCTGCCGTTTTGGTCATACCAAAGCTGCATGCAGATCCCCTCCCAGATGTTTCAAATGTGGAGAAAACCACTCGGCTGACCAATGTTCTTCTCTCTCTTCACCTAAATGTTTTAACTGCTTAGGCGCTCATTCCGCCATTAACTCTTCTTGCCCCGAACAATCTCGCCAAAAAAATATAAAAATTTCTATGGCCTCTGAGAACTTGTCTTTTCTGCAGGCTTCTAAATTATTCCCGCCTGTCAAAAAATCATTTTCCGAGGTTTTATCCAGTAACTCTTCATCCAACCCTCTCGCCTCCTCCTCAACATCTTCCCGTTCAACAAAATTCACATACAAAAACCCTATCTCTAAACAGGCTCGTGGATACGATCAGCAACAACACAACTCACTTCTCTTAAATCCCAATGGTTCTCCTCTTTCACACGCCACAAATGGGTGCGCAAACAATTATAATTCATCCTCAACAAACTATCAAAAGCTTTCTGAACAACTCTCCCAAGATAATTCTTCATTTATTCAAACTCTTATTATGCTTCTAATTGACCTAATTTCTTCTCAAACTAATCTACCGTCCAACGCTGCTTCTATTATTTCCACATTAAAATCATTTATTCAAAATGGCTCTTCAAGATGTCAGAATTCTTCAGTGGAATAGCCGCAGTGCTATTTCTAACAAATCAAACCTTCTTAACCTATTAAATTCAAACCTTGTTTCTGTGGCTGCTGTCTCGGAGACATGGTTTACTCCATCCACCCACTTTAATGTGGGAGGGTACTCCTGTCTCCGCGATGATCGCCCGGAAGGTACGGGCGGTGGTGCTGCCCTATTTATTAAAAAATCCCTTCCATTTTTCCCAATAAATAATATCAAACCCCCCAATGCTGACTTTCAAATGGTTGCAGCTAAAATAAAGGACACTTCCTTTGTTTCTATCTATCTTCCCCCAACATCGCATTTCAATAAACAAGCGTGGTTGCAAATTGTCCGTCAACTAAGCCCTCCTTTCTTTTTATTGGGTGATTTTAATGCCCATTCCCCCGTCTGGGGTTCTGCTTTCTGTGATCGAGACGGTCGAAGTGTGATGGATTTCCTAGATGAATCCAACCTTTTTCTTTTGAATGACGGATCTCCTACTAGAATCTCTCGCCCCAACACAAACCCCAGTGCAGTGGATCTCTCCATATGCTCTATTAATCTGGCACCTCTCTCCTCGTGGGTGGTGTCCCCCGACCCTTGCTCCAGTGATCATTTCCCGATCACCATCACTTATCAAACTTCTTTCCATTCAGACAAGTCCCATATTTCGACAAAGATTAAAACAAAACACACCAAATGGGACGAATTTAACTCACATATGGATAAGTTTATACAAAATTTATCCTATACCGATACATTATCTGTCAAAGATGACTACGATAACTTCAAATCAATGCTCGTAACTGCAATCAATAAATCAAATCCTCCCCCTAAAACCAAATCTCTCAAAAAACTCCCTCCAACTCCCTGGTGGGATGAGGAATGTTCCAAAGTAGTGAGAATTCGGAAAGCTAAATCTCTTTCCTATCGTCACAATATGACTATGGAGAACTATCTCATATACAAAAATGCCGAAGCCAATGCCAAAAGGGTATTGAGGTCAAAAAAAAAATCCGGGTGGTACAACTTCTGCAGTTCAGTATCTCCGAACACTCCAATTTCGGAAGTTTGGTCTATGATTCGAAGATTTCGATCCTCCTTCAGTCCAACATCTCCTCGAGCTTCTTCTAAATGGATAGACGAGTTCTTGGACAAAATTGCCCCCCCTTCTGTACTTAACTTAGATGAAATAACTCCAATCCACAACACTCCTATGTCTGATCATTGGCTTGACTCTCCATTCACTTTAATTGAATTAAAAAATTGTTTATCAACAGTCAAGGACTCATCTCCAGGCAGAGATGGTATACCTTATAGCATTATCAAAAATAGTAATGATAATGTTCTAAATCACTTTTTATGCATCTTAAATAAAATCTTCCAGACTGGCATAATACCTGATGACTGGAGTTCTCAAATAATCATCCCAATTCTAAAATTAAACAAATCACCCAATTCTGGATCCAACTATAGGCCAATTGCTCTTTCATCAACCCTTAGTAAAATTTATGAAAAATTAATTAAAAACCGCTTAGAATTTTTTGTCGGGAGTAATCATCTTCTCTCTCCATCCCAATTTGGATTTAGGAAAAAGAAATCTACACAAGATAACCTTGCCATCATCAGCACTGATATTAATTTATCCATTTCTAACAAAGAAGTATGTCTTGCAGTCTTTATAGACATAGAAGGCGCCTTTGACAATGTTTCCATCCCAATTCTTAAAAAAAAACTTTTAGGCCTTGGCTTACCCCTCATGTTTGTCCAATCTATTATTAATCTTTTTCTCGATAGGAAAATTTTCATTGAGCTACCAGATGTTACTCCTCAGAGTAGGTCAATTTGGAAGGGTTTACCCCAAGGCGATGTATTATCCCCCTTACTGTATAATATATACACACACGATATGCATGTCACCATTCCCCCTCAAGTAAAAGTTGTTGAGTTCGCAGATGACATAGCTTTCTTCTTATCATCCAAAATCATTCCATCCGCCGTCAAATATCTTAATGAAGCCATGGATGCCCTTTGCACATGGCTTACTTTAAATGGTCTTGAACTTTCAGTACAAAAGAGTCAGTGTGTTACCTTCTCAAATCGTCATAATAACCCCCCTGTTCAAATTTTATTTAAAAACTCTCCAATTCCCAATGCTTCCGAAGTTAAATTTTTGGGAGTAACATTTGATAGGAAACTTAAATGGTCTTCCCACATTAATAATATAGTTACTAAATGTGAAAAAAATTTAAATATTATCAGATCATTGACTGGCGTTTGGTGGGGTGCTCATCCTATCTGCATTAAGTTGCTCTACAATGCACTTATTCGAAGTCATCTCGACTATGCCTGCCCACTTTTTAGTACTGCATCCAAAAATGCACTCAGTAAATTAGACAAAATTCAATCTAAGTCATTGCGAATAATAACTGGCGCGATGCAATCGTCGCCCATCAATTCCCTTCAAGTAGAATGTTCTGATCCTCCTTTTTATTTAAGGCGTCAATTATTTGCTGACAAATTTTTTCTTAAATGTTAAAATTCTAAAAGTCATCAGATTATTCCCAGAGTCTCGTTGTTCAACGACTCAACACATTCATCTACAGTCAGAGCTCGAACTAAACCTCTCCCTGCCATCTGTAAAAATTTTCGCTCTCTCTCAGAGCTTCAAATTATCAAAAATGATCTTCTTCCTTTGTACAAATTGAAATATAGTCACGTCACCCTATCCCCAACGATATTAGAAGGGATCGGCATCCTTAAAAGTCATTCCAATCTCCCAGCCCGTACTGTCAATAATATGTTCAATGACATTATTTCTTCTAAATGGCCCAACTCTTCTCTTTTATTTACTGATGGCTCCAAATCTCCAGACTCTCCTAACTGTGGTATTGGTATTAACGTTTACCACAATAATTCTAATGAAAGAATATTTTATTCAATTTCAAACCAATTTTCAATATTTTCTGCCGAGTGCATTGCTATTATTGAATCTCTCAAATATATAATAAAAAATAATTTTGAACATTCTCTTGTCCTCTCTGACTCTCTCAGTTCCCTCCAAAAACTTAAAACAAGTCCTCTTCTTCATCCTGATGATCACTTTGTATGTCTTATTCGAGTATTGATAACCTCCATTCAAAGCTCTGGAAAAACTGTCACTCTGATTTGGATTCCTGGACATGTTGGCATAGTGGGTAACGATATTGCTGATTCCTTGGCAAAACAAGGAGCGTCTAACCCTACCGTTACCCTCGTAAATCATATTCCCCTGTCTGATATTTTTTCCATCATCAAAGATAGATCCCACAATGTTTGGACAGAGTATTGGAACATTGCTAGTCAATCCAAGGGTGCCCGCTACGCTTCAATACAAAGGACTATCCCATCAAAACCGTGGTTTCAAAAATTCCCCCATTTTTCCAAAAAAGAAATTTCCTTACTTATTCGTATGAGAATCGGACATTGTTCCGTTCCTTCTCACCTTTATAAAATTCATGTGCTTGACTCCCCAGATTGTACGTTCTGTGGTCTAGATG
Organism: Limnephilus rhombicus; assembly: GCA_929108145.2. Taxonomy (NCBI): domain Eukaryota; kingdom Metazoa; phylum Arthropoda; class Insecta; order Trichoptera; family Limnephilidae; genus Limnephilus; species Limnephilus rhombicus. Next base: position 41,990,476 of record OV815291.1, on the reverse strand, counting down.
TGGGAACTTTAGATCACATATTTTTTGATTGTCCCTCTCTAAATAAATATCCTCTCTTCTATCAAGCGTTATCAAAAATTGCCTCTCCTCCATTCAACATCTCATCTCTTCTAAGTCTGAACTCTACTCCAATCTTCCATAAAATTCTGAAATTTGCACATTTAAATAAAATTAATATATAAATTCTCCTTTCCTTTCTCCTTTTTTCTGTAATTATAAATGATGGCCTAGAACACCCTTGAAGGGTGAAAGCCAGAAATAATGGAAAAAAAAAGGTTTTCTTTCAATATTTCAATAAAACATTATGATAGGTGTTTAACCCCTCCGTAACGTAAGCAAACGTAACTCTCCGTAAACCCCTCCGCAAACCCCTCCGCAAACCCCTCCGCAACGCAAAGCCATATCCGCAAAGGTAAAGGTCTCATTAGTTTAAATAATTCTTAGATATAATGAATAACAGATCACCTTGTATAAACCACTATATTATAAACAATATCTACATGTCTCGATAACAATGTTATCTTCATCAGGATATGTTAATATAAAGAAAAATAAATGATAAACAAGTATAGACAAATTAGAATAAACTATAACATAAACAAAAAAATATTACTGGCTATGGACTGGCAAATACACACCGTAAGGGATTGGATCGACAGTCTAAAATGTGGACACTGTCAACTTTACGGCCATACGGCGTCGAAATGTAACGCAGACATGCCTACATGTTCTCACTGTGGAAAACCTGGACACAATCGAGATGCTTGCCCGACTCCTGAAAAGCCACCAGCATGTGCTACCTGCAAGTTCTTCAGAAAACCGTCCACACACAACACTGGCTCCCCTGACTGTCCTGCCCGCCAAGCCGCTGAAAGACGCGAATTATCTCGAGTCAATTTTTTAGGCTGAATCAGAATCGACACCTCATTAATACTAACTTTTCCACCTATTATCAAAATATTCGTGGTCTCAATACTAAGCTAAACTCCTTTAGATGCTCCATAAATTTATGCCCTTATGATTTTTTATGTTTTACTGAAACATGGCTATCAGACAATATTGCTTCAACAGAACTTGGACTACATGACTACATTATTTTTCGCTGTGACCGCTCTTCCTCTTCTAACAAGTGTAGAAGAGGTGGGGTAATGATATGTATTTAAAAAAAATACTCTTGCCACATTCTTGAATCGTCTAATAATGTATCTGAACAATTATTTGTTTGTGTTCTACTTGGTTCCAAGAAACTTGTCATTGGTTGTGTATACATTCCCCCCTCCTCTTCAATAGAAATCTATAAGTCACATACTGAAGCAGTTGAGCGTGTTTCCGTAAAGGCCGATTCCTTACTTATTTGTGGTGATTATAATCTTCCTAAAATAGTGTGGCTTAATGATAGTCATGGTGTGAAAACTCCTAATAATGTATCCCTTCATGCTTCCATAATAGTAAATTTCTTTGCCTTCCTGAATATGTACCAATTAAACTCGATCAATAACTGTGGAGGTTACTGTCTTGATCTAATATTTACCAATATGCCTAGCATTTGTGTATGTGAAGCTACTGACTCAATATTACCAATAGATAAATATCATTCACCACTCGATATTAACTTCACTAATCCTTTCAAAAGTGACACTCTGAAATCAGCAGTTACATTCCACTACAAATTTAACAAAGGTGATTATACTGGCATGAATAGGTACCTTGCCCAATATGACTGGGCAGGTGTGTTATCAAACAACAATATTAACGATGCTGTACTTAAATTCAACGAATGTATAACTCATGCTGTAGATTTGTTCGTTCCAAGGGGAACTTTTTCCCAGCCTAAATTTCCTATTTGGTTCAGTATGAAACTAAAGCATTTGATTATGGAAAAAAAGAAAACACACAAGTTATTCAAATTAACGAACAACTTAGCGCTTTATCAAAAATTTTCTCAGTTAAGAGAATTATCCAAAATTGAATCTAACTTGTGTTACAAATCTTATATTGAACTCACTGAGACAAAATTAAATCTTAACCCTAAACTATTTTGGAAATTTATTAAACAAAAACGTATTGATAACGATCTCCCTTCAAGTTTATTTTTTAATGATACTCACGCCACCAACGATTTCGATATTGCCAACCTTTTTGCTGAACATTTCTCCTCTGTCTATACTGATAACATATGCACCATCCCTCCACTTAAATATGCTAATACTATTGACCTTAATAATTGCGAAATCACACTTGTAGATGTTTTAAATTACTTAAAAAATCTTCCCAGCAAAACAAGCACTGGTCCTGATGGTATACCTGAAATATTATTGAAAGAATGTAAATCTGTTATATCTAAGCCAATTTGTTTATTATATAACTTATCATTATCATCTGCCACTTTTCCGGATTCCTGGAAGGTTTCCTATATACGACCTATTTTTAAATCGGGTAATAGGTCGAACGTAGAAAACTATAGACCTATATCGATGTTATCTCATATTCCTAAAATCTTTGAATCTCTAATCACAAAAAAATAACACCTATTTTCAAAAATGTGCTGATTGAGGAACAGCACGGCTTTAGATCTGCTAAATCTACCACTACAAACTTACTCTCCTTCACCAACACTGTAGTCAATGGCCTAGAAGATAAATCACAAGTAGATGTTCTATATACCGACTTTTCTAAAGCTTTTGACAAAGTAAAACACGCTATCCTCATGGCCAAGCTATATGCTATAGGTATACGAAACCCATTGCTATCTTTCTTTAATTCTTATTTAAGCAATAGAAAACAAAGAGTTAAAATAAATAACATTGAGTCTATTATTATTGAAGTAACATCCGGCGTACCGCAAGGAGCACATTTAGCCCCGCTTCTCTTCAACTTGTTTATAAATGACATTATTCGTATTTTCTCTCACACACGCTTTTGGCTTTTTGCTGATGACAATAAGATCCTAAAAATAATCAAAAACTACCATGACTGCCTTCTTTTCCAATCAGATATTGACTCTTTCAATGACTGGTGTAAAATTAATTGCTTGGAACTAAATGTCGATAAGTGCAAAATTATGTCCTTCTACAGATCTAAAAATCCGATTGTTTTCGAATACAAATTAAATAATAATTGCCTAACAACTGTTCAATCTATTAAAGATCTTGGTGTCTCTCTTGATAGCAAGCTTTCTTTCCGGGAACATATAAATACGATTGATAATAAATCTCTCAAACTACTTGGTTTTATCACTAGGACCACTTCTGACTTCAAAAACATAAATACCCTAAGAACTCTTTACTGCTCCTTTGTTCGCCCCCATCTTGAATATGCTTGTTTTATATGGTCTCCTTTTTATGCTGTCCATATTCGTCATATTGAATCCGTTCAACATCGGTTCCTAAAGGGAATTGCTTGGAGGCTAGGATTAGAGCGAGGCAATTACTCGTATGCTGAAATTGAACAAACTCTAAACCTTTCTCCTTTAGAAGACCGTCGGATAAAATCTGATCTCATTTGTTTCTTCAAAATTATTAACTGTTTAATCGACTCGCCTACATTACTACAACTCATCACATTTAATATACCTTCTCGTAGACTCAGAAATAAAGACCTGCTTTTCCTCAATCAGCACTCGACTAACTATGGTTATAACTCACCACTGTCCAGAATGTGTAGACTGGTCAACTCACGTCAAGACCTTGATTTTTTTGTTATTAGCTTAAATGATTTCTGTCGCTCTTTAAACAAATGAAGATATGTAATATTCACCCTAATTTTTGCAAGGTCTTGACGTGACTTGACACTTATTTTTCTTCTATTTTCACTGTTTGTCTTTGCTTTCATGTACCATCCGAATCCTTACATTGTTCATTTCTATACTTCGTGATACTTTGTTTTAAATTGGACGTAAGTCCGTAAATAAATAAATAAATAAATAAATAAATAAATAAATTACAAAATATTACAAAGTGATCTCTTATTCATTATATAATCAATGATGCCACAAAGTAATTTTGCGAAGTTTGAAGAAATACTTAGATAAGTTATTAACCTTCATTTTTTGTACTTTATTTTTAATTTTAAAAGTGGAGATTGAACAAAAACTAAAATGGTATTTTTTATTTATTTATTTTTTTTAATTTTTTATTTCATTATTTTTATTATATTATAATCAATGATATTTATAATTAAATTAATAAAAACAGTTTATTTTTAAACAAGTTCTGCTGTGTAATTATTATTACGCGTGACAGCTGTTTCGCCTTCTGAAGGCTTTATCAAACTGTCTAACTGTCTGAAGGCTTTGTCAAACAGCAGAACACGTTTGAAAATAAACTGTTTTTATTAATTTAATAATAAATATTATTGATTATATAATAAAAAATAAAAATTAAAATGGAGTTCTACAAATTAAACTTGATAACAATAAATAAACTAAAATGGTCTGTTGGACAAATAAGAACTAAGGCGACGTGATGTGTTTGTTTGTATCTGTGTTCATTTGATAAATTGCTTGTTAGTTTGATATGATTTTAGATTTTCACGGCCAAAAGTATTTTTGTTATTTGTTTTTGGGGTGTTATGCCTCACATCTGCCCTGATGATGGACACTGTAACGCTGTCTGAAACGTTGGCTAAAGGAGGAGATAGCGCAACACCGCATAACACCCCAAAAACAAATAACAAAAATGCTTGTTAGTTTGTTTGATTATTTGTTTTTTTTTTTACATTAGCTCCACACAGGATGTCTTCGTTAGTAATTTTATTTGATTTGTTGGAGCAGTGTTTCTACGACTGGTAGTTTGTCGGTTGGTACACTTGTTTGTTTGTTGTATGCTAACTGGTGTGTTTGTTTGCATCTGCGCGTATTTGATGAATTTTTCGTTAGTTTGCTAGTTGTTTGTTTGATTATTTGATTTTTTTTACAGAAGATCTTCGTCAGTAATTTTATTAGATTATGTTGAAGCAGTGTTTCCATGACTGGTAGTTTGTTGGTTGGTACATTTGTTTGTTCGTGGGTTTCCTTATTGGTGTATTTGTTTCTATCTGTTTATTTTATGGATTTTTAGGCATATAGGGTATTGCTTAAAAAAAAATGGATTTGTGTAACCACCGTACGAAAGTACCTAGACTACACTGGGTAGCTCGATTCGAGCCGTGACTGATTCCCTTTTGCATTTATTTTTTAGTGACGGGGTTTTGGGTCACTCTTCATGCTCGTATCAATCCACCCGGTCTTCTTGAGTCAAAACCTCGTTATCTTGATCCTCCACCCGGACTTCTTGGATTGTTGGTACCCTTTTTAATTCATCTGCGTGGATTTTAGTGGGTTTACCTCTTTTGTCTACCCAGTATATATTACCTCTTCCACTTTGTTGAGCTGGGGATCGCTGGGCCGGGTAACTGCGCTGAGGTGAACGGTGACGCGGAGAATATTGTTGAGCTGACCGGCGAGGAGATAAATTGCTTCTTGTTTGGCGTTGGCCTAGGATCTTATATCTGCCTTTAGAATTTTCAAACCTCATGGCCTGGTTCATCCACTCTTCCATGGTGGTGGCATATATGTGTATGTACTGGGGTAACATTTGACTATTACAAAACGCAGGCACGAATACATCTAACTCCGATAATTGTTTTGCCGGGTGGAGTCGTGCAAACATTCTTTGTTTATTAGCAACAAACTCTGCCAAGGATTCCGTGTTCTCTTGTGTTTTATGGTAGATCTGGTTTTTAAGTCGGAGTTCCACTTCTGGTCCCTCATATTCCCGAAGGAAAAATCTTTTAAAAATCGACCATTCTGGGTGTTTATAAGTATTCGCCCAGTCCTTCGCTTTGTCCCGGAGCTGGGCCGTTGCCACCCTCGTTTTGTTTTCCTCGTAGGTGTTAGCTATTTGGAAATACTCTTCGCAGCGTTCCAGGAAAAGTCGTGGAAATTCTTCCAGTCTCCCAGAAAATATTGCCTCCAGGCGAGGCTCCCTTTGACTCACGGCTATGTTAGCGAGTTTTGTTGCTAACATTTCAAGGATTCGTGTCGTTTGGGTGTCTGTCGTGAAGGTTTCTCCATTTGGTACATCCGCTGAGGATTGAGTTAGAGGACTGTGATCCTCATTCTCCACTGTGGTAGCGTTGCCCGCTGTTGTGCTACGTGTTTGTGGCATTTTTAGTGTTTTGAGCCCACTTTTGTTCGGTTTGTTGCCTCTCTTGTCTTTGAATTTATTCGTTAAAACTCATTGATCTGACAAACACGTTGGGCGCCAATTGATAGGGTCGAGTATCAATTTAGTGGGCTCAGAAACAAAATACAAGTATCTCGGTACGATAGTTTATTTTTCAAGTTCACAGAATATCAGTTAATGTTTTTTTTACAGTCTCACATGACGCTTCTGAAAAAAAACTCCTATCTGTCAAAAAAAGAAAAAAGAAAAATGAAACAAAACAATTCAATTCGAATTCTGGTGCGTTTAAAAAAAATGGATTTGTGTAACCACCGTACGAAAGTACCTAGACTACACTGGGTAGCTCGATTCGAGCCGTGACTGATTCCCTTTTGCGTTTATTTTTTAGTGACGGGGTTTTGGGTCACTCTTCATGCTCGTATCACTCTAAATAACAACATGAATTACTAACTAATTATACAAAAACAAGTTAAACTAAAATAGTTTTCAATAATTATCAATTTGTGCTTAGGTGTACTGAGATCATAGTTAATACTCATATTTTTAGGAACTCTCCGAATCACTCTTGTTACACTGTTGACAGTATATTTCCGAGTGATCATTGCACACAAATCTTGAAAATTTCTTGTATTTTGTTGGTACTTTGTAAAATAACGTAATTACTCGCATGGGTTCACCACTCAAGAGCGCAGCGACGCGTCCTTCCACTCCCGTGACTTGGTCGCTACTAAAATACAAACTTAGACGCGAGTTGTGAAGCTAGCGAGGGCGCGGGGGGAATCGGGCCGCGCCAAGTGCTTCATTTTTTAATCCGAAAATGCTTGGACCCCATGCGAGTAATTAAAGGGTTAAAACGAATAATTTGAAATGAATTGAATTGAATGAAATCGCGCTGGGGGTTAGTGATGTGATTAGTTAGGGCTTTGGTTGTCACAATGGAAAAATTGATAGAGTCGAGTAGATTTACCAGAAAAATTACATTTAAAAACTTAAGGTTGAAAGAATTTAGTAAAAATATGAAACTTACGTAGGATATATTATAATAAAACTAATATAAAACTTTATTCCACTTAATTTTATTTGACCGTAACCGGTTTCAGCTCGTTAGAGCCATCTTCAGACTGGTACAAATAATTCTTAGTCTACGGTTTATGTATATACACAACATATTGGGGAGGGGGCGAGGGGTGGTCTACAAGGATTTTAATCAATTATAATAATTATATTTATTATTGCTAAGTCGTTTTAGACTGTCGAATATCTAAATATTTTGGTAAATCCAGTAAGCTTGGGTTTGTAGCTCACTTCAATGATGATTAGGGAAAAACCTTACAAGTAATATGAGTTACTAATGACCTAATTGTATTATCAAATCGGTATTAAATTTACGTAGTATGGTATTTTTTTAATGCTTTTTGAAGGGATGCATGTTTACATTGGAGTGGGAATGGTCTAAACTAATTACATATTTTAATATCGAAATTATTATGAAAATTACACTGGATACAAAAGCGGGGATTTTGAAAATGAATCTAATTGCTTTATCTTTTAAAGTTACTTTTTGAAGGGATACATGTTTACATTGGAGTAGGAATGGTCTAAACAAAATACCTATTTTAATTTCGGGTTTAATGTCGGGTGGGAATGCTGTCCATGTTCTACCGGTATTAAAATGGAAGATGCTCCGAGGAACTAGCATCATTGATCCCTTCGGCACCGTGGCATAGTCGGGAAACACGCCAAACGCTTGCCCAACATTTGTACACGGTTGACATTTGTCAGATGAGAACGGGTCGTTTCTTCGACTCGTTCTTGTGTTCAACAGCTTGGCTGTGGAATGATTTGCCGGCCTCTGTGTTTCCTCCTTCCTACAACATGGGTATCTTCAAGACCAATGTTCATTCCTTCCTCTCCTCAAAAAGACCTTCCACAAAGCATCCTAGATGACATAGGCCCTGAGGAAAATAATTTTCCTCAGGGCCTCCTGTGTGGAGTTAATGTAAAAAAAATGCGTATTTTAATTTCAAAATTATTATGAAAATTATAATGGAAGCAAAAGCGGAGACTAACGTAGGAAAATACTGTATGTAAATTAGATGTATAACAAGGTGGATTTAGGATAAAAATATGTATTGAGCAATATCCTTCGGAAAAATGCAATACAAAATCGTGCAGGTCCCATTATGCACATAATGGAGTTAGAATATGTTGACTTAAACCATCACAAAGACATTTAGACAAATAAAACGATAAAGTGATTACAGAACAACAGTGTAAGTGTGTAAAAGAAATTTATTCAAAGGAAGAAACAAAAAGTATTGTAAAGGCAAAACATAAGAGTTTTAATGATTTCCGATTAAGATAAAAAGAATTTATCTGTTTCGAAAACAAGGAACTTATTTTAGACTATTTTTAATGACGACCTTCGATAAGATAATGAACACATACATCAATCAGGATAATAAAAAACACACAATACATATATGGTAATAGTTTAACGGGTTACAAAACAAAACATTTACTTTTCTCTACATTGTTAACATTTTTTTGTGACAGTATTCAAACAAGTTTTGTTGCCCTTGCTTGACTTTAAAATATTTAATTTTCTTTGTAAAATTTTCCTTACATCACTGATTCCGTCAACACGCCCAACGCACTAAGATGTCTCAACTAGCAAATAAATAATTAAGCAGTAAATAATAATAATATTATGTGGTTGATTTATAAAGCGCCGTTTTCGTGAAAAATCATCTCAAGGGCCCTGAAGTAAAGGGACAAAATACAGTGTTTTCAATTGAAACTATAATAGTGCAGTTTTAACGACTTCCGTGGTCGAGGGGTAAGACTCTCGACTAAATAGCAATCCGAAGGTCGCCGGTTTAAATCCCGACGTGCGCAAATAAATTTTATTTGATTAATTGAGTCCTATAATTTCAATACCCGCTATATCCGATTTTTTGACAAAATGATCTGAGTATGACATCTGGTTCACATTTTTGCGCGGAACAAGACTAATCTAAAATTGAGTTTCAAAACCTCTCTTATCACGACCAAAAACAATGTTAAAAATGCGAGTGAGAAACAAAACCTCATTCAAGAAGTTACTATCAAAACCCGCTATATCGGAATTCAACCAAATCACGAGCAGTTATTTTGCCAAGATGGCGGTGTAGAAACACGCCCCTTAGGTCAGTTAAGTTTCAAAAGCCTCTATTTTCCATATAAATCACGACGTGAGTATCATAATCAGCGTATATCCATTTTATTTATCCAAATTACTTATATATTTCTAGACATACATTGAAAAATGAATACTTTTCAAATGTCTATTCTTCCAATTTATCATATAATAATATTAAATGCATTTTTTTATTAACGTTAGAGATGTGACAGTTTTTTGCGGTTTTTTCCGAATCAGTGAAAGTTGATATGGTGGATATAGAAATTGAACGACTCAATTAGTGTTATTTCACAATTAGTTAATTCAAAATAAAACATGGGATGTTTGCAGCATAGCCCAGATTGGAAGATACTCTCAGGGTCGTCTTTGTGTAAAACCGTATTTCAGAATTGAAAAGTTGCTTGAAATGGCTTTAGCCGTGTTTGGTAACCAGATCTCAACACCCAGGCTCTTCTCCACCTTCGTATCGTCCATCTTCTTTCCCTCTCCGCTACCTCCAGCCTCAAAACATACCCCAATTGGAGAAGCCATAGTCTCACTAGCTCCAGACGGGAGCAGTTGGAACTCTTGCGAGGTATACACATTAAAAAAGATAAATCGATTGAATAATAATAAAAAAGTAATAACTGCATCTATTGCTATTTTTTTGCAAGAGAAGGCCCTGAGAAAAAAAATCCCTCGGGGCCTATGTCATCTTTGAGGGTGCTGTGTAGAGGGTATTTTTTAACGAAAAGAAGGAGAAGAAAAGGTATGAGGTAAATGGGTAGATGCTGAATCATCAAACGTAGCGAACAACGTGGGGTGACACACGGCAGGGATGTTGGTTATCCAATAAATGGTTCCCGGGGCGGCGGGGTACTTATACCCGCCTCCAAAATTAAAATCTCTATGATGGAAAAGTGGTGATGGTAAGTAACATAGACATATGAATATATAAATTTGGATGTCCATGGTAAGTAATCAATTTAAAAAAGGTAATCTGAATTATGACAATCTCTATCTTGTTTTGCCAATGGAATATACGTTTGCGTCGCACTGCAGATATAAAAAAGGCCAAATAGATATTCTAATAGATTACAGCAATCTAACCACTGGAGCGCTTTTTGGCACCATATGGCACTATTTAAAATACCTCGGATTGCTTTGCTGCCAATTTTAGCAAATTTTCCCTCATTTGTAAGTAATGAAGTTTACGATTTTATAATATTTGTTTATAAATCCTACAAATACGAAGAAAAAAATAATTTTTGTTGTGTCCCAAAAGAAAGTTGACATTAGTTTTGCTTTCTGTGTGAACGCAACTTTTCCGAGGGGCGCGGGAGGTATGTCAATCAGTAGTCTAGCTCTTGGGAATTTAGTCACTATGCAGCATTTCTCGGGAGCGACCGCGCGTTGTGCGTGCGTGAGTTTTACAAAAATGGTGATTCGGCGACTGTAGCGCTTAGAAGATTCTGCAATATTTGAGATTTTCGTCAATTCAATGATGCGCCAAGCATTCCTCTCATTCGAAAATGGGTCAAAAGTTTGAAGAGATCGGCACAACGCTGGCAAAACCAAAATCCGGACAACCAAGGTCATCGAGAACGGTAGAAAACGTAGAGAGTGTTTATCAGACTTTTCGTGACGACTCAAACTTTTCGATTCGGAAGCGCGCAAGTGCTTTAAATGTGCATAGATCATCGTTACACAGCATTTTGCACAAATACCTAATGCTGCACCCCTACAAACTTACTGGCTATAACCAAAGAACGTGGTTCCAGCAAGACGGAGCAACAATTACATACGTCCAATACGTTTCTGCAATGAATTCGTGAAATTTTCCCTGCAAATTGATCTCCAGGAGAGGTGACATAAATTGGCCTCCTCGTGGTCCTGACATAACCCCTATGGACTTTTTCCTGTGGGGTTATCTAAAATCTAATGTGTACGCCAAAAATCGGGCGCTTCCCTGATGCAATTAAAAGAAAATATCCATCACGAAATGGCAGCCATCACGAAGCCTACCTGGCGAGCCGTCATAAGAAATTTTACTCTTCGATTAAATGAATGGCGCGAACGTGAGGGTTTACATTTGGATGATATTATTTTTCAGAAATAAATTCCCAAATTGTGTATTTTAGTATTTAATAAACATTTTTTCGATAGAACCCTTACTTTTTTTTAAATCGATCCACTAAATATCAACTTTCTTTTGGGACACCCTGTATATTATAATCGGCAAAAGATAGATGAACTCATTGGCTATATAGAACTATAATCAGTGTGTATGTCTCTCTAATAAAATTCGGAGGTATGATTTTTTTAATGTGGGCGGAAAATATTCACCAAAAAAATCTCGAGCAATTGGAGAAAAAAGTTTTAAATTGAGCTGTCGCTCCAGTGGCTAATGTGGGCTTTATACACACCTCTGTTTGTATTGTATGTCCCTTTTATCTGGATGATAGATATTTTATCTTTCTTTGGCTGGTTAGTAGGGTTAATTCCGAAGGGATTTATTAAAGCGAGTCTTGAAGAGGTGTGTGTCAAGACCGAGTTGTTTGGCGGTACGCCTTCTCTGTCTACCCCTGCGGAGAAACGGCATGATGGTGAGTTAATTTGAAGTTTGGGTCTTGAAGGGTGATTCAAAAAAAGTTATTTAACCTGGCACGTGTTAGAATGCATTCATTTCTTGACTTTGAAATCAAAATGGTTTTTCAATTAGTTTTCTTTACTACTTTGACGTGGAAAGGTTGGGTTGCCCAAACAAGGTTTTTTTTTTTTACATGAGCTCCACACAGGAGGCCCTGAGGAAAATAATTTCCCTCCGGGCCTATGTCATCTTTGGGGATGCTGTGTGGAGGGTTTTTTTTTAGGAAAGGAAGGAGAGGAGAGGTCTGAGAAGGAAAAGGGTTTAAGGGGTGGGTAGGAATCTGGGGTTCAGTATGTCCTGGTCATCCGCCTCCAAGACCTAGACAAACCTCACCCCATGAACCCGGGCACCCCTGCTAAATCACCAAACGTAGCGAACCACTTGGGGTGACCTATGGCAGAGGTGTTGGTTATCCAATAAAGGTTCCCGGGGCGGCGGTACCCATTCCCGCCTCCCAAATTGTAAATATATTCAGGAAATTCCAAGATAAATTTAGTATTTTGCTTATTAGTGTGGTGAAAATATAAATGTAGGTATTAAATCAAAATCATTTATTGTACAAAATTTTCATTTAGTACAAAAGGTATAACTTATAGGTACCTATATCCTATTTCTTCCAGTTAACCTAACATGTTATGCAGATATGAACACAAATGAAATATAAATATAAAAGTGGTGTAATACAAAGTGAATTTGTTTTAATTTATTATATAAACATAAATATAAAAACAGTTGTACATATGTGAGGTATTCACTTAATGTGTAATGAGACCTGTTCAGAAGGAATGTTTTTAGTGATGACTTAAATATGAGTGTATCTTGTATTTGTTTAATATCATGTGGAAGGTTGTTGCATACTTTAATGGCCATATAAAAGGGTCCATTTTGGAAAAAAAAATTGTTTGCTTTTGGTATTAATAAATTTTCTGTAAACCTTGTAGCGTGTTTATGTGTAGAGTTTTTTTGTGGAAACTTTTCTGGATATGATAGCACTAACATGCATAACTCCATTATATATATGTCGGTGACTGTAAGAATTTTCAAATTTTTAAATATGGGTCTACATGAATCCCGATTAGCAGAGTTTGTCATTTTTCTTATACATCTTTTTTGGATGATAAAAACATTTTTGGCGTTTACTGAGTTTCCCCAAAAGATAATTTATCAATTACGATCATTTAAATGTTTTGCAAATTTATTATAAGCAATAATTATCAGCCTGAAACACTCATCAACATTGAAAAATCTTTCGAGAAAAGATACTTGCCGCCGACGGGACTTGAACCCGTGTCCTTCTGATTGCCGGTCAGCTGCTCTTGACCACTGAGCTATGGGGGCTTATCAAATACCCGGCAAATAATTCAATATATACTAGTGTTTCATTCAACAATTACTGCTTATTATATTTTTTCCACCTGAATGCAACCAACTTTATTTTTGCGAGAGAGACATTGTAAGTGTTAAATCCCTCGCTAGGTGGCGTCTAATTTCGCAAATTTTATACTTCACCTCAAAACAGATGATTTTACATATATATCTAGCGCAGACAAGTGAAAAATGACGGGTTTTCAAAATTTTTGACAAATCAGTTTCAATTTTTAAAATGCCAAAATTTATTTTTTTTGCATTTTATTTTTCTGCATGCTGAGATGCAGAACAGAAATGTGATAACCCTTTAGCAATTACCAATAATACTATTCAGAGTTTTGGTTTTATGATAATCGTCAAAAATTTCCAATAATTTTATGTAGATTCTATATACTTATGTTTTTATGATTATGTGCATGCATGCGTATGCATATGTATATGTGTGTATGTATGTGTATATGTATGCATTTATAAGTACCCGACTCAGAACAGACACCGTCTAGTGAGGCGGGTAACTTACTTGTTTTGTATATGATATTGTTATTTCAATAAACGCCCGGGTTGCCGGCAATTAATAAAAACATTACAAAATCTGGCCTGCTCTGCACATTCTGTGCGACTTGCGTTTCAGCGCATGCCCATCCTTACAATTTTGAAAATGATGAAAAAACTTCTAGAGTTCATAACCGAAATTGGCAAAATAAAATGGCGTCTTGGAGGCAAATCCGGCAGAAGCAAAATGAAGCAACGAATCGTTGGCAAGTCGAAAGGTGTTCAGGTTTTTAGGTGATGTTCTTCCGACGACTGTTTGTAATGAAAAAAGCCGTTGATTTCTTGGGGTCCTCTTTTCATAGTGGCGGCTTAGTTTTTTTTTTTTTTTTTTTTTTTTTTTTTTTTTATTAGCAAAGTTTTTTTGGTACATTTACATATGGGTAAATACATAATAACAAAAAATGTAAGTAACAAAAAAAATCCCACAAAGGCGAAGCCTGTGTGTGGGTATTATATTATGTGGATAACAGTGGTAGTTAAAATAAAATTATAAAAAAATAAAAAAATATATATATAAGCATATAGTCTACAGTGATCAACATGAATGACTTCGTAGGAGTTTAAAAATTTAAAAATATATGTAAGATAAACACACAAATTAAAATATATATGCATAGTGTCTACAGTGATCAACATGATTGACTTCATACGAGTATAAAAATTTAAAAATATATCTAAGATAAACACACATTTACATCCATACTTAAATACACATATACATACGAGTATATATATATATATATTTCCTGTTTTTATTCTAAATATTCAGAAAGACTCCACATTTTAGAAGCTGATTGAATTACAGAAAAAACTTATTCAGTTCCAAATTATTTTTTACCCAGATTTTAATATTTTTTTTAAGTACGTTCAGATTTTGATCCTTGCTGATGGAGTGGGGTATGGAATTGAATAGTTTTGGGGCAATGTAGGTAATGTGTCTTTGGGCCAGTCTGGTTTTGCAGTGAGGCACTGTGTACACGCACGTGTTATATCTCTGGCTAGAACGATATGTGTTTTTATTGAAATTGTTTGGACGTGTAAAAATATATTTGAGACATTGGATACAGTAGATCCGCCTTAGTTCTAGTATTTCAGTTTCTTGAAATAGCTGATTGGTAGGATACATCTTGGACTTCTGGTACATTACCTTAATGATGGACTTCTGAGCAATTTCCAATGGTTTTATATGGTTATTGTATGTTCCTCCCCAGGCGATTATTCCATAGGAAATGGACGAAAGCACCAATGCATCATAAACAAGTTTCATGGTTCTTGTATTGACGATATTGCTCATACGTTTGAATATATAATTTAAGTATCTCAGTTTATTTACAGTTTTTTCTACATGTTTGTTTCACAATATTTGGAGTTTTGTATAATATTGCGTAATAATTTTGGAAGTATATCACGTTATCCCTTTAGAGCACATAAATTACCCGTCGTAAATGAATACTTTAAATATTCCAACATTAGAAAACCGACGAAAAATAAACGACCTAACTTTTTTATCAAAATTACTAAACTCTAAATTCGACAGTTGTGAACTCCTGCAATTAATAAATCTACATGTACCTACAAGAACAACTAGACAAACATTGACATTTTATATACGTACATCTCATTCGAACTATGATTTACATTCTCCAATACAACGTTTGCATAGTCTTGGTAACAAATACTTAAACAATCTGGATGTATTTGACAATAATTTGAACTTAGCAAACTTCAAACGCCATATGTGCCAACTATTTATTTCTACCTATCCCGTAAACTAATGAGAACAACAATTTTAAAAATTACCTACTTTATGTCAACTACTATATTTTATGGACTATATTTTGTTTCTTATATTTTATGTTACCTGTATTTTGTTAACGCTTATATTTTATGTAACCTAAATTTTTTATTTTTTATTTTTTTAACCCTTATATTTTATGTAACCTATATTTTGTTTTTAACAAATATTATGTTACTTGTATTGTGTATTGTATTTTGTAAACCCATTCTTTTCACTGTAATTAAAAAAAAATGTACTGCATTCTATGTAAAAGCCCTATGGGCGTTTAAATAAATAAATAAAATAAATAAATAAAAGTGTTGTAAAATTGATATTTCCATGAAGTGGCGTTCAAATTTAAAATATTTTGTCATTGATAATAACTCATGATTTGAAGAGTTTGCCATGTTTCATCTAGTCTGCATAACACGCCCGTATAAAAGCTATGTATAATACGAAATATAGTACTATAATATACATATACGACACACATATTGTTAAAAATATTACCGTTCACATAATTTGCGAAAAACTTATTTAAAAAAATGGCAGCTTACACCCATTTTTTTTCGGATGTATATGAACGTAGGAAATATACATTTTCATGGCCATGAACAAAATGAACATATGAAACTTAATTTTGTGATGAATGTCGATGATGCAAAAGAAAAGCATTATTTAAAGAAAATGTTTATTGTTTGATTTTATCGAGGGACAGAATACAAAAAAAAAAATAGGTTTATCTAAAAAAGGGAAAGGTCATGTTTTGCATTTCAAATAAAAGGTATACTAAAATATCACCGTATTAAAAGTTACCACGCTCCGTGGTTGATCAAAGAAGACTCGACTACAGTGTTGATCTTAGCGGCTGCGTGCTCTGCCTTGGCGATGGCCACTGCTGGGGTGTCCACAACACGTCCATCAATTCCAATTGGAGCCCCTCCATGGGCCCAGGAGTTGAGGGGAGAGGCCCAGCCGAGTCCTGCGTTGGCCCATCCTAGTCCTGTGTTGGCGACAAGACGTCCTCCCAGTCCCCATGCGCCCAGGGGGGTTGCGTGGGCTCCCCACACTCCGGGGGTGGCCCATGCTCCAACACGGCCTGCCCAGTCTTGGCTCGCCAACAGACCTTCTCCCCTCCACTGGCCGTTGTTTAGCAGAAGGGGGTTTCCGAACACCAGGACGCCCATGCACAGGATGGCTGCGATGAACTGAAAACAAAGATTTAAAGGTTGAATAGATTTCTTGCAGGGTTGTCGGATTTTATAAAAATGCAATCACTCCAAGTACAATTCGAATAGCTTTTGTCGTGTGGTTAAATATCTGAGCGTAACTAAGTCATGTTTTAATTCGACCGTTCGGCATTTCATCTGTCTACGAATAATTTGTTTTTACGTTGTTTTCTGTTTTAAGATGGTGGCCATTTTAATGGTTCAAAACAAACCGTTGCGTTGAGTTGTACTTTCTTTCGTTATTGTACCTTTTTTTTCATTTGATCTACACAGGAGGCCTTGTCAAAAATATTTTCCTTCACGACGTATGTCATCTATGTACGGGGAGGTTATTTTAAAACGAACCAAGGAGAGGAAGTTCTGGGAAGGAAAAAGGTACACAGGTGGGTAGGAATCTGGCGGTTAATGTGTCAAGGAGTGAGGCATGAATCCATCCTCCCACTGCAAAGCGAGATGTTGGGATCGAGAGAGTCCGACTGCAGAGATCAAAGGGTCTCCCACATCCTGCCTTTCCCGATCAGCCCGCCACGCAGTCGATGGGCTGTCGTATCCGCCAACAAGACCTGGACAAACCTCACCCCATGAATCAAGTCACCAACACGATGGCATAGGTTTACTAATGGTTCCCGGGGCGGCGGTACCTCACTCCTAAATTACCTCTCTGAAGAAAATTTCTGCGAACAAAGTGCATAATTCCTTATTTGAAATTAAAAAAAAAAACTATGTTAGATATTTACGAACCTCCTTAAAAATCTTACGATTTCAGCAAAAATTTAACTTTTGGTTTTTTTAAAACTAGCAGACCCGGCCACACGTTGCTGTGGCTAACTAAACACAACGCCATTACCCAATCTTTATAAAATCTACACCACCCGCTTGCCAGCTGCCCGCTGCCCGCTGCTGAATTGAATATTTGAATTTATCGGCTTTTCCTTACTATAGTAAGCATGTATTATACATATAAACTAATTAACTCGCCACTAATTATACAATGCTTGCAATGCAACACTGGATATTTGAAAAGGGAAAATCAAATACCTACTTACTCTAGGACATCTATTTTCCAATTTCTTCCGTAGAACGAATTTCAAAAGTGACTATAGTACGGCCCGCCAGCCGTTTTAAATCGCACAAAAATATGTTTTCTTTGAATTTCTCGGCTTTTCTCTAATATAATTTACATGTATTATACATATAAACATTCCTCTTCAATCACTCTATATATTGGTGAAAACGGTATGAAAATCCGTTGCGAAGTTTTAAAGTTTAACGCGCACATACATTTTGAGCGACTTCATTTTATATTATGTAATGATGATAATGATGAAGAGAAAATTAGTAAAGCAATTTTTTAACGTGTCATTTAGTGGTCAAAAAACTACCAGTAATTGCTATCAATTATAAAATATAAAAATTCTTACGATTGAGTTCATTTTGCTTGTGATACGTTGGCCTTTTCAGAGAAGAAAACTGCTTGTGTCTAGTCACTGCAAGTCCCAAGCTTTATATATTATTCTTCCAGTATAATACTCCAAGGGTGGGGATAAAGCTAACGGAAATGTCCACTACAATAGTTTATTGATTTGTAAACAACCCATAGAGGAGCAAGGCCGTCAACAATTTTGCTCCAACACTGCATCCTTCTAACAACAGTATCTACCTATTTTTTTTAAATTTACCTGGACACACTTATGGACTTATGGAAACTATATTAAACTTTATTATTAAACTATACTAACTAATTACAAATCAATACAACAGTAGAACGTTTAAGAAAACTAATTTACGTTTTTATTAGAATACGAAACATATTAAATATTGTATTATTAAGAACCATATATTTTTCCCTAATTCAATCAGTATTACAATATGGAATTGTTGGCTGGGGTGGTGCTTTCAAAACTTCTCTTTTGCCTTTAGAAATTATCCAAAGAATATTAATAAAAATAATTCTAAAAAAGCCATACGATTACCCTACCAACAAATTATTTCAAGAATTTAAAGTCCTTTTACTTCATACTAATTATAAAAAAATTACGCCCTTACAAATACACAAAGATTGTTTCAATAATGTAAGCTTAACTCTTTTTTCGAACAGCAATAGAACAAATATCCTTGGTTCTTTAACGATAGCATGCTGTAACACCACCACAGCCCAACAATTCTACAAATATATTGGAGTTAAATGGTTTAACGAATTACCCTTGAAATTAAGATTGGAAACAAATTACAAAAAATACAAAAATTCAATAAAAACTCTTTTTATATAACTTATCAACACAACAACTCAATTATAATATTAGATATCCTTTTTCTCTCATTATTTTTTTCCTTTCTCTTTATCTCCTCCACTTCAGTCAATTGTATTTCTTATCTATTATTTAGTTTAAAAAATATATATTTATATATTTTTTTCTTATTTACTGTTAATTATCTATTTTTTGTTTAATATATATAAAAAAAAAATATATATATATATATTTTTCATTTGCTAAACTGTGGTTAACCTGCGTTTATCCGCCTTTTTAACTCGAGCTCTGCTCTTAAAAAGGGTGTAATACGTATTATTATTTAATGTATTTTAATAGAAAAACTTTATTTCTTATATATAAACATGTAATTGATACCATTATATTATATTAAATAAAAAAAATAAAAAAAAAATATTGGGATCCGTATGAAAAGTCTTTGCTTTACCTATAATGTAAGATGATAATTTTCATACTTACGATTTTATGCGGATAGTTGACCTTTGAGAAGAAAATAATGTTAAGTAAGGGTAATACATTGTGAACAAATGGCAACTCCTCGATCGTAACCACAGATTACATGAAATACGAAAGCATTTCTCATTAATTTCTATATTAATATAATAATATTATATAATAATCACTCGGCTGGCAATCCTAGTTCGAGATAAATTTTATTTGATTGATTTGTGTTATTTCACAATGTATTCATTAAAAATAATATGTATAAGGACAGGCTGAAAGTAATGCCCACGTGCTTGTAGAACACGAACAAAAACAAATTGCAAGATTGGGCAAAAATTACCTTAAAGTACAATTTTATAGCTTCAAAATTACATATTTTCTTTTCAACATAATCACCGTTAAGGCTAACACTTTTCCAACAACATTCCGTCACTGAAAAATTCTTCCGACTTTTCTCGAATCCAAGACTTGACAGCTGCCTTCACCTCATCGTCCGAGATGTAATGATTACCCTTGAGGTCTCTCTTGAGGAGTGAAAAAAAATTAAAATAGCAAAGTGCAAGATTGTGGGAGTAATGAGGGTGTGGAATCGGTTGAAACTTCAGGTTTCGCAGAGCCTCCAATCGATGCTATTTGTTCTCAACTGTGAAACGGCGAGATACCCATAAGGCACAAATTTTATGGTATCCCAATTGTTCAATAATGAAGCAATACGTTCCCTGTATATTCCAAATAGGTTGACATTTGTTTTTGAGTGATTCGCCGGTCATTTTGAATCACATCGTTGACGAGTTTGCTATATTTTTTGTCTGTGACAGTGATCCATGCATACGAATGAGAAGTGGGTAAGAAGAAGAAATATGGTGGTCAATGTGTCCAGTGACGAATATATATTATGAATACACAGGGTCGCCGAGAGAGCACGTTGGCCAAGTCTGAAACTTGGGGCCCGGGCCTAAGGGGGGCCAGGGACGGGCTCACGGGCCCCGGATTTTTGACTAGTAAAAGCCAATCCGGTTCCTCTCCCCCCACCGGTAAGTTTGGGCGAGGGGGCCCGGTATAGTCTACTAGACTTGGGGCCCAGATTGGCCGTCAGCGGCCATGTGAATACATTACTCCCACCAATGTTGGTACCCATACCCGCCTTCCAATTTGAGTTTATGTACAACTTATTAAACTTTCTACAAGAATGTACATTTTTTAGGGCTAAGACGATGCACAATGTTCGTATATTTGAAATTCGTTTAGCGTGCTTGTGAAAATTCATCAAATCTTATGAAATAATCCCAACTATGACGTTGTTCGTGTAGGTAGAATATATTAAACACGTTGATTAAAAATTTGACCACTTACCTCCGTACTTAATCGTTATATTCAGACTTCATGTCCAGGTTAAATCTTCCCCACAGGAAAAACTAAACCCTTCCACACACACTTTTCCACAGATGATCATCTAGTCAATCCACTTATATAAGTATAATAAATACAAAATAATACAAGAACAACATGTCAAAGAGACCAAATTGGAAAATAATTAACCGACTTCAGATATTTTTATATCAGAAGGTTCGGCTCAATGGAACTTCTAATTGGACTTATAAATCCCACTGATCCCTCAATATAAATATTTAAATAATCTTTTGTAATCCTACATGTATTTAAAATGACTGATTTTTGCATTTTTATAAAAATTGTTTGACAAATCTAATATGCCTAAATTTTGAATGAGAGAGCTAGGTATAATGCCAGTAGCCGAAATAACAAATGGTAATATTTTTATACCTAGTCTGAGAATGCCAAATTATTTTAATATCATTTCCTAAATCTGTATACTTTCTTATTTTTTCAGAAACAGATTTTTGAATATTAATATTATTAATAATTGAGGAGTACTCTGCTGACGCGTTCAGATATAATTTCATCAAAGTAAAACAGTAAATTAAGTTATTTTATTATCTAACGTTTTTAAGACAAGATTTTTACGCATAGCACAAAGGGTTACAATTATTATAAGCAATAATTATCAGCCTGAAACACTCATCCACATTGAAAAAATCTTCCGAGAAAAGATACATGACGCCAACGGGACGGGACGGGACGCCCGTTGCCCGTATTATTTTTCATTTTTAAACTGACGTTTTTAAGACAAGATTTTTATGCATAGCACAAAGGGTAACAATTATTATAAGCAATAATTATCAGCCTGAAACACTCATCCACATTGAAAAAATCTTCCGAGAAAAGATACATGACGCCAACGGGACGGGACGGGACGCCCGTTGGCGTCATGTATCTTTTCAATGTGGATGAGAGTTTCAGCCAACGCCAACGGGCGTACCGTCCCGTCCCATTGTCGTCATGTATCTTTTCTCGGAAGATTTTTTCAATGTGGATGAAACACTCATCCACATTGAAAAAATCTTCCGAGAAAAGATAAATGACGCCAACGGGCGTCCCGTCCCGTCCCGTTGGCGTCATGTATCTTTTCAATGTGGATGAGAGTTTCAGCCAACGCCAACGGGCATACCGTCCCGTCACGTTGTCGTCATGTATCTTTTCTCGGAAGATTTTTTCAATGTGGATGAGTGTTTCAGGCTAATAATTATTGCTTATAATAATTATTAAGTTATTTTAAATTTGAACATAATTTAATGCTTTCCTCTCTCCAAATTAATATCCCATCGAGCTTTAAATTAATACATATTAGTACCATGCTTTTATTATTCTATTTGCAAGGAAGTATTTCCCAGTAAAGATTGGTTGGCAGAAAGAAATGTAAAGTGATTTTCGGAACAACACCTTGGTGAATAAAACCAGTCCCTACCTACGAATATATATCGCAACGTGCAACTAATGTAAGCATATCTAAATTAATTGTATAAACAGTTTTCCAGTGCAACAATCTTTGAAATTACATCACTAATTTTGATTTATGTAGATATTATTTAAATCCATAAATTTCTAAAAAAATTGCAGTGTTCCTTGTTTAGAAATCGCCATTTTGTGTCTAAACAATACTTTAAAAATTTAAATTTAACCCGTCTGCTTGTTTAGGAGTAAACACATCCTAATACACGTAATTGCGTTATACTTTAATAAGACCAAAAACGTACCGAGCGACCTTACATTTAAAAAGCTATATATCTCTCTTCCTCTCATGCAAACTTATGTATTATTCTTTTAATCAGAAAGGGAACGATATACTGCATCTTATTGTCTTCGAAATATGAAAGGTATCTTGCATAGATATTTTACAAACTCAATCCAAAGTGACGGTATCAGAATTCACGCGCGAAACTGAGGCTTCCGGATTGTGAGGTGCGAATATATTAAACGAAGCAGACGGGTTAAACAAAAAAAATACACGTGGGTTTTTATGAGAATACACATTTTTCTTGACATCAACATCTATAAGTCCTGCACATTGAATATTGAAATTTTCTAAAATTAAACTTGTTTTTTTACATTAGCTTCACTCAGGATGCCCTGAGGAAAAATCCCCCAAGGACTATGTCATCTTTGGTGATGTTGTGTGGAGAGTATTTTAAGGGAAAGGAAGGAGACAACGTTCTGGTAAGAAAAAAGGAATGAGGTGTGGGTAGAAATCTTGGGATCAATCTGTCCAGGAGAGACGGACGTATGAATCCATCCCTCCCACTGCGGTGCAAGGCAATGGGTCAAAAGAGTCCGGCTGAAG
Source organism: Limnephilus rhombicus (assembly GCA_929108145.2). NCBI lineage: Eukaryota > Metazoa > Arthropoda > Insecta > Trichoptera > Limnephilidae > Limnephilus > Limnephilus rhombicus. The sequence continues at coordinate 41,967,165 of OV815291.1, read as the reverse complement.
AAGTCTAGGTTTGGTCCCCTGCCAGTCTCTGCCGATCCGGCCCGCCACACAGTAGGTGGGCAAATGCATTCGCCGCAAAGATCTAGTAAAAATTCATCATCAAGACACCAAACGTTACGAACTACCTGGGGTGATCTATGGCAGGGGTGTTGGTCATCCGATAAATGGTTCCTGATTATTCATGAAATATCAGTACCTCGAAAAAATACACATTATTTTCAAACTACAAATGATAAACGGGGGTAGCCTTTTGAAATTTTTGATGAGCTGTGTGCCCAGATAAATTCAAACGTGTCGTCTTTAAAATGATTTGCCTGTACGAATTATGATACCATTTATTAGACAATTTGTTAAAAAAAGGTCATTTTTCAATGAGAATTTGTTAACGTAGCATTAAACTTATCATAATATTTTTTGTAGCGTGAACTTCCGCCAAACACCTCCCCTCTCCACTTAGGGTTATCAAAAGAATAATATATAAAGCTTGGGACTTGCAGTGACTAGACACGAGCAGTTTTCTTCTCTGAATAGACCAACGTATCACAGCAAAATGAACTCAATGGTGAGTGCATACATAGTTAAAAATACTAATTTCGGTTGTAATTTCATCTTTCTCACTGTAACTCCGGTTCAATGAACTTTAGAACTTTTAAAATTTGACTGGAAGAAAAACTGGAAGTATTTGCAAGGGTAATTCAAAAAAGCGATAAAGTACCTTTCTTTAAATATAATTTTTTTTTATTAACATTTTTAGGATTGGAACTGATTTGTCGAGAATGCGGATTTTTCCTCATTGACATTACATTAAAATTAACTGATATCCGCGGTATTACCCGTGTTTTAAGCATAGTTTTTAAAGTATAATGATGTAGACTGTGACTTTTGTCGTGTTTTGAAGATCAAGTGTACAAAATTTCATCATTCTCTGAATAAAATCGTTCACATGAGCTCCACACAGGAGGCCTGAGGAAAATAATTTCCCTCGGGTCCTATGTCATCTATGGGGATGCTGTGTGGAGGTTTTTTTTAAGGAAAGGAAGGAGAGGAGAGGTCTGGGAAGGAAAAGGGTTTAAGGGGCGGGTAGGAATCTGGGGTTCAGTGTGTCCTGGTCATCCGCCTCCAAGACCTAGACAATCATCACCCCATAAACCCGGGCAACCCTGCTAAGTCACCAAACGTAGCTAACCACTTGGGGCGACCTATAGCAGAGGTGTTGGTTATCCAACAAAGGTTCCCGGGGCGGCGCACTGTGGGGCCAAATGGTGTCATATCATCTCAAAATCTAATTACTTTTAAAATAATACGAATATTGAGGTAATTTTTTAGAATATAAATTAATGAATGTGTAGAGATTTGTAATTTATTAAGATTGTTAAAAATATTACAAAAGATGTATTAATATCAACAAGATAAAAATAAAAAATAAAATTTATTTTATTTAAAAATTACAGTTTTATAATAATGTCTTATTTATTAACAAAAGATTTATAAAACAAAACAAAAAATATTAACGAATAATACTAAACATTTAAAAACACATAAATTTAAAAAAAAAATCTTACATAGGTTCACAATGATGAAACTGCACACAATTCATTATAACAACCCATTGACAAACTACTAAAAAGTCATTATTATTTTTAATTTATAAACTAACGTTTAGACAAGATTTTTATGCATAGCACAAAGGGTAACAATTATTATAAGCAATAATTATCAGCCTGAAACACTCATCAACATTGAAAAATCTTCCGAGAAAAGATACTTGCCGCCAACGGGACTTGAACCCGTGTCCTTCTGATTGCCGGTCAGCTGCTCTTGACCACTGAGCTATGGGGGCTTATCAAATACCCGCCAAATAATTCAATATATATTGATAAGCCCCCATAGCTCAGCGGTCAAGAGCAGCTGACCGGCAATCAGAAGGACACGGGTTCAAGTCCCGTTGGCGGCAAGTATCTTTTCTCGGAAGATTTTTCAATGCTGATGAGTGTTTCAGGCTGATAATTATTGCTTATAATAATTGTTACCCTTTGTGCTATGCATAAAAATCTTGTCTAAACGTTAGTTTATAAATTAAAAATAATAATGACTTTTTAGTAGTTTGTCAATGGGTTGTTACTGTCACTGAGCTATGGGGGCTTATCAAATACCCGCCAAATAATTCAATATATATTGATAAGCCCCCATAGCTCAGCGGTCAAGAGCAGCTGACCGGCAATCAGAAGGACACGGGTTCAAGTCCCGTTGGCGGCAAGTATCTTTTCTCGGAAGATTTTTCAATGCTGATGAGTGTTTCAGGCTGATAATTATTGCTTATAATAATTGTTACTAAAAAGTAGTTTATTGGGACTTTTCTGTTTTCTGTAAAATATTTATAATTTTTCCTGTCATATTGTATTACTTTGTCTTTATAATAAATAAAAAAGTCTAATATTAATCCTTCTGATTCATTCTCAAAATTTAACAAAAGCGCTTTAGCTTCATCTAATAATTACAGAACTTTGCGTCCTTTGATAAAACTTTTACTGGAAATGTATGGATCTGAACTGTGCATGAGAGTGTGCATTACGTCTTCATTTTTTGATGATTGAGAGCATTTTCTAGCATGGTGAAGTCGAACAAATTTATAATCCTTGTTTCTTGCTTCTTGGGCATCCTCTGAAAGCTGTCCAAATGGTAACAAAAGATAGTATTTTATGATGTTCTCTCCATGGGTTAATTCTAGTCTGTAGGTTTTCCACCAGCCATGGTTTGTAAAATTATGAAAAATTTCTTGATCAGCTCCTCTTTCACACCAGTTATATTTGCGCTAAATGAAAAATTAACAAATAATCTTCTTGCCTGGTTACTGTCATTAGAATTGCCATTTCCTTGACGGGGTTTGTCGATAATAAGCCCAAGCATATATGTCTGTGAAAATTTTTAGGACTTAGGTTTTTTTCTCTTTTTTGAGTGTTTTTTCTTCTTCACTACGAGCTGACAATGTAAGTTATACGAAATATGTAAAATACATTCCATAAATCGGATCCAACAATGTAAATTTGAGAGCCCAAACCTGTAGAATTCTTGCCTGTCTTTTTTTATTTCTAATAACTTCTAGATTATTTATTTATTTTTATTTCTAATTATTCACTTCGGATGGCTTTGCCAGTCATATGGTGTGAAAGGTATTTTATGTTGTGAGAGTCGATTTATGTGTTTGTGTCAAAGAATGACTGGCGAAGGACCTTGATTTTGTGTTACTATCACTGCTTAAAAATGATAAAATATATGTTGCATAGAAAGGAGAGGCCTCACCGGAAAAGGATAAAACTTGTAGGCTGGCAATGCACTTGTATGATTCCTTTCCCATCCAAGAGGCACAATCACAATAGGCGTGAATGTTCGTTATTTTGATAGTACACAGCGGAGTTATTTATAGCGGATTAAGCGAGAGCGGAAGCACAAAATGGCTATATGCGGTGGGAGTATATTGCAGACTGATTAAGATTGTGGGTAAGATTGACGGGTAGGGAATAGGTAGGACAAAGGACTTGCAACAATAATTAATACCAATCTCAAGCAGTGACAATATGTATGCGTGCTGTGTAGGTTTGTGTATGTGTGGGTATATGTATGGGCGTAACCATGGTGCATGCTGAAGAAGACGGGGTAACTGTCTACACTTATGCTACTTTCCCATCAATCATTGTCACAAACATTTCGAATTTAAAAAAAAACAGTTGCATGTTTATATACAAAAATTTGTGCAGGATGAAGTAAAGAAATTTCGTTTTCTACTTCTGATATAACTCGTTTTAGCTGGAGTTTTTTTTGTAAAATTAATGGATATTGGACAACAATATCTGGTGGACGATGGAGTTTGATTTTAACATATTACTTTGAGAATCGACTAACCTAATAGGGACTAAAGAAGCAATAAAATGATTAGCATCTGAAATAAGTTCACATTCACCAAATACAATTTGTTAATACTCTGATTGTTCTGAGAATCCATCACACACCCATTTCACATATAATGTCATCTCTAGAGCATCTGATGTATCAATATAGCCGATTTTAAAAGTCCTTTTCACAGTATGATTAAAAATCGGTTACAGTATGATTAAAAAGATCCTGTAGTTTACCACTTGCTTTAAAATCGGTTACAGTAATACCGTCAGGATGATATTCTGTTTTCGCTTCTGATATTTTTTTGGCGGATGGGAGTACATAAAATTTTTTGTCATCTAGAACATCTTTTAAGTGTTGGTAAATATTCCTGGATAAATTTAAGTATCTACACGCAGATAGCTAAAGTTTCGTCTTTAGCAAAATATAAAACACTTTGTCCGTCATTATCAAGCCAACTTAACAGACTTTTCTTCAAATTAGGGGACATATTATTGACTTTTTCAAATTTTAAATTAAGATTGGTATGAATTGTGAGCATAGATATATGTTAAAATAATAAAATTTGAAGTAATTAAAGGAATATCATATAATTAATAAGGACATTATTGTGATAATTATGTTATGCATAAGGCATTCTCTCTATTTTCGATTTTTTACGCAGCGCTCACCATCATTAAGCCAATTTCAGAAAAGGGGGCAAGTTGGGGCCGAATATTATTACTGATCCCTAAATTATACACTTTAAGGAATATAAAAATCATAATATCTAACCTTCGGGAAGCTTCGGAAGAAACGAAAGGTTTAGTGAAAGTTTATAATTGTCTTAAATCTGAGGAATTTATTCGTATAGTTAAATTTAATAAGTTATTCCCATTTCCATAAAACAAAAATACTGATATATATAAAAGGGATAGTATACTTATTTAATAAATTAAAAATATTTGCTTGATTAAAATTAGAAGGCTTGATATGTGTGATCAAAGTTTCATGTAAACTGTCGCAAAAATCTGTATTTCTCAAAAGTTCAACTTTGACGTGTCATTATAAATTAACGGAAGGGAATACATAATTGTTAAAACAATATAAAAAAGAGTAGGAATCTGTTATTAAGAATCAATGGTATTTTTTTAATTACGGCGTAATTACCGAAAACGAATTATGAGATGATATGCACCGTTTGGCCCCATAGTGCGGCGGCCCCATTCCAGTCTCCCAAATTGTATGAACCACGTGACCACGTAGCGAATAGATATTAGTAGCTGTGCGATAGTCTAATATCTAAGAATATTCCGTGATTTTTAACAAATCTGTGTTAGTTTTATATTATAATTCCTAATACATTACTTAATTTTTTTAAATTCACAATATCTGAATATGTTTACCATGCGTTTAAAAGGCTAAAGATTTGTGTTTCATATTTGTTCTCTATTTATTTCAGTTCATCGCTATGTTCCTGTGCATGGGTGCCCTGGTGTCCGGAAACCCTCTACTGCTGAACAACGGCCAGTGGAGGGGAGAAGGTCTATTGGAGAGCCAGGACTGGGCTGGCCGTGTTGGAGCATGGGCCGCCCCCGGAGTGTGGGGTGCCCACGCTACCCCCCTAGTAACATGGGGGCTGGGAGGACGTCTTGTCGCCAACACAGGACTAGGATGGGCCAACGCAGGACTCGGCTGGGCCTCTCCCCTCTGGGCCCATGGAGGGGCTCCAATTGGAATTGATGGACGTGTTGTGGAAACCCCAGCAGTGGCCATCGCCAAGGCAGAGCACGCAGCCGCTAAGATCAACACTGTAGTCGAGTCTTCTTTGTTCAACCATGGAGCGTGGTAACTTTGACACCGGATCCTTGACACCGCTGATATAATATATATAAGGTGTAAAACGTGCCCTTTCCCTTGTTGCCAAATACTTCATTTTGTTTTCCATACAATTTTCTCCACAATAAAAATTATTTAATTACTCTTCCTTTCTATCACCGACATTAATATTCAACCAATTATTGGATAACCAAAACCTCTGCTATAGGTCACCCAAAGCAGTTCGCTACGTTTGGTGACTTGGCTGGTGTGCCCGGGTTCATAAGGTGTGGTTTGTCAAGGTCTTGGCGGCGGATGTGTCTGCCCACCAGCTGCAGGCTGGATCGGGAAAGACTATTTGAGGTAGATCTTGTGACCACTCAAGCAGAACTCATTTGGAACATCGTCTTGCACCGCAGTGGGAGGGATCGATTCATACTACCGTCACTCCTGGACACACGGACCTTCCAACCTTATCCTTCCCAGAACTTCCTTTCTTTTCTTTCCTTTTAAAAGACCCTTCATACAGCATCCCCAAAGATGACATAGGCCCTGAAGGAAAATATTTTCCTCAGAGCCTCCTGTATGCTATTGTAAGAAAAAAATCGACTTTTCTTAAAAAAAACTATTTCATTTGTTCATTTTGTTCGCAGCCAAGAAAACAGAATATTATTCCTTATCTGATAATGGATTATATTTCTGGCTGCGAAGCAAATCATAACAAATATCAATTTGGTAGGCGGGAATGGGTACCGCCGCCCCGGGAGCCTTTATTGGATAACCAACACCTCTGCCATGGGTCACCCCAAGTGTTTCGCTACGTTTGGTGATTTAGCAGGGATGCCCGGGTTCATGGGGGTGAGGTTTGTCTAGGTCTTGGTGGCGGATGACCAGGACACACTGAACCCCAGATTAATTACTATAATATATTATTTTTTCCTCGTTTTTGATAAAGTTTTGGATTGAAACTTCTGCAAATCATATATTTCGCACTAACCCATCTAAAGGAAAATTATTATCAAATACTGTTTAAAAAGCGAAGGTTACTGACCTCTAGCGTAACATTTCGAAGCTTGCTTATTATTACAGATTCCCTACTTGCAATATAAGGTTTCACTGATTTAAATAATGATAGTCGATAAAGCAGATTTCTGTGTATCCCCGTATGACATTGATAGGCTGACATGTGAAGTTTCTATTGTTTACATGTTTGTGTGAGGTTTTATGTTATAAATTATAAATAATGTGCTTTTTAGGTAAAAGGCCTTTCTTATCTCTTGGAAACAGCTAGAATTAACTAGTAAATGGTCTGGTGACCAATTTTAGAGCTTTGTCGGATCGGGAAAAAGTTATTGTAACATGTGCTTTATAAAGTGAATAAAGAAGTTGAATTTCGCCATTGAAGGAAGATTGTTTTCATTGAAGTTCTTCTGCCACCAAAAAACCATTCTCTTTATGCGAAGGGAAAAAATATGGCAAGAAGAAATGTTTTTAAAAAGAAACTGCATAATAAATAATAACTTTAAGTTCGTAAAAGGCTTTCAAGTAGAAATAACATAGAACATGAATCAAAAAGCAAAAATGAATGATTGGTTTTAATAAATGTCTTCTATCCACAATCGACAAGCTACTGTGATTTTACTGGTAACTTTAGTGGATTTAACTATGAACAAAATTTACCTTTTTCGTTATTTTCGTTATTTGTTTGGTGTGACCTACTGGATCTGCCGGATCTGCCCTGATAATGGACACTGCAACGCTGTCCGAAAACTTGGCTAAAGAAGGAGGTAGCGCAACACGGCATAACACCCCAAAAACAAATAACGAAAATACTTTTGGCCGTGAAAATCAAATGTACCAAACACTTACCTTCTTAATGAAATAAAAGGATTCTTTACATTAATCAATATTTGTGCTCCAAATGTATTTCTTCCCAAAAACTTGCCTGGATGAGAATAGACATAAAATTTTAAATAAAAATAATCGGCCATGTAACAATTATCAATACAGGGTGTCCCAAAAGAGAGTTGATATTTGTTTTGCTTTCTGTGTGAACGCAACTTTTCCGAGGGGCGCGGGGGGTATGTCAATCAGTAGTCTGGCTCTTGGGAATTATGTTGCTATGAAGCATTTCTCGGGAGCGACCGCGCGTTGTGCGTGCGTGAGTTTTACAAAAATGGTGATTCGGCAACTGTGGCGCGTAGAAGATTCTGCAATATTTGCGGTTTACGTCAATCCAATGATGCGTCAAGCATTCCTCTCATTCGAAAATGGGTCAACAAGTTTGAAGAGATCGGTACAACGCTGGCAAAACCAAAATCCGAGCGACCAAGGTCATCGAGAACGGTAGAAAATGTAGTGTTTATTATGCTATTCGTGACGACTCAAACTTTTCGATTCGGAAGCGCGCAAGTGCTTTAAATGTGCATAGATCATCGTTACACAGCATTTTGCACAAAGACCTAATGATGCACTCCTTCAAACTTACTGGCTATAACAAAAGAACATTGTTCCAGCAAGACGAAGCAACATTACATACGTCCAATACGTCTCTGCCATAAGTTCGTGAAATTTTCCCTGGCAAATTGATCTCCAGGAGAGGTGACGTAAATTGGCCTCCTCGTGGTCCTGACCTAACCCCTATGGACTTTTTCCTGTGGGGTTATCTCAAACGTGTATCTCTGTGTACGCCAAAAATCCGACTTCCCTGATACAATTAAAAGAAAATATCAGCCATCACCAAGCCTACCTGGCGAGCCGTCATAAGAAATTTTACTCTTCGATTAAATGAATGCCGCGAACGTGAGGGTTTACATTTATTTGGACGATATTATTTTTAAGAAATTAATTCCCAAATTGTATATTTTAGTATTTAATAAACATTTTTTCGATAGAACCCTTACTTTCTTTATCAACTTTCTTTTGGGACACCTCCGTTATTTAAAGCTCTGTTTTTTGTAAAAAAAATTGCATAGATTCCAATTTTATATAGCCTGTCTTTTTTTTATAATATTTAAAACTGAGGTTCTATAATTGATTGTAGGGAGGCCCTATATACACATTTAAGCAGTTGAATAAAATATTTTTTCTAAATTTGATTGAACAACATAATGCATCTATATTATTCCGTGTCCTTTCCTATGTTACTCTTTCAACAGGTAACGATTAATGAATGCTCTTTCATTCTTCTGTATAAAAATATGTTCTGTTGATGAATAGAAATGACAATGGAAGGTAATAATGACCTTGAGTAATATTAAATCTCTTAACAATTTACTAATTCATCAACATTTCCATTGAAAAGTGGGCTCGTCCTTCGATGAACGACAAACAAAATCGACGAACTAACAAGCAAATTACTGTAAATATTATTTAGCAGGAAGTGTCCCGGCCGGTATCTGCCAACTATTATGATATCTATTGTGATTTTTAGACATATTATTATTTTTTTTATTTTTTTAACATGAGCCCCACACAGGAGGCCTTGAGGAAAATAATTTCCCTCAGGGCCTATGTCATCTTTGTAGAGGGGATGCTGTGCGGAGGGTTTTTTAAGAAAAGGAAGGAGAGGAGAGATCTGGGAAGGAAAAGTGTTTAAAGGGTGCGTAGGAATCCGGGGTTCAGTGGTCATCCGCCTCCAAGACCTAGACAAACCTCACCCCGTGAACCCGGGCACCCCTGCTAAATCACCAAACGTAGCGAACCACTTGGGGTGGCCTATAGCAGAGGTGTTGGTTATTCAATAAAGGTTTCCCAAATTGGAATTATGGAAGCTTTTACTAGTGACCGACCAAAGATTCGGTTTCAGCAGAAAATCTGCGTTCGTGAATTATAGCGCGTCGTTCGGCTGACTTCGGGTGAGTTCGTGGCTCGTGTGTCACCCGCCATCTTCAGTAAAATACTCAATTAATTAATTCCTCCCATTCTAATGTAAGTGTTGATTATTGACAAATATTTGTTCCAAGAACATTTTTGCATGTTAACATGTTTGTTAATTTTTATATTTTTTGTTTGTTTTATAGCAGTAAAATCAAAAAATAAATACTTATTCTTTCACAAACTTCAATTATTGTTTTTTATTTTTATTTTTTTCATTTTACACTTGTAATAAGAATGTTGTGATTGTAAAAGAAATTAAAATTAAAATAATCATTTAATGAGGTCCTTCCTCAATAATAATAATGTACCTAAGGGTTGATTATTGATTATTTTGTTCCATGAAGTAGTTACCATGTTTGTTATTTAAAAAAAAATTGTTTCGTAGCAGTAATATAAAAAAATTATGATAATTACATTTTTTTAAATAAGCCAAATTTGAGTAAACGATGGATTTTTAACATGTCTAAAAAAGTTTAGGTTTCGGTTTCGGTAGAAAGTCCTGTTTTGGTCGGACACTACTTTAAACCAAAAGTCTTTCAAACCCTGAATCAAAACAAATAATTAGTGAATGATGCAATTTGTGAAGGGATTGCTATCACCTTTGTTGACAACCATTAGGCAACAAAAAACACAATATTATATCAAGGGAAAATTAATTAAAACTAAATGATAGAATGGATACAAACATTAAGCGGACACGCGGGCGGCGATTTGTCCATAATATGTAATCAACCAACCGTATAATTAGCATATCCAACGCCTCTGTCATAAGTCAGCTCGCTACGTTTGGTGACTTACCCGGATTCATGGGGTGAACATGGGGGTTGGACAGTTACCGGCGGCCTAATGCATCTGCCCACTTACTGCGTGGCAGGTTGGATCAGGAGAGACTGGTTGATGGAGACATTTTGACCTATCCAGCAGGACTTTTTCTGAACATCCCTTGCACCGTAGTGAGAGGGATGGATTCATTCGCCCGTCACTCCTGAACTCACTAACCCCTAGATTTCTACTCCTCGCGTACCTTATTACCTTTACCTATACATTTTTTTTCCTTCCAGAACATTCTTCGCATGAAAATACCCTCAACACATCATCTTCAAAGATGACAAAAGCCCCGAGGGAAATTAAAACGAATCCGCAGGGTCTCTTGTGTGTAGCTAACGTAAAAAAAAAGTGTTTCATCTCCGGATTTGGACTCTAGTGTTATAGAGCAAATATTTAATAATATGCCTTTTATAATTTGCTTTTTTCTGCAAGTTACTTTTTATGGGAGTTAGAACTAGTAGTTAGAACGCTATCAACAGATGTTCAGTACACACATTTGAAAATGTATTTTACAAAATAGCAAAACGTACGGACGTTTTATTCTAATACAGTTATTAGTTATTACATATTGTACATCGCCTTGAACCGCTATGGGAGGGATGGATTCATACGTCCGTCACTCTTGGACACATTGATCCCCAGATTATTCCTTCCCAGAACTTCTTTTCTTTCCTTCCCCTAAAAGACTGTACATACGGCATACAGCGTCCGGAAGGATGACATAGACACTAAGAGATATATATTTTTTTCCTTAGGAGCTCTAGTGTAAAAAAAAACCGTGTGGGCGTCTTTTTGAGAGGGACGGGGGATTTTATGAGGGGTTGGTACGAATCTATGGGTTAGTATTTTCTGGAGTGACGGACTCGTGAATCTATCTTACCCATCCCTCCCAAGGGTACAAGGCGATAGGTTGAGAAAGTCTGGCAGAGATGTCAAAGGATTTCCCTCAACTGGCTATTATAATGTTAGCTATTAACATTAAAAGATTTATTTATTGGAATACTAGTTGACATGTTGAACAGAGAGTCCAAAGTGTGATCCCATTTCCGGATCTACCATAGACAATAATTTTATCATATAGATCTTAACATAACACTGGCCTCTCCCAATCCGAACCGCCGCGGTGTTCAAAGTCCTGCTGAGTCACCAAACGTAGTGAACCACATGGGTTGACCTATAGCAGAGATGTTGGCTATCCAGGGAATAAGTTGTGGTGCATCGGTACTCGTAACCGCCTTCCAAATTAGAATTATAACACATTTTGATGCAAAATACTAATTATGATTATTTTCTAGTGATTCGACTTCCTTTCTTTTTTTTACATTAACTCTACACAGGAGGTCCTGAGGAAAATAATTTCCCTCAGGGCTATGTCATCTGGGATGTTGTGTGGAGGGTCTTTTTGAGGAGAGGAAGGAGTGAACATTGGTCTTGAAGAGACCCATGTTGTAGGAAGGGGGAAACACAGAGGCCTACAAATCATTCCACAGCCGAGCTGTTGAACACAAGAACGAGTCGAAGAAACGACCCGTTCTCAGGTGACAAATGTTAAGCATGCGTTTGGCGTGTTTCCCGGTAGAACAAGGAAAGCATTCCCACCCTACGCCTGTGCTCTAAAGATTGCAATCTGTCTGTTAAGATGGGAGAATCTATTGAGCGGACCGCCCGTTTCTGCACAGAGTCGAGGGTATTTTTCAGGTGTTTTGAGGCTCCAGACCAAAGCAGGCTGCCAAATTCAACCGTGGGGCGCACTTGTAATTTGTGCAGGGTTAGCAGTTGTGTACTATTAAAGTATCTCCGGGCCCTGTACAGTACGCCCAGTAAACATGAGAACATGATCACAAGAATTTTTTGATGTGAGAACATGAACCAAGAATAATAATAAAGGAATCCTTGAAAAAACAATAACAACATACCTAATAAACAAAATCAAAGTTTCGCTGTAAGAAAAACCATTCAGTCAGTTTTTATTTGTTTCCGCAAGAAAAAAACGGATCATTGTGGAAGCAGCCGTAAATGTGCATTCAAAAATTCTATTACTCTATTTGAATGAAAGTAAAAAGTGGGTAGAATAGACAGGAAAGGCACACAATAAAAAAAAAATTTTCCTTGTTGTGGTGCAACATTGATCCAAAAGAAATAAAGGCCTTGCTCATTAATGGATAGTCTATGAAACTCTAAACTGGTGATTTATTATACATAGTTAAATTTTTTAAGTAGACATTTCCTTTCCCCACTCCACTCTGTACTAGTAGAAGAATGATTTTTTTTTTTACAGTTTTTTAGAGAAAAATGTGTCCTTACTGGGGTACCCCGTTCTAAAGACACATTGCACAAGTTTTCTTGTTTGAAATATAAGTAAGTACCTATGTTAAAATATTACAGAGGAAAATTATAGAGTTAAATCTAAAAGAAAGTACCAAACTAGAATTAATCTTTGTTAGGTTACAAAATTGTATCTATATTCTTCCTTCTCGTGTGTACAGGAATATTGTGTGACTCCAAAATGCCTATAAAACTGAAAGGAAAGATATACCAGACTATTGTAAGACCCGCAATAATGTATGGCTCCGAATGCTGGACTATGTACAACTCCTACACTAGGCAACTTGAAACAGCAGAAATGCGAATGCTTAGATGGTCGGCAGGAGTATCACTAAAAGATAAGATTAAAAGTTCACGCATTCGTGGTAGCCTGGGTGTCACAGACATAAATAGTAAGCTGGAAGAACGACAGTTGAGATGGTATGGACACATAAGACGGAGACCATCAGACCACACAGTGAGGCAGGCAATTTCTATGGAGCTTCACCGACAGTCATCCAGAGGAAGACCGAAGAACTCCTGGATGACTCAATTTTCCAAAATTCTTCAGAGAAACGGCCTGGATGAAGGCGATACCCAGAACAGAAGATATTACAACCTGGGAACGAGAAGAGCCGACCCCAACAGCCTACCTAGGCAATGAGTTGGGACAGCGCAAGGAAGAAGAAAAGAAGATTCTTCCTTCTCGTGTCCATAATCCATATTTTTATGCTTCTTTTGAAGTCAGTTATTTTTCTAAAGGTTTTTATTGCAAGATGAAGTAAATTAAATAGTTTTATAGACAAGTATTGCATATTTCTTGGTCCAAAAGTCGTTTTAGTTGTAGGTTGGTGGAATGTATGTTATAATGTAGATCTTGTGAATCGGCCGAGTTTGTCTGTGTAAAGTTATCCTGGTGTTTGAATGCGTACATTAGAATATCTTTTGTATTTAATTGTTTCAGTGAAATTACATTCAGAGCTTTAAAAACATCATCTGTAGGGGATCTGATGGGGACTCTTAAGTATAATTTTCAGAATTGCCCTTTGTGCTATGAGGACTGATTTTATAGTGGTATCGCATGAGCTTCCCCATCCGATAAGACCATATTGTAGATGAGATTGGGCTAATGCATAATAGATTTTATTTAACTGTTCTTATAATATAAAGCTTGCGACTTGCATTGACCAAACTAAAGCAGTTTTCTTCTCTGAAAACGCTACCGTATAACAAGCAAAGTGAACTCAATCGTAAGTAATATTTAATTATGACCATGTTTTACTAACATGCCAATCATATTTTCAGTTTTACAAATTATGAAGGAAGAAATATATTTAATTTTGACTTCAGTTAATCGCAACCTTCCTGTGCATGGATGCTCTGGTGTCTGGAAACCCTCTTCTGCTGAACAACGGTCAGTGGAGGGGAGAAGGTCTGTTAGAGAGCCAGGACTGGGCTGGCCGTGTTGAAGCATGGGCCACTCCCGGAATGTGGGGTGCTCGCGCTACCCCTTTTGGAACATGGGGGCTGGGGGGACGTCTTGTCGCCAATCTGGACTAGGATGGGCCAACCAAATGGGTGGTGCTTTATGGAATAACGCTGGACTCGGCTGGGCCTCTCCCCTCAACTCTTGGACACATGGAGGCGGTCCCATTGGAATTGATGGACGTGTTGTGGACACCCCAGCAGTGGCTATCGCCAAGGCAGAGCACGCAGCCACTAAAATCAACACTGTAGTCGAATCTTCTTTGATCAACCCTGGTGCCCATGGAGCGTGGTAACTCTGCCAAACCGTCAGCTCAATAAACCGTACTGATATTATATGCATTATTATAATTCTTCTCAAATATAATTTCTTTACCACATTTATAATTCTCCCTTTAGTTCCTTCATAATGTAATAAACCAAAATAAAAATAATTCTCTGCTTTTTTATTTGCTTCCTGAGCATTTTATTTCATATATTATAATATATCATATTTTACATATAATTTTGGTTGTCATCTTTATTTATGATCGCAAGATTCTATCTGAATTGAATTGCAATCTAGTGTCTCGGAAAAATAAATATTTCAATTAGAGAAATGACTCATTAAGTTGTTCCACCATGATGTATTTAATTTTATTTATTTGTGTTTCATGCTGTTTAATTTAATCTTATAATCATGGAGCGTTTTTGGCCTTGTTTGGCCAATTTGCAAACACCCTCGAGCATTCGCTGGCCAAAATGTGGTCAATTTGAAGAGTTATTTTTAAACATTTATTTCAAAAGTTCCCGCGCGTTGCGCACTTCGATTAATCACAAAGATAACTTAATTTTGATTTTTTTAATAAGCGATGTCTCTCATCTTTTCAGAATTATTCGTTATTGACATTATGTGAACCGAAATCATTTAAAGATTTTTTCATACAAATTATTGAACATGTTTATTACAAATTACAAAATGCATTTTAAATTTAAATCTATATCTGTGATTATCGATTTGGTTGTACACCGCGTATAGAAGTCATAATATTTAATATTCGCTAAAAAAGTACCACGTACGCCAATTTTCAAGAAAAATAAATCGCGGAATTCATGGGTTTATAAAATTAACGCTTTTATCGACTAGTGGCTGAGTGAGCATCGCGTTTAGGTCCCACCCAGGCGTCGCGTGTTCGATTCCTCTGCTGGCTAAGTCCTTCTTCACGATACAATCAACATTTTCCGCTTACTGTGGTGATAGTAAGAGGCATGCATTGTTGGATTATTTTTAACGGGGAATATTTGTATTTCTTTTAAATAAAAAAAAATAAATATAATGAATTCTAAAAGTTTGGGATAAATGGTTAAATATACATTCAAAGGCTTCCTAACACTATAGGCAGTTTATGAGTCCCCATATTAAAATTCGAAGGTTTACATTTTTTTAATAAGGGCGGGAAATTTTTTTAAATCGGACGCTCAGAAATCGAGTATTACAATTATTAATGTGGATTCGTTCAGCAAGAAATGCATAGGTGTCGGTATTAAAATAATTGGATTCGCAATACCACAAATAGGCGATTAATTTGTCAACCAAAACGATTAATTTTATAATTGCATGATGCAATTTACGATATGATTGCTTACACCTTTAAAAATAAATCTAAACAACTGTTAATAGCATTATACAATTAAGATCAATGCCAGAATTTAAAACACAACGAAAAAAATTGTGAAGCACTAATAGACTTAGAAAAAGACATTAATTTCCTAATTTCAGCAATAAATCTTTCTTACATATTCAAAGAAGTTTAAATTTCCAAATTACATCAGAACATTTAGTCAAGTATCTTGAAACACGAATAAATTAAAAACGATCAAAATAAATTTAATTTACTGAGACGAGAAAAGAAAAAACAATATCTGTTATTTATAATTTTTATTTATTTACAATTTAACATGACCTATATTATATTTATCATGGCCTCTGTGGTCGAGGGGCAGTTCGTGAGGGTTCAAATCCCGGCATGCGTAAAAAAGTAATTTGATGGATTTTGTATTTTTATTATAATAATTTTATTTTTTTAAAGAAAGACGAACATTCCCGGGTTACGAATAACCCGACAATATTTGAAAATCTCCTACTACCACCATAGTAATCCGAAAATGTTGCTTGTGTCGTGATGGAGGACTTAGCCAGCCGCGATGCCCCCTCAACCACTGACCAGTTGATTTTTTAAATAATATACCGTATATTCGCGACATGTTGCAGATTGGAAGACACTCTCAATGTAATACCTACAATATACGCCTTTTTTTTAGCCTGATTCCAATTAGAGACCAAAGTCAACTTTTTTCGCTTTACGCGACCGTAATTTTCATCTCTATTTTCATATCTACGATTTCAGTTGGCATCACAGCAAACTGCATGGCATGGTCATGTGTTGTTTGCAGTGATAACAATTGAAATCGTAGACATGAAAAATAGAGATGAAAAAAGCGATCGCGTAAAGTAAAAAATGTTGACTTTGGCCTCCGAGTGGAATCGGGCTGAAAAGAGATGTCGTGTTTACCGTAGGCTTAAGACCACCATTCAGAATGGAAAAAATGCTAGAAATGGCTTTAGCCGTATTTGGTGAATAGTTAGGAATAGCGAGGTACTTCCCCAATTTTATTTCCCCGTTTCCTTCTACTTCCCACTTCAGCCTCACAACATTCCCCAATAATTGGGGATGCCATAGTCTTACCGACTCCAAGCGGTTACGAGTAGTTGGGACTCTTATGCGGTATTCACATAAAAAAATAAAAAAATAAACCAAAGAAACACTTACTCCTATTAGATATTTGCTATTCCTAATAGATATTTTACCTATTATTTTTTTAATTTATAAACTAACGTTTAGACAAGATTTTTATGCATAGCACAAAGGGTAACAATTATTATAAGCAATAATTGTCAGCCCAATTACATGATTTATAGTTATTTATCGTCGCCTCCTTCAGAACAGTCGGTGGCGCATGCCCAGAGCGTTGGACTCCGGTCCCTCCGGCTCGCGTTCGGTCCCGACGGAGTCCGAATACTTTTTGGGATTTAAATAAATATAAAATTAATTGCATTTTTTTTAAAACCTCTTTATTAATCGAATAGTACATAATTTATATTATATAGCATGTATTATACATGTGTACGTTTAGAAAGCATTGAATATAATTACGAAATAAAAATGAAAACAAACATTTTTGTTACTCATGTAGCTCATGTTAAAACTCCTCAGCGCACGATGGAAAAAAAGTGTACACAACCAACACCAGATTGGACAAAAATATATTTTCATAAAGTAGAGAGTATCGATTTAACAAATTTAACAAGTTTAAGTATTTCCCCAATAAATGCAGACATAATTTGTCTCGACGCCACCTAGCGAGGGATTTAACACTAACAATGTCTCTCTCGCAAAAATAAAGTTGGTTGTTTTCAGGTGGAAAAAATATAATAAGCAGTAATTGTTGAATGAAACACTAGTATATATGCTACGTAACGACGGGCTCGAACCGCCTGATTACGAACTTATAACAAATTAATAATAAATAACACCACAATGTTCAAGACTCAACAACAATGGTTCAATTTAAATACTTACCAAAACCAAATTATAATACAAACCTCGGCTAGCTCCTCCCAGGGATATTGTGTTCTCAATTCGATCGGATTTGATTCAAAACGATCGTCGCTTCATTTATTGAATAAAGATAGGGTTTAATAAATTAGAAGATCTCTTGTCGCTTTTAAATAATTTGTGAATTTATTAATGACTCGACGCTTCTAGGAAAAGCTTTTAATCTCTTTGTGAACTCAAGGTTAATGATTCTAAAATATAATAAAAGGGTTGAATGATAACACATGATAATATAAGTTGTACGTACGTTACCCCGTCTCGGGTTTCATCTGGGCAGAGAACTTCGTCCGGAAACACCACTGAGTTGATTTAGATATATAAAATTTAACTATATTTTAAATTACGTGTTCCAACAAACGTTGGAACAAAAAGGATCTAGGCGGCCCCGGCCAAAATGCGAAAGACCGACCCATAGCGCAGTTAAAACCAGAAGAAGCTCGCCAGGGCTCTCGACGCCGTGCAAGGGTCCTCGGGCCCCTCCCCCACCAAAATACGGGCCAATCAAAACGTCTAGACAATGTTGCCAATTTTTGACAACTAATATTAAATATTTAGTACCTGATGACGGAAATAATCATATAGGGGTGTTAAGTTAAAATTCAAGAAAGCACTTCATGACATATATTGAATTATTTGGCGGGTATTTGATAAGCCCCCATAGCTCAGTGGTCAGAGCATCCGACCGGCAATCAGAAGGACACGGGTTCAAGTCCCGTTGGCGGCAAGTATCTTTTCTCGGAAGATTTTTCAATGTAAATGAGTGTTTCAGGCTGACAATTATTGCTTGTAATAGATATTTTACCTTTTGATTTAAAAAATATGTTCAGTTGGTTAAGTATTTAGGCCTCAAATCCAAAATTAAGTGTTGTAAGGAAAAGGCCATGCGGGCGTTCCTCTTACTGAATTTATTAAAATCTCTTCTGTCGTCTGTGATAACATAATAAATTCGAACACGAAATATTGTGGATATTATAAATCGTGATTTATTTTTTTTTTAGGTTTGGTCTTGAACGGCCGTATTTTATTCCGTCATCGAGCCCGTGCGACTATTAGCAAAATTGATTTACTTGTACCATTAATACTTTGTGATTTTTTGTAGATTTTCGCTCGTGTTCGGATCTTGGCGAGTACAAAATATATTGCCATTTTAGTGTTACATGAAAAATAGAATTTCTATTGCGGATATATAATATTATTAGATTTTTTTTTTTTTTTATTATAGTGACTATATAAAAAATTTTACATACAAAATGCAATGTGAAATTAAGTACAAAATATTGTATTTCTTAGTCCTCCTCACTAGGGGGTCCTGTGCCGAGGCGGACTAATGTTATTTAAATATAGTTCATTTGTCTTCTATGTCGTTTTTAGCGTCTTCGCTAGGGTTTTCTCATTGACCTCTTTAAGCCATATTTTTATTCTTGATTTGTATCAATTGGATTTTTTATTAGTTTTATGTCTTGGGGGAGGATGTTATGGAGTTTTGTTGCAAAGTATGTATAGTTTCTTTGTCCAAATGTGGTTTTATAACTTGGAATATTTTTTATATCATTTTTATTCGATCTAGTGTTATGCATACACGGTCTAGTAGAGGAGTCATTATTTTTGAAGAGCTTCAATAATATATTTTTGGAATATATTTGTTGTACATTTGGTACGTCAAAGTTATTGATATATAGACATTTTTGATTTCGCTGAACGCAGTGTGGCATGTTACGTAATAGGAAATTTAAATGAACTACCTTCCATTATGTAATCTATTCTTTTCTTATTTCATAAACAAACAAACAAAACAAACAAACAAACAAACAAACAAAACAAACAAACAAACATACCAATGCACTCAGAAAAAACATTCATGTAATGTGTAAGTTCCTGAATATTTTACTATTATTTTTAATTTATAAACTAATGTTTAAGAAAAGATTTTTATGCATAGCACAAAGGGTAACAATTATTATAAGCAATAATTGTCAGCCTGAAACACTCATTTACATTGAAAAATCTTCCGAGAAAAGATACTTGCCGCCAACGGGACTTGAACCTGTGTCCTTCTGATTGCCGGTCGGATATAATCGGATGCTCTCTATGGCGGCTTATCTAATACCCGCCAAATATACACCAGTATATATTGAATTATTTGGCGGGTATTAGATAAGCCGCCATAGCTCAGTGGTCAGAGCATCCGACCGGCAATCAGAAGGACACGGGTTCAAGTCCCGTTGGCGGCAAGTATCTTTTCTCGGAAGATTTTTCAATGTAAACGAGTGTTTTAGGCTGACAATTATTGCTTATAATAATTGTTATTTTACTATTGTTAAATTGTCTATTGTTAATCTTTGAATCCTTTTTATGTTTACAAACAAATATATAAATTTAAATGCCGTGAAATGTTTCGTTTTTAAATTAATTAATTAATTGTATTGAAGGTTGAATCAACTTGTTTCATGCCGGAAATCCAACGGCTAAATTTCTTAATCAAATTTGGATTTGAATTTCCGCTGACAGACTAGAATTCCTATGCAATGCAAAAAAAATACAACTATTAGTAACAAAAATAAATTTCAAATTTACAGCTCTTTGTATATTTGGCGCAGACTACGCCAATCGAAGAATTCGATCATCATCGCCATGATTGCCTGGATGGAGTCCCCTTTGATGGCCCTCTGGGGACGGGAGACGGTGAAATACCCTCCGTAAACGGCTGGTTGCATTCATTTTAGTGATTAATATTTTTTTCAGTTTCATAACTCATGTTTTTCATGCCTATAATTTTTTATTTTATTTATGTGTTGTTATTTACTTTTTACATCATTTTAATATTTATCTTTCTTTTCATATTTCGTAATATGGAATTTATTGCATTGCACCCTGCATACATTCTGGAGTAAACTATTTTGGCTTCACATTTTATGTCCGGGTTAAATCTTCCCCACAGGAAAAACTAAACCCTTTCACACACTGTTCCACGAATGATCATCTAGTCAATTAAAGCTGTGTAAGTATAATAAATACAAAACAATACAAGAACAACATGTCATCCTACCAGAGACCAAATGGGAAAATAATTCACCGACTCAAGATATTTTCATATCCGAGAAACTCCTAATTGGACTTATAAATCCTACTGATCCCTCAATATAAATATTTAAAAAATCTTTTGTAATCCTACATGTATTTAAAATGACTGATATATTTATTATTATTATTATCATCCCCTAGCAAACAGGGGGTTAATAAGATTTGCATAGTTAACACAATATGTGGCGTATAGGATTATGAATGTAGTTTCAAAGTTCTTCAAAAGATGTCGTCAGATTCTAGATCCGTGGTCGTCAAACTGTGACCCGCGGGCCGCATGCGGCCTGCAAATTTCTGGCGTTTTCCTTTTAAATATGTTATTTTTTCATGTACAATATTATACTATCCGTTTTTTTTGCGGCCCGCACAAATATCTGCCGTTTTCTTTTTAAATATATATTTTTTCATGCACAATAATACTATCCGTTTTTTTGCGGCCCGCACAAATATCGGTGTTTTCTTATAAAATATATTCTATTTCATGTACAAATTATACTATCCGTTTTGCGACCGGTACAAATATCTTCCGCTTACTTTTTAAATATATTTCTTTATGTACAATTATATTATCCGTTTTTTTTCAAATATTTTGTGTTCGTATACCGATGTGGTTTTAAAAAGTTGATTTTAATTGATTGACATTTGATTTTAAATCGCCCAGTTGGTTTTTGTGTACGTCATAGGTTCTAAACGTGGGCGATAATGCCCCCTTGTGGTCGTTTGAGACTTTCAGGGGGGCAGTAGAAGACCCAGAGAAAATTAGAGGGCGTAGAGATGGCACAGTGAAGGTTAAGGTAGGTAAAAAAATGATCTAAAAAAGACCAAAAAACACGCTTATCATGCACTAATAAAGCAAAGTAAACTTAAAATTGGTTAATTTTTTGTTTTTGTATGTATTGTAATAATTTTTATCACGTGCAATTTTATCAAATTTAGACATTTCAATTGTTCGGGAAGTGGATGAAAATTGAACTGAAAGATTCCTTTACAGATCTACACATTTTTTTAAAATATATTATTATTACGATTAAAAAAAAATTGTGCAGATCTGTAATTGAATCTTATTATGATTTTTCGTGTATTATTATATTATTTTATTACTACAAGAAGGAAGGAAGTAGCAACCGGTAGTTAAATACAAAAGAATTGCTTTTTTAACTTGCTAAAGAAAAAGGTACAACACCCCCCCCCCCCCCTCCCGAAATCATAAGTGTGCGGCCCGCGGTGATACCTCACATTGGCCTATGTGGCCCTTGACCAGAAAAGTGTGACGACCACTGCTCTAGGTAGTTATATCTAGTTTTGAGGTGTACCAACAGATGTCAGTAAAGAAGTACCTTAGTAATGTAGCAACAACTGTCACCGTTCATGTCTAATACCCGAACGGTTACAGAAATAGCCATGATAAATTGATATACAATTGATATATCAATTTGGGAGGTGGGTATGGGTACCGTCGCCCCGGGAACCATTTATTGGATAACCAAGACCCCTGCCATAGGTCACCCCAAATGGTTCGCTACGTTTGGTGACTTTGCATGGGTGCCCGGGTTCAACGGGTGAGGTTTGTCTAAGTCTTAGCAGCGAATGCGTATGCCCACCTACTGCGTGGCAGGCCGGATCGGGAGAGACTGTTTGTTGTAGACCTGAACTAGACCTCTCCTGCTAGAGTCTCTCGATCCATCGCCTTGCACTGCAGTGGGAGGAATGGATCAATACGTCTCTCACTCCTGGACACATTGACCCTCAGATTCCTACCCACCCCTCACACCTTTTTCCTTCTCAGAACTTTCTCTCCTTCCTTTCCTTGAAAATACAGCATCCCTAAAGATGACATAGCCCTTGAAAGATTTTTTTGCCTCAGGGCCTCTTGTGTGGAGCTAATGTAAAAAAACATTTAGGTATAATAAAATGTACTGCATCGACATTGACACCTTCAGGGTAGAGTTCTCTTGCCTCAGAATTACACAGAGCATCAATTAGATCAGACGTTTTGTTCAGTTAAATATTCATTGTAAACCACACTACAATGTAAATAAAGTAACTTGTAATTTCAACGAACCACGAGCTTTATTGAAGATTTCCGAACAAAATGTCACTGGGATTGAAGGAAAGTACACAATAATATTATAATGTCAATTTTTATATTTGCTTTTACCAATGCTGATTTCTGTTTAAACATTGACTGATTAAATGAGGTTTTAGTGTCCAAAATTTGTGGCGTCTCACGGCCACACGACACTCTCAATCCAGGTAATGTAGGGGGCAACTCGTGTGATCAGGTGCTCCTCTTTCATACTGCTGCTGAATACCCCCAAGACAGTCTGAGTGCAGGCCACTACAGCTCCGTTGTACACCTGTATAGGTGCACCGTAAATGCTCTGTTGGCAGAAAGAAATAAAACTATATTTTAATACAGATAATCTATTGTACGTGGAAGATTACATATATTAAATAGAGTAGTCAGTTCATATAGACGGCAAATCGATACCAGACATGACATCGACACCACCAAATGATTCATCTGATTTCTAATAAAGTAAAACACCAGAAGTTAAGATGAAGCCATCAGAAATAATGCAAAATCATACAAAATTATGTGACTTTCATTTGAAAATTTGATCGCTTAGAAATATTATTGATATTTCAATTAAATACTGCAAGTAGAACACATCTTGGAAATAGTCGAGTAATTTTTAAGTCATTTTGTAAGTCTGAAAAAAAATAATGTATCAGGCCGATAAATTTTTTTTTTTTTTTTTTTACCTTAACTCCACACAGGAGGCCCTGAGGAAAATAATTTCCCTCAGGGCCTATGTCATCTGGGATGCTCTATGGAGGGTCTTTTTGAGGAGAGGAAGGAATGAACATTGGTCTTGAAGAGACCCATGTTGTAGGAAGGAGGAAACACAAAGGCCGGCAAATCATTCCACAGCCGAGCTGTTGAACACAAGAACGAGTCGAAGAAACGACCCGTTCTCATGTGACAAATGTCAACTGTGTACAAATGTTGGGCACGCGTTTGGCGTGTTTCCCGACTATGCACCGGTGCCGAAGGGATCAATGATGCTAGTTCCTCGGAGCATCTGCCATTGTAATACCGGTAGAACAAGGATAGCATTCCCACCTGACGCCTGTGCTCTAAAGATTGCAATCCGTCTGTTAAGATGGGAGAATCTATGAAAAATACTTTCAAGTGCCAAAATCTTCTACTAATGAATCCATTTTCGGATTAAATTTCATTGTGTAATGTGCCAAATTAAGTTCTTTACAAAATATTCAGAAAAAATTATGTGTGCCTGAATTTCACAAAAAAACCAAAATAATGCGATGTTGTCTTCGGCAATCAAAATCGTGGGCGTTCAACGAATTTAAATTTGAGAACTAAACCTTACGCCATCCGCATAAGGACTAAATGCACATTTAGTATTAGTTACCGCCCCAACACAAGGATGTGTGGACGTCTCTGGACTCCACGTCGCGTTGTTCCGTGCAATCGATTTTGAATTTCTTTGTTATTATAATATCAATTGGTAAAAAATTGGTTAATGTTTTTTTACGGTCCTTTACGAAATCAACCAGACTTGATATATGAAAATATAGTATGAAAAACAACTCTCAAATACCTACTCCAACGTTTTCAAAAACTTCTTCTCAAGTATTTGTAAATCCCTCAGACCTCCTACTGAGAGTTCATATATGAGTAAAGTATGTAATTAGGATAATGTAAGCATTGGGTAAACATATTATACCTATACATATCATAAAAATATGGTGACCGGACAACTAAGAATGAAACCAACTCAGAAGCACCTCAGAAAGTTCATTAAGAGTGATGATAAAAAAATATTAAAAAATTGGTTAAATAGGTTGAGTTAGGTTAGGTTTACCGGGTATCGTAAAATTATTTTTTCATAGCTTTTAATGACCTTTCTGAGGTGTTTCTTAGTTGGTTTTATTCTGAGTTGGCATGGAACCAAAAAAATATACCTTTAAATCGTCACCACTAGTCCGACGAATACAGAATTGAGTGAATTCATCCACCCCGTCTGGAAGAATGGTGTCTAATCCGCTGTATAGGTTGGCGCACTCTTCTTGTGAAATAAACTCGACATCCCTCTGCAAGAGAATAGAAAACTATTTGGTTAGATAAGCATACGTACTATCATCACGACTGAGGTTTAGCCTTCTCTATAAAAGATCTCCATCAGTTTTCTTCGTAGTCTTGCACACAGTCTGTTCAATTGTCTGGAAGTTCCAAATGTTGCTCTATTGAGGTACCCACTTGCATGTTATTTTCTGTTATAGATATTAATCTGTTATTATTATCCGATCTTCGCAATCTTTGGAACCTATGTAGAGCATATATGTTGTAATTATTTTTCACGCTTTATTAGATTGTCGATTCTGTAGGTTAGTTTATTTGAATATGTTTGATAAAGACATTTAAAATCTATTAATATAATTGGTGCGTTTTGAAAAAGACAGTTATAAAATTCTCAATAACCAAAATCTTCCTCAACATCGATTGTAAAAATTAAAATAATAATAAAATAAAATACTTTTTTGTTTAAAACCACGAGATTTATTAATTAAAATTTTTTATTAATTTATTACTTAAGTATTAATTTCGCTTTATTTAATTAATACAGTATTAATTTGTACTCTGAAGATGCTTAAGTAAAGCGAAACCGGTCGGTTCATAAATCAATAAATTATTAATTTATTAAATATGTCAAACCACAAAGTGATTGCTTTCTACAATAATCTAAAATAATAATAATGGTAAAATGAAACAATGCAACTTTGTATAAACCACTTATAAAATGTGCAAATCCGACCGGTTTCGGAACAAACGTTCCTTCGTCAGGGAAAGCTTATACTAATTTTTCCTGACGAAGGAACGTTTGTTCCGAAACCGGTCGAATTTGCACTTTTTATAAGTGGTTTATACAAAGTTGCATTGTTTCATTTTATTATAATGGATAACCACAAAGTAATAGCTACATTCAAAAATATAATAATAATGGATCTATATTGGGTCCTTGGGGGAAACCTGAAATATGAAAATATCTTTCGATTGGTACATGGTATTTGTATCAAAATAACGTCGATTAGTGGCTCAAATGTTCTAAAACGTCGACTGCCCGATAAGTTCATCATCATTGCACAGCGGACAATCAAAATTTTCTGCTTCAGTGTTGGTAGTACGAAGAATTCAAACACTTTCCGTTTATTCATGACCTGAGAATTTTAAATTTTCTTTTCGAAAAGAAAGAATGTATTGTTTAATCAAAGGATTATACTATAGTCTCAGATAATAAATTTCAAAAAAATTATGTATAATTATTTAAGCATTGCTTACGCTCCAGAAGCCAGTATTTCCTACAATGTCCTTCAGTTTCTCTTCAGGCAATACGTTGCCCGTGTGGAGACAGGCGGGCAATATGAGTTTGGAGAAAGGCACACTGAAATTTAAGAAACAGAATTTTTTACACACAATTTACATAAAAAAACGTGTTGTTCAATAAATATAAGTACAACATAAACAAAGATATCGAGACGAAGACCTCATATTTCTGTAAAAATCGTTACCTTTTATCTAGTTCTAGGAGTGCAATATCATTGTATATCGATGAACCAGTAGGCTGTTTATACTTCGGGTGAAGAACACGGTTTACGATTTTATAGATGGTTCCACCTTGGTCCAGCCCTCCAACCATTGCAAATTCCTGTTCATCACTGCAAAAATATATATTCATTCATGGGTACAAGAAGATATTAAATGTTGACAGTAACAGTACAAGGAAAATAAGAAAAAAAATGAAAAAAAAAGTAATATTTATGGATTCTACTCCTGAAGGGTTTGCACGGCGCATCGACAGCTTAGCAGAATCAGTATGATAAACAAAGCTGTTAATACAACGCATTATCTAATGTCCTAAAACTACCAGAATCAAACAAAAAAATATTGGCAAAGGCTCTAAAAGGATATTTTCTCAGCAACTTTATTAACCAGTGACGAATTTATCTGTCTTCCTTTGTAACTCTTGCATATTCTTCAATTACCTGTATCAAGTGTGTCTAGTCCATTTAAAAATCTATGCATTGTTCATTGATTTCCGTGTTCTTATGTAAAAATAATTTTCCTTTAGATGTATAATGTTGTCCTTCCCGAAATGAGTTTTATTAAACTCATTGGGAGTAATGTATTATAAATTTTATGTAATAATTTTGTAATATATTATCTCTAATAAATAAATAAATAAATGTTAGACAAAAGTCGCTAACCACAATCCGTTATAATCCTGAATAGCAGACCTTATATTATTTCATGTTATTTACGTTTAATAGAGAAATCTACTCCGTTCATAATAAGGACAGTATTTTGGATTGGATTAAATTATATTATTTTCTAGGGAGCGGACAGTTTCTGTAAATTTGGCAGCTATTGTCGATTAGAACAAATACTGTAATATCAATGCAGACTACAGGAGCACCAGCGAAGTTTCGACTAATGACCTATTTTGTAGACATTATAGCATTTACCTTCGCCATGTAGACAATTATAAAAAGGCTATGCTAACCCCGGAAGCTTAAACTATTTTGGTTTCTCATTAATCGGACCTTTTGAAGGATATAGTTTTGAAAAAAATAACATACCAAAGTTAAACTTACTTAGCTATCGACGCACTGGTCAATACCCATTTGTCGCTTATAAGTGTGCCCACGTGGACAAACGACCATGCCTTTTCAGAAACATCATCTTTGTGTTGCATACTCAATAGGACCTGAAAACAAATATAAACACATCAAGCACATTAATTAACTGACTACAGAAAAAAAAAAACAAATTTATATCCTATAGAGGAACAGGTAAAACTAATAGGTGCCCACGTTTAAAAAATCCTAAATGCGTCCAACTGGCTATGACATCATTCTGACAAATGAAACGCTACTGACTGCAAAGACAGCTATGTTTTTTTTAATGAAAATAAGGATATAAAATTCGCAGTAAACCTTGCCATGAAATTTGAAACTGGAAAAAAAATAAGGAAGGCTACTATTCAAAGCTGGACGCAGGAAGACTCAAAGTAAAATGTATAAAATGCTGTGAGTGAGTGAGAAACAACCATCTCATCTAAAATCCCACTGAGAGACAACCTGGCTCCTCACTGCTTCGCAGACCCTGATCTTCCCTCAAAGTACTTTGATAGCCGTCACGCCGACATGATTCACAGATAAGGCCAATAGTTGACGATACGGTTAACGACTGTGT
This sequence comes from Limnephilus rhombicus, assembly GCA_929108145.2. Taxonomy (NCBI): domain Eukaryota; kingdom Metazoa; phylum Arthropoda; class Insecta; order Trichoptera; family Limnephilidae; genus Limnephilus; species Limnephilus rhombicus. The sequence goes on along the minus strand of OV815291.1, from coordinate 41,938,962 downwards.
GCGAAATTGGCAAGGTTCACTGGGCAACTCCTTAGGGTTAAGACTGGTTCATAGACTTAGATGTCCGCTTCTGACCCCACCATTTAAGAGAAAGAAAATTTTAAGATGGGACTCACCAGATGCGGATATTCCCCCTCGACCACGAGCGTGGCTTCACCAGTCCCGTTGTGGTCCGGCAGCTGAGGGCAGGCGTTAATTCGCGATATCTTGCCGTCCATAACCGTGCACGGATAGGCCAACCCGGCAATACTGGCGCAGTAGTCCCACGCTTTGTAGCCTGTCAAAGGGATGTTGACCAGACCGGGCAGCAGCGGTGGACAGTCCTCGCTCTCGCAACACACGGATCCGTCTGCTTTGTAGCTGGGACACGCCTGGAAATACAGAACAATTTTTTAAAATTAATAATAAATACTGCAAGCAAGCAAACATACTTTATTTTTTATATACAGATGGTGTATTTATACCGTGGATAATAAAAAATATATAGTCTGGTTTACTTGTGGCAGGATTCCTTTGCAGCTTTCTCCCTTGGCAAAGATGCAGTCCTTGAAGTTAGTGCACATCCCAATCTCCCCTGAAGTCCTCAAGATGCAGCCTTCTCCTTTGAATAAAACAACAAAATCAGTTCAAATATCGTTGGGCGTAACGTCGCTCTTCTCCCCAATTTCCTAAGAATTAAGATACATTTTAGATTTTTATGTCATTACCGCACAAGTTAACACGTTTTGCAAGCTACTCTACCTTCTTAGCACTATGACATCTATGGCTTGACCTTTCAATTATAAATATCATCTGAACTTGAGCTCACTGAATAAATAAATGCAAATTAAAAAAATAAAAATGTCAAATCAAGTTTGGAAACAACGGGAGTTTTCATAGCAATTAAAAAATCTAAAAAAATTAATACGAATAATACAAGTAGTGAGTGATTATTTTTTAAGAACGCCAAAAACGTCGAAGATAACGCCAATCCATGTTCAGATTTATTTAATTTAAGCGATTAAAAAAACACCGGAAGAGATAATTATATCAGTTGTAGTAAAATCCACATACTGTACAATCAAACCAGATCGGATAAAGATAATTCAATTATAAAGAATTAGACTTTAAAAAAATTTATATTATAATATATTTTTTTAAGTTCTGCAAGTATTTTAGTTTTCATTATAATGACAGCTGTTTCGCTTACAACGCCATTTTGAAACCGTCCTAGAAAATGGCTCTGTAAGCCAAAATAGTTATTACAATAATAAAAAAATTAAAAAAAACAAAATACTTGCTCAATATAAAACATATTTTAAATTAAATTTTTAAAAAATAAAGGAATTCTTTGAATTAAACACAAAAACAATTAATAACAATTTTGACATTGAAAATCATTCGATGTTCCGTTCATCCATAACGTAGCGATAGCAAAAAGATAACACTACACATCAAGATTTGATTGACATGTATGCATTCAAAAATTAAGAATTTTCAGTGAGTGTACAAAAATAGTAGATTGAATATTTTCCTCTGAAACTCGTTTTTAATTTTGAAAATAGCAATGGACCCACGTTGGTACCTTGGGGATACCCGGAAGTGATTGGTATAGGCCACGGACATATGAATATATCTGGACCTGCCCTAAGTGATAAAAACGTATTATTTCCCCCTCCCCATGGAGCCAGCTGGAGCTCCTCCTTGGAGCCAGCTCGCTCCATGGGGAGGGGAGAGAGCCTCGCTTGAATCTAAAATATGTGACGTCATCATTCTTGTCCTGAACAGCGCGGAAGTAACATCCATACATTTTACGAAATAACACGCAAAAAAGGGTAGCTTGTGCTATACATTATACCCACATATTATATGGACATAGCGAATGTGGGCGGTTCTCCAGTGTGCATTTTTCAAATTATGAAACATTTTTAAAAGTGTCTTAACTAAACACGGCAACAAAATATAGCTATGTGAATTAGGGCGAATCCTTTCAGGGCGAGCATTTGGCCTTAGCAAATATGTTATTAACGTGGCAAGCAATTCATGTCAAAAGGTCTATTAATTCAAAGCAGATTTTGCTTTTAAGAACTAAATGGTGAAATTATAATGCGAGATGCTTATATACTGTCAGATTGATTTTTTAACGAATCACAGTCATTTTTCCTCTCTTCGCCCCCCATAGTTTGGTTTTACCCCTCATCTGTATCTTCTAGTCTATTGAATTCTGATGTCTATGGTATAGGCTGATTTTAATCCGCTGAAGATTGACTGTCATTTTCAATAAGAAAATTAATAAATTACGGTATTTCCAAATTACGGTATTTCTGAAATACATTCATTCCCAATATAAATACAACTAAAGTATTAAAGTCATTTTCTCCCTTTATAAAGCGCCTGTAAGGTGATATTTAAAGAAATATCCCACCCTTCTCAACAAAACCCAATGAGAGATGCATTGACTAGATAGACTAACTCTATTCATAATTTAAAAATTCATATAATAATAATATAATGCATTACCATTTGAACTTTCAGCTGTCACACAACCAATTGTAACCACAAAAAACAAAAAACCATATTTGGACACCATTTTTAGTTTTAACACAAAACCACTACTCACAAATTGGCTAACTAATTTGAAATGCAGTTTTGATATAAATAAATTTTTACATTACCGTAGGTAATTATATTTATATCGAATAAAATTATTTTTAACCCCAGAATACTAATCTCATTGTTTCGACTAACACTGTGAATTTTACGCTGTATCTCTTTAACGAAAAAGCCAATCGTGCTAGTTCTCAGTGCCAACTTCTAACAGGGAGTGATCACGTCACAGGGGGTTAGTATCGCCATTTTCTATGCACGACATCCTGTTTAGTCCAGTCTGCGGAGAAGATAAAGTACGTAAATGGGTTAATTGTACCAAAAATTAATCAATTGTATGTTTTATTAGTGAATAAATATTTTAATCTTAGTTTCAGGGAATAGAAAATTAAAGCAACATGGTTACGGCGCCGCATCCCGACTCAAAAAGAAGAAGATGGATAGATATGTAATTAAGAATGTTGGAGAGAGTGCGCTAATATTTAACGCGATAAAATTGAAGAGAAAATTGTGAAAATGTTTAATAAAACACGACTCGTTTCAAATAGAGCAAAAATATCGTGGGAAATATCTAAAATAGCATTTAGAAATACTGTGATTTTTTCTTAAAAGTAACTTCTAAAATAAGTGAAATAAATGTGTTTATAATAACTTTTGGCGATTTTTTCTATCGAGTGAATTTCATATAACGAGTCCAGATATATTATCTTCAAAATTAACATATCACTCAAAATTAACATATCACACACTCGTCACACACCACCACTAAACCAGCCGATATACACCAGCACAAAACACGATCACAAAATCAAATACACCTATCGTCATCTACACACACAACTAAATTTGGAATTAACTACTTACAATACATCGCACACACGCAATACAACGCATTACCTAATGTCCTAAAACTACCAGAATCAAACAAAAAAATATTGGCAAAGGCTCTAAAAGGATATTTTCTCAGCAACTTTTTTAACCAGTGACGAATTTATCTGTCTTCCTTTGTAACTCTTGTATATTCTTCAATTACCTGTATCAAGTGTGTCTAGTCCATTTAAAAATCTATGTATTGTTCATTGATTTCCGTGTTCTTATGTAAAAATAATTTTCCTTTAGATGTATAATGTTGTCCTTCCCGAAATGAGTTTTATTAAACTCATTGGGAGTAATGTATTATAAATTTTATGTAATAATTTTGTAATATATTATCTATAATAAATAAATAAAAAAAAAATAAAAAAATATTTTTTAAGAGCTTAAAAACTTCAAATGTTGAAGGGAGATATGTAAGAAATCGGTAGAAATTCGGGTGGCGGTGGCTTAAACACAACAAACAAGTTTTTTTTTTCTATATTGTAATAACATACACATTTGTAAACTTCGTAAACCAAATAAAACATTTTGTAAGGATTAATAGGAGTGTTAGTCAAATTGACAAATGTTTTGTCTTCCAGGGTTAACGCATAGTGTTGACGGTAGAGAATGATTTATCAGTTAACCTTCTGATAATAAACGCAATCAATCATTTGGAACTGACTAAATATGTTATCTTTAGGGAAAGCCTATAATCCGATTTTTCTTACTAATCGGTTTTCACAAAATCTCGGCGACAAACGTATACGCGAGAAATCACGCCACTGCAGTCTTTTAATGGATAATGTATTTTTAGCACAAATTCTAAGATATAGGCAGTTTTTATTTTTATTATTTTTTTTTATAACAATCATAAAGGTACTTAAATTAACATGATAATATATATTTCATATTATAAACTAGATATATTTACCTTTACGAGAGTTAAAAACTCGTGTGTAAATTGAAAATATTATAACACTCAAAGTTGCCCGTGAAGTGGGTGATTTTTTCAACATATTGACATAAGTCCATCATTTATTTTAGTAGAATTCAAAGATTTACGTTCATTTCGTCTCGTGGATTCTAAGAAAACTGCATACAATTTTCGACCCCCAAGACCCACATTTTGTCTATGAAATTATAGTATGAAAAAGATGCAACAACTGATGAAAAATAACCTTTTAAGATATTTTCAATTTTTAAATTCTTTTTGACCAGAAATGAGAAAGGTAAGCATTTAGAACAATAAATTAAATTAAATCATAGTAAGTGTATATTTTTGTTTGGATCGTAAATAGAACACTGAATATTGTACAGTACGTATATTAAACAACATTTGTATCAGATATTATTTCGGACGTAGATCAGTCAGGTTTTGATGTGTAGAGAGTAGTTACCACAGACCTCCGGAGACGGCGGCGATCTTGGCGTTCAAGTGGGCGGCTTTTGTGATGGCTACCTCGGGGGTGTCTACGACGCGGCCGTCGATTCCGATGGGGGCACCTCCATGGGCCCATGAGTTGAGGGGAGAGGCCCATGAGTTGAGAGGAGAGGCCCATGAGTTGTAGGGAGATACCCAACCAAGTCCAGAGGTCGAAGCTCCGACATTAGCGGCGATGAGGTTGGCTCTGGAGACGGCTACCTCAGCGGGGTTGATGGCGTGTCCGTCGAGGATAGCGGCTCCTTCCAGCCCCCATGCACCCAGAGATGCAGCGCGGGCACCCCACACTCCAGGAGCGGCCCATGCTCCAACACGGCCAGCCCAGTCCTGGCTCTCCAACAGACCTTCTCCCCTCCACTGGCCGTTATTCAGCAGCAGGGGGTTTCCAGACACGAGGGCACCCATACACAGGAAGGTTGCGATGAACTAAAAAGATTAAAAAAATATTTTCAAATGCTAACATAATAATCAACAAAATAGTGTTAGATAATATACGTTATATTTGGAGTTAAACTTACGAATGCATTCATTTTGATTGTGATATGTTAGCCTATTCAGAGGAGAAAACTGCTTGTGCCTGTCAAAGTTTGATTCAGGTTATATATACTCGTTCAGAGCCACAAAGTGGAGGGGTCTTTACGGAACCGGCAAAAGCTCCAAGCTTGCGATTTGCAAGGTTATCTAATTTAGTACCGTTGTTTATCGTTTAATTTTTGTTTACGTTGCGATAAACAAATAAACATTTTTTCATCGTGATCGAACGACTTTACTGTTCGCCATATATTATGTATTTTAAATTATTACTCAGTTGCTTGTTAATGGATTTAGCCGTGTTTTGTAACCAAATCTGAATAGTCAGGTACTTCCCCACCGTCATTTTCCAAATCTCTTTTAGTGTTTAATATATCATATTTGTAAAAAGCAAACTTTGTGGCTCGCCATAATTTACAATAAAAACACATATAAATTTGTTGTAGACCACTTTTATTTTATAAGCACTCTACCGGTTTCAGAAGCACCCTTCCTTCGTCAGGAGAATATTATAACTAAACTATGATGCAGAATGTTGACAGATATACAAATTTTAGGTGTTTGAGTGGGACGTGAGCAAAGGAATGGGGGTAATTGCGGGATTTCCGGAAAGAACAGAGCGGTTAATTGGAAAAATATTTAGAATGGGGCTGAAAGATAAATTAATTTGGTTATTCATTATTATTTAGGGATTTTCTAATTTCTAATGCTTCTAAATTATCTAATTTTTTGCTTTTATTGTTACGGTGAAGAATTTTAACCCCTTTGTCCTTATCAAAATGTAGAAATTAGGTGATTAGCAAACTCTGAAAAATTATTATTATTTAAGCATCTCAAGTGTTTATAAAATAAAAGTGGTCTACAACAAATTTTTATGTGTTTTTATTGTATAATATTTCATTTCTCATGCTTATTTGTTTTTATTCAATTGTTGTGTTGATGTTCATTATTTTTTACCTCATCTTATTAATTGTCTTTCTTTTGTAATTTTAAATTATGGAATTTATTGCATTGCACTTCCCCTGTATACATTCTGGAATAAACTATTATTATATTGGTATAAAGTATTTCGTCTTCGGAAATTGAATTCTTTAAGCAGAAATTCTGACGATAATATAATTGGTCAAAATGGAATCGTTTTGAATATTAATTTTAGTGCGGTGGAAGTCGGTAGTATCAACATTTGGCTGTCATCAGTTCTTTTGTTTTGCTCTTTCAAAAAATATTCTTAAACCAATCTTTTTATTGTGTTTTGGCTGTAAAAAGTTTAGTGTGTTGGAATCTTCTCCCCCCTGATCTTCCAGGAAACACTTCTTGCTGCTCATTTTCAGATATTTATATAATTTTTTTACTTCTGTCACTTTTTATATTAGCTGTAATTTTTTGAATAATGGAGGAGGATTTCCCTCCTGTACCCCTTACAAAGCCCCCAGATCCCCCTCCTGACCCTCCAGATGCAGACATTTCAGATAAAATAGACTTTTCAGAACATTCAAACATTTCAGACAATGAATCTGTCATCCTAACCTCAATTAAAAAAAGAAAATTTAGTCCCCTTTCCCCAAAAAAACATGATTCGCCTTTGTCTTCTCAGTCCCCTCCAGCTCTTCCTCAACCTCCTCCAACAATCTTTTACTCTACTCATTCCCGTGGCCCCTACATTGTATATGCGCAAAAAACTGAACAAGGTAAAACCATCCATCCTCTTGAATTTGGTAAATTTCTTTCAAATAACAAGAACCTTTCGATTAAACCTGGAGGTGTTAAAGCCGAGGGTCGCTTCCGAATCTCTGTTGAATTCCTGTCAGGTTCAGCCGCCAACAACTTTATCAAAAATATATTTATTTCATCAAATTCTAAATTCAAGGCGTACATCCCAACTTTCAATGTCACTCGAATGGGCCTGGTCAGGGGTATCTCGACCGATCTGTCCATTCCAGAAATCCTGTCCTCACTTTCAACCCCCCAACATATCGGCAATCCCATAAAAGCCAGGAGGCTAAATTATAAGGACACCTCTGAAGGCATCGTTTCCTGGAAGCCCTCCCAATCTGTCGTCATCACATTCGAAGGACAATCTCTTCCCTCCCATATTTATTTATTTTTCAACTCCTTACCAGTTGAAATGTACACTTATCCCACCACTCAATGTTACAACTGCTGCCGTTTTGGTCATACCAAAGCTGCATGCAGATCCCCTCCCAGATGTTTCAAATGTGGAGAAAACCACTCGGCTGACCAATGTTCTTCTCTCTCTTCACCTAAATGTTTTAACTGCTTAGGCGCTCATTCCGCCATTAAATCTTCTTGCCCCGAACAATCTCGCCAAAAAAATATAAAAATTTCTATGGCCTCTGAGAACTTGTCTTTTCTGCAGGCTTCTAAATTATTCCCGCCTGTCAAAAAATCATTTTCCGAGGTTTTATCCAGTAACTCTTCATCCAACCCTCTCGCCTCCTCCTCAACATCTTCCCGTTCAACAAAATTCACATACAAAAACCCTATCTCTAAACAGGCTCGTGGATATGATCAGCAACAACACAACTCACTTCTCTTAAATCCCAATGGTTCTCCTCTTTCACACGCCACAAATGGGTGCGCAAACAATTATAATTCATCCTCAACAAACTATCAAAAGCTTTCTGAACAACTCTCCCAAGATAATTCTTCATTTATTCAAACTCTTATTATGCTTCTAATTGACCTAATTTCTTCTCAAACTAATCTACCGTCCAACGCTGCTTCTATTATTTCCACATTAAAATCATTTATTCAAAATGGCTCTTCAAGATGTCAGAATTCTTCAGTGGAATAGCCGCAGTGCTATTTCTAACAAATCAAACCTTCTTAACCTATTAAATTCAAACCTTGTTTCTGTGGCTGCTGTCTCGGAGACATGGTTTACTCCATCCACCCACTTTAATGTGGGAGGGTACTCCTGTCTCCGCGATGATCGCCCGGAAGGTACGGGCGGTGGTGCTGCCCTTTTATTAAAAAATCCCTTCCGTTTTTCCCAATAAATAATATCAAACCCCCCAATGCTGACTTTCAAATGGTTGCAGCTAAAATAAAGGACACTTCCTTTGTTTCTATCTATCTTCCCCCAACATCGCACTTCAATAAACAAGCGTGGTTGCAAATTGTCCGTCAACTAAGCCCTCCTTTCTTTTTATTGGGTGATTTTAATGCCCATTCTCCCGTCTGGGGTTCTGCTTTCTGTGATCGAGACGGTCGAAGTGTGATGGATTTCCTAGATGAATCCAACCTTTTTCTTTTGAATGACGGATCTCCTACTAGAATCTCTCGCCCCAACACAAACCCCAGTGCAGTGGATCTCTCCATATGCTCTATTAATCTGGCACCTCTCTCCTCGTGGGTGGTGTCCCCCGACCCTTGCTCCAGTGATCATTTCCCGATCACTATCACTTATCAAACTTCTTTCCATTCAGACAAGTCCCATATTTCGACAAAGATTAAAACAAAACACACCAAATGGGACGAATTTAACTCACATATGGATAAGTTTATACAAAATTTATCCTATACCGATACATTATCTGTCAAAGATGACTACGATAACTTCAAATCAATGCTCGTAACTGCAATCAATAAATCAAATCCTCCCCCTAAAACCAAATCTCTCAAAAAACTCCCTCCAACTCCCTGGTGGGATGAGGAATGTTCCAAAGTAGTGAGAATTCGGAAAGCTAAATCTCTTTCCTATCGTCACAATATGACTATGGAGAACTATCTCATATACAAAAATGCCGAAGCGAATGCCAAAAGGGTATTGAGGTCAAAAAAAAAATCCGGGTGGTACAACTTCTGCAGTTCAGTATCTCCGAACACTCCAATTTCGGAAGTTTGGTCTATGATTCGAAGATTTCGATCCTCCTTCAGTCCAACATCTCCTCGAGCTTCTCATTCTAAATGGATGGACGAGTTCTTGGACAAAATTGCCCCGCCTTCTGTACCTAACTTAGATGAAATAACTCCAATCCACAACACTCCTATGTCTGATCATTGGCTTGACTTTCCATTCACTTTAATTGAATTAAAAAATTGTTTATCAACAGTCAAGGACTCATCTCCAGGCAGAGATGGTATACCTTATAGCATTATCAAAAATAGTAATGATAATGTTCTAAATCACTTTTTAAGCATCTTAAATAAAATCTTCCAGACTGGCATAATACCTGATGACTGGAGTTCTCAAATAATCATCCCAATTCTAAAATTAAACAAATCACCCAATTCTGGATCCAACTATAGGCCAATTGCTCTTTCATCCACCCTTAGTAAAATTTATGAAAAATTAATTAAAAACCGGTTAGAATTTTTCGTCGAGAGTAATCATCTTCTCTCTCCATCCCAATTTGGATTTAGGAAAAAGAAATCTACACAAGATAACCTTGCCATCATCAGCACTGATATTAGTTTATCCATTTCTAACAAAGAAGTATGTCTTGCAGTCTTTATAGACATAGAAGGCGCCTTTGACAATGTTTCCATCCCAATTCTTAAAAAAAAACTTTTAGGCCTTGGCTTACCCCTCATGTTTGTCCAATCTATTATTAATCTTTTTCTCGATAGGAAAATTTTCATTGAGCTACCAGATGTTACTCCTCAGAGTAGGTCAATTTGGAAGGGTTTACCCCAAGGCGATGTTTTATCCCCCTTACTGTATAATATATACACACACGATATGCATGTCACCATTCCCCCTCAAGTAAAAGTCGTTGAGTTCGCAGATGACATAGCTTTCTTCTTATCATCCAAAATCATTCCATCCGCCGTCAAATATCTTAATGAAGCCATGGATGCCCTTTGCACATGGCTTACTTTAAATGGTCTTGAACTTTCAGTACAAAAGAGTCAGTGTGTTACCTTCTCAAATCGTCATAATAATCCCCCTGTTCAAATTTTATTTAAAAACTCGCCAATCCCCAATGCTTCCGAAGTAAAATTTTTGGGAGTAACATTTGATAGGAAACTTAAATGGTCTTCCCACATTAATAATATAGTTACTAAATGTGAAAAAAATTTAAATATTATCAGATCATTGACTGGCGTTTGGTGGGGTGCTCATCCTATCTGCATTAAGTTGCTCTACAATGCACTTATTCGAAGTCATCTCGACTATGCCTGCCCACTTTTTAGTACTGCATCCAAAAATGCACTCAGTAAATTAGACAAAATTCAATCTAAGTCATTGCGAATAATAACTGGCGCGATGCAATCGTCGCCCATCAATTCCCTTCAAGTAGAATGTTCTGATCCTCTTCTTTATTTAAGGCGTCAATTATTTGCTGACAAATTTGTTCTTAAATGTTTAAATTCTAAAAGTCATCAGATTATTCCCAGAGTCTCGTTGTTCAACGACTCAACACATTCATCTACAATCAGAGCTCGAACTAAACCTCTCCCTGCCATTTGTAAAAATTTTCGCTCTCTCTCAGAGCTTCAAATTATCAAAAATGATATTCTTCCTTTGTACAAATTAAAATATAGTCACGTCACCCTATCCCCAACGATTTTAGAGGGGATCGGCATCCTTAAAAGTCATTCCAATCTCCCAGCCCGTACTGTCAATAATATGTTCAATGACATTATTTCTTCTAAATGGCCCAACTCTTCTCTTTTATTTACTGATGGCTCCAAATCTCCGGACTCTCCTAACTGTGGTATTGGTATTAACGTTTACCACAATAATTCTAATGAAAGAATATTTTATTCAATTTCAAACCAATTTTCAATATTTTCTGCCGAGTGCATTGCGATTATTGAATCTCTCAAATATATAATAAAAAATAATTTTGAACATTCTCTTGTTCTCTCTGACTCTCTCAGTTCCCTCCAAAAACTTAAAACAAGTCCTCTTCTTCATCCTGATGATCACTTTGTATGTCTTATTCGAGTATTGATAACCTCCATTCAAAGCTCTGGAAAAACTGTCACTCTGATTTGGATTCCTGGACATGTTGGCATAGTGGGTAATGATATTGCTGATTCCTTGGCAAAACAAGGAGCGTCTAACCCTACCGTTACCCTCGTAAACCATATACCCCTGTCTGATATTTTTTCCATCATCAAAGATAGATCCCGCAATGTTTGGACAGAGTATTGGAACATTGCTAGTCAATCCAAGGGTGCCCGCTACGCCTCAATACAAAGGACTATCCCATCAAAACCGTGGTTTCAAAAATTCCCCCATTTTTCCAAAAAAGAAATTTCCTTACTTATTCGTATGAGAATCGGACATTGTTCCGTTCCTTCTCACCTTTATAAAATTCATGTGCTTGACTCCCCAGATTGTACGTTCTGTGGTCTAGATGTGGGAACTTTAGATCACATATTTTTTGATTGTCCCTCTCTAAATAAATATCCTCTCTTCTATCAAGCGTTATCAAAAATTGCCTCTCCTCCATTCAACATCTCATCTCTTCTAAGTCTGAACTCTACTCCAATCTTCCATAAAATTCTGAAATTTGCACATTTAAATAAAATTAATATATAAATTCACCTTTCCTTTCTCTGTAATTATAAATGATGGCCTAGAACACCCTTGAAGGGTGAAAGCCAGAAATAATTGAAAAAAAAAAAAGTCGGTAGTATAGATTTTTGTTTAAAATCAACTTCGCTATGTATTCATTTTACATATAAAACTGATTTTTTTCTCTTTATTGTATAATGCTATACTTTTTACTTACCAGCTTTATTTCTATGTACCATGTGTAAAAACTATTTATGTTTTCTTTGTATTCTAAACACACCTGTATGCACTAAAATATAAAAATTTAAATGTATGTAAAAGCCCATAAGGGCGTTAATGATTAATTAATAAATAAATAAATTATTATTTTCTCACAACATACGCCAATTGGGGTTGCCACAGTCTGAGAGGCTCCAGGCGGATGGGAGCATTTGGGACTGTTGTGCGTTATTCACATAAAAAATATAACTAACTAAGCATCATGCCGCTTCGCCAAGGGGTAGGCAAAGAGTACGGACCGCTAACGACTGGATCTTGGCACTCACTATTTGTGTCTCAGTCACATTTGTACGTCGTCGTCGACATGGCCCTACTCAAATATTTGATTCACATGATCGTATGTTTTTAATAGCACCAAAAGAACGTTTTACAGAATAAAACATTATTTATATACAAAAACATTTCACGTTTCTTTTACAGTTTTTTTAGCATTTTTTTTTAATCGTATAATTGTTTTTTTATCCTCATAGACATCCAAATTTAATATACCAGAAGATACAGGTGAGGGGTAAAACCAAACTATGGAGGGTTAAGAGGGGAAGATGACTGTGATTCGTTAAAAAATCAATCTGACAGTATATAGGCATCTCGCATTATAATATCACCATTTAGTTCTTAAAAGCAAAACTGCTTTTTAATGAATAGACCTTTTTACATGAGAGCGCGAATTTCCCGTTACGTTATTAGTTATTATCATATTTGCGTAGTCGAAATCGGCAAAGGAAAGTTCGCCCTTTTTCAGAAGGGAATATTTTGTTGCCGTGTTTAGTTGAGACACTTTTACAAATGTTTCACAATTTACTTACCCCTGTAACCATCGACGAGCTCACTTGAGAAACGCCCACATTCGCTACGTTCACTTATATTAGGGTATAATGTATAGCACAAGCTCTCACTTTTGTTCATAAAATGTGCGAAGTGACGTAGATTCAAGCGACGTTCTCGTAAGCCCAGCTGGCTCCAAGGCGGAGCTATAGCCGGCTCCATGGGGAGGGGGTAATAATACGTTTTTATCACTTAGGGCAGGTCCAGATATATTCATATGTCCATGGTTATCCTGTATTTAAAGGTACCCACTTGTACCGTGAATAATTAATAGTTTGTGAGTTATATTAAATTAGTCATTTGTAAACATAGCTGAAAAAATTACTAAAATAAATTCAATACATAATAAACATACCTACATCGAGAATCACGAATTAAATTAATTCTGGTAGATACGTCTCTGAAGACCTTTTATAAGAAACTTTAGAAGCCCATGATGTAAAAAGCTCATCCATAACTAGTCATAATCGTTACTTTTTTTGCATCCAAGGAGGAGAGAATAGAAAGAAATTTCTCCCAACTGGCTTGATTCATGGAAGGTTTCTCTGTAAATTGGATGGCCGAACCCTTTCAACTTATTCTTTACGATTCTACTCATGAGTTGTTATTCTAATCCTTTTTGTAACGGGATAATTAAATAAAATGTCAATTTGCATGTGTAACAAGGTTCAATAATAACAATACAGAATAATAAATGGTTCACTCCCAAAAACAATTTTATTGTTCCCTTAACCCTCCATCAGGCGCAACTAATCTGTGAGATGAAATGATCTGTTATTTTTGTTCCAAATGGTAAATATCACCGATCTAAGGGCGTAGCCTCCTGACTTCTCCTCATTCCCCTCCACTCACATTTAAAAAAAAAAATAAAGAAAAAAATCTATTTTTATCTGTTTTTCTATCTTAATATAATCTCACAGATGAATTGCTCCCGATCATGTTAGGATTTGCATTGCGCCTGGCGGAGGGTTAACCATTCATTTTACCAACAGGGTAACAACGATTATTTTCACTCTAGGTTAGCAGAAATCCAAAGCCAACGGTTAACAGTGCGTCTCTTTGGCTTTGACTAAGAACCGGAAAGCAACTTACTCTCTAGTGTTAACACATGACCTTACATCAGTCATCCCAGCTGTGTCATCCATTCCAGAGATCACGTGTGAAAGCTTGAGTAGCGGGGTGAAAATTAACCAATTGCATCCCTAATTAATAATCTACTTACTAAGAGACGAAGCAATGCGGGAATGAGGAAGTATTCAAGATCACGGAACTAATCAATATTCTTATTTGTTTTTGGGGTGTTACGCCGTGTTGCGCTACCTCCTTCTTTAGCCATAATATTAATTTTTACTTAAAACTCTTTACTGTTCGCTGGTTCACCCTCACCTTGAATATGCTAGTGCCATTTGATCTCCTTTCTATGCTGTCCACATTTGTCATATCGAATCTGTACAACATCGCTTCTCACGAGGAATTGACTTGAAAGAGGCGAGTACTCGTATGATGAAATTGAATAAACTTTTCTTTAGAAAACATGTAGAAAGGACTCTAGTTCAACATTCCTTCCCGTAGACTCCGAAATAATGAATTGCTGTTCCTCAATCAACATTCTACTAATTATGGATATCATTCTCCTTTATCCAGAATGTCGAGACTTGTCAACGCAAATCAAAGCGTTATATTTTTTGGTGTAAGCCTAAATGACTTTCGACAGTCGATAAGAAATGTGATTTTATAAAGTCTTTTTAAATCCATCTTCAAGCTACTTGTAGTTATCTTCTATATGTATTTTTATATTATATGTATTTTGTTAATGTTCTTCATCTATATGTACTCTCCTTTCATTGTCACCTCTCTTTTTTTTATTCGTGTTATCAGTATTCGACTATTTGTCCGTAAATAAATAAATAAATAAATAATACCCCAAAAACGAATAACGAAAATACTTTTGGCCGTGAAAATCTAAAAACGTATCTAATCAATACTCGCTCGGAATTTAGATGGTAGGTTACATTTTTTTATCTTTTTTTTCAAAGTTTTTTCTATGAAACGGTTATAATAAACAGCGTTAGTTGCACATTGAACCGTTCGTATTTCCCATGATGTCAACAACCTCTGCAATTGCGTCAGGTGATTATTTGAAATTTGCTAATGGTTTTTTTTATTTTAATTCTAATATATTTTAAGGTCATTTGCCAAATGGATTTATTTATCGAATTTTATTTGTTTAGTTATTTAGTCAAGTTAGCATAGTAAAGTATTGAGCGATGAGAGTGAGCGATGGGCCCGATCGCACTCAAAATCACGCCCTGCATAATAATGGATTATTTATTTTTGTTATTAATTTTTGTTTTCTATTTATGTTCTTGTTTATTTACGGTGTATGTATAACTATATGGGGCGTGTGGGGTTGCACTATCCTCCGCACATCTTGGAATAAAGCACCAGATTTTAATATCCGGGTTAAATTTTCCCCACAGGAAAAACTAAATCCTTTCACACACTTCCCCAAATGATCATCTAGTCAATTCACGCTATGCAATTGCACTATGTAAGTATTATAAATACAAAACAATACAAGAACAACATGTCAACCTCTCAGAGACCAAATAGGAAAATAATACACGACTCCAGATATTTTCATATCAGAGGGTTCGGCTCTGTGGAACTCCTAATTTGACATATAAATCCTACTGATCCCTAAATATAAATATTTAAAAAATCTTTTGTAATCCTACATGCATTTAAAATGACTGATTTTTGCATTTTTATATATAAATTCTTTAACAAATCTAATATGCCTAAATTTTGAATGAGAGACCTAGGTATAATGCCAGTAGCCGAAATAACAAATGGTAATATTTTTATAGTCTGAGAACGCCAAATTCTTTTAATCTCATTTCCTAAATCTGTATATTATCTAATTTTTTCAGAAACAGATTTTTGAATATTACAGGAATTTGGAATAGCTACATCAATGAAATAAGTTATTTTTTTAAATTTTGTCTTGTAAAACTATATCAGGTCTATTATGACTAATTGTTCTGTCTGTTAGTATAGTTTTATCATAATATTTTTTATAAAATTCATTTTATAAAAATAAATTTGGTACATATTCATAATATGGTACTATATTACGACAGTCAATCAAGTTATGTTTAATTACGAAACTTTGGTGGATTATTTTTAAAACCTGATTGTGCCTAAATGTATACTTGGACGGCGCCAATACAGAACATCCCGATATAATATATGTTCTATAGTTTCCGGAAAATCCAAACATTTTCTACACAAATCATCAATTTGATTTTTTTTTTTTTTTTTTTTACATGAGCTCCACACAGGAGGCCCTGAGGAAAATAATTTCCCTCAGGGCCTATGTCATCTTTGAGGATACTGTGTGGAGGGTTTTTTTAAGGAAAGGAAGGAGAGGAGAGTTCTGGGAAGGAAAAGGGTTTAAGGGGTGGGTAGGAATCTGGGGTTCAGTATGTCCTGGTCATCCGCCTCCAAGACCTAGACAAACCTCACCCCATGAACCCGGGCACCCCTGCTAAATCACCAAACGTAGCGAACCACTTGGGGTGACCTATGGCAGAGGTGTTGGTTATCCAATAAAGGTTCCCGGGGCGGCGGTACCCATTCCCGCCTCCCAAATTGAAAAATTGATTTATAAAAATAGTAAAAATACAAAGTAAAGTGGTTTTTTTACAGTCCTCCTAACTAGGTATTCCTGTTCCGAGGAGGACTGTATATTGCTGAATGGGTGTAGATTTTTATATCCTCGTCTTATAGTTTCTTGATTTTCACAAAATAACAATAAATAAAATAAAAGAATTTATGTTTGTTGTCTGCAGGTTGCATTAGGGTTACTTCATAATTTTAATAATTTCCTCATCTTCCTGTTTACTTAATTATAATTTTATATCTTTTTTAAACATTTGTATCTCCATGGTGTTCTTAATTTCAATTGGAAGGGCATTATATAACTTTGTAGCATGGAAATTATGGTTTTTCTGGCCAAAAGATGTATTTTGATTATATGCTGTCTATAATTTTAAGTATTATTGACTCTATCTTGAATAGCAAGCATAACTCCTTCTATTTCTGCGCTCAACTCTCCAATACTCAACCATTTGTCTGACGAAAGTTTGTCAACATACGTTTGGTTGAGATGAATGAAGTGTTTTGCGAGAATAATTTTATTTGACCAGGAATCTAATAATTCCTGGTTAGTATTTATAAGAATGTTGGCATTATCGTCATATGTTTCTATCTGCCTTGCAAATTATTTTGTGCATTTCTGTAATGTTTCTATTTGCCTTGCAAATTATTTTGTGCATTTCATGAATAATAATAATAAATATTATTATTTGATATTTAAGTCAATATCAGCAACACATACTATATTTAACTTAATTAACGACACCCCTACTAACAATGATGTAAAAGCGTTTTTTTTTCACATCATTGTTAGTAGGTTAAACGATTTCAGTCATAATTATTTATGTAATATGGGAACCATTTATTGCATAACCAACACCCCTGTCCCTGGTCACCCAAGTGGTTCGTAACGTTTGGAGACTTAGAAATGATGCCGGGATGCATGGGAATAAAGTAAGTCCTAGGTCTGCGTTAGCCCACCCCCTGCGTGGCGAGCCGGATCAACTTCCTTTTAACTTCTATAGGACTCTCTCAACCTAACACCTTGCACTGCAGGGAGGAAAGGATTCATTAGTTCGTCATTCTTAGGCACACTGATCTCCAGATTCCTACCCACCCCTCACACATTTTCCTTCCCAAAACTTCCTCTCCTTCCTTTCTCTACAAAGATCCTCCACAGAGCTACGATAAAAATTATTTTCCTCATGGCCACATGACATGTGTGGAACTAATGTAAAAATACCTATTTATTGTATTTTATAAATCTTTGAAAAAATCACCCAGTGAATCTCACAAAATGAAATAATAATGTTACTGTATCCGTAAGCCTAGCAAATTCATTCATTAAAATTTCATCAAAGCGGCAATCAATTATGTACCCTAACTCTAAAGGATAAACCACGTTAAGTCCATAGCTAAGTCTTTAGCTATGCGTGGTTTGCAATCTTGCAAATTTCAATCTGCATTTTTCAATCATGGCCGCCTTGGTCGAGGGTCGAGGGGTAAGACTTTTGACTCCCAATCCGAAGGTCGCGGGATCGAATCCCGGTATGGGCAAATAAATTTTGTCTGATTAATTTCTGTTTTTTTTTCACAATTAATTCATTTAAAAATATTATTTACCTAGTACTTTTGCGGCACGTTCCAGATTGGAAGATACTCTCAGTATCGACCTGTTGTAAGACCGCCATTCTGAATTAAATCTTTGCTTTAAAAGGCTAAAGCCCAGATATGGTTTTAGATTTTCACGGCACAAAAGTATTTTCGTTCGTTGATTTTGGGTCGTCTTGTGCTACCTCCTTCTTTAGCCCTGTGGGGCTACCTTATAGGGCTTTAGCCCTGATAGGTGACCAGATCAGAATAATCATATCCCCACCTTCCTCTTCCTATCTCCTTCCCCTCCCTACTTAGCTTCAGTCTCTTAATATACCCCACTGGGGTGCCCATAGGTGCCTCATTGGGGATGCCATAGTCTTCCCGTCCCCAGACGGCTGGGAGCCGTTAGGGCTCATCTCGTCTTGAGCAACGAATGGCACAATAGAAGTCGCGATTTAAAACAAATATTTGTTATAGATACATATAAAAGCACATACCTTAACTATCAATAAGGCACACCTACTTATATTATGTTATTAATTAAGGGAAGTTCCAGGAATATAAATAAAGGTTCATATAAAAACAATTTGTTTACATCAGATTTTTAATATATTTTTGTTACAAAGAAGCACCTGAACAAGAAATAATGATTAAAACTTATAATACTAGGTATAGTTCATAGCTTCGTCGCAGGTCAGTCAAGTGCCAATATCTCAGGTAAAAGAAGTTACCATAATCCACCGGAGACGGCGGCGATCTTAGCGTTCAAGTGGGCGGCCTTGGTGATAGCTACCTCGGGGGTGTCTACGACGCGGCCGTCGATTCCAATAGGGGCGCCTCCATGGGCCCACGAGTTCAAAGGAGAGACCCATGAGTTGTAAGGAGTGGCCCATCCAAGTGGGGAGGTTGAGGCTCCGACATTAGCGGCGATGAGGTTTGCTCTGGAGACGGCTACCTCAGCGGGGTTGATGGCGTGTCCGTCGAGGATAGCGGCTCCTCCCAGCCCCCATGCACCCAGGGGGGCAGCGCGGGCACCCCACACTCCGGGGGCGGCCCACGCTCCAACACGGCCAGCCCAGTCTTGGCTCTCTAACAGACCTTCTCCCCTCCACTGACCATTATTCAGGAGTGGGTTTCCGGACACCAGAGCACCCATGCACAGGAAGGTTGCGATGAACTGAAACGATAAAAATGTTATTTTAAATTGTCATCTTACAAGCTTACAGTATTTCTTTTTGCTATTCGTGTTTTGTCTTTGGTTCTCGCTTTTAAAATAAATTCAAATTACTTACGAATGCGTTCATTTTGTTGGATATGTTAGCCTTTTTAGAGAACAAAACTGCTTGTGCCTTAACTATGTTTGTTTCATGCTTTATACTTGCTAGCATAGAACAACACAAAGGAGGGGAGGCGGACTTTACGGAACCACTAAAAACTCTAAACCCACCTGACAAGGTTACTACTGTTGTTGTCTATTGCTTGTTCATGTATTTTGCAACGTATAATTGAATACCGTGTCCGTTCTTTTGTTTTTGCTATGCTTTCTTCAACACACGATGTTATTATATCGATGTCATGGGGATACGAATAATGTGCAATTATAAGCTCAATCCCGCCTAAAAATGAAGACCTAAGAATGATAATCTAGATATCTTATACAGTTCTCAGTCGAAGTACGATATAATTAAAAAATATATTAAATAAAAAAATCAAAAATCCCGACCTTCCTCTACCCAATTTTCTTACCTTACCTACTTCCTTAAGACTCACAACATCCCCATTGTTACAGACATTTAGGACTCTTTTAAAATGGATGACGTCACACCCTGTAGAGTGTAATGCACGTACTTTTAATGTCTCTCAACAGATGTCGTTAGTATAAGACGCTAAATGTAGGTTTAATGTGCCTCAACAGAGGTAAGTAGTTGTTTTATACGAGAACGGTTACAAAGATATCCGATCATATCCGATTGACAGCGAGCACGGCAGGGCGTCTCGTTGGCAGATTATCACGGCGCTTCCGTATAATCAGGCGTTAAGTCCAGTTACATATTTATTGTAAATACAACGACAAGACTAGTAATCCAAACGAACAGAAGTATTACTGAAAACTACCGGTCATCACACTTGTATTACTAACTAGCTGGTACCCGGCATGCGTTGCTAATCCATTTAATAAAGAAATTGTTTCTCTCTGCGTGTCCTTTCCTATTCGTCCCGTTCCCACTCCGCCTCCTTCACCTTCCCTCTCCCCACTTTACTATCCTTCCCCCCTTCCTCCTTCCCCCCTTCCCCCCCTTTTCCCCTTCACCCTTCCGCCCTTCCCCCCATCCCTAATCCCCCTTCCCCCTTCCCTCCTTCCCCCCTCCCCTCTTCCCCCTTCCCCCCACCCCCCTCCCCCCTTCCCCCCTTCCCCATCCCGCCAGCCACCATCCCGAGTTCCCCTCCCGAGTTCCCCCCCTCCCGTGTTTCCCTCCCCCTCCTATGCCCCCCACCCTCCCACGAACCCCCTGCCCGACTTCCGTTCCCCTCTCCCGCATTCCAAACACTCAGCCCCGATACATTCAGTTTTCAAACAGCTCGCGTGCCACCTATTGCAAATTTCATAATGCCAGAGCTCACCAGTAGTTTTATACAAACCTTGTCCTGACAATAACGAACACAAAAAAAGAATTATCCAATTTGGTGCTGCCGTTTGGTAGTTATGCGCGTACTTACATTTCGACGATTAATTTTTATTTACGTAGATATATAGATAGATTAGGGGAAACAACAGTACGCCATACACTCGATATCAATTTCCCCGCAATGCTCCATCTCTTGGCACTATCTCTCGGTCAAAAAAAATCTATTTATCAATATTATACGATTAGGTATTCAAATACAGAAAAAGTGATATATTCATGACCGAAATTTATTGATTTACATAATTTTTTTTCGTTTGCGAATTCTGACACAGGACTGTGCGTATTTCTTATGATGTCAATAACCTCTATAATTGCGTCATGCGATTATTTGCCATCGTTTTCTTGTAGTTAAAATATATTTCAAGGTCGTGTCCTCAAAAGCGTTTATAGATATTTATGTTGTGTATTACCTGCAATACGAGTATTTTGATTTATTTTGAGATATAGTTTAAACAACCCCTTTGTTTTGATTTACGTATGTATGCATTTAAAATTTTAAAAAATATTATACTATTAAATAATATTGCTGTATCAATTAAAAAAAATTTATCAAAAATACATTATTGGCAAATAAGGAACTCCAGTGAAAAATATTATGGCTTTAAAAAAATATGTTCATTTAGAATATTGACCAATAAACTCTGATCCTGAATATATAAGTTTTATTTATTATTTTTTTTTTTTAATTCGTTTATTCCAGATCTCGGGGAGGGTGGTGCAGTCCCACGAGTTCCATATTATACATATATAATACATTGAATTAAAATATTTCAAGATGAAAGATATTTTTTTTTTACATAGTGAAAGGAAATAAATAAAAGAAAATTATAACACTACAAAAATTAAAATAAAATTTGAAAAAAAGTTAACTTTTTGTTATCTATTTCATCAGGAAGTGGCTCCATCGCTTATAAATGGGACCCTGCCAGAAGTGGAATGCTGCCATCACAAGAGTGTTTTCGCTCGAGGCCAATCGTGTTCTGAAGCTAGTGATCCGTTTTTTTATAAGTGTTCGGAATCCGGGAACGCGCCCTTCTTCAAACATCTCGGTGGCACTGCAGTACCAGGACAACCCAAAAAGCGTTCGATATGAATTGTTGTACTGTATTTCCATTCTTTTTAGTGACGCTTTGTTGAAGTTGGTCCACAACTCCGAGGTATATAGGCTCGTGCAGTACGTGTTAAAAAGTTGCCTTTTTGCAGCTGGGCTGCACTTGTTAAATCTTCGAGAAATCATATTTGCCCTAATGCACAGTGATCTTCTCTGTCGCTCAATATCCGAGTCATCACTGAGGTCCGCTGCTACGATGTGTCCCAAGTATTGGGACATATTATAATGCTATTTATAATGCTCTTCTGAGCAATATCTAAGTGGTTAATATGATTTGCTGTAGAAGATCCCCGTACTAGAATTCCGTACTCAAGACAGGAATGACATAAAGCATAAAATACTTCTTTGAAGTCTTTCCTAGATATTATGTTTCTTAGGTTTTTGAAGAAATATACAAGTCTCGTAAGCTTTTTAGTGATTCTATTTATGTGTATGTCCCATCTAAGGTTTTCGTCTATTTCCACTCCTAGATATTTAATACTTTATATCTTTGTTATAATAGGGCAAGAGCAATGTTTATTATTTTGACACTTTTGCAATTTGAGAGTGTATTATTTACTCGGTAATTAGTTTTAATTACATTGAGCGTAAGAGAGTTTATCCGAAGCCAATTTTGAAGTACAGTTAGTTCATGTTGTTTTAATTAGAACGTGACCCTATCTTGGAATGGCATTAGGGAAATATGGTTAGAATCTTATGCAATGGTCCTGTAGATAAGGTCTCTCGTCTAGCGATCCGAAGGTTGTGTGTTCAAACCCGACGTGCGCAAGTCAATTTTATTTTTTCGATTTATGTTTTCACAATTTAATCATTTAAAATAATATAAGACATATTTTAGGTGTAAGACCACCATTCATAATTGAAACTTTACTTGAAACGTATTTAGCCATGTTTGGTAACTAGATCTGAATAGCCAGGTACTTTTCCACCTTCTTCTTACCCATTTCCATCCATCCCCATTCACATTCAGCTTTACAACATACCCCAATTGGGGATGCCATAGATTCTCTGGCTTTAGACGGTTGGGAGCAGTTGGAATTCTTGTGCAGTATTCGTGAAAGTCAAGAATCGTTTGGCGGTCTGTCCTGACTGTCTACCCCTGCGGAGAAATGACTTGATAGTTTTTGGTTGAATACAAAATACGTAGAAGTTTTTAAAGGTGTAATAAAATTAAAAATATATTTAATTCAATGAAGGTAATTTAAGCGAAACTCTATCGAAAATTTTGGAAACAGAAAAATCGAAAAAGATATTGACACCTCTGGGACTCGAGCCCAGGACTTCTTGCTTTCCGGGCAAGCGCGCTAACCACTGCGCCCTGGTGTCGATATCAAATTCGGTCATTTTTAACTGTACCATACTCCGACTAAGAAGCACCAACATTATTTTAATTTTTCTCAACGCATATATTATTGGCTACTATCTTTATGTATGATTGCAAGATTCTAACGCGAACTAAATGCTCTCTAGATAGTGTCTTGTATTCAAATATTAATATATTCATTCTTTTCACTATCTAGAGAGCATTAAGTTCGGGTTTGAATCTTGCAATCATGCATAATATGTCAGTAATCGGCACCAAATCACGGTTGTCAACGGTTTCGCATCCTGTTTAACGGAAATCGTCTCGGGTGTGCCCCAGGGGTCCCATCTCGGACCACTCTTATTTAATATTTACATAAATGACATCTATGTATGCTTTCAAAATAGTTACTTTGTGTTATATGCGGATGATATGAAAATTTTTAAACCTGTACAGTCTTTATCTGATTGTATAGAATTACAAAGTGATCTTGATCATTTGTGCGCGTATTGTGAATCAAATTTACTCTCCTTAAACATTTCTAAGTGTCACTCAATTACATTTACTAGAAATAAAAATAAAATCATCTATTCTTACAACTTGAATAATAAACCTTTACAATCTACGTCTATATGTAAAGATCTGGGTGTTTATTTAGACAACAAATTAATTTTTGATAAGCATATCGAACACATAATATCAAAATCCTACAAGATGCTAGGATTCCTATTAAGAATATGTAAAGTTTTCAAAAGTGCTAAGACTCTTGAAATGTTGTTTTGTTCATTGGTCAGAAGTCCACTGGAGTATGCGTCCCCGGTATGGAATCCTCAATATAAGGTGTACATAGATATAGTAGAAAGTATACAGAACAAATTCTCTAAATATTTATTCAAGAAATACAACAAAACTACAAATAACATGTTAAGTTTACAAAAAAGACGCACATTATCAGATCTGCTGTTTCTGTATAACCTGTTAAATAAAAAAATAGATAGTCCTGAATTGCTATCCACTATTGGTTTAAATTTCCCAATGAGGCGTACCAGGCACACTTCTCTTTTTCATATAGAATCCAATAACACTAATGCAGCGAGTAACTCACCAATTACTCGCGCAATCATAACTTATAACCACTATGAAAAATTACTACACTTAGACATTTTTCATGATTCCTTGCAAACATACAAAACTAATTTATTAAATTTCTTGGCGTGATATAATTGTTTTAAAATTACTTACACTTAACTTTTCATTAAACTTTAATCAGTCAATTACAATTAGTGAGCATATAATTCTTGATTTCAAAATGTCTCCTTATCTCCCCCCCCCCCCCCCTCTTTTCTTCCTTTTTATTATTATTACTTCATTCATTCAGTAATTAAGTTTTAAGACCGGTTCATATCTCAGGCGTAATTATCAAATGACATTCTATGGACTTACGTAATAGGTACATAACCATGTAATAATTTAATTTAACATACCTTGTAATCTGTATTATAATGTACTGTGTATGTCTTGATAAACAAATAAAAATAAAAATAAAAAATAAAAATAAAGATAGTATCCAATAATATAGGAAACTTTTTTTCCCCTTTAAACAACACAGTTATCCCAAAAAACGCTAAATAAATTGGATAACACCTGGTATTAAAGTATCTATTACACAAAATCTATACATAAATCAAAAAAAACACAAATGACCTGTCAATCATAAAACATTACAAACAATACAAAAAAGTTCTCAGTAAAGTAAAACAAGTAGTTAAACGAAATTACAATAATAAACGTATTCAAAATGCGCAGAATAAAACCAAAACATCATGGAAGATAATAAAAGAGAACTCAAATAATTTAAAATCTAAAATTACGCCAAAAATCTGTCTTAAAATAAATGATACCATGGTATCAGAACCAGAAAACATTGCAAATGAATTTAATACTTTCTTTGCACCTCCGCTACCACCACAAAATACATCTCAAAGTACACAATCTGCTAACACAGTCACAAACAAACAGTCTCGATCATTCTTTATAACGCCTGTAAGCAAGGAGGAAATTATCAGAATTATCGTAAAACTGAAAGATAAAAGCAGTGTCGGCACTGACAAAGTCCCTACAAAAATTATAAAAGCAAGTGCAGAAGCGTTGAGTTACCCGTTGGAAACATTAATTAACAAATCTTTTGAATCAGGAACCTTCCCAGAGTACCTAAAACAATACATTATTGAACCTTTATATAAACAGGGTTCCAAACAGGAAATCTTAAATTATAGACCAACATCCTTATTACAAAATTTTTCAAAAATATTCGAAATAAATAGCAATGTACAATCGCATTTACAACTTTCTCGAAAACTTTAAGATAATATATGTCCACAACAATATGTATTCCGTAAAGGCCGTTCGACAACACAAGCAGTCTTCAATTTCTTGAACAAAATTCTGGAAAGTATTAATGTTAGCAAAAAAACCGTAGGTATTTTTCTCGACCTCTCAAAAGCATTCGACAATGTTGATCATAAGCTTCTTCTAATTAAACTTGAACACGTGGGTATGAGAGGTTTAGCATTAAAATGGTTTGAATCGTACCTAACAAATCGTAAACAAAAAGTTCAAATTTCAAATATTGACGAAAAAATGATGCAGAACATGGTAGAATCCAAATGGAGAACAATCAAGGAAGCATTCTTGGGCCCCTCCTGTTCCTTATATACATAAACGAACTTCCAATTATTGCTGGCACAGAATGTTCAATGTTTGCTGATAACACTGCTTTGTTGTTTGAATGTAATGGAGACGTTGACGAATTTAATAAACATATTAACGAGACTTGTCAATCAATAGCAAATTGGCTGTTATCACAAAATCTGTCACTCAACACTAACAAAACTCAAGTGTTACAATTTTGTCCCGTGCAAGCTACACCTATAAACATAAATGTAAACTTCAATAATAATATTATCGAACCTTCCCAAACTTGTTCACTGCTGGGAATACAACTAGATGCAAATATAAACTCGAAAGAACATGTATCCAAAATAGTAGCCAAAATCAGTAGCTTTTCTTTTGTTCTAGGTACACTGAGAAATAAATTAAATAAATTAAAATTAAACATCGAATTGGTAATGGCCGCATACTATGGTTATGTATATTCAATAATTAAATGCGGAATTATCTTTTGGGGAAATTCAGTAAACGCCAAAGATGTTTTTCTTATCCAAAAAAGATGTGTAGCGGTCACTTAACCCGCTCTGATAAAACCATCGCAGCGCCACTGGTTAAGGAACACGCCAGAAATAAATACCTAGATGCAAGCCGCTACCGGACCTACCTACGGCCGATAGTACATCTATCACCTGGTAACAATTAGTGCGGCAACCTACTGGAAAGTTCCCGTCACCACAATAATATATCAGCACTAGCGACTGGAGTGTTCGCGAATTTTCTCACCTTGGCGCGGCGGTCGAATTTCACACGCCGTTCTCAAAACTACTTGCCCGGCCGGCAGAAGTATTATAGTCAGCGCGGGCCGCATACAGCTCAGTCTCAAGTCAGTCAGTACCTACCTTATTCATCGGTCAAGCAACACACACACCAGGAAGTGATACAACTAGTGCAGTGTAGTAACTCTTTACCTGCCCTCGCGGGTCAACAGCCCGCGCAGTCAGCAGTTAGTGAATAACGTTTGTCCAGTGTGACTCCAGGAACATTATTAACACCTTCGAGGAACTTCTCCAATCACTATCCGCTGTCCGACCCATTCGCGCCTCAACATGAGATGTCTCCGTCCGCAGCACATAAAGCCCGCCGTGCTTTCTGCTTGGGATGCAACCCGTTCTCTGGCATTTCGAACCCACCGCGTTCCGCTGCCAGAGATCATCGCCTCTCAAGGTTCCTTCCTGCGTCACGTGTGTGTGTCGACTCAAAGGCCACACAGCCGCCATACCTCGTCAACACGACGACGGTCGACCGCCTGGACCAAGGTCACTTCTACACCGCCATGGTGTAGAGCAACACGCCGGCTCCCTGAAGACCTGTGATCTTCACCGCCGTAGTCTCCTGACCTTTTTCACTCATCAGCAATGCAGCAGCAACACTCACTGCACCACTGTCACTCCGCTCCGCTTCGATCTCCGCTACGTAGCGCAATAATAAAGACTGACTCACTACATCGACTGACGCCTTTTATTTCTCGTCCCGTCTCTACCGATCCGGCCCGCTCCCTCAGATGTATAAGAAAAATGACAAACTCTGCTAATCGGGATTCATGTAGACCTATATTTAAAAATTTGAAAATTCTTACAGTCACCGACATATATATAATGGAGTTATGCATGTTAGTGCGATCATCTCCAGAAAAGTTTCCACAAAAAAACTCTACACATAAACACGCTACAAAGTTTACAGAAAATTTATTAATACCAAAGCAAACAAAACCAATTTTCCAAAAAGGACCCTTTTACATGGCCATTAAAAGTATACAACAACCTTCCACATGATATTAAACAAATACAAGATACACTCAGATTTAAGTCATCACTAAAAACATTCCTTCTGAACAGGTCTCATTACACATTAAGTGAATACCTCACATAGGTACAACTGTTTTTATATTTATGTTTATATAATAAATTAAAACAAATTCACTTTGTATTACTCCACTTTTATATTTATATTTCATTTGTGTTCATATCTGTATAACATGTTAGGTTAACGGGAAGAAATAGGATATAGGTACCTATAAGTTATACCTTTTGAACTAAATGAAAATTTTGTACAATAAATGATTTTGATTTTGATTTTGATTTATGCGTTAAGAAAAATGAAGATAATGTGGGCGCTTCTTAGTCGAAGTACAGTTAAAAATGACCGAATTTGATATTGACGTGGAGCAGTGGTTAGCGCGTTTGCCCGGAAAGCAAGAGGTCCTGGGTTCGAGTCCCAGTGGTGTCAATATCTTTTTCTGATTTTTCTGTTTCCAGATTTTCGATTGAGTTTCGCTTATATTATCTTCATTGGTAACCGACGAGTTCATCGAAAATCAATTCATCGAAAGCAAATTCATCGAAAACGAGTTCATCGAAAATCAATTCATCGAAAGCAAATTCATCGAAAATGAGTTCATCGAAAATCAATTCATCGAAAATCAATTCATCGAATGATCAATTCATCGAATCGCCAATTCGTCAAAAAAACATTTTTTTTGTAGATATTAGAGCTGTCAAAATTAAATACCCAAAAAGGTCTGTTTAACTGAGTTAAATGTGTTTAGAAACTGTCAGTTTCGTAGTGACAATGTAAAATTTATAGGTTATCTCTTCGATTTCCGATTGTCTGATACTGCAAAAAAGGGATATCTAAGGAACGGTGACCAGACAACTCATAATGAAACCAACTCATAAACAACTCAGAAAGGTCATTGAGAGTGATGATAAAAAAAATATTTAAAAATTGGTTAAATAGGTTAAGTTAGGTTAGGTTAGGTTAGGTTAGGTTAGGTTAGGTTAGGTTAGGTTAGGTTAGGTTAGGTCAGGTTACGTTACGTTAGGTTAGTTTAGGTTAGGTTAGGTTAGGTTAGGTAAGGTTAGGTTAGGTTAGGTTAGGTTAGGTTAGGTTAGGTAAGGTTAGGTTAGTTTAGGTTGACCAATGTTTTTTTAACTTCTCGGTCCGCTCGGTATTTCTATATTTTTTCAACAAAATATATTTTTTCGATGAATTGGCGATTCGATGAATTGATCATTCGATGAATTGGTTTTCGATGAATTGATTTTCGATGAATTGGTTTTCGATGAACTCGTTTTCGATGAATTCGTTTTCCATGAACTCGTCGTGAACCATCTTCATTTAATTAAATATTACAATTTGAGGTTTTACTCATTAAGTTAAAATAAAAATATATTATTTTTCTGTACATGACATAATAATATGTAAGATCACAACTTGATTTTGCCTCAGTCATTTGGAATCCCAAACACCATACATACATTGATCTAAAATTAAAAGTTTCTCATATCGCTTTATTAATCAAATCATCAATTTAATCCCACTACTTTAAGCGCCCTTGAGGTGATTTTCCACGAAAACGGCGCTATATAAATCAGCCAATTATTATTATTATTAAATGTAGAAAAATCACTAATGCATTGTTTTTATATGAAATTGTGAACTGTATAAAAGATTTAGATTTCGTATTTATTAAAAGTGATTAAATTTCGTTGTCCTGGACGCTGCAACAGATCGAATGATTTACAATTGGGAAGAATGATTTGCAATAATGAATTACAATCACATGAGAACGGGTCGTTTCTTCGACTCGTTCTTGTGTTCAACAGCTCGGCTGTGGAATGATTTGCCGGCCTCTGTGTTTCCTCCTTCCTACAATATGGGTCTCTTCAAGACCAATGTTCATTCCTTCCTCTCCTCAAAAAGACCCTCCACACAGCATCCCAGATGACATAAGACCTGAGGGAAATTATTTTCCTCAGGGCCTCCTGTGTGGAGTTAATCTAAAAAAAATAAAAAAAATTTCGGAGGCGGGAATAGGTAGCGCCGCCCCGGGAATCCTTATTGGATAACCAACACCTATGCCATAAGTCACCTCAAGTGGTTCGCTACATTTGGTGATTGAGCAGGGGTGCCCGGGTTCATTGGGTGAGGTTTGTCTAGGTCTTGGAGGCGGATGACCAGGATACAGTGAACCCCAGATTTCAACCCACCCCTTAAACCCTTTTCCTTCCCAGAACCTTCCTTTCCTTCACTTCCCTATAAAAACCCTCCACACAGCATTTCCAAAGATGACATAGGCCCTATTTTCCTCAGGGCCCCCCTGTGTTGTGATGTATGTCTTTTCTACTCTCTTATATTTGTCTGTATTTTATTTACTCCTGGGCACTTGGCACCAGTCGTAATGTTTCGTCTTTTCATACTTATTTAACTCTCCTTTCATCGGCAAGACAGTTGTAATATTCTCGCCTTTTCTCTTGGCTCTGATCGATATTTAAATTCTTAAGGCTTTGCATATGTGTGGTAGGGATGGAAAATTCCTCCCCTACGTCACACAAGCCTTTATAAAATTGGACCCTTATTTCCTCTGATAACTACAGAAAGCTACTTAAAGCTCCCTTGTACTACATACCTTTAGCGATATATGTACTTAACTAATAAATACGTTATTTACGACTTTGAACGTAATTATTTTCGTATTTAGGTTGTAATTAAACTCCATCAAACGTTGTGTAATTTTTTTGATTTATGATATAGGACTTTAATTACTTTAAATTTTGTGGTAACCCTCTTGATTCTAAACAGAGTGTTGAATTTCAAACTGTATTGGTCTCTCTCTTGCAAATTTAACCTTAAGTAATTTCTCTAAATGAACTAACTTCCCTTTGACGTTCATTATGATTCCCTACATCCTAATGAATTCATGAATAAGCAATACTAATCGAAACTACACATGACTAATTGAACAGATAATTAAATATAACTCAAATGGTTAAATGTTAGTAAATTTGATTATGATTGTATCTCGTATCTGCTGGGCGCCCCTCCGTTTAGATTCAGCTGCTATAAGGTACATATAAAGATGGATTTAGTAGGTTAATGTAATTAGTTAATTGCATATTTGACGAACTCAGAATAACCCTTTTTCTGGCAAAATTTGGCTCCTGCCTCCATCAAGTAAGCAGGGTGATCAGAAGTCAACCCAAAATTCGCACAGTCTTTTGGCACGGTTCAATTGATTGATACCTAAGTTATCGCGTCCCAATGAACCTTCCTTTCGCCATCATGCACTGCCTTCAGGTCTTCCTCCAAGCCCAGATACCTCCAAATTCCTACTCCTCCAAAGTTTACTATTTACTTAGGGCGAACCGGTTTCGTCCTATATGCAATCATATACTCACGGGTTTGTGTGGAGTTACGGGTCGTGAATCCTCCCTCCACGTTCAAGAAATGAGACGAGAGTGACCCGACAGGCCTAAAGCACTAATTGTAAGTGAGTTCGTTTCATTCAATGAACAGTACATAAAAAGATATATATGTAAACATACGTTTTGGGAAGGTTTATAACTCGCAATACGAAACTACTTGCAACGCATCCCGAGCTCGGATCTCGCCCATCAAATTCTGCGAAATTTTCAGATTGATACCGAATAGATACATAAGAATAGTGGGTGACATAAATACATATTCGTACATTAAGATCTTATCTGGCGATGTGTTCTGGAGATTCGCCATAACTCCAAGCTTTTGTTTGGTTTTGTTGACGGTTTTGTTTGAGAGATCCGCCATCTCTATGGTTTGATTTTGTTATAGAAGCGACCACTGCCTTCTATTGGTTGAGCTGTATTTTTTTTTTTTTTTTCTTTCCCTCCCCTCCAATGTTCAACTTTTGATAAATTCTTGCTATCCCGTGATTCTCAATTGAATCTTGTGAATCCTCATTACCCCTTATTAAGCTATCCCGTGATTTTTCAACTGTTTCATGTAAGTCTTCATTACCCCTTATTAAGCTATCCCGTGATTTTTCAACTGCTTCATCTAAGCCTTCATTACCCCTTTTTGAACTATCCCGTGATTTATCAAATGCTTCATGTAAATCTTCAACACACCTTTTTGAACTGCTATAATAAATCTGTTAATTTTCAATTGCTTAGGTCTGTAGATACCTCTTTACGTTCAAATTAAAATAGTGTTTAAATTTTTTTTTTTTTTTTTTTGTTCCTAATAATTGCGCAATATAATAATTTTATCCCGTTCCTAGAAGTTAATACCTAAGTACGATATCCACTAATCAAGGTCATTTTTTTTTTTCTTTTTACTGTATTCGAACTAGTGTCCCAGTGACCGAATTATTTTGTAAACAATTTGAGCTTTGTAAACATTCTCGACGGCCTCGTGACCTAGATTCAAGCGTATGAGGTATGTTTACTTTAGACATTCCGGAGACGTGTGAGATGACTCTAAAAATTTTTCTTTGTTTGATAATGATGTACTTAGCGCAATTGTCTAGTCTGATACCCGATTACGTATACATATTTATTCATTTATATATACTTTGTCTCAATAAATAATTTATAATATGGATATGTACATACATAAATTTTATGATTGAAATAATTTCTAATATCATAACTTATTTCAAATGCTCTGGATTTTCTGAAATTATATTAATACATACATAACATTAAATATAAAATATTGATTTGTAAATTTATCACACATAACTACTTTTAATAGTTATTGATGAATTCAGAGGTAGGAATCGATACCCTTTTCCTCTTTTTATATAAGTGTTTTTCTTTTTGATTAAAATTTTTCTTGGGAACAATAAAATTACAAATATATGTGTTTATATACATACATATATAAATATATAAAATATACTTATTATATTTATAATATTTTAATATAGTTACATATCACATATTAAGCGAGTAATATCTTGGTCAAATAATTAATCCAAATACCAATGTTTGCTCCATTCCGCTTTCTCCTTGGAATCTGTAAAATTTTATAACGGAAAAGACTTACCCCTACCAAGGTTTTTTCCGACCGGGAAATACACGGTAACCTTGCTGCGATTTTCCTAAATTAATTTTTTATTTTCCTAAATTTAATTAAATCTTTTTGACTTCAATTTTTTTTTTTTTCATTTAATCTAATTAATTAAAATGATGTATGAACTCTATCGTTCTAAACTGTATTTTATCTCAAAACTCGTTGGTTAGATAACACTTTAAATGATAGTTACTTCACGATTAATTTAGAGATGGTAAATTGTTGTTAAATTAAATTTTTATCCCTCCGAAATTTTTATGTATTAATAAAATATTATTTTGTTTTATTATTATTATTTAAGATAATTAATTTAAATATTTATTATTTGTTAGAACACTTTCACTTAGATTGAACACACGTATTTAATTATAACTTCATCACGCTAAATTATCACATCACTTCAGTTATTTATTGCACTAATATTAAACGCGAAATTTCTAAGTTTAAAAATACGATATTAAGTGATTATAAAATCCGAATTTCCCACTAAAACAAATTGTATTTATCACGAGCACTTTTATTTTTCACAAGTAAATAATGCGTTGGCTTTATTGTTATTTTTCACTGACTCTAACTGCAAAGTATTTTTTTTTGTATATCACTGACTAGAATGTGAAAATTTTCTAAGTATCAAAATAATTATCACTTAGAATTTTTCAAATTTTAAATCACCCACCGTTTCGTCACGTTCCGCGAAGTTACAAACTTTTCGACCACGACGTAGACTGTCCTCAACTGGCATTTGTCTAGACTTTTATACCCCTCTCAGGTCCAAAAGATCGTATCTTAATCTCCTATAATAAACCAATCTAATTACTATCAACTCGTAATTTCTTGAAACCTCTCCATTATTGTCGAATGCGGTCTCTTAGTACCTTCCGCGTCTGATACTTTCAATTCTGTCTCGTACTCTCATACTTACAAGATCCGGATTTAGTAAGATCCATGTTTAATGGCCCAACTTCCTTTGTCCTGTTGTTCATACAAAATTAGCTTGAATTTAATAATTTTAAAGTTCTATTTTCATCTATTCCGTAACATGTCCGTGCGTACGGCATCTACCATATGTTCCAAATCTGTCCCCAAATTCGCCTATCAGAGATATCTTCATGTCGAAGTCTTTCTCGCAAATTGTTCATTTTTATTTTATTATTTTTCCACGAGTTTTTCTGTATTCTATATGAACCTTTCCATTTAAAACCGAATTTTCTCTATTTACGTCGTATATTTGAATTTTCCATTTTTTCTCGAATTTTCTTTTATTCACGACACTCTTTCCATGAATTTCCTTATTTATTCTTACGCTATTGTTCATATCTCTATAGATTTTTATATTTCAAGCCGTATTTATTTTATTCACTGTTAATCTAAGATTTCCTTTGTTTTTCTCTGTCGTATCTCCTTTCCCCTCACTTCCCCGTACTTCCCTGATATAACCATATCGTTTTTTTGATGTTTGCTGCCTCTTGGAAAATTTCATTTTCTATTTGTTATTAATAAATATATCATTTTTAACATCTTTATAGGGGATACCCCCACTTCGGCCCTTAAATTCCTGTCATTTTTATTGCTTCATAGAGATCGCCTCCCAAATTTTGTCCCGTTCTTACGCAAAATCCCATAAACCATATGCCTTGACAGTTGTATACATTAGTTCCTGTACCCACCTGGCAATAAATCCTTTTTTATTTCAGTGTCGTTAACTTTTACGAGAATTCTTTAATGTAAATATTTCATAAGACCCATGATAATTTTTATTACCTTTTTAACGGCTAATTGCCCTTATATAAACAATTTTCATGTTCGAATATTCCTTGTTTATCACAACAAAATACATCTGGGATCGACAACCATTGTAATGCCTCATTTTTTTTCTGCAATCGCGTACTATGTTACTCTATAAACTCCATTTTAATTACGTAAAATGACTCCTTTTCCTGAGTTTTTCTATCGCAATGTTTTCAGCATTTTCCACTCCCCTCCGTACTGCACTCTATTTCTTCTCTAACACTTGTTACTGCTCTAGACATCTGAAATATACCCTCGCCTATTCTTTAAAACTCTCATTTTTTTTTGACGTTTCCTCCCTAAATCTTTCATCGTAATATCCTAGCTCCGTCTAGAATTGATAACAATAATTTTCCATTGTTTTTTCAACATTTCCATTTCCTTTAGCACGTTTTCCCTCGAATCGATCATCTCCGGTCGTCACAAACAATCGTATTATAGATGAAATCTCCCTAACACCTTACAACACGTTTTCGTCACTTGCTGTGCAATTTTTCACTTAAACTTTTCAAACGTTGTTTACGTGTATCCTTTTTTCCGCACCTTATATGCTTTAATGCGTTCGAGAACTAGGGTTTCTGATCCCTGGAACGTACCGGTTAATGATAACATTTCTTGGGGTCACCGTACTTTTGTCCCTGAACAGATTATTTCTTCCCATGGAGTTTATTCACCTCTCGGTTTGGTGGGAACGTCAAACTCATTAATTACATTACTAATTGCCAAGTCCAAAGGTCGTTCCTTTGTTCTAAAAATGGGCTCGGCCCTCTTCCCGTTGATAGGCTGAATTGGTTTTTAATCGCTTTTGCTGCAATTCAATTGGCTGTCAATATATCACGGCCTAAAGCATACTGGGGAGTCCCTGTCTTTGATTATTTGTTGATACCATCTGTGATTTTTTTATCAATACTCGTCTCACTTTGTCTAATTATAGATCCCTACCGTAAATATGAATTCACTTTACTCTAATCCGATAGATGTCGTAGACGTGTCCGTTTTATAAGTAATTGATATTTTCTTTTTTAAATTAAAGTGGGAAGCTACGATATTTTCTAATTCTCACTGTTGATCAATGCAATTCATCACAGTTCCCTCCTCTGAACTCAATTTGCTGTGGCTAACGTTGTATTTTATTTTAATGTCCTATTCTTTTTTTTTTTTTTTTTTTTTTTTTTTTTTTTTTTTTTTTTTTTTTTTTTTTAATTTTTTTTTTTTCGTTAGACACCGAAATTGTGTTCAAATTTAGACTAGCTATCTTCCCCTCCTCATTTGGTTATCCCCTATCTCTACTCCGTGTCATATTACTTCCTATCTCCCCCTCCTCATTTTGTTATCCCCTATCTTTTTTCCGTATCCTATTACTTCCTATCTCCCCCTCCTCATTTTGTTATCCCCTATCTTTTTTCCGTATCCTATTACTTCCTATCTCCCCCTCCTCATTCTGTTATCCCCTATCTCTTTTCCGTATCCTATTACTTCCTATCTCCCCCTCCTCATTCTGTTCGGATTGTTAACAATCTTGAATTTGAATCTCATTGTATTCTTTATTTTCTTTTCGCGTAGATTTTACTTTATGAAATTTTCTTTAATTTTGATAGATTCAAAATTAATTTCTTTTTGCTGGAACACGCCCCTCGACTCGCGTGTTTTGGTGGTCCCCAACCAAATTGGACTAAGACCTCCCTTACAATGATTTAAGTAAAGATTGTTTACAATCTCGCGGCCTTTCGAACAACTGAAAAGCGGGTGGTCTCTTGGTGTGCAATTAATTGTTTTTTTGTTTTGTAAATATGAATATTTTTTGTGAAATGTGTGTTTTCGCACGACCTCACCCAATCCGACAATCAGTGGTATACATGTTTCATATAAATTTTCCAGCATTTTTTTTTTCTTTATTTATTTAAACTTTATTTTATAATTCTTAATTTCTAATTGTAATTTCTTAATTCATCCAAAGTTGTTCTAGCCTAAGTGTTGTCCACTCTAATATTTAAAATTTTATAAATGTTCTTTATTATCCTCAAATTGGTTCAGCGTTCCTTTTTTCCTTTTTTTTTTTTTTTCGAAATCTAAAATATTTATACCTTAATTCAAATGTTACCTTTTTATCTCTATACTTAATGTCTACCCTATATCTATAGATAAACTTTCTTATTTCAATATTTCAAAAAAAAAATCCCTAAGCATTGTTTATTTTTTTTTCAAAATGTCCCTTTTGTGTGCCATATAATATCTCTAATTCTCTCCTTTTGAGTGTTCTTACTTATCTAACATTTTTTTTTTTTTTTTCTTTTTTTTTCTCACTAACACATAAAAAAAAGTAAAATTTTTTTTTCAACTAGAAAATCAAAATTAACGAATTTATTTGCCTTACTCTATTTCAATAATTGAATATGATTGTCGCTTATTAAGAACTTGTCCACTCACCCTCAAAGACTTAACGACGATCCGCCCCTCGCAAGCAATCTGATAATCTAATATTTTAGTAATTTTCTTTCTTCCCCCTCCCCAATTATAATGTACCTTAACATAATTTTATTTGTATTTCTCAATCGTTTATTTATTTATTAACATTTACAAATATTTGTAAACTTCGCACTCTATCCGTTGATTTCCACTAACTGTAAACCTGATTTTTGTTTCTTATTACTTGTGTAATATCTAGCTAAATGTAAAGCGCTATAATCTCCTTTTATCTCCCGAGTTAGCTGCGACCACTAGCTCCTTCCCGGCTGTAGTTATTGTAGAATTTTCTTTTGGTGAACTGTTAACTTCGGTGCACTTGCTGCAACTAGCGTTTTCGCCCACACTTTCAATTGCGTGTATCCTCCTTTTTATGGCGCGGTAACGGTCACGGTATTTGTCCTTCTTGCTGGATTCCTCCCCACTCCTCTTCTTCATGTTCCGTTCTTCTGGTGTACATACCATTGTATCTAGTTTTCGTAGAAACTCAGCGGCGACAATCTCATCTCCTGATTGCCCCGAAAACCATAGCGATTGAATTTCCTTCGGATAATGTCTCATAATCTCGTCAACTATGCCCAACGGTGTGTCAGTAATCTTTAAAGCCTTCGCTAGCTCCCAATAGTTTGCGAAATGAGTGAGCATGGATATATTTTTCTTGGCATCATATACCCCTTCTGCAAGACGACGGCGAACTTCATTTTTCTTTATGTCTCCCCAATAGGTAGCTAAAAAATCTCGTTCGAAATCTAACATAGTCTCCCATCGTTTATTGTACAATTTTGCCCACGATTTAGCTTCCCCTTTCAAATTTTCCCGTACGACGACTAAAGGATCCGTTCGTTTCACTTTTCTAGTGTATTCTTTTAAATCTTCCAGGAAACTAATGGGATTTTGATTTCCACCGGAGAATGATGGTCGTTCCTGCTGTGGTAACATTTCCACTACTTGGAGAACGCTTTTCGGCGCACTATCCTCTCCTATCACCGCCACTGTTGCTGGGCTTTCCAATTGTTTCTCGAGTTCTTGCATCTTATTGACGAGCGGTGCCAAAGCTGCCTGAATTATTGTAGTTATATCTCCTATGTTTATTGTTGAAGTCTCGGTTGTGACATTTTCCCCGATTGCTGTCACTAAAGCCTGGGCTCGCCTACTTGTTCCACGTTTCCCAACCATTTTCTTTATTTTCCGAGTGTCGCCTGGTTAATGTTTATATTTTTATCTTATTAAGCGACAACCTTATAATCTCTATTTTAGTTTCCTAAATTACCTTATGTAAATTATGTTGCCTTCCTTATTCTATTTATTTACTTATTTTATTTTTTTTTTTTTCCAATTTTCTCGTTTTTCTATATTTTTTATTTTATTTTTTTATTTTTCCTTTTACTTCGTTAACTTTTCTTGTTCCTTTTCCTCGGGTTTTTCCTGTAACATACCATGTGTGAGTCTCTCTTCACACTCTCGCTTATCTTCGCCCTGTTCCTCCGATTTTGTGTCGGTCTCCCCCTCTGGCTGAACGACTTCTATCATATCCTCGACTCGTAACTTAGACCTCTTTGAACGTCTAAATATCTCCCGTAATTCATCTCCCGACGGTATTTCTTTAGCTTCTAATTCCGTCGCATCCACTTTCCTTTTTTCCGCCATTTTCTGTTTAAAATTTTTAATGAATTTAACTCAATACCAACTATTTATTATAAATATACCTATATATATTTATAATTTATTTTATTTTATTTTTTATTTTTATTTTTATTTATTTATTTATTTTTATTTTTTTTTTTTTTTGGAACCTGTCCCCCTATAAAACACAATATTTTCAATTATTTATATTTGTTTGCATGATGATTGTAACCCAAATTAGATCAACTCTACCATCACTCTTCATTTCAATTAAATGTAGGTAATTGCAAAAAAAACGGAATGAATATTGTTACTCCAATGTTAATGAATATCCCGTGATTTTCGTTCAACCAATAATTACTCATTGTTTAGAATGCCAACCATTCCTTCAAGTTCCGCAATACCTACGATATTTTCGCAAAATCTATTTAGAGTTCGCAATACCTATCTTGATGTTATTTCGTCAAATCCCCTCCTATTTTGGTCCGAATGATCAAATGTTCCCTTAAATAGGTATATACCTATAAAACATTCGCCTGTGATATTAAAGTTCTCAACTCGACACTATCCCCAATCAAATATTTTATGTTATTTTTATTTTATGTTCCTTATCTTTTATGTTATGACCTTTTATTTTTATTTTTATTTTATTTTAGTTTATTTAGGAAACAAACAGTTATACATATTTTAATAAGAAAGTAACATATTACATGATTGCATTAACCAGCGAAGTTTCCGCTACAATTTATAATATATATATAAAAACATGGATTAAAACATTAAAGAAAACATAAAGTGGTAGAAAAAAAAGAAAAATATATATATATATATACAAAAGAAATGAAAGAAAAAAAAACACACACACAAATTAAAGCATATGGGATATATAGATCATCCAAATATTATTATTATTATAAAAAGAAGGAAAACCAACATAATGAGAATGAAAAAAATAACATGCAGCAGGGGTGGAGAGTTCGTAATTAACAATTTGTTTTAATTTTTTCTATTATGGATTTAATAAATTGGCCTGAGGACAAATGGAAAATATCAGCGTCGTAAAAGATATCATTGTATTTTGTGCACGTCCTTCGGAGAAATGAATGTTGTGTGTAATTTGTTTTTGAGTGTGGGATGTGGAATAGTTGGTTTGATCTTGTGTTTCTTATTGGACAGTGGAAATTAATGTGTTCTAGAAGATAGTTGTTGTCAACAACGTTGTTAATGATTTTGAATAAAAATTTTTGGTCGGATATATTTCTTCTATCTTCTAAAGTTGATAAATTATGGAATGTTAATGAGTCTTTTAGGTTTTCTGAAGTTCGAAAGGATTTAAAGTCTAGGTGTTTCAATATCTTTTTTTGAATTCTTTCTAACCTTTCAATATTTACTTTGTATTGGGGATTCCATATGACTGATCCGAATTCTAATATTGAGCGAACAAAAGAGACGTACAGTGTTTTGATTACGTGTGGTGACCTAAATGGTTTGGTCACTCTTATGATGAATCCTAGAAGTTTGTACGCCCTGTCACAGATGGAATTTATATGTGTTCGGAAAGACATTCCGGAGTCCATTATTATTCCTAAGTCCCTCACTTCACAACATCTTTTTATCTCTACGTCATTGATTTTGTACGGGAATTTTAGGGGGTTTATGCTTTTGGTGAATGATATTGTGTTACATTTTTCCAGATTAAGGAACAGTTGATTGTTAGCACAATATATTCCAAGCCTATTGATATCATCTTGCAATTCTAGGCAGTCATTAATATTAGTGATTTTTTTGTAAATCTTAGCGTCATCAGCAAAAATTTGGAATTTGGAATTTTTAAAGCATTTACCTATATCATTGATATATAAAATAAACAAGAGAGGTCCGAGATGTGATCCTTGCGGGATTCCTGAAGGTATACTGTAATAACGCGAGGAGAAACCCTTAGCTCTAACTGCTTGACTTCTGTTTGTTACATATGATTTGATCCATCTGAGAAGGTCACCATTAATCCCGATTTTTAACAGTTTCTTCAGAAGCAGGTCAATGTTAATTTTATCAAAGGCTTTTGAAAAATCCGTATAGATAGAGTCTACTTGATTTTTACCACCCATAGAATTTAAAATAAAATCTGTGTATTCCAGAAGGTTTGTCTCGACCGACCGTTTTCTGAAAAAGCCGTGTTGATTTTTAGATATGATTGTTTGTACCGCCGGAAAAAGTTGATCAAGAACTATGTTTTCCATGATTTTGCTTACAATTGGGAGTTTGGAGATGGGCCTGTAGTTGGTAATGTTATTTTTGTCCCCGCTTTTGTGGATTGGTGTAATGAGTGCTTGTTTCCAGGCGTTGGGGAAGTTGCCTTCTTCAAATGACATTTTGAAAAGCAAGGAGAGAGGATAAGCCAATTGGTCCCGGCATTTTACATAAAATATGGATGGAATT
Source organism: Limnephilus rhombicus (assembly GCA_929108145.2). NCBI lineage: Eukaryota > Metazoa > Arthropoda > Insecta > Trichoptera > Limnephilidae > Limnephilus > Limnephilus rhombicus. The sequence goes on along the minus strand of OV815291.1, from coordinate 41,897,715 downwards.
AAATCAGATCCCGCACTTTTATTCGGATCAAGTTTTTTTAAATAATTAAGTACACATGATTGATTGAAGTTAATATTGTGTATATGTACATTAGAGTTGTCGTCATCATTCCCACAGTTTATAAGATTGAGGCGAGGGTTGGAATTTTCTACAAAAACTGATCTAAAATAATCACTAAAGTGGTCACATATGGATTGTCCATCATTGCAGGAAATATCTCCAAGATACATTTGCTTTGGTAAATCGGAAGAGGATTTCTTTGATTTAACAAATGACCAGAACTGTTTGCTGCACTTTTTTATTGAATCTTCTGCCGTCATAATGAATTTTTCATAACATTCTAACGCGATCTTCTTTTGACGATTTCTCAGTACTGAAAATGAATGGTAGTCAGCCAGGTTCTTATATTTTTTCCATTTCTTGTGATATTTTAATTTCTCTTTTACAATTTTAGTAAGTGGTAAAGTGTACCAGGGGGGAAACCTTTCTAAATTACCGTTAATTTTTTTTTCGGGGATATATTTGCGAATAATGTCATTTATGATATTGTAAAAATCTAATACGGCTTTTTCGGTATCCTTACCTTGAAATTCGAGTTTCCAATTTATTTTGGATAATTCATCAGTGATTTGACCGTAATCACCTCGGTGAAACATTTTAACTGTCCTAGATGAGCTGGAGAGAGACGGTACAGTAACAGGTGATAACTCTATGTCTAATGCTCTGTGATGTGAATCTTCAGGCGTCAGAGGTTCGGTACAATGGGTTATACTACATTTTGAAATATTTGTCATGATTAAATCAAGAATTCGTTTGTTTGTATTGGTTATAGAATTGAATTGGTGTAGTTGGGTGAATGAAAGGAAGTCTACCAAGGCACAGCTAGCAGTGTCTTCGGGAAAATTTGGTTCTGATTGGTTTTGCCCTTCGGTTAACTTCCAGTTTAGTTTGGATATATTGTAGTCTCCAGCTAATAAAAACAATCCTTCCGGGTGATTTGCGTGCAGGTCTGATGTGGTGTTGAAGTGATGAGTTAGGTTGTGGATGTAGTTGGTGTTTTGTGGATGATATGTGCAGCAGATATATAAATTTTTGAGTTTATTATTGTTACCTAGTATTGGCACTGATATCCAGATCTCCTCAGTACACGTAGACCAGGGTAATCTCTGAGCCTTCAGAGATTTGGATGTTGCAATTAGTACCCCCCCTCCCTGCTGCTGTCCAGACAAAAAGTAGTTCCGATCCTCTCTAAATACATCATACCTATTGTCAAACAATTCACTGTCCTGGATTGATTTATTTAGCCAAGTTTCACATATAAGATAAATATCGTAGTTGTTCAAAAGGACCTGATTTAAGAAGCTATGAGTTTTTGTGCGAAGACCTCGCACATTTTGAAAATATACGTTAAGCATTTTTAAATATTATGTTCGTGAAATTGTTTGGAAAAAAATAATTATGCTGTGATTGAGGGCATTTTTGAACATACGATTTTTTTTGTTTTTGTTTGTGGTAAATTAAAATGTCTATGGTTTTAAGAGGCTTTTGTTTTGACAGATTGATTGTTATATCTATGGACAGATTACTAATACATTTGCAATTTAAACAATCGATAAAAACACGTTTGAACATTATTTGATAAGAGTTTAAAGGGAATTTGTAATTAACGTATAGTGATGATTCGTGTATTACGACTAAGTAGAAATTGGGTATTATGTTAAGGTACTGCAAGAGGTTAAACTTGATATAAATAGTAATACGTTTGATATTGTTCTGTAAATTTAGTTCCCTAAAGGGAGGGCCGATGTAGAAGCGTCTTGTGTGGGCATTGTCTTCAATGTTGAAAGTCTGTTAACGTCATCTTGATCCGCAATTAAAATTATGGGTGTTGTATCACTTACACGAATGAAAATATTCCCGTTTTTTGTCCAGCAGTAGAGAATTTTTCTGTCCGTTTTTATATCTCTACATTGTTTTAGGAGATGCTGATTTTTGGGGGTTAAATGTTCATTGATGTAAATTCTGCTGGCACCAGGAAGCTGCAATTCTGAGGCAAACATTCCCTTCCTCTTCCTTATTGCAGCTAACAGGTTATCTTTCAGGTGTCGGCGTGTAAATTTTACGATAATGTTCCTCTGTTTTCCATTTGTCACATTTCGGTTTATTCTGGGGGAGATTCTGCTTGCGAAGTCCACTTCCTCTCGGGTGATTTTACATCCAGCTGTAGCACCAATTTTGGAGAGAATGTCATAAATATTTTCGTTTCTATCTTCTGGAACGCCACTTATTATAAGGTTATTTGCACGATTATATTGATCATTGCGCTCTATTTGTCCTTCCAAATGTTTCACTTTCTTCTTAAGCTCCTCAATTTCCTCCTTGAACTCCTTTTTGATAACTTCTACTATGGTGTTTTTGAAGTCTGCAAATGATTTTTCTAGAAATTGGATTTTAAATTCATCGAACTTTTTATCTAGAATTTGCAGTAGTTCGGGATTGGGATTATTGGTGGACTTGGAATTTGCACGTGTAGTCATTGTTATATATCGGTTTTTATCACAATATTAATTAAAAAAAGTGGAAGAGCAAAATTTGACAGTAGTTTTAAACAATGTTATTGTTGTAATTGACCTTTTATGTGATAATCCTCACATACAAACCCACAACATTAACTATAAACAAAGGGTCACTTTATGTAGGTAAGTTCCCCCGTTTTTATCTGTAAAGTCTGTTTATTTTTTCCGTAACCGAGTGTTGATATCATTTTCGAGTTTGTTTATTCTACAATCTCTTAAAGCGATGCGCGTTACCCCCGATGTCGCCTACTTCAAAATTTTTCGATGTTTTGTTATCACTTTCGATGCTTAGGTTATCAATCTTTCGATGCTTACAAACACCGCGGTATCTCGTATCAGATTGTTTACATTACGATCATTAACATTCTGGATTCAGGAATGTCAATACCATTATTCTGTCAATTTATGGCCTGCCTTGAATAAACTGTTTACGCTTGTATCTGACCTACATTCTTTGTTACGATATTTATAATCTCATAAGCAATCAACAAATTCATGGTCACTTGATTTAACTTTATATCGACACTTTTATAAATTATTTTAAAACATGTAGAGTTTATTCGTTAACACTTTTTTTTAATATTTAAATGTATTGTTTATTTATTTATTTATATATTTTTTCCGTGTTTATTTAACGGCGCACTGTTCTGATTTTTATTTTATTTTTATTATCACTTCATTTAACATAACGTCCTACTTATTATTATTTTTTTTTTTTTCACTTTTTTTTTTTTTTTGCAATAGATTGACCAATAAAAGTTTTTTTTTTTTTCTAAAACAACTTGTAAAACTCTGATCTCCTGTCACGGCTGTGCAGTTGTGATGTATGTCTTTTCTACTCTCTTATATTTGTCTGTATTTTATTTACTCCTGGGCACTTGGCACCAGTCGTAATGTTTCGTCTTTTCATACTTATTTAACTCTCCTTTCATCGGCAAGACAGTTGTAATATTCTCGCCTTTTCTCTTGGCTCTGATCGATATTTAAATTCTTAAGGCTTTGCATATGTGTGGTAGGGATGGAAAATTCCTCCCCTACGTCACACAAGCCTTTATAAAATTGGACCCTTATTTCCTCTGATAACTACAGAAAGCTACTTAAAGCTCCCTTGTACTACATACCTTTAGCGATATATGTACTTAACTAATAAATACGTTATTTACGACTTTGAACGTAATTATTTTCGTATTTAGGTTGTAATTAAACTCCATCAAACGTTGTGTAATTTTTTTGATTTATGATATAGGACTTTAATTACTTTAAATTTTGTGGTAACCCTCTTGATTCTAAACAGAGTGTTGAATTTCAAACTGTATTGGTCTCTCTCTTGCAAATTTAACCTTAAGTAATTTCTCTAAATGAACTAACTTCCCTTTGACGTTCATTATGATTCCCTACATCCTAATGAATTCATGAATAAGCAATACTAATCGAAACTACACATGACTAATTGAACAGATAATTAAATATAACTCAAATGGTTAAATGTTAGTAAATTTGATTATGATTGTATCTCGTATCTGCTGGGCGCCCCTCCGTTTAGATTCAGCTGCTATAAGGTACATATAAAGATGGATTTAGTAGGTTAATGTAATTAGTTAATTGCATATTTGACGAACTCAGAATAACCCTTTTTCTGGCAAAATTTGGCTCCTGCCTCCATCAAGTAAGCAGGGTGATCAGAAGTCAACCCAAAATTCGCACAGTCTTTTGGCACGGTTCAATTGATTGATACCTAAGTTATCGCGTCCCAATGAACCTTCCTTTCGCCATCATGCACTGCCTTCAGGTCTTCCTCCAAGCCCAGATACCTCCAAATTCCTACTCCTCCAAAGTTTACTATTTACTTAGGGCGAACCGGTTTCGTCCTATATGCAATCATATACTCACGGGTTTGTGTGGAGTTACGGGTCGTGAATCCTCCCTCCACGTTCAAGAAATGAGACGAGAGTGACCCGACAGGCCTAAAGCACTAATTGTAAGTGAGTTCGTTTCATTCAATGAACAGTACATAAAAAGATATATATGTAAACATACGTTTTGGGAAGGTTTATAACTCGCAATACGAAACTACTTGCAACGCATCCCGAGCTCGGATCTCGCCCATCAAATTCTGCGAAATTTTCAGATTGATACCGAATAGATACATAAGAATAGTGGGTGACATAAATACATATTCGTACATTAAGATCTTATCTGGCGATGTGTTCTGGAGATTCGCCATAACTCCAAGCTTTTGTTTGGTTTTGTTGACGGTTTTGTTTGAGAGATCCGCCATCTCTATGGTTTGATTTTGTTATAGAAGCGACCACTGCCTTCTATTGGTTGAGCTGTATTTTTTTTTTTTTTTCTTTCCCTCCCCTCCAATGTTCAACTTTTGATAAATTCTTGCTATCCCGTGATTCTCAATTGAATCTTGTGAATCCTCATTACCCCTTATTAAGCTATCCCGTGATTTTTCAACTGTTTCATGTAAGTCTTCATTACCCCTTATTAAGCTATCCCGTGATTTTTCAACTGCTTCATCTAAGCCTTCATTACCCCTTTTTGAACTATCCCGTGATTTATCAAATGCTTCATGTAAATCTTCAACACACCTTTTTGAACTGCTATAATAAATCTGTTAATTTTCAATTGCTTAGGTCTGTAGATACCTCTTTACGTTCAAATTAAAATAGTGTTTAAATTTTTTTTTTTTTTTTTTGTTCCTAATAATTGCGCAATATAATAATTTTATCCCGTTCCTAGAAGTTAATACCTAAGTACGATATCCACTAATCAAGGTCATTTTTTTTTTTTCTTTTTACTGTATTCGAACTAGTGTCCCAGTGACCGAATTATTTTGTAAACAATTTGAGCTTTGTAAACATTCTCGACGGCCTCGTGACCTAGATTCAAGCGTATGAGGTATGTTTACTTTAGACATTCCGGAGACGTGTGAGATGACTCTAAAAATTTTTCTTTGTTTGATAATGATGTACTTAGCGCAATTGTCTAGTCTGATACCCGATTACGTATACATATTTATTCATTTATATATACTTTGTCTCAATAAATAATTTATAATATGGATATGTACATACATAAATTTTATGATTGAAATAATTTCTAATATCATAACTTATTTCAAATGCTCTGGATTTTCTGAAATTATATTAATACATACATAACATTAAATATAAAATATTGATTTGTAAATTTATCACACATAACTACTTTTAATAGTTATTGATGAATTCAGAGGTAGGAATCGATACCCTTTTCCTCTTTTTATATAAGTGTTTTTCTTTTTGATTAAAATTTTTCTTGGGAACAATAAAATTACAAATATATGTGTTTATATACATACATATATAAATATATAAAATATACTTATTATATTTATAATATTTTAATATAGTTACATATCACATATTAAGCGAGTAATATCTTGGTCAAATAATTAATCCAAATACCAATGTTTGCTCCATTCCGCTTTCTCCTTGGAATCTGTAAAATTTTATAACGGAAAAGACTTACCCCTACCAAGGTTTTTTCCGACCGGGAAATACACGGTAACCTTGCTGCGATTTTCCTAAATTAATTTTTTATTTTCCTAAATTTAATTAAATCTTTTTGACTTCAATTTTTTTTTTTTTCATTTAATCTAATTAATTAAAATGATGTATGAACTCTATCGTTCTAAACTGTATTTTATCTCAAAACTCGTTGGTTAGATAACACTTTAAATGATAGTTACTTCACGATTAATTTAGAGATGGTAAATTGTTGTTAAATTAAATTTTTATCCCTCCGAAATTTTTATGTATTAATAAAATATTATTTTGTTTTATTATTATTATTTAAGATAATTAATTTAAATATTTATTATTTGTTAGAACACTTTCACTTAGATTGAACACACGTATTTAATTATAACTTCATCACGCTAAATTATCACATCACTTCAGTTATTTATTGCACTAATATTAAACGCGAAATTTCTAAGTTTAAAAATACGATATTAAGTGATTATAAAATCCGAATTTCCCACTAAAACAAATTGTATTTATCACGAGCACTTTTATTTTTCACAAGTAAATAATGCGTTGGCTTTATTGTTATTTTTCACTGACTCTAACTGCAAAGTATTTTTTTTTGTATATCACTGACTAGAATGTGAAAATTTTCTAAGTATCAAAATAATTATCACTTAGAATTTTTCAAATTTTAAATCACCCACCGTTTCGTCACGTTCCGCGAAGTTACAAACTTTTCGACCACGACGTAGACTGTCCTCAACTGGCATTTGTCTAGACTTTTATACCCCTCTCAGGTCCAAAAGATCGTATCTTAATCTCCTATAATAAACCAATCTAATTACTATCAACTCGTAATTTCTTGAAACCTCTCCATTATTGTCGAATGCGGTCTCTTAGTACCTTCCGCGTCTGATACTTTCAATTCTGTCTCGTACTCTCATACTTACAAGATCCGGATTTAGTAAGATCCATGTTTAATGGCCCAACTTCCTTTGTCCTGTTGTTCATACAAAATTAGCTTGAATTTAATAATTTTAAAGTTCTATTTTCATCTATTCCGTAACATGTCCGTGCGTACGGCATCTACCATATGTTCCAAATCTGTCCCCAAATTCGCCTATCAGAGATATCTTCATGTCGAAGTCTTTCTCGCAAATTGTTCATTTTTATTTTATTATTTTTCCACGAGTTTTTCTGTATTCTATATGAACCTTTCCATTTAAAACCGAATTTTCTCTATTTACGTCGTATATTTGAATTTTCCATTTTTTCTCGAATTTTCTTTTATTCACGACACTCTTTCCATGAATTTCCTTATTTATTCTTACGCTATTGTTCATATCTCTATAGATTTTTATATTTCAAGCCGTATTTATTTTATTCACTGTTAATCTAAGATTTCCTTTGTTTTTCTCTGTCGTATCTCCTTTCCCCTCACTTCCCTGTACTTCCCTGATATAACCATATCGTTTTTTTGATGTTTGCTGCCTCTTGGAAAATTTCATTTTCTATTTGTTATTAATAAATATATCATTTTTAACATCTTTATAGGGGATACCCCCACTTCGGCCCTTAAATTCCTGTCATTTTTATTGCTTCATAGAGATCGCCTCCCAAATTTTGTCCCGTTCTTACGCAAAATCCCATAAACCATATGCCTTGACAGTTGTATACATTAGTTCCTGTACCCACCTGGCAATAAATCCTTTTTTATTTCAGTGTCGTTAACTTTTACGAGAATTCTTTAATGTAAATATTTCATAAGACCCATGATAATTTTTATTACCTTTTTAACGGCTAATTGCCCTTATATAAACAATTTTCATGTTCGAATATTCCTTGTTTATCACAACAAAATACATCTGGGATCGACAACCATTGTAATGCCTCATTTTTTTTCTGCAATCGCGTACTATGTTACTCTATAAACTCCATTTTAATTACGTAAAATGACTCCTTTTCCTGAGTTTTTCTATCGCAATGTTTTCAGCATTTTCCACTCCCCTCCGTACTGCACTCTATTTCTTCTCTAACACTTGTTACTGCTCTAGACATCTGAAATATACCCTCGCCTATTCTTTAAAACTCTCATTTTTTTTTGACGTTTCCTCCCTAAATCTTTCATCGTAATATCCTAGCTCCGTCTAGAATTGATAACAATAATTTTCCATTGTTTTTTCAACATTTCCATTTCCTTTAGCACGTTTTCCCTCGAATCGATCATCTCCGGTCGTCACAAACAATCGTATTATAGATGAAATCTCCCTAACACCTTACAACACGTTTTCGTCACTTGCTGTGCAATTTTTCACTTAAACTTTTCAAACGTTGTTTACGTGTATCCTTTTTTCCGCACCTTATATGCTTTAATGCGTTCGAGAACTAGGGTTTCTGATCCCTGGAACGTACCGGTTAATGATAACATTTCTTGGGGTCACCGTACTTTTGTCCCTGAACAGATTATTTCTTCCCATGGAGTTTATTCACCTCTCGGTTTGGTGGGAACGTCAAACTCATTAATTACATTACTAATTGCCAAGTCCAAAGGTCGTTCCTTTGTTCTAAAAATGGGCTCGGCCCTCTTCCCGTTGATAGGCTGAATTGGTTTTTAATCGCTTTTGCTGCAATTCAATTGGCTGTCAATATATCACGGCCTAAAGCATACTGGGGAGTCCCTGTCTTTGATTATTTGTTGATACCATCTGTGATTTTTTTATCAATACTCGTCTCACTTTGTCTAATTATAGATCCCTACCGTAAATATGAATTCACTTTACTCTAATCCGATAGATGTCGTAGACGTGTCCGTTTTATAAGTAATTGATATTTTCTTTTTTAAATTAAAGTGGGAAGCTACGATATTTTCTAATTCTCACTGTTGATCAATGCAATTCATCACAGTGTGTAGCTCATGAAAAAAAAATTCAATCTAACTTAAAATTATAATAATTTTAACGTTATATTTATATAAAGCAGATTTGTGATAATTTACTTCAAGTGCGCATATTATTATTATTATAGTTATAGGAAAATTCATTATAGGTCTTATTTATACACATCTTATGATATGTAGACATTTTTAGGTGTATAATAAATACAAATGAATTGAAATTGATGCCATCTTCATACAGAGACTTTTAATTTTGAAGGTGAGTATGGGTATCGCCGCCCGGGAACCATTTATTGGATAACCAACACCCCTGCCACATGTTTTTGGGGTGTTATGCCATGTTACGCTACCTCCTTCTTTAGCCAACGTTTCGGACAGCGTTACAGTGTCCATCATCAGGGCAGATGTGGTCAGATCACATCTGCCCTGAAGATGGACACTGTAACGCTGTCCGAAACGTTGGCTAAAGGAGGAGGTAGCGTAACACGGCATAACACCCCAAAAACATACAACAAAAATACTTTTGGCCGTGAAAATCTAAAATCATATCACCCCTGCCACATGTTACCCCAAATGATATGCTACGTTTGGTGACTTAGCGGGGATTCCCGGGTTCATGGGGTAAGTTTTGTCTAGGTCTTGGCGGAAAATGGGTTTGTTCACCTACGATCGGTAGAGATTAGTTGACGTATACCTAACCTAGACGTCCACAGCCGGACTCTCTCGATCCATCGCCTTGCATCAAAGTGGGGGGATAGATTCATACGTCCGTCACTCCCAGACAAACTGATCCCCTGATTTCTACCCTTCCCTCATATATTTTTCATTCCCAGAACTTCCTCTCCTTACTTTTCCTAAAAAGACCACCCGCATTCCCAAAGATAACACAGACCCTGAAGGATTTTTTTTCATCATGGCCTCCTGTGTGGAGCTAATGTAAAAAAATATAGCTCTTGATGTAAAACTTTAAAAACTTATTTTTACTGTTTTCACAGTTCTTATTGTTGTGTTATTCTATTGTTTTGTTTTTTTTTTTTCATTTTGTTTACACACAATTTATTTGCTTGTATATTTTAACATTGTCTTACAAATAACTGTTTTATATTGTCTTACAAGCACAATAAACTAAAATAACCTGCTTTAGAAATCAAGATCAATCACAAAGAAAGTGTTTTGTTAAAAAAACTTGTTTGTCATTGACCTTTAATGCACCAAGTTTTTTCTTTAATAACACGAGTGCTAAAACTTTAAAGTATCCTTAGAGCCTCCAAATATCCTCCCCACTATAAAGGCGTGGTTTCGCCTAAATATAAAGCCAGGCATGCGCTTTGACAAGGCACAAGCAGTTTTCTTTCGAAAAGGCAGACACATCAGAAGCAACATGAATTCATTCGTGAGTAGCTAACACGATACTCTTTGTTATGTGCATATCTAAACCAATTTCAACCGAATAAACGTCTTATTAAATCTTCTCACCTTAGACTGATTATTTCAGACTAACAAATATTATTGTTTCTTTTTTCAGCTCATCGCTACTTTCCTGTGCATGGGTGCTCTGGTGTCCGGAAACCCTCTGCTGCTGAACAACGGTCAGTGGAGAGGAGAAGGTCTGTTAGAGAGCCAGGACTGGGCTGGCCGTGTTGGAGCGTGGGCCGCCCCCGGAGTTTGGGGTGCTCGTGCTGCCCCCCTTGGAGTATGGGGGCTGGGAGGAGCAGCTATCCTCGACGGACACGCCATCAACCCCGCTGAGGTAGCCGTCTCCAGGGCAAACCTCATCGCCGCTAACGTCGGAGCCTCGACTTCCCCACTTGGATGGGCCACTCCCTACAACTCATGGGCCTCTCCCCTCAACTCATGGGCCCATGGAGGTGCCCCTATCGGACTTGACGGCCGCGTCGTAGACACCCCTGAGGTAGCCATCACCAAGGCCGCCCACTTGAACGCTAAGATCGCCGCCGTCTCCGGTGGAGTATGGTAACTTCCTTGCCATGATCTTAACTTCTGACTGATCTATCTCCAGAATTATGGGATAACGACTTATTGTTCCATAACTAATATAGCCACCGTTTCTTGTTGCTAAATTTAGCCATCCATAGTTCTACCAGAAATGCACAACAAAGATTAACAATTCAATATTCAATCAAATATAATATATATTTTTCTATAATCTACACATTAACTTTGTTTAGGTTACGTGTTTTATTTTAAGAACCTACAGTCAATGTTGATGAAAAGAAAAATCCAATAAAAAATGACAATGCTTTAAAAATACTGATCTTGTTTATTTTATTATTTACACGATTGGAAGGTTTTTGTACGATGAAACATTATTGTGGCTAACTTGTACAAAGGAATATAATAACTGTATAGTTAGATCCAGTGGCGACTCGTGACTTTTGGGTGTGCTAGAGTGCTGATATTAAAAAAAATGGCATTATTGATGTTGTAGCCGAAAAAATTTTTTTTATTTTTTTTTAAATCAGTTTTTTGTATGAAAAATATCAGAAAGTTTCAGTTTGGTGGTGTGCCGCACCGATTTCCTGAAAAATCTTCATACAAAACACCGATTTTTGAAAAAAAAATATTTTTCGCATACAACAACATCCATGATGCCATTTTTTAATGTTAGCACCCTAGCACACCCATAAGTCACGAGCCGCCACTGGTTAGATCAAAAAGTAACTCTGTTATTTTATTTTTCATTATTGTACAAAAGAATATTCATCCAGTTACAGTACATGATTTCTTATTTCTCAATTTAGGAGGCGGTTATGGGTACTGCCGCCCCGGGAACAATTTACAGGATAACCAACACCCTTGCCATCCCATTCATACCAACTAGTTCGCTATTTTTGGTGATTTGTGGTGAGGTTTGTCTAGGTTTTGGCGGCAACAATACGTTTGCGCACCTACTGCGTTGCTGGTTCGGATTTGGAGAGATAAATGGAGAGGGGCCTAACCTAGACCACCCCAGCTGGACTATCTCGACAAATCGCCTTGCACCGCAGTGGGAGGGATGGATTCAAACGTCCGTCAATCCAAGACATATTGACCCACGGATTACTACCCACCCCTTATACCTTTTTCGTTTTATAACTACTTTAAAGAAAAAAATACACTTCGTCCGTAAAATTTATTAAAATTAATAAGTATGTATAAATAAAGGGCAATAAAAGCTTTCAACAACTTTTCACTCAATACTTAAAAATAAGGAAACTATAAAAAACATCAAATATACAAAATTTTGATTTCGATTAAATTACGACCATATAAAACAAATTTCATACCAAATGAATAATATACTGTATGCAAAATATATATAATGTGTCTCATAATACTAGGGTCAGTCAAAAAGTAATGCCTCCTATTTTTTTTCTCCTTTAATTGTCAAATAGAAATAAAAAATTGAAAAAATAGAAATAAAAAATTCAATTATGTACATGGGTTGAAAGCCACACAATTTGTTACTTTTCAATATAATCTCCGTACATTTCCACAGCTTTGGTCCATCTTTTAACGAAGGCATGTATCACAGTGCTTGTAACAATTTGGTCTACCTAATGAAAATAGACTTTTCCTAAATATCTCAAAATATCTAATAGTTAAATTTTCTCGAATAAACATCCAGTAATATTTAATTACAACATTGATAACAATGCTCTTCAGCTTCAGACATTAACACAAATTATAGAATCAAATCTTTCATTTGTTAACCACATAACAGAAATCCCTAATAAGGGCTTAAAAATGTTGGGATTTATAACTAGGCTAACTAGAAATTTTAACAATATAAAGTGTATTAAACTGTTATATTTTGCATGTTAGAAGTCAACTTGAGTACAACAATTCTCCCGTCTGGAATCCACTTATAGTACACATGTACAAGCTGTTGAAAGAATACAAAACAAATTCTTACGTTTTCTAAATTTTAAAATGGGTATTCCTGCAATTATGTTGAACTACAACACTATTTTAAGGTATATGAATATGTTCAAATTGTCCGACAAAAGAATTTTTACTGACTTGGTATTTCTGTATATAATTCTAAATGATTTAGTTAATAGTACGGTATTGCTAGAATTGATAAGCTTCCGGATTCCACTACGTAATACTAGAAGTCAGGATTTATTTCAGTGCAGATATTCTGGCCGTTTAACTTTCTTGGTATCCACCTTGCACAAACCTTTGTTTAATAATCAGTTGTCAGATAATCTGATATAATAAACTGCCTTTACCGAGGAAGAGAATGCGACATCTGTAGTTATCCGGGGTAACCATGAATGGGGCCATCAACTCACTTAATGTTGCGTGGAGTCACTTCAATCAACGGTCCGCTCCGCTCAACTCCGATCAACTCCGCTCTTCGTCAGCCAGCGGTGTTTGTCCTTCAGCTTCGTTCCAACCCATCGTCTAACAGTGCTGATATCCACTGTTGCATCATGGTACATATTTTTCAATCTTTCGTGAATGCAAGTATGCGTTTCACCTTCTACAGTAAAGAATCAACCACAATGAAGGTATAGTTTCGTTTATTGAATGTAGAGTCGTTTTTATAGAAAACATTAGACCCTCAACTAGCGATCAGGAGGTGGCACGTTCAAAATCCAACGTGCCCAAGATAATGTTATTTGATTGTTTTGCGTTTTAACAATTTCATCATTTAAAGTAATATAAAAAAATATTGGTTATACGTACACATAAAAACACATATCTTAACTATCGATAAGGCTTATTCACCAACAATTACGTTATTAATTGAGGGAAGGTCAAGGATAGGGAGAGGGTACGTATTAAAACAATTAATAAATTTGTTTACATCAAGTTTTTAATATTTTTTGTCACAAAGAAGCAATTGAACAAGAAATAATGATTGAAACTATAGGCATAGGTCATAGCTTCATGGCAGGTCAGTCAAGGGTCAATATCTTAGCTAAAGGAAGTTACCATACTCCCCCGGAGACGGCTGCGATCTTAGCGTTCAAGTGAGCGGCCTTGGTGATGGCTACCTCGGGGGTGTCTACTACACGGCCATCAATTCCGATAGGGGCACCTCCATGGGCCCATGAGTTCAAGGGAGAGGCCCATGAGTTGTAGGGAGTGGCCCATCCAAGTGGGGAAGTCGAGGCTCCGACGTTAGCGGCGATAAGGTTTGCCCTGGAGACGGCTACCTCAGCGGGGTTGATGGCGTATCCATCAAGGACAGCGGCTCCTCTCAGCCCCCATGCACCCAGGGGGGCAGCGCGGGCACCCCACACTCCGGGGGCGGCCCATGCTCCAACACGGCCAGCCCAGTCTTGGCTCTCTAACAGACCTTCTCCCCTCCACTGACCATTATTCAGGAGTGGGTTTCCGGACACCAGGGCACCCATGCACAGGAAGGTTGCGATGAACTGAAACGATAAAAATGTTATTTTAAATTGTCATCTTACAAGCTTACAGTATTACTATTTGCTATTCGTGTTTTGTCTTTGGTTCTCGCTTTTAAAATAAATTCGAATTACTTACGAATGCGTTCATTTTGTTGGATACGTTAGCCTTTTCAGAGAAGAAAACTGCTTGTGGGTTTACTATGTTTGTTTCAGGCTTTATACTTGCTAGCATAGAACAACACAAAGGAGGGGAGGTGGACTTTACGGAACCACTAAAAACTCTAAACCTACTTGACAAGGTTACTACTGTTGTTGTTTATTGCTTGTTATGTATTTTGCAACGTATATTTCAATACCGTGTCCGTTTTTTTTTGTTTTTGCTATGCTTTCTTGAACACATGATGTTATTATATAAAGTTAAAACTTATATGAAGTTAAAAGGATACGATTATGACTTAAAAAATAAACTCACATTGAAAGTTGTCTTCAAGCAAATCAGTTTAAATTTGCACAAGTAGGAAACACTGTGTAGGTACACATAAATATAATAATTAGAATAAGAATAAAATTACTTGGCTTGAATACTATTATTGTATTTTATATATCTTATATATAAAAATGAATCGCTAAATGTATTGCTAAGAGCAAATCTCGAGAGCAGCTGAACCGATTTCGTTAATTGTTTTTTTAGAATATTCCTTGAAGTACGAGGATGATTCTTACGGAGAGAAAAATAAGAAAATTGCGCAGAAAATTGGATAATTTCAGAAAACCTAATGACTATCGCACGTTTGACAGTTCGCGTGTGTGAGAATGACATTTTGCAAAATGTTAAATCAGGATTCTATTTCTGAAAATCTTTAAGTTTAAATTTTAAGTATTTTAAGGATTGAATATATGGAACGTGGGAGGAGGGTTGGCGGGACGAGGGAGCGGGAAAGGGAAGAGGGAAGGTGGGGAAAGTGGAAGGGGAACGTGGGAGGGGAAGGGGATGGGGAGGAGGAGGGAGTGAGGGGAAGGGAAACTCGGAGGGGGGGGTTCGCGAGACCGGGGAAAGGGGGGAATGGAGTGTTGAGAGGGAAGGTGGAGGTGACGGAGTGGGAACGCGAGAGGGGAAGAGGACGCAGGAGAATAAGGGGAGGCGGAAGGGGAACGGGATGAATGGGAAAGGACACTCAGGGAGAAACAATTTCTTTATTAAATGGCATAGCATCGCATGCCGGGACCAGCTAGTCTTAAATAAAAACAACTGAATTGAAAACCGAACGAATTTAAATTTAAGTTGAAACGACATCGTTTTGTATATGGGGTTAAGGCACTTACGTTATGTAATATTCAAACAAAGTTATTTTATTATGATTATTACAAATAACTTTTATTTATATCAATAACTACTTAATAACAGTGTTATTAATATACATAACTACTCCGGCATGTGTTGCAATTCCATGTTCTAAACAATAAATTGTTTCTCCCTGCATGTCCTTTCCTTTGAGTCCCCTCCCGCATCCCCTTCCCCTCGCGCATACCACTTCACCTTCCCCGCCTACCCTCTCCCCTCTCCCGCTCACGCGTCCCGCCAACCCCCCTTCCATATATTCAATCCCAGTGCATTCAATAAAAGGTCGAAAATAATAGAATCGAATAATACAGACCTAAAACTGAGAATACTCCCCATCAAGACCGACGTATGGAGTATCTTGATGTACGGCTGCGAATCATGGCCTATCCGAAAGAGATAAAGGGAGACTAGAGGCTTTTGAGATGTGGTCCTATAGAAGACTAATAGGAATTTCCTGGAGAGACCACATTACAAATGAGGAGGTTCTCCAAAGAATCGAAGGAGGAAGGCACCTGTTCAGGACCTTGTCCAAAAGGCTTGCAAGATGGATCGGCCATGTAATGCGACAAGAAGGCCTCTTGCATGCCATAATGGAGAGTATGACCGAGGGGACAAATTCTAGGGGACGCCCACGCCGAGAGTACCTGGAGGATCTGCTGGTGGACGTGCTGCTCATCATACGCATACTTCAAAAGAGCCGCACAATACTGGGAAGAATGGAATAGAAGAATAGACGAAACTGCTGCAAACCAATCCCAGGGTTGAAACCTTATTTAATAACCTTGCTATTACAATTATTTTAATCAAATTTTCATTTTTCATATATAACAAATATTTATTTTTGTACATTACAAGAACAATCAATCACATTTGGTACCTAACATATGTACCTATTTAAAATATCTATAATTTTAAAAACCCATAGACAATTATTTTGTTTCATAAAAAACAGCTGCCTGCTTATTTCACATTCATCCAACGCGCGAACTGTCAAACGTGCGAAGTTAAAATAGTCGTTAAGTTTTCTGAAATCATCCAATTTTCTGAGAATTTTAAAAAAAAATTTCATTCCTTTAGAACCTTCTTCAAAGTATTAAAAACGATGAATGAAATAGGTAAAGTCGTTCTAAAGTAATGGCGTGACCAAGGTAAACTGACTAACAATTCGGAAGCCGTGAATTCAAATTGGAAGGAAAAATAGAAAGGAAATGAAAGTAAAATGTGATATTTCATAATTTATTTTGAAATAATGGTGGCTTGGTGAAAAACCTAAATTTTCATTAGAAACCTTGCTTAAAATGGCTTTAGACGTGTTTTGTGACGAAATATGAATATCCAGGTACTTCATAATCTTCCTCTCCCTCCCCTCCCTGCTACGTTCAGACTCACAACATCCTCCAAATAACTTCAGACAGTTGCGAGCAGTTTTAACTCTTCTGCGGTACCTACATAAAAAAATTAAAAACACTGGGATCTCCGTAGAAAATGCGTATTTTGGTGCAGTTGCAGTGCAGATGCACAGAGCATCCTTTAGAACGGGCGTTAAGTCCAGTTAGATTTGTATTGTAAATATGGCGATAATAAACAAGATAATAACAATAATAACATCGTATTTATACAGCCCATTTTTGTGATATTTCGCTTCAATTGCGCTTAATTATAATAAACTTAAAATTAATCCTGTAGAGTTTCTTACGAGCCTTACAAAATTGATAAAATAATGTGAAACAAAGAATAAACAGTATATACAAAGCAATTCCTAAAGAAGAATATCAACAAGAAGAATCATTAAAACTAAATTATAATAAAGAATAGGAGGCAGTTTACGTTTAGAAATAATAATAACAGAGTGCAGATAAAACTATAGTAAGGAGGTAATCGAAACCAAACAATTACCAGAAACTTGAGGAAATTTGGCTTATTATAGTAGATTGAAAACGAGTTAAAATTCATGAAAGGTATGATTTTTTATATAAGTTTGTTTTTAAAGCTCTTTTGAATTCAGCCAAGTTCTGGATATTAGTAAGATCCGTAATCTAGATCAGGGGTCTCCAAACTTTTCAGCCGGAGGGCCACATTGACTACTCCAGTGAGTTCGGAGGGCCAAAACTGTTTTAATTTCTAGACACCCATATTTTCGTCCACGGGGGGGGGGAGTAAAAGTAAAAAGTGGAGAATAAAATTTCCAGAGATCATATTTCTTCATAAATCATTTCACTCCAATCTCACTCCAATTCCCCAGATATGACGTGAAATCCGTTAAGTTGGCAACTGTTCTGAGTTTTTTATCCACCTTATCACAATCACAATTAAAACAATAAGACCAAGGGGCGATTTTGCCACGTATCGTTTCGCGCGTATATTGCATCCAGAAGGAGCGTGAAACGCGCGAGCATTTGGAACCATTCCTTGTCACAATTTTGCCGCTCCATTTCCCTTGATACGTGTACTCGTTCTGCAGTTCCCGCGTAAACTGGACGTAAGTCTGGCGAACTACACACGATTTGCGCCCGTATTTTACCTGTGGACGCAATGTATTGGTGCCCAGTACCTCGCCAATGAGCATATATATTCGCACGAAAAAATTCGCGGTGAATTCGCCCCTTCTGAGTAAGGTCTTAGTTGCCATTAGTTGTCGCGGGCCTGATTGATGAAAATGGTCATAAGATGTCGCGGGCCGGATGGATGACACTGGCGGGCCGGACACGGCCCGCGGGCCGTAGTTTGGAGACCCCTGATCTAGATGAACCAAATTATTATTAAAAACTCACGATCTTTAGAGTTGTATTGCTAATTAGTAGAAACAATAGTACACCACACACCCGATGTCAATTTCCCCGCAATGTTCCAATTGGCAATTTAAAAAAAAACTTTTTATTATTAAACATTAACAGCCTTACTAAAAAAAAAACCACAGCGCGACCGATTAACTGTGTTATTGCAATAACATAAATAAAGCTCGTATACACTAAAACACGTTTTATTACCAATAACGTTTCTTACGTGGTCACGCTGTTAAAACGTATTGAAGATGTGACAACGTTGTATATGGTTTTAATTTACTAGAAAACAATGTTGTTTTCATTTTTCTCCGCAAGGGGCATTATTGGCGCGCCTGTGCATTAGTTCTTCGGCCCGCGACAGCCCGCGATGACAAAACAGCTCGGTGTGTTTTATGGCGGGATATCGAAAATTTTGTGATTTTACTTAATAATTTCTATTGTAGTGACGAATTTACTCTTCTGTTCACATAATTGATATATTTACCATGTTATTTGTGTGGTTTACATCAATTTAATCAAGTTATTGTACAAACGCCGTACTTTCAAAGTTGAACTGTCAGAATATTGTTTTTTATAGGTTATACTTAAAAGATAAAATTTTCATTAAGATCTTTATTTTAAGAGAATTTCTTAAAAGTGATAATTTTATATAATATTAAAATCTAATACATGTGTTCGTAAAAGTATCAAAAAAATTAACTTCTTTAGAGATGCAAGAAATCTGTTTTAAATTTCGGTATTATTTCTTTGGCAATAAAAAAAACTTTGAAATTTTTTATTATTTTTTTATTGTATACACGATGAAAAAGTGAGGTGATAGTTTCCTTCCAAATTTATTACATAAAAGGCCTGTGTTTTTTAAATTTTGATTTTATTTAAATTTCTCTACATTTTGGTCAAAAATGTTGTGGGAGGAAATTTTTTTCCATTTTTTTCCGAGTTTGAATTTTAAAATATGGCAGTTTTTGAAAGCTAAAGTGTATTTCAAATACTCAAATCTTAAAGGTAATTTTATCTAGTTTTCATACATGGTATTTTTTTTACGACACCTTCAAAAATAAGAAATATATAGAACATTCAAAATACTATGTAAAAATTACAAATATCGTTCGGACATCAATGGTTAAAACAGAAATAAACTACCCTCTCAGGCCGTGGAAACCATGTGTATTTCTTTCAAAGAACAAATTTTTAATTAGTAATGTTTTCACATCCGCGGCCGTTTGTCAATTGAATAAAATTTTCACTGGGTTTTTTAGTAAGGCTGTAAGTAATTAAATACAATAAAAGTGATATATTCATGATCGAGGTTAGTTGCTCTACATGTTTTATTTTCCCAACTGAAGTTTGCCAATTCCGACACAAAACCGTGCGTGTTTCTTATGATGTCAATAACCTCTTTAATCGCGTCAGGCAATTATTTGCAATGGTTTTATTGTAGTTCAAATAAACTTCAAGGTCGTTTTCCCGGAGGCATTTTTATAAATTTCTGTTATGTTTTACCAACAATATTTGTGTTTTGATTTTTCCGAGATTTCTTTACATAACCCCTTAACCTTTGTTTGATCTGTGTGCATTTAAATTTAAATAGTATATATTGAATCATTTGGCGGGTGTAAGATAAGCCGCCATAGCTCAATTGGGAGCACATATAATTGTTAAAAATATAGCACAATAATTGTTAAAAAAATTAAATTATGTAATTTTGGCCTCCGGTAATTTTTTTATGTTTTAAAAAAAAAAATACTTTTTTTATTGAGTATTTTTGATACAATACAATGTAATGAATGCATAAAATAATGAAAAGTATATATTTATGATTTAGTAAGCAACAAATTTGGTGGTATTGTAGATGCATATATTCGCTGATTCCCTTTATATTCTATAATGCAATTTAAACCAACACTTTGTGGAATCCTACAAATTATTGTAACGTGTGTATAATATATTTTACGATTTGATGTGTTATTGTAATGTTTATTATTATATTTTGTTCTATGTTATTGTCAAATATCACATTGTTTAAAATATTTCACGGTTTTACGCAAGAATATACAGGTGGTTTTTTCTTCAAAAACTACTTGTATATTCTTAAAAATTTTTCAGTTTTATAACTTTTGGTATAAATTCCATGTATGTGTAATCCTCGATAGCTAAAAAAATATTATTTTATAATCTATGTAAAAGCCCCTACGGGCGTATAACAACAATAAATAAATAAAAAAGCTTAAAACAATAATTGTATGAACAAAAAAATCCCGCAAAGGCAATGCCTGTGCATAGTATAATATTGATTTTATTTTTATTGGTTATGTTATGGTTAAAGTGAAGATTTTACTTATTTTATTGTTATGGTTAAAGTGAAGATTTTAAGTATATATAAACTAGGGATTTAAAAAGAGTAACTGAATAAATGCAATCAACAGTCTGCACTGATATTATCGCATTTTTGAAAACTTTATAAGAATGAATGTTACAAGTGCAATTTAAAGTCATAAAAAAACAAACAAAAAAATACAGCAAATAACATAATATATCTACTCTAAAAGCTGTCTAATGATATGGCTTTGTTAAACCTTATAAGAAAAAAAAAATGTTTCAATGTTTTTAGCCAATTTCGTTATATTGTTTATGAGATTTAAGATTTTGACATGTGTCTTTAAAAGTTGTACATAGTAAATTATAAATTTTGACATGTGTCTTTAAAAGTTGTACATAGTAAATTATAAATTTTGACATGTGTCTTTAAAAGTTGTACATAGTAAATTATAAATTTTGACATGTGTCTTTAAAAGTTGTACATAGTAAATTATAAATTTTTGGAGCTTTAAAAATAAAATGCATTTAAAATCAAATTTAAAAAATTCTTCCACAGGTCGCGTCGTCACTGGTCACTCAGCCGAGTAACCGATCGACCCCTCACCCCGTCCCTAACCATCCAATACCTACAGATTTTAAATATTACTTTAAACACAACAAAAATGTCACAGGAGACGAATGTTTCACTTACATTTTTACTCCAAATATTGTCAGGAACCTCTGTTAAAGTAATTCAAGTACGCCCCTATAGACTATGTATAATTTAAATGTTTATTTATTCAAATAAGTAATGAAACTGCATAGGTTCGTCATATTGTGATTTAAAATTGCTTTGTTGTCTTGTGAATAGCTGTACGCCGCCGAAACACAATAAAATAAAATAATCTGCTTTAGAAATCTATACCAATCAGAAAGAAAATGATTTGTTAAAAAAAAACTGTTTTTCGTTGTTCTTTAATGCACCAAGTTTTTTCTTTAATAACAAGAGAACTAAGATTTAAAGTATCATTTGAGCTTCCTAATGTGCTCCGCACTCTAAAGGCGTGGTTTCGCCTAAATATAAAGCCAGGCGTAAGCTTTTACAAGGCACAATCAGTTTTCTTTCGAAAAGACAAACACATCACAAGCAACATGAATTCATTCGTGAGTAGCTTACACGATACTCTTTGTTATGTGCATATGTAAACCAATTTCAACCGAATAAACGTCTTATTAAATCTTCTCACCTTAGACTGATTATTTCAGACTAACAAATATTATTGTTTCTTTTTTCAGTTCATCGCTACTTTCCTGTGCATGGGCGCCCTGGTGTCCGGAAACCCCCTGCTGCTGAACAACGGTCAGTGGAGGGGAGAAGGTCTGTTAGAGAGCCAGGACTGGGCTGGCCGGGTTGGAGCATGGGCCGCCCCCGGAGTGTGGGGTGCCCGCGCTGCCCCACTTGGTGCATGGGGGCTGGGAGGAGCCGCTGTCCTCGACGGACACGCCATCAACCCCGCTGAGGTAGCCGTCTCCAGGGCAAACCTCATCGCCGCTAACGTCGGAGCCTCGACTTCCCCACTTGGATGGGCCACTCCCTACAACTCATGGGCCTCTCCCTTGAACTCATGGGCGCATGGCGGTGCTCCTATCGGACTCGACGGCCGTGTCGTAGACACCCCCGAGGTAGCTATCACCAAGGCCGCCCACTTGAACGCTAAGATCGCCGCCGTCTCCGGTGGAATTTGGTAACTTCCTTGCCACTATCTTGACATCTGACTGATCTATATCCGAAGCTACGTGATACCTAATCGTTGTTTCTAACTAAATATTGACACCGTTTCTCGTTGCTAGATTTTGTTGCTTCCATAGTATTCAATATTTAATCAGGTTTATATTCCATTTATGTTTTCCATAATCTACGCATTACCTATGTTTAGGTTACATGTTTTATTTTAAGGGTACCGTTAATGTGACGAAAAGAAAAATCTAATAAAAAATGACAATACTCTAAAAATACCGTTCATTTAATTTTTTACTAGCATACCGGCAAAACGTTGCTGTGGCTAACGAAATACAACGCCATTACCCAACCATTATAAAATCCACACGGGGTGCGCTTGCCAGCTGCCCGCTGCACGCTGCCTGAATTGAATATTTAAACTTCTTGACTTTTCTCTACTATAATAAGCATGTTTTTATACATATAAACCTTCCTCTTGAAACACTCTATCTATTGGTGAAAACCGCATGAATATCCGTTGCGTGGTTTAAAAGATCTATGCGCACATGCATTTTGAGCGACTTCATCAAATAAAATAATTCAAATCAAATACCTACTTACTCTATAATACATCTATTTTCCAATTTCTTCCGTAGAACGAATTTCAAAAGTGACTATATTGTACGGCCCGCCAGCCGTTTTAAATCACACAAAAATATGTTTTCTTTAATTTTCTCGGCTTTTCTCTTATATAATATACATGTTTTATACATATAAACATTCCTCTTCAATCACTCTATCTATTGGTGAAAACCGTATGAAAATTCGTTGCGTAGTTTAAAAGATTAACGCGCACATACATTTTGAGCGACTTCATTTTATTCTATGTAATGATTCAAAATTTGAAGGTTTTTGCCCATTGAACATTATAATGGTTAAGTTGTACAAAGGAATGTAATAATTGTGTAGTTAGTACATAACGTAACTCTATTATATTAATTATTATTTTTAATTTATAAACTAACGTTTAGACAAGATTTTTATGCATAGCACAAAAGGTAACAATTATTATAAGCAATAATTATCAGCCTGAAACACTCATCTACATTGAAAAATCTTTATAATAAATTAATAAATAAATAATAATTAATATTTGACAAGTTTAAGTATTCCACCAAAAAATGTAGACATAATTTGTCTCGACGCCACCTAGCGAGAGATTTAGTACTTACAATACCTCCCTCACAAAAATAATGTTGGTTGTTTTCAGGTGGAAAAATATAATAATCAGTAATTGTTGAATGAAACACTAGTATATATTGAATTATTTGGCGGGTATTTGATAAGCCGCCATAGCTCAGTGGTCAAGAGCAGCTGACCGGCAATCAGAAGGACACGGGTTCAAGTCCCGTTGGCGGTAAGTATCTTTTATCGGAAGATTTTTCAATGTAGATGAGTGTTTCAGGCTGATAATTATTGCTTATAATAATTGTTATCTCTAATATATTGTTTTTTTTTTATTATTGTACGAAAGATTATTTATCCAGTTACAGTACAAGATTTCTCATTTCTCTATTTGAGAGGCGTGTATGGGTACTGCCACCCGGGAACCATTTATTGGATAACCAACACCCCTGACATAGTTCATTCCAAGTGGTTCGCTACGTTTGGTGACTTAACAGCAATGCCAGGGTTCATGGGGTGAATTAAAACAAAAATAAATATATAGCTCTTATCCTTTTTTGATATTTTTAATTTCAGGTTTTTTTTTGTGTTGATTCGGACCACGAATCAAAAATTAAGTTCTCTCTATTAACGAGTCTCTAATTTGTTATTTTAGCAACCAATGTATGTTCGTCCAGCAAAATTGAGAAGGTGATGGAATTATGTTGGAGGTGAAGGAAGTCAGTGCTGAATGTCCAAAGATTGATGTTGGAGATGAAGGAATTTGGATTTTGATTATACTTTGTAGTAAACAAGAAGTGTTGACATCATGAATTCTAGGCCAAAATCGCAGCCGTGGGCGTAAATGATTGGAATAAAACGGCAGAAGAACGGCAGAAGTGAGGTGTTTCCTGAGGCAGCCAAGGCTCTACAATCATCGATAATGTTTTTAAAACGTATAAAAAGATATTAAATAATCAAACAGTATAAATACCCTTCCGTCGACGTAGATGAATTTGGAATTCGATTGCATGTCTGACGTCACGCCTTGATACAAATTTCAAGCAGTTGTAAATTGGTTTTTAATTCAAGAATCTGTCAAAAGGTGTCGGTACTTCCGTCAGCATCTCGCTTATGGATGTTTCCCCCTTAGGTATTAGTACTACGGATTTATAGAATTTAAGTATCTTTCCGGATATGGAAATATTGACGATTGACGGCAATATTTGACGAGTTGTGAATAATAGTATCAGGCGGGTATATATTATAGTCTCGGTTACTTTGCCACGGTTTCCTTGTCTAGGTAACTAGCTGTCACTGGATCACAGTTGATCCGAGGAACTGGCTATTTTTGGAACCACCACACAAATTGGGCAAAGACGACCTAAAAGCCGCCCACAGGGCCTAGCAGCAAAAACCTGCGGAGTGGGTTTTTGACTGCTAGTTTTATTTACTCGCTGCGAAGACAATATTAGCGACTCTCAATCGAAAATTTGAAACAGAAAAATTAAAAAGAGGGACGGTCGCATCTTACTGTTTTAAAGTATATTTTATTTCATTATAAAATTTGACATCTTACTCGTATATCTAATACATTTTTTTCTAAAATTACTATAATAATATTCTATTCTATCTACTTACTAAAATTTGTACCTCACAACAATGAGACGTAATCCACGAAAAACTGTAAGACTTTTAAGCCTCCTTAATATGTATAGGGAGTTCATTGAACATATTAAAACCTTAGGGAAAAATATTTTTTTATGTTCCCTAAAAATTTATTTTTGGATGCCCAAAATCGTTGCAGTTTCTCGTAGGATAGCAATGAACTGTACTTTTAATTCTAACATTATTCAATATGTAATCTGATATTTAATTATAACTTCTTTAGCACCTTTTCGAATTGAGACTCGATGAAACGAAAAAGTGACATTAGTGTAGAGACAAACTATTACACAATATATAACTACAACTATGTTATAAATCTATAGGATTTAACCTGCGAGAGACGTCGTTACAGAATCAATCATCAGGGCAGATGTGTGAGATCACACGTCTGCCATGATGTTTGACAATGTAACACCGTCCGGAACGTTGGCTAACGAAGAAGGTAGCGCAATATGGTATAGTACCCCAAAAATAAATAACTAAATTAAAAACTAAATTGCCCCAACAAAATACGAATATTTTGGTCCTGGAGATAGAGAGGTGGCTACCTCTCACTCTACAAGACAGAATATTGTTCGTATGAAATTATGTGAGGTTTGTGTATAAATCAAACAAGCATTTAACACTATGCTTACAAGTTTATTAAAACAATTTACATCCGAACCATAGTTTAATATTTATAAAGAATCTGTGTAAGAAAGTGAAAGCGAACAAGAAGCGATTTGCAAAACTGTTATTTCTTCGGCAGTCTAGAACAGAATGGTTCCGTTTAATTTGTCACGGCAGACCGAGACTCTGTGAGAATTATTTTTAATTTATAAACTAATGTTTAAGACAAGATTTTTATGCATAGCACAAAGGGTAACAATTATTATAAGCAATAATTGTCAGCCTGAAACCCTCATTTACATTGAAAAATCTTCCGAGAAAAGATACTTGCCGCCAACGGGACTTGAACCCGTGTCCTTCTGATTGCCGGTCGGATGCTCTGATCACTGAGCTATGGCGGCTTATCTAATACACGCCAAATAATTCAATATATACTGGTGTTTCATTCAACAATTACTGATTATTATATTTTTCCACCTGAAAACAACCAACATTATTTTTGTGAGGGAGGTATTGTAAGTACTAAATCTCTCGCTAGGTGGCGTCGAGACAAATTATGTCTACATTTTTTGGTGGAATACTTTTAACTTGTTAAATATTAATTATTATTTTTAATTTATAAACTAATGGTTGAGACTACATTTTTATGCATAGCACAAAGGGTAACAATTATTATATGCAATAATTGTCAGCCTGAAACACTCGAGAGATTTAGTACTTACAATACCTCCCTCACAAAAATAAAGTTGGTTGTTTTCAGGTGGAAAAATATAATAATCAGTAATTTTTGAATGAAACACCAGTATATATTGAATTATTTGGCGGGTATTAGATAAGCCGCCATAGCTCAGTGGTCAGAGCATCCAACCAGCAATCAGAAGGACACGGGTTCAAGTCCCGTTGGCGGCAAGTATCTTTTCTCGGAAGATTTTTCAATGTAAATGAGTGTTTCAGGCTGACAATAATTATTGCTTATAATAATTGTTACTCTGTGAGAATGTTGAAAGATCGCTATTGGCGTGTGAGGAACCAATAGGAATGCTTCCGATTCAAGATCGATGCACCGTTCGCTTCCCACAAAATATTCCATGGAAATTATGCGCTCAAATCTGCGTTCTGGATTCTGCTTCCTTGGACGGATTTACATACGCATTTAACACGACGGATTTACACATGAGTAAAGAGAATTGGGGCACCGTTCAAAATTTTGTAATATTTTTATAATAATTGATGGTTGTCTTTTTCTTATTTGCTATTGTTTGGGAATTGCACAACAGACTCCCTTTATCATACGATGTTTGAAATACATAATATTATTGAATCAATTAATAAAGAAGAGAAAACCGCTATTGGTTCATGTGCGTCTTTGTTAGATATAATAACTGTTTTGGTTGTGCTCTTCCAATTATTTCAATGACCACGTTATTTATTGTTTCTTCACATGGCATTATTGTTTACAATTCACTTTTTAACCACTCTAGGATAAGCCTATGTTGAGGTAAATTATTTTATAAATATAAAACCACACAAAATAATTTACTGAAAGCACAATACTTTTGGTGGTTTCTTTTATGACTTAACATACCTATTGTTGTCATCATCCTTAATTTATGATGATGTTATAACCAGAATCAATCTTCGAATGGGTTTTGTCTTTATTGGCACACGGATTGCGTGATAAGACCATATCTCTAGGTAAATTATAATATTCACAACAATATTTGCAGATTTGTATAATTTTATTGTTTTTTTTTTTTTTTATCACCTTACAGGTATTTTAAACGGCATAAAACGCTGCAGAGATTACACTGAAAACGTAAAAGATAAAAATTACAAGTGAGAAACTGCGGCGATCTTAGCGTTCAAGTGGGCTGCCTTGGTGATGGCTACCTCAGGGGTGTCTACGACGCGGCCGTCAAGTCCAATGGGAGCGCCTCCATGAGCCCATGAATTGAGGGGAGAGGCCCATGAGTTGTAGGGAGTGGCCCATCCAAGTGGGGAGGTCGAGGCTCCGACGTTAGCGGCAATGAGGTTTGCCCTGGAGACGGCTACCTCGGCGGGGTTGATGGCGTGTCCGTCAAGGACAGCGGGTCCTCCGGGCCCCCATGTGCCCAGGGGCGCAGCGCGGGCAGCCCAAACTCCAGGGGGAAGCTCTTCCCATGCTACAGAGAGGTCACCGCTCCACTGGCTCCAGTCTTGGCTCTCTACCAGACCTTCTCCCCTCCACTGCCCATCGTCCAATAGCAGGGGGTTTGCGGACACCAGGGCGCCCATGCACAGGAAGGTTGCGATGAACTGAAAATAAATAATATAAAATTCACTCACTTCCAATAGGTATTTTTTTCCAATTATTTCTGGCTTTCACCCTTCAACGGTGTTCTAGGCTATCATTCAAAATTTAGGAGAAAAGAAAGATATGAATGAAAATGTTAATTTTATTTAAATGGGAAAATTTCAAAATTATATGGAAGATTGGAGTTAAATTCAGACTAAGAAGAGATCAGATGTTGAGTGGAGGGGAAACAATTTTAGGTAACGCTTGATAGAAGAGAGGATATTTGTTTAGAGAGGAACAACCAAAAAATATGTGTTCTAAAATTCTCACTTCTAGATAATATAATGTACAATCTGGCGAGTAAAGGTAACTATGGGTAAGTACATTGGAAGTCCGTAAGTACTTTTTGACACTAAAAACGGAGTTAATTGGTCAAAAAGGTATTTAATAAGTCAAAACAATATTCTTGAACAACTTTCTGAATTCCATTTCTACAAGCTCCAACAGATGCAAATGATCGCGTATACGACGTCTTTCAATTCTACGAACTTCGCAAACCATAACTCTCCGACCAGAATATATAAAGTGTAAGAAGAAGAAGATGACGTCGATGATGAGAAGATGATGATTATTAGTTATTTTTACTTACAATTGAATTCATGGTGCTTGTAATGTGAACAGTTATCCTTTTCAAAAGAAAACTCCTTGTGCCTTATAAAAGCTTGCGCCTAGCTTTATATTATTTAGGCAGGATCACACCTTCAGAGTGGGGAGGATATTAGGCAGTACAAATAATACTGCAATGTTTGCGTACTCTTAAAAGACTTAACGATGTAAAAAATATTAACTGGTTGCACAAAAGATCAACGGCAAATAGGTTTTTTTAATCGATTGATTGCTCTTTGAACAATCTTGATTTCTAAAGCAGGTTCTTTTAATTATTAAGTATGCACTGCTATTGTCCTAGAACTTTTCTTTAGGCTTATTGTTTTGTGAATAACTTGATCTAACGGTATGAAATATATTATTGTTTAAGGCATAGAATAAATAAAATAAAACCGGAAGTGCCTTCTATACGAATTTGAATGGAACAAATGTTCCATTTATCCCCCACTCCTCAGCGTTCCGTCTCACTTACACTCATCTGGAATCGTAGATCTCCATCCCATTTGAATTTCAAAAACCCAGTTTTTATCTCCCGACACAAGGAGCGTATTTGCGAGGTATTGTAGGTTTGACTTTCTGTGTGTCTGTCTGTGGCATCGTAGCTCCTAAACGAATGGATCGATTGTGATGCGGGTTTATTTGTTTGAAAGTTGACGTGATCGAGATGGTTATTAGCATAGACATCCAAATGTAATCATATGTCCATGGTTATTGTTATTAGCTACAATTCATGAAAATCTGTTCAGGTGTTTCAAGGTCAACACGTCTTTTTTGTGTTGGGGGTTGCTTAAAATTTTTAAAATTTTATGTATAGAAATGTAGGCTCGAATCCGGCCTATATTTGGATCACGAAACACGCCCACAAGGCACTTATCGTGATATTCTTTATGATAAGATTTAATGACGTTTAAATTGAATATTACTATTTATAAATCAATAATAATACGACCTCCGTAGTCCAGTGGGTAAGACTCTTGACTCACAATCCGGAGGTCGCGGGTTCGAACTCGGCATGCGCAAATAAATTTTATTTGATTAATTTGTGTTATTTCACAATTAATTCATTAAAAATAATATATAGTATATTTGCGGCATGTTCCAGAGTGGAAGATACTATCAGTATCGCCCTGGTGTAAGACCACCATTCAGAATTGACGTTGCTTGAAAATGGCTTTACCCGTGTTTAGTGACCAGATCTGAATAGCCAGGTACTTCCCAACCTTCCTCTCTCCCGACCTCCTTCCCCTCCCCACTACCTTCAGCCTCACAACATACCCCAATTGGGGATGCCATAGTCTCACTGGCTCCAGACGGGAGCAGTTGAGATTCTTGTGCGGTATTCACTGTAAAAAAAAAAAAAATAACAACTTTAAAAAAACAATCGAATAACGGTTTTGTAAAGAAAAGACATAAAAACAAAAATGTTTTAAAAAAGTCATTGTAAAAATCAGAAAAAAGTTGAATTCAAAGTATTGAAAAACAAATTGGAAGCTTAACGAACTAGTTTTTCTTTGTAAATTTTGATTAAAACAAATAAAAAAAATTTGACGTTTGTGTTGATTTTTTATCGTCATTTTATTTTAGAAATACAAGCGTATTTTGGGTTCTAATATAAACAATATTTTGAATTTCTCCTACCATCGTCAATGTATTGTAAAATTTTGGCCGTGCTTTTAGGAGTAGCTAACAAATTATTAAGCCCACGACCCCTGGGTGAGAACCGAACGCATTTGTCCGCTCAACTACTGATAAGAGATCATTTTAGCATTGTTCCTTTGATTTTATCATTGATCTATAGCTTTATGGTATTGATCCATATACAGGGTGTCCCAAAAGAAAGTTGATATTTAGTGGATCGATTTTTAAAAAAGTAAGGGTTCTATCGAAAAAATGTTTATTAAATACTAAAATACACAATTTGGGAATTTATTTCTGAAAAATAATATCGTCCAAATGTAAACCCTCACGTTCGCGGCATTCATTTAATCGAAGAGTAAAATTTCTTACGAGGGCTCGCCAGGTAGGCTTCGTGATGGCTGCCATTTCGTGATGGATATTTTCTTTTAATCGCATCAGGGAAGATGGATTTTTGGCGTACACTTTAGATTTGAGATAACCCCACAGGAAAAAGTCCATAGGGGTTAGGTGAGGACCACGAGGAGGCCAATTTATGTCACCTCTCCTGGAGATCAATTTTCCAGGGAAAATTTCACGAACTCATGGCAGAGACCTATTGGACGTATGTAATGTTGCTCCATCTTGCTGGAACCACGTTCTTTGTTTATAGCCAGTAAGTTTGTAGGGGTGCAGCATTAGGTCTTTGTGCAAAATGCTGTGTAACGATGATCTATACACATTTAAAGCACTTGCGCGCTTCCGAATCGAAAAGTTTGAGTCGTCACGAAAAGACTGATAAACACTCTCTACGTTTTCTACCGTTCTCGATGACCTTGGTCGCTCGGATTTTGGTTTTGCCAGCGTTGTACCGATCTCTTCAAACTTTTTGACCCATTTTCGAATGAGAGGAATGCTTGGCGCATCATTGAATTGACGAAAACCTCAAATATTGCAGAATCTTCTACGCGCAACAGTCGCCGAATCACCATTTTTGTAAAACTCACGCACGCACAACGCGCGGTCGCTCCCGAGAAATGCTTCATAGCTACTAAATTCCCAAGAGCCAGACTACTGATTGACATACCCCCCCCCGCGCCTCTCTGAAAATTTGCGTTTGCACTGAAAGCAAAACAAATATCAACTTTCTTTTGGGACACCCTTATTTGTGGAATTACGTTTTATTTTTATTTTTTTTACAGTTGCTTCACACGGGGGGCCCTGGGGAAAATAAATTCTCTCATTAAGAAGCATTACGGTCCGGTACATCAATACGACATTTTAAAATTTTCTTACTAATAACCCAGAAAACTTCTATTTTTATGTTTATTTTTTGTGCATTATAATTGATTTGGTGGTAATCTGAGTATTGTACCAGAAAAGGGGTACACTTTTACATATATACTTACTCAATTAAAATTTCGATTTTTCGGATATATACAATTTGGGAGGCGGGTATGGTATCGCCGCCCCGGGAACCATTTATTGGACAACCAACACCCCCGCCATGGGTCACCCCAAATGGTTCGCAACGTTGTGACTTAGCATGGGTGCCCGGGTTCATTGGTGAAGTTTGTCTAGGTATTGGCGGCGGATGCGTCTGCCCACCTACTATCCTACTGTAAAGCGTGGCGGGCCGTATCGGATGAGACTAATTGAGAGAGACCTTTTGATTTCTCCAGCCGGACTCTCTTTACACATCTCCTAGCAGCGCAGTGGAAGGAATGGATCCATACGTCCGTCACTCCTGGATACATCGACCCACAGATTTCTACCCACCCCTCATACTTTTTCCTTTCCAGAACTTCCTCTCCTTCCTTTCCCTAAAAAGACCCCCGCACAGCATCCCCAAAGATGACATAGGCCCCGAGGAAAATTTTTTTTGCTCCGAGGAGATTTGATCTCTCTAACTGGTCTCTTTCGACCATTATCTTGTACCGCAGCAAGAAGGATGGATACACTGACTCCTATATACTAACTCTCACCTCATACCCTTTTCCTTTCCAGAACTTCTTCTCCTTCCTTTTTCATAAAGATCCTCCACACAGCATCCCTAAAGATGACAGGGAGTAAAAAAAACATATTTAATTATTATCACACCCTGGGTCTTAAAATGGTCTTCTTAAAAATGAAATACGTTTCAGAAAAAAACATCAACACAATATTATCCATCTCGTTGATGTGCGAAAAAAATACTGGTTCTAAAATAAATGTCAAAATCTAAAAACTTATCTTGTTTTAGAAGAAACTTTAAATTGTAAACATATTAACAGTGTGAATTGTACATGTTTGTTTAGGAGAACCCGGCGTTGCCCAGGCATGTTTCTGAATTTAGGGGTGGGGAAAGTAGATAGGAAGGGTTTTTAGAAATCTCACATAGACTTTGACTTTCCACGTGTTTTGAAGGCAAAGTGTTCAAAATTGCTTCAAAATTTGGCTTTGGGTTTAAAAAAGGTTATGGGATAGAAAATCAATATTTTTCTGATCTGACATATCGCAGATCACTCGAAAACTTGTCATATTTTGACAAGTCAGATCAGAAAAATATAGATTTTTTAAGGAGTTTGATTGCGATTGTGTCAACATTGTTGACTCAACAACTGTTTTTTTTTCAGTTTCTCCATGGAGCACTAAGGGTACAATATTTCATCAATCTCTGAATAAAATGGTCGTTTTTTATGAAAAAAAAGTCACACCAGGGCACTATTATTTTTATAAATATAGACATAAGATTTTACCCGCGGCTTCGTTCGCATTGTATTTGTGAGAAATTACTATACAAACATTTTTCCCACGGGAATGAAATATTTTTTCGGGAAGAAAAGTAGTCTATGTCACTTTCCAGTCCTGCAACTACCCTGTACGAAAAACAGTCATGTCGATCGGTGACTCCTTTGTGACATGGAAAAGGGACAAACAAACAAACACACTTTTACGTTTACAATATTGGATAGAATAAGTAGATTTCATTTTCATTAAAAACAAATTCAGAATGTTTCTTTGTGTATGTGAAATGAACATAAATATTATTACATCGTGTTTACTAGAAAGGGGCCCACTGAGAAGGGTTTATCGTCCATAATATTTTAGTGGTGGTAAAACATTGAACAATGCCGATATGAATTTTTTCTGAAATATGGACCACAAACAGGGTAGGGTATTTACATAACGTACCACATATTTGCCAACATAAAGCGTTTACATATTAAAACTAAGGCCAAATAACTTTAGCCGAAACATCCATTATCCATTACGGCACGACCTCAACGATATTTAACATTGAACCTGTAGAGTGCGACAAGGTCTATTATTATACTCTTATAGAAACGCGGCTTGTTTTGCGATGTATCTGTTT
The DNA here is from genome assembly GCA_929108145.2 of Limnephilus rhombicus. NCBI lineage: Eukaryota > Metazoa > Arthropoda > Insecta > Trichoptera > Limnephilidae > Limnephilus > Limnephilus rhombicus. The sequence goes on along the minus strand of OV815291.1, from coordinate 41,863,865 downwards.
GATCTGTAACGGTAATAATAATGTTCATAATCTCCTATGTTGAGCTATTGTAAAAAAAATATCCGACTATTAACTGGACAATCGATGTATGAATGTTAATAAAGCAATGTGGCGGTCTATCCCCTCTGCCTGCATTTGTTGTAGTATTGTTTCAATAAATATTTTTTTTTTTATGTTAAATAAAATTAAAGTTCTTATTTGTAATTTTTTTAATGAGTAAAACCCCGAATTGTAATATTTAATTAAATGAAGACAATATAAGACTTGCAGAAAAGTCAATAGATGTCGCATATTAAGTAAAATGGAGAAAGATTTATCCAGACACTATCTAGTGAGCATTTAGTTCGGGTTTGAATCTTGCAATCATACATAAAGAAAGCAGCCAATAATATATGCGTTAAGAAAATTAAGATAATGTGGGTGGTTCTTAGTCGAAGTATGATACAGCTAAAAATGACCGAATTTGATATCGACACCTTGTCAACGCGCTAACCACTGCGCAGTGGTTAGCGCGTTTGCCCGGAAAGCAAGAGGTCCTGGGATCGAGTCCCAGAGGTGCCAATTCTTTTCTAATTTTTCTGTTTCCAGATTTTCGATTGAATTTCGCTTATGTTGTCTTCATTTAATTAAATAATAATTAAAATAAAATTGTGTGACTAGATCTCAATAGCCAGGTGCTCCCCATCTTCAGTCTCTCACGGGCTAAAAATGATAGGGAGCAATTGTTTGTGCGGTATTCACATAAAAAATCAAAAGGTTTAAAACTAACAGTAATATACCGAGTATAAACTGTACGATAAAATGCCTACATCCGCAATTAAAAAAGAAAAGCCTCAAGATCCAAACATTCGAAATTTACAAACTGAAACTAAGTACAATATTTTTTAATCTACAACTAGTTTTTTTAATCTGCCATTTAATAAAGAAATTGTCTCTCCCTGCGTGTCCTTTCCCATTCGTCACCTTCCTTCTAACCACTCCACTCCCCCCTTTCCCCCTTCCCCCTTCCCCCGACCCGCAAACCCCCCTCCCGAGTTCCCCTCCCCCCTCCAAGGTTCCCCTCCTCCCTCCCGGGTTCCCCTACCCTTCCCTCCTCCCCCCTCCAATAATTTTGCTTTCATAACCCCAGAGCTTACCATTATACACAGCCTATTTCAATAGCATATAATTAAGGAATATAAAGGATGGCGCAAAACTACCGATATGGTTTGAATCTTATTACACATTACAATAAGATTCATAATAAAACGGTAGTTTTGCGCCACCTTATATATATATTATATTGGTGAAAGAATTTTTAAAATATTTTTAGTGGTTTAGGCGTGATTGCGTAACAAACAAACTCGCGCACTTTCGCATTTATAATATTAGTATAGATTATATTTTTCCTTTGGAGGGATGCAGACATATATACAAACGTTAAAACCCAAGTAAGATGAACATCAGGGACATCACCAAATTTTCCAATTAAAGTGGGGGTTCACCAAGGATCTGTCCTCAGCCCACTGCTATTCATAATGTTCATGAATTATCTTACAAGTCATGAAATGAACAACAGTATTCTCAAGACTATGCTTTTTGCAGATGATGTAGTACTGATATCAGATAATCATTGTGACTTACAGAATACCCTGGAAAGGTGGAGAAAGATCCTGGAGGATAATCACCTAAGAATTAGAATTCTGATCGATATTGCCATATGATCAGGACTTTTCTGGCTACAGAAATGCAAAATCAGATTGGCTACAACTGCAACATACTTTTCCAACAAGATGGAGCCATTTCTCATGTTACAAATGACTCCCTATCTGCTCTTCACGAATTATTCCCTGAAAGAGTAATAAGTCGCCTAGGAGACATCTACTGGCCACTGAGGAGCCCAAATTTAACCCTGCTGATTTTTTCCTACGGGGCTACTTAAAAAGTAAAGTTTACAACCCATTGCCACCCAACCTGGATGTTTTAAAACAAAGAATTACAGACGAAACTAGCGCTATTCCAAGAGTGATGCTACAGCGAGATATTAAAAATTTTAGTGCCAGGCTAAATGAGTCTAAAGAAGTGGATGGTGCGCACTTACAAGAGATTATTTTTCATTAATAAAATTTTAAAACCTGCTCTTTAATTTAACAGTAATTATAACAACTTTGAAAGAATTCTGGTGTTTTATTTTTAAGTATCAAAAACGCAAAACAATCTGAAACACACCGTACAACTCCTACTCTAGGCAATTCGAAACAGCAGAAATGCGAATGCTTAGATGGTCGGCAGAAGTATCACTAAAAGATAAGATTAAAAGTTCACGAATTTGCGGTAGCCTGGGTGTCACAGATATAAACAGTAAACTGGAGGAACGGTAGTTGAGATGTTATGGGCACATAAGACGGAGACCGTCAGACCACACAGTGAAGCAGGCAATGTCTATGTAGCTTCATCGACAGTCATCCAGAGGAAGACCGAAGAACTCCTGGATGACGCAATGCTCCAAAATACTTCAGAGAAACGGCTTGGATGAAGGCGATACCCAGAACAGAAGAAATTACAACCTGAGAACGAGAAGAGCCGACCCCAACAGCCTACCTAGGCAATGAGTTGGGACAGCGCAAAGTAATAAGAGGGATGCAGACATACCTCACCGTTTGTCCCATTTTCGACTGTTGACATTTAGTGTGTAAGAAAGAGAGGCAGCATTAAATATTTGAGAACAAAAGCAGAACAAATTGCGCATTGACATTTGACGTTTTTGAATTTTTGGAATTCACTCACTATTCACAATATATAACCTATCACAATATTTGTTCCATACACAAAATGTATGTGGAAAAGAATTTTCTTCGTAATTACGTTTTTTATGAATTTTTCCGATATGTTAATACTTATTCTGCTATTCGGGCCGGAGACTAATCGAACAAACCAAAGATCATAAAAATCGGTCCAGCCGTTCTCGAGTTATAAATAGTGTAACTCACCCGACTTTGTTTCATATACAAGTATTAATATTAATATCAATATTAAGATATTGAGATTAACGAATACCGATTAAGAATTCCAACCACAGGTTATCCTTGCACTTCGTGACATTTTAAAAATCTATTATTAATCATATTTAAAAATATATTTGCACTAGTTAAAGGTTCTTGATAAAAGTGCTCCATGTTCATTATGTCGTTTCAACGACCTTTAAAATTATGTCATTAATCTTTGCCGCCTGTCTTGGTATAAAAAACTCTTAAATTATTTATCTGCATCAAATCAATTCTATAACTGGCTTAACAAACACAGCATTTTTATTTAATTTTAAAATACATATTATTGAATTTGAAATTTGTTTTCTTGAACGAACGAACGCAAATTTTTGTAGTGGAAATTAACACACTTCCCGACTTCCGATGTAGCTTAAACTCATCAGATAGACTCGTTGTCGATGAAAACGAATTAATTTCAACTTTTTGTGGCACTCACGCGAACATACACACATTTCTCTGATTTTAGATGAAAGGACGCCGCGATGGACCAGATCTGAATAGCCAAATATTTACCCACCTTCACGTCCCCATCTCCTCCCCTTCTCCACCACCTTCATCCTCGCAACATATCACAAATTTTAGCACGCCGGGATTTGAAATCGCGATTTTTGGATTCGAATTCCTAAGTTATGATAAAAACGAATTTATTTTTAATGACTTGTGATTCACAAGTCCTTAAATTCGTTTTTATCATTCACAAGTTGTGAATGATAAAAACGAATTTAAGGTAAAAAAATCTTATTTTGTTTCTACCTTCTACCAGAATTAACTGCGATGTTATTCCACTTTACCCCTTGATTTCTAGATTATTATTATATCGATTATGTTTCTACCAATATTCGTAAAGCCTTAATCTATCGGTTGAGTAGAAAAGCTTCTTGTAACTCATTTAAGATACAAGATTTTATTTCTATATTTTGCTACAGAGATAGTTGATTTGATTTGTGAATACCTCGTTGCCTAAACTGGTTCATTTTTAAAAGTCAGGTAACCAATAAAACAATTAACTTTCATTGGATAATTTTGTTCAGGCTTTATTGAACGTCGGTAGATCAGTGATTTGTTTCCGGGGTTTGACGATAGATGGCGGTGATCAATTAAGTTTAAATAATTATTTATGTTATTATTTTCAAAACAATGGTGATGTCAGAAACTAAAGTTTAATTTATTAAATTTATCTATAACTGGCTGTAGAACTCGGCGTCGCCCGGGCTTGGGGCACAGTTTTTGACATATATATCCGACAGTAATTTTTTTCTCATCTTTTACGTCAAGTGTACAAAATTTTATGAAGAATTGTCAAAATTCTGCGTTATTGGAGGGGAAAAGGCGACAGGTAAGCATTGTTTTTCCTAGACAGAGACTTTCCTCATATTTTGAAAGTCAAGTGTACAAGATTTTATCATTCTCGGAATAAAAGTGTAGATTTTTAAAAAATACCAACCTACAGTGGGATACTCTTTTTATTTTATACTAGCTGAAGAGCCGGCGTTACCCGGGTTTTACACACAGTTTTCCGAAATCAGATAGACGGTAACTATCCTTTTATTTTGAAGTGTTCAGAATATTAATTTAATTTAACTAAACAAACTACGTAGCTCGGCATAGACTGTCTTACCAATGTATTGTACTTTTCCTAGTACTACATTTTTCCATCTTGCGTCGTGGAGTATTAAGTTTCGATTTTATTTCGTTTTTAAATTTGTTTTTGCTTTAGATGTTGTTGTCACAATAACAATTATTACACTAGTAATAATTATTGTCCTGACTTGATAAACCTCCGCCTGGCTGCATATTTAATTGTTGATTCGCATTTGTTTTCGTTTCTTAGACTGGCAACTCTATCAAGACGATTTCTGGCAAGGTACTTCTTGGGTTGCCGCCGATACGTTAAGCGACGGCAATTCGATTCGTCACCTAATATGAGAGTTTCGTTTGAATTTTAATATAGGTTAATTAATCCCTTTAATATATTCGGAATATTTCAAACCGCTGGCCGGATCATTGAGTATGTTGATTTTTATAAACGCGACCCATCGTACTAAGCGGGCGTAATCGGGCGGTTTGAAAACCTGCACATGAGTATTTCTCAAAATAAATGTACGTAACGAAAAAGTTGTTACGAAATAGTCCTAAGATGTTACTAAATAGTAAACATAAAGCTTGTTATATACAATACAAAATGTTTAAATTTATTTTTATTTTTTTGTATTATTTATTTAATTTAAAAAATATTCGTCTTTTCTAAATGTACGTCTTTTACTTTTTTTAATTGTACATACTACAAATATACATAAACTCATGACCCAAATTCTTGTTGTACCTATTGTAAAGGGTTTAAAATAAAACAAAGAAGTATTAATTAATGTTTTTTAATAAAGTTATCAGCTTCCCAAATTTAAGTACCTAACACAATATTCAACAAATCCTTAGAAATTAAAGAACAGGCACTGTTAACAACATTTAAAAATGTATTAATTTGAATCGCTATCGAAATAGCTATTTTTTAATTTGTGCTTATTTACAATTTGGTTTGTAGCTACTTTATTAAACTTTGTTTTCAAAGAATCTGTAATTTTATTTAGCAAAATTAGCTTGTTTTCACCTTCTCTTTTTCTGCCATGGACACATTTGGTAAAATTTCTTCTAAGAAGCTTTTTGCCTTCTGGCATTGGTTTTTGGGGGTATTCCTAAAAAAAAGTTATCCTGTAGCCGGTATTGTAAGAGTAAATTATAAAACATATTTATTTAAATAAGATTTTATAAAAGCTTGAGGCACTACTAATTCATAAAAATACTTTCAATTTGAAAGGGACAACTTATACTTACAGACACACTTACAATATACTATTCTTAACCTAAGCATTTAAACAAATATGGACAAATAACGCTTGACTACATGATACCTAATTGCTTAAATGTGTTACCTATCAAAATGAAATTAAAAAAATGTACAAATGGTAAAACAAATATGTTGAAGAATTGGCTCGCCGAAAGAAATAATTTTTATATCTTCAAAGTAAAAGCACCCATTGACAAACTACTTAAAAGAAGTTGATTGGGACTTATTTTATTTTGTAAAATATGTTTATTTTTCCTGTCGTATTGTATTACTTTGTCTTTATAATAAATAAAATAAAAATCAGGTTGTAACTGCGTACACTCAGCTTTACACTATACTTTTTCGTTACGTTATGAAATTTATAATAAAAGTTACGAAATTGTAATAAGAATGAAGGAAAATGGGGTTGTAAAAAGTCAATGGTTTGATCAAACTTAAAACTGTAAATAGGTAAGCTTAGTAATGTTCGTACCGCACGTATTACCAATTTAAAAACCAATTTGCCCTCACTGCGCTGGAGATCACGGACTCAAAGACTGTCAAAACAAAAATGAAGTGCCAAAATGCATCAACTGCACAACTAACAACCTATTTAAAAAGAGTTCTTATCCAACAAATCATAAAGCCAACAACGAAGAATGCAAACAACGCATACAAATGTTACAATTTGCAAAGGAACGAATCGACTACAACTAAACATGGATGATTACATTACAAAAAAAATCCACCAAATCTACAACATTACAGAAGAAATATGCAAATAACGAAATTAACAAATGGTGTCATAATACTGATTCCGCTTTTCTAGTGCTAAACATGAACATAAGAAGCCTTTCAAGAAATCTAGATGAATTATTAATAACCATTAATAATTTAAGCACATCACCGGTGTGCATAGGGTTAACTGAAACACACTGCAATAGTGATCAATACATAAGTGCGCTACCCAACTACCGAGGAATTGCAACCAAAATATCTATAAACAAAAATAGTGGAATAATTATGTTCATACGCGACGATTGTGAAGTGTTAAACACAGAAGAAGTGAACATTGAATTTGTCAACTGCTTAAAAATAGATATTAAATTTAAAAATTCTATTTATAGAATCATAACAATATACCGTACACACAAATCAAACATAACGAATTTTACAAACGAACTTTATCTATACCTGAATAAATTAACAAAGATTTTTACGATTGTATGTGGAGACTTTAACATAAATATTTCTAATAACCATAATTCAATTGAAAAAAATAACTTCTTGAACATTATGACTCATCACAACTTCAAATCATGCATTAATAACTATACCCGAGAAGTACCAAATCAAACGCCATCTTGTCTAGACCATATTTGGTGTAATGTAAACCTTAATTATATAAAAAATGTCAAATCTACGATTTGGAAAATAAACATAACCGATCATCACGCAACACTTTTTAACTATGAAACTAAAAATAAAAACAAAAACATACATAAATTAAGTACCACAAAAACCACATTAAGCTACCAACTATTAGAAAAATCACTCTCAACAGAAAAATGGACTGAAGTAATAAACAGTAAGTGCGCTAATGAATGTGCATATTTTTTTGAAAAAAAATTATCAGAACACATTTTAAATGCCTCATTTTAAATCAAAACGCAAAAACAAAAAAAAATTAAACCCTGGATCACTAACGGATTAGTAAAAGCAGTAAGAAAAAAAATAAACTTTTCAAACTAGCTCATCAACCGAATGCTAAAAAATCTATTATTTCATATTACAAAAAATATAAAAACATATTAACAACTTTAATTCGAAAAACGAAAAATAGCTACCACTCCCAACAAATTATAGAGGTCAAAAATAATAATAAAAAAATTTGGACTACAATAAACGAAATAATTAATAAAAATAAAAAGAGAAGTTTTATATCCGAAATTTCAGATGGGAAAAAAACGTACAATGTCCAACTCGACACTAAAAAATGCTGTAATATTTTAAACAACTATTTTGTAAGTGTTGGAAAAAATCTGGCAAACGCTATACAAACATCTCCCAACAATAATAAAAATAATCCCCACCCTACCCACCACCAATATAATAATTTCAACAAAATAACAGAAACTGATGTTTTCAAAGTTATCGATGATTTAAAGGGGGGCTCTGCTCCCGGTTATGACAACATCGATGTAAACATATTAAAAACAATGAAACAATATCTAATTTGCCCATTAACTCATATAATAAATACAAGCCTTATAAAAGGTGTATTTCCAAATAATTACAAAAGAACAATAATAACACTGATATATAAAGCAGACTGCCTAAAAGACCCACAAAATTACCGCCCTATATCCCTTTTACCTAATATATCAAAAATATTCGAAAAAATTGTAAAAAACCAAATCTGGGCCTTCTTAGAACAACATCACATTATAAATTCTAAACAGTATGGTTTCAAAAAAAACACCAGCACCCATGATGCCATTGCGAAAATAACAAACTATATTTATATATATACCGCCCTAGACTCAAATGAAAAATGCATTGGAATATTTATTGACCTTAAAAAAACATTTGATAGTATATCTCATACTAACTTAATAAAAAAAATCAAATCAATTGGAATAAATGGACTGGTGCTATCCTGGATTATAAGCTTTTTGGAAAATAGACCACAACAAGTAAAATTATTAAATGAACTAAGTGATTCCGAAAGTAGTAACTTCTCAATACCACAAGGCACAGTTCTAGGACCACTTTTGTTCATATTATATGTAAATGATATATTTGAAGTTGCTAAATACGGGGAAATTATCTCATATGCAGATGACACAGTGCTTCTTCTAAAAGCAAACACATGGTTAGAACTGAATAAAAAGGCTAACATAGACATAAATGAATTAAAAACATGGTTTGACAATAACCTACTAACATTAAACTCTAAAAAAACACATTACATACCATTTTTCATAAAAAAAACAAACACGCCGTATGAAATAAACATAAGGATCCATTCTGCACCCACACTCAACAACACCACTGTAACTTATTGTGTACTAATATTGAAATGAAAACTTCAACCAAACATCTAGGAATCACTATTGACCAATGTCTAAAATGGATACCGCATATAACCATTCTTAAAAACACAGTAAGAAAATTGACATATATTTTTAGCTGTTTGAGACACATTCTAAGTAAAGAACTACTGAGAATGACGTACTTCGCATTCTGTCAATCCATAATCCAATATGGTATAATAGGATGGGGTGGCGCCTATAAAACTCACACACAATCTCTTTACATTGCGCAAAAACTAATAATTAAAATAATATTAAAAAAATCATTTCTTTATGCATCTGAACTAATATTCAAAGAATTTAAAGTCAGAAAATTAAATACTCTCTTCCTGTATCATTCAACCTTACAAGTTTACAAAGAAGATATCCTAAACAAATCCATACCTTTCAAAAACTCAGTAAATCTCAGGCAAAAATACATGTTACCAATTCTCATTTGTGAAAAAACTTTGGGTCAACAAAACTATAAATACTTAGGAACAAATTTCTTTAATAAATTACCAGAAAATATAAGATCCCTTAAGGACAGTTTCAAAAATTTCAAAACACAGTTAAAAAAATATACTGAAAACCTTAACTAAAAAAAAAAATAATAATTTAAAAAATGTATACATTTACACACATATGTTTCTCTTATTCTTAATATAAACTAAATTTAAAAAAAAATCAAAATAACCTAACAAATAATACTTCCTCCCGTACACACAAGCATTTGCTTATTATGGGAGAACATTTTTAAAAAATATGTATATCTGTATTAAGTTTTTTATATATACTTTCATTATATTTATGTATCTATTGTATGTACTGTACCAAAAAAAAAAAAAAATTAAAAAAAAAAAAAAATTATGAAACCCCATATAAAATTAATTTGTACAGAAACTACAATTAGTTAAGACCCTAAAACTTAGAAAAATTCACATATTACAACGTTTTACTCGCATTTTATGAAGTATAAACACATGAAGTAGGTAGGATGGCAATTTTATTTTGTATGAAAGGTAATGAAAAGGGGATTTATGTTCTGGTACAATATAAGAGTAGTGTAATTTTATACGGCAGAGCAGAGACCAGAGCTCAGGATAATGGGAATAGTAGTTTTCTGTCAAGTAGGTAGGAAATCAGAAAATAAAAGAAGATGAACTTTATAAAACTATATTGTAGCCAACATAAAAAGCAAACATGAGAGTGCAAATTTCATACCAATGAAAGGTTAGGATTAAATTTATACCAATGTGATATTAAGAATACAAAAACATAAACATACCAGATGGACTCCTGGACACGTTAAGCTAACTAAACGAATATAACACCGGACGACGACCGCAAACTTGCTTCGTAGAGAGAAAAGGTCCCGGGACGGGACTTCCAGCCTCCACAACCGGAGACGGCACGGAATCCAGAGAGCCTAGGTCTTCCTTCTAATTGGGAAGAAGGCCGCTACACCTCCAAGGAGCGTCTCCAGCATCAGGCTATGGCCCGTGGCCCAACCAGTCTCCAAGACTTACGATTTCGGTAGAACTATCAGCTATCCGTGACTTCGCGACGCGGAGTCATAATGGCATATTATTCTAGCCACAACAAGGACCAAATTACTTTACAATTTCATGTCCAAAAACATTTGCACAAAATGGCCAACTACCAACACCGGAAAAAGTGGGATTTACAAATCATCCACTAAAAATAATACCGTGCACGAACTACTCGTGTTACGAAAAAACACCCGCGCCTTTTTAAGTTAAAATCAACTTGGATTCACATGATTTAACGAAATTGAAACACCTTGATGGTGATTGACTAATTCACAAACAGCTGCTCATCGCTGTTCGGGAGGAAGTTCTCATAGACAAAAAAACAATTTGTCTTCCCAAAAAAAACTGCCAGTCTCCAAAAAAAACACCATAGACAAAATAACCAAATAGGCAAGAACTGCACTAGTCAGTAGTCACATAATATTTATGTGGCAGTAAAAACCGATATTTAAAAAAAAATTAAAATATTTGCGGATTAATACGATTGTTATGTTTATTCTTCGTTATTTTAAAGCCTAATATTTATTCTACAAAATGGTGTATATATTTTTTGTATGATTAATTAAAAATGTGTAATTTTTTAACTGTTTCTAGGCACACTTTATTTTTCCAAAATTTACACTTTTTTTGAGAAATACTCTCATGGCTTCGCCATTTTGTGTTGGAGATAATCCAAGTATTCTGTTTCGTACGGTGACGTGAATTGCGGGAGAGCCTCTGTATGGCTTTGCTTGGCCTTCATTACCCATATTTATGACGAATTCTCGGTGGAACAAACTTGGTCGGTGCTCTCTACTAGAACTGGCAAATACACGGGATTCCTTGGTGCGCTCAGCCGGGATCCTGTTTTTTTTTTTTTTTTTACATTAACTCCACACAGGAGGCCCTGAGGAAAATAATTTCCCTCAGGGCCTATGTCATCTGGGATGCTGTGTGGAGGGTCTTTTTGAGGAGAGGAAGGAATGAACATTGGTCTTGAAGAGACCCATGTTGTAGGAAGGAGGAAACCACACAAAATTCCGAATTCCACAGTCGAGCTGTTGAACACAAGAACGAGTCGAAGAAACGACCCGTTCTCATGTGACAAATGTCAACTGTGTACAAATGTTGGGCACGCGTTTGGCGTGTTTCCCGACTATGCACCGGTGCCGAAGGGATCAATGATGCTAGTTCCTCGGAGCATCTTCCATTGTAATACCGGTAGAACAAGGATAGCATTCCCACCCGACACCTGTGCTCTAAAGATTGCAATCCGTCTGTTAAGATGGGAGAATCTATCAAACGGACCGCCCGTTTCTGCACAGAGTCGAGGGTATTTTTCAGGTATTTTGGAGCTCCAGACCAGAGGTGGCTGCCAAATTCAACCGTGGGGCGCACTTGCGATTTGTACAGGGTTAGCAGTTGTGTACTATTAAAGTATCTGCGGGCCCTGTACAGTACGCCCAGTTTTTGGGAGGCTAACTTTACTCTGGCTTCGATGGAGCCCCCATACCTGAGCTGGGTACACTAAGGGTTACACCAAGCATATCAATGGAGGGCCTGTTCGGAAGTTTGCTTCCGTTGAAAGAGACTAGATTTTCATTGCGATCCCTATTAGACGTAATCAGACAAGATTGGGTCTTTGAAACATTAAATAAAACGAGATTATTTTTACCCCAAGAGAAAACTCTATAGAGGTAACCGTCCATTCTTTGCTTCAAAGCCTTACGAGCTGTTGGAGTTTGTGAGCCCTTTGGGGGCTTGTCAAACAAAAAGCTATCATGAACTGTACTGTCATCCGCGTAACAGTGAATTGGTGCACATGACAAAAGGTCGTTGATGTGCAACAAAAACAGAGTTGGAGACAGAACCGATCCCTGCGGGACGCCAGCAAGTTAATGGCGTGAGACCTGCTGCCTGGCGAGGTGAAGGGGCCTGATCCTCGGATGTGTTCCCTACGTCTTCCAAAGAGATTACGGTTTGCGGAAGCAATCTTTGGATGCCATCCTCGGATGCGTCCCCTGGAGTTTGCCACTCGAGATTGCGGCTACTGTCCATCAGCGCGTGAGGAGGCGTAATTAAAGTGCTCCCGAGTTTTAGAAGTAATTTAGAAATCACGACTTGGTCCAACAGGTATGCAGCATTTCTTGGTTAATTATCGGTTTATACCTTTTAGGTTATGCTGTTTAGGTACTAGGGATACCCGTCTCTTAAATGTCTTATTATGATAATTTTGAGTATTTAAATATACTAGCATCTGTTAATATGAAATCTATTCTTTTATTTCATAATCTGTGCTCACAAAGAAGGGACCTGTTTATTCCCACAATCCTGTTGAGAGTCCCAGCTCTGCCGTTTAAATAAAAATGAATATACTATGTTACATTCTTTTTAGTTTTGTCTTCTATTTTATTTTTTATTTTGTTGCGCTTATTTAGATGTTCTTTGTAAGAAATAAAAAAAAATTACATTAAAATTCAAAATAAATAAATTAATAGATAAACAAAAATTATCAAGAAAAATCAAAATTCTGCTTAAAGGGATTTAAAAATTGAACGGTGTGGTTTTTTGAAAACTTCTGAAAATAGTGACCTTTCTCCTGATTTGAAAGTCATTGAAAGATTTTGAAAGTCAGCGAAATTCATCAATCTCAGAAGAGAACTGTGGATTTGTGAGATGCTGTTTTTTATTTTGTACTATCGAGTACCCGGCGTGCGTTGCAATACCATTAAAAGAAATAAAGTGTTTGTGTTTCGATTCTGTTTACTAAAGTGCTTTTGGATACACAATATTTTTTCCATCTGCTGCATAAATGAATAAATCAGAAGGTTTTCCGATGTGTGAGCAGGCCAAGTATCAGCTATCCCTGTTGAGAAGCAAAAATTTTCCTAATTTTGCAATCCCTTCTTCTGCCCTTCCTCGGTTTTTTTTGCCTTGTTTATTTCATATTTGTGTTTACTAACCTAATATTTGCTTTATGTTTTTCCTGTTCAGCGCTTGCATACTGCTTTCTAACAACGTATGCAGGGACACTGGAGGACTTCGTTTAACAAAAAAAATTGAATCTTGCGAGAACCTTGAAGGAGTAACCATCTGTTACTCATACCAGGGCGGATAAGTAGTGGATAGCCTCCAATGCCCTTCCTCGGTCCCTACCCCTTCATCATCCGTCCCTTGTGTGTCCTTTCCCATGCGTCCCCGTTCCCGCCCAGATCCCCTCCCGCATCTCCATCCCTTGCCGCATTCCCCTTCCCCCTGACCCGCCTACCCCCCTCCCGCGAACCTCACCACCTCCCGCGTTCCCCTCCCCCCTTCGGAATTCCTCTCCCCCTCCTACCTTCTCTCTCTACTGCTAAACTATGTGGAATACAGTAACTCTCGCGCCACCTATTGTAAAATTTCATAACGCCAGAGCTCACCATTATATAAAGAAACTATCGCAGGCGTGCGCACAACAACTCACCAAAGTTACATCTGAATCGGATGAATGGTATAGTACAACAAAAGGGACAAACAAATAAATATTCATTTTTATATATTACTAGCTGGTTCCCGGCACGCGTTGCTTTGCCATTTAATAAAGAAATTGTTTCTCCCTGCGTGTCCTTTCCCATTCTTCCCGTTCCCCTTCCTCCTTCCCTTCCTCTCCCGCGTCCCCTTTACCTCTCGCGTTCCCACTCCTCTTCCTTTACCTTCCCTCTCCCCACTCCACTCCCCCCTCTCCTCGCAGGATGGGGGAAGGGAGGAGTGTCCAGAGTTACCTTCCCCCCTCCCAGGTTCCCCTCCCCTCTCCCGGGTTCTCCTCCCCCCTACCGCATCCCATACATTCATTCCTGGTACATTCAGTTTTCAAACTCGCTTGCCAAATATTGCTGTTTTTTTAATACAAATTTCATAATGACAGAGCTCACCAGTAGTTTAATACAAACCTTGTCTTGACAATAACGAACACAAAAAATATCGAATTTGGTGCAGTCGTTCGGAAATTATGCGCGTACATATGCGATTCAATTTTATTTATATAATATATAGAAGATAAGAATATATAAATTTGGGAGGCGGGTAGGCAAAATGTGGATTATATGCTTTTAACACTCTACCCTTGCGGTAAATATAATTTATTGATTCACATAAAAAAATCAGCGGACGACATAGGTAACACCCTTTCACAGTATTGTTGATATCAGCAGCAGGAGAACGAGTACTGACATCATTAAACAATTCCGTCCTAGAGGCGCCAATTTATTTTCGCCATCTTCCATGGCCTTGCGTCTTGGATTCTTGAAATTGTAGCCCCTCGACAGCAATTTAAATTTTACGACATAAATTAAATTTTACAGTAATTTTTTACTCTAAGTAGAGTTATTAAATACTAACGCAATGCAAAAAGTTTATCTCATATAAAAAAATAAATCGCTAAATGTGTTGCTAAGCGCAAATCTCGAGAGCAGCTGAACCGATTTCGCTAATTCTTTTTTTAGAATATTCCTTGAAGTACGAGGATGGTTCTTACGGAGAGAAAAATTAAGAAAATTGGATAATTTCCGAAAACCTAACGACTATTGCACGTTTGACAGTTCGCTTGTTTGAGAATGACATTTTGCAAACTAATGATTGTTAAATCAGGATTCTAATTTTGAAAATCATTAAGTTGATAAATTTATTTAAAGCAGGTACTCCCCTAATAGTTTGAATCGAATCAAGAATTTTAGATATTTTAAATAGGTACCATGTTAGGTACCAAATTTAATATGCACGAAAAATAAAAAATTTAATTAAAATTGAAAAAGGTGGCACGCGGGCTGTTTGTACTATGTTGAATGTACTGGGATTGAATATATGGAAAGCGGGAGGGAGGGAGAGATGGTGGAGAGGGGGGAGTGGTGAGAGATGGGGGAGGGGAAGGGGGGAAGGGGGGAGGGGTGAGGGGGGAGGTGAAAAGCTAGTATTAAATAAATATAATAACAAAAAAGTTGTGACATTTTTACTACATCAATAAAATCAGGACTAGTTTGCAAAAAAAACATTCGGTTGCTGTAATTGCAGTGTTGTGGTTTAAGTCGAAATAACTTCGGGGTGGAATTTTTTTTTTTACAATAGCTCCACACAGGAGGCCCTGAGGAAAATAATTCCCCTCTTTGAGGATGCTGTGTGGAGGGTCTTTTTGGAAAATGAAGAAAAGGAAGTTCTGGGAAGGAAAAAAGTTATGAGGGGTGGGTAGGAATTTGGGGTCGGTGTATCGAAGAGTGACGGATATCTGAAATTATTCTTACCACTGTGGTGCAAGGCAATGTTCCGAGAGAGTCCTGCTGGAGAGGTCAAAAGATCTCCCTCAACCAGTCTCTCCCGATCCGGCTTGCCACACAGTTGGTGGACAGACGCATCCGCCGCCAAAATCCGGTCAAACCTCACCGGTCATATCCCCTGCTTCTTACGGCTCCATAGTAAACATTAAAAAAGAAGAAGATATGGTTTGAAAGGCAGATATGTTAATACGAATGTTAGAGAGAGCGCGCTAATATTTAAAAAAACTGTTTTAATCAAGTGAAATTTGTAAAAATATTTAAAAAAAACACGACTTATTTAAAACGGAGCAAAATTCTCTCACTAGACACACTGTGAATTTTATTCATAAATGTATTTTTAAGAGGAATATAAAAGTTAGAAATATTTCGAACCTCATGCCTGCAAAATTTTAAAATCGAGCGTCTTTTTGCACGAGGCCAGCAAGTGAAAAGGTGGTTTTTATTTATTTTGTGCATAATTTTATAAGAACGAAAAAAAGTTAGAACATGGAAAACCTCAAAAATAGTCTTAGACATAAGGGGGTATTTTTAAAAAAAAATTCTTGTATTACTTCATAGTTAAGTCATGAAAAAACATTTTTTTGGTGGTTTACGCTTATATTTTTTATTACGTAAATAAAAATTGTATTGTAATTCCAATACATAGAAAAGCTAGTAAAAGCTTCAATTTCTCCGTAGCATATTTTTTGATGTTCATACTGTAAGCCGATTCGTCGTAAAGATTAATCAAAATAGGATTTCACGTATATGTTAATCTTAACAATTTTCGGAGAATACTTTTTTCTATTGAGAGAATATCATGTAACGGGGTTTCGACTCGATGTAAGGATTTATCTTCCAAAGCAACGTGTATTTTTTAAGATCTAAAAATCATAAAGTGTCGAAGAAAAATATGTTATGGACCGGAAGAAATTCGAAATTTCAGGTCTCACAACATCACCTAACCCAACTTTAAGTTGTCATTATTGACAGTTGGTCCCCCGACAGTTGTTCCCCCGAAAATATGTGTTGTAAAAAATATAATTTTTGTGCAATATTTATCAATTCCAAACATAAAATCGACTTCATAAATACCATAAATGATAAGTTGGCATGGATATCAAACAAATTATTCTCAGCAACGATTTGTTTAACTTGTACGCTGATATATAATGTCTCTTCTTCTTCTTGTGCCCTGTCCGTTCAACGGACGTTGGCTATCATGTTGGCTATGCGGACTTTGTTTACTGCAGCCCGGAACAGCTCCACGGTAGACTGGCCATACCACTGTCTCAGGTTTTTCAACCATGAGGTTCTCCTTCTTCCAGGGCCCCGTCTTCCGGCAATCTTTCCCTGCATTATGAGATGCAGGATCTCATACTTCTCTGGATGTCTCATCACATGTCCAAGATATTGAAGTTTTCGGATTTTTATAGTTTTAATTACTTCCTTTTCTTTATTCATCCGAACCATAACATCTTCGTTTGTAACCCTGTCCATCCAGCTTATTTTAAGTATTCTTCTGTAGATCCACATCTCGAATGCCTCAAGTCGCCTAATAAGTTCTTCAGTAAGCGTCCATGCTTCCATTCCGTAAAATAATATCGAAAACACGTAGCATCTGACCATTCGCATTCGTAATCCAAGGTTGAGATCATGACTGCAGAACATTTTTTTCATGCGGATAAAGGTTGCACGAGCTTGCTCAATGCGGCATTTGATTTCAACTGAAGGATCCCATCTATCATTTACATTGCAGCCCAAGTATACAATACTCTGTACCTTCTCTAGTTTTGTTCCAGCAATATAAAGATTTTCATCCAATGTACATCCGAATAATATATATATAATGTACATCCGAAAAACATCCGTTAAAACAGAATTATGATAATTCCTTATGTAATTTGCACACTTGACGCTGAAAATGAGAAAAAAAATAGGTGACCCGACTATCGTAGTGAATAATATGATATTAACGGTGTTAGAAAGAGGTGATACCACGCTTTATATTCAAATCTAAAAATTAACCACAAAAGAAGTAAAATATACACCTTTATGAAACAAAAGTTTAGGATCGCATTTTGAAAGAAAAGTATGAAGCCTTGGGAATTTTTAAAAAATTATTTTTACACGGAATGACAAAAAAGTGAGGCGACTATAACGTTTATAATACATTTATCTAAACAATATGTATATAATTTTTATTACAAGCAATAATTGTCAGCCTGAAACACTCATTTTACATTGAAAAATCTTCCGAGAAAAGATACTTGCCGCCAACGGGACTTGAACCCGTGTCCTTCCGATTGCCGGTCGAATGCTCTGACCACTGAGCTATGGCGGCTTATCAAATACCCGCCAAATAATTATATTAATATCTTTTCTCGGAAGATTTTTCAATGTAAAATGAGTGTTTCAGGCTGACAATTATTGCTTATAATAATTGTTACCCTTTGTGCTATGCATAAAAATCTTGTCTAAACGTTAGTTTATAAATTAAAAAAATAATAATTTATATAATTTTTATTTTTTCATTATCCGCAATTTTAATTAGAAAAAAACGAGTATGCTTTAGACCACACGACGGAAGTAAAACTTCACTAACTTATATCCCTCCCTCTCAACTTCCGTTCGCCTCGCCCGATCACACTTTTCATAAAGCTCTCGTCACACATTCACCAGCTTACTCCCCAAGTCAAGCATGCGTAAAGGCCCGACCGTTCGCCTCGCCCGATCACACTTTTCGTAACGCTCTCGTCAAGCATTTACCAGCTTACTCCCCAAGTCAAGCGTGCTTAAAGAAGTTTTACTACAAAAACGCAAGGTGACCGATTTTTTTTTTTTTTTTATGATTGCATGCAAACATTATATATTTCAAAAACTAAATGTTTATTACATTGATTTATAAAATTTGTAAGCGAATTTTAAGACCTTTTAAAAAAATTGTTTTCCGATGCGTTCAAAAATATTCCATTTATTTCGATATATTGCAAAGCGGAAATATTTTAACCCTCTGACAAAATGCGGTCGAGGCCTAAGGAGTTAAATCGGACAGTGTGTGGCACCTTAAAAATCTAAAACACTGCACCGGTTTGCATGTTTGAAAACGAAGTTTGTTTGTCCTTTATGGTTGTTTACAATGCTTATTAATAGGAACATAATCATAGTGATTAGTGATAAAAACATTTTTATTAGGTATGTTATATCACTCAACTAGATCGGAGTATAATAATTATTTGTCAATATCAACTTGACAATATTTTCACTGTGTGTCTTTTAGTATGTTTTTTAGCTTATTTTTTTCGTAGTCATTTCGTTTTAAAAAAGTTTATTTTATTTTAATTTGCACTGCTCTGATTATATTGTCGTCTAGTGTTTTTTTTGTTCGTGATGTGAACGTATTTAATTGTTTTTTACAATGTAGGCTATAGGTAATAGTATGATATTCGATTGTTGAAATCACAATAAAACTTAGAGTGTACCTTTTTTTTGATATTTCGACTAACAACATATTACTTTTTTAAAGATAAAAGTAAAACGTTTTTATTGAATTTGATTAAGATATAACAAGGCCACATAAAATAATAAATTACAATGATTGATTAAATGTATACAATTAAAATTTACTCAGATTGTTATACACGGTGTCTGGAAACTAGAGGTACAAGAGGCAAATTGGTGAATCTACACCACTTGGAGAATTCAAAAAAACATTTTTTTTTGTATTTGAGCATACCGATATATATTTTTAGAAACGTATTTTTTCAGCAACTAAATTGTTAAAAATAACTCTTTCTCAGAAACTAAATGGTTAAAAATAAAACCTTCAGAAAACTAAAGTAAGCAAGATTGGGGAGACTACGAAGCACTTTTTTTATCAATGTGAAGGATGATTTTTTCCATATTTCCAATTGTCCAATTCCAATGCACCTTTATCCTACCCATATTTGGTTATCTTATTAGTATTTGTGATTTCTTCTTGGGAGTCGCTTTCTTTTGTATTTTCTTTCGTCTCTTCAGATTGGAGTGGTTTGGATATAGATTTTACCAGAATGATCGGCAGAATCGGCTGAATTTCTGCAAAGGTTCGTCAGGTGCTACCACTACACTAAAAGAGACTTGCGTGGGAGCGTGGATTTATCGATTTATGTTGGAACCGATTACCCGTGAATAAAATAAATATTTTATTGCTATTTCATTCTCTCACAGGCTAAATCCTATAGATATGTGTGTTTTTAGTGTCACTCACGGACATATGAATATATCTGGACCAGCCCTAAGTGATAAAAACGTAATATTTCCCCCTCCCCATGGAACCGGCTATAAGCTCCGCCTTGGCGCCAGCTCGCTCCATGGGGAGGGGAGAGAATCTAAAATATGTGACGTCATCATTCTTGTTGTGACCAGCGCGAAAGTAACGTCTATACGTTTTACGAAATATCACGCCAAAAACGGCAGCTTGCGCTATACATTATAGGTACATATTATTTATACATAGCGAATGTGGGCGGTTCTCCAGTGTTCGCGTCGCTGGTTACAGGGGTAAGTAAATTATGAAACATTTGTAATAGTGTTTTAACTAAACACGGCAACAAAATATTGCTATGTGTATTGGGGCGAGTCTTTTTGCGGCGAGCATTTGGCCTTAGCAAATATGTTATTATCGTGGCAAGCAATTCGCGCTCCCATGTAAAAAGGTCTATTCATTCAAAGCAGATTTTGCTTTTAAGAACTAAATGGTGATATTGTAATGCGAGATGCCTATTTACTGTCAGATTGATTGTATAACGAATCACAGTCATCTTTCCCCTCTTCCCCCTTCATAGTTTGGTTTTACCCCCTCGTCTGTATCTTCTGGTCTATTGAATTCTGATGTCTATGGTGTCACTCGTTTCCGTTTCATCGAGTTTCAAATCACAACGGTGCTAAAGAAATTTTCTTGAAATTTAAAAAACTTTAAACAGCAGATATTAATCCCATAGCGACCGATTTTTTTTTTCATCTTAGATTTTTTTGTCAACTTTTTAACTTTTTGACTTTCAAGTTCTGACTCGATTTAATCAAAAATGAAAGTTCAAATCAAATAATGTTACTACACCAGAAAATCAACTCCAAATGTGATTTAGATTCACCAGTTTTCTTTTTTTTGGGAAAACCGGTTAATTAGTTCGAGAAATATGCATTATTGATGAAAACAGGAGCACAAGTGGTAAATAGAAATTAATAATCACAGAGTTGTATGTCCGCGGCTGTTCATCGACTTTATCCACTCATGCGATAAAATTGCGTGATTGTTAATTAGTTCGCTGGATAGAAGATAATAAAAAATTAGAAAGAAAACGAAATGATACAAATAATGCTATTTTATTGAATTTGCTTTAAAACAAGTAAATATAGAAGAATAAATTATACAACTAGGATATTATTTACAACATAAATAATAATATTATACATTTTTACGGTGAGTAAAACCTTAAAAAGTTATGTTATATCATTAAAGATAATAATATTAAGAAAGCAGACAGAATAGGAAGATAATGTTGGTAGTTCTTATTAGAAGTACGACACAGGTAAATAAATATGACCAAAGTTGATATTATGGTCGATTAGTCAGTGGTATAGCAAAGCCTTGTCAAGGGTCCTGAGCCCAATTCTTACATATATGCGACCAAATCTTTTTCTCATTTTCTTGCACATTTTTCGTATGAGAAGTTGGTATCTTATCTTCAGTGATTTAATTATTTATATAATACTTTTTTAGTAACAATATTCGTGTCAATACATGGTCAGCATTTGGTTAAAGAGGAAATAGGATGGCGACTAAGATGAAAGAAGGACGTAGAAGAAGTATTTACCATACTCCTGCAGCAGATGCTGCGGCTTGCTTTGCGGCATAGTGGGCGACTTTGGCAGCTGCTACTTCGGGGGTATCTACAACGCTACCATCAGCCCCAACAGGGGCGGCTCCAATAGCCCAAGAATGTGGAGCAGCAACCCATGCTGGAGGGGGTGTCACCCAGGATGGAGTAGGCGCAGGAACCCAAGCTGGTGGTGGAGTTACCCAACTCGCAGCCACCGCGGCTGCCACGGCTTCGTCCACAGCTGCCAGATGGGCGGCAGTAGCGGCTGCCACCTCAGGGGTATCCACGACGCTACCGTCGGCGCCCAGGGGGGCTGGTGCTCCTAGCCAGGCGGCGGGCGGGGGAGTTGGGCGGGGAACCCACGCGGGAGGGGGGGTTGCGGCCGCCCACGCGTCTGGGGCGGTCCAGGTTCCAACAGGGGTGGTCCAGCGACGGGCGGATACCAGGGCGCCCATGCACAGGAGGGTGGCGACAAACTAAAAGATAAAATTAATTATTATTATCCAATTTTTTATAAGAACAACTCTCTTTTATAACTTTTGAAGGTTATTAAAAAGAGTGTTTCTTATAAAAAATTGTATATTCATTTAGACTTTTATAAAAAGTCAATAATTCCATATGAATAAATTCGGATTTATTTATCCGAGACGCTATCCAGGATACAAACCAATTCTTAGAACGATTGTTTCCAATAAAAAGGGTAGTTGCCCATAATATGGAAAAATAATTAGTTAAAGATAATATTGTTACTTCTAAAATTTTAGATATGAGATTGACTATTATGATGGCTATAGCGAAATTAGTTAACGCGCACGTCCCGGTTAGACAATAGGTCTGGGTTCGAGTCCCAGTTGCGACCATTGTCTTTTTTTCTGTTTTCTGTGTCTTGTTCTCTTTCATATTTTCGTTAAGGTTATTTTATTATCTTCTTTTTCAATGATTAATAATAATTTATTTTTTTTGAGATAATGACATTCTCACTGGAAACCCATGCTGAGGATATATTTTACATATTTAATGTTATTATCAATAATATTATTGCATAACACTATTTATATAGGTTATAATAATTATTTTGCACATTTTCCGTTCGATTCGATTTTGTATATACGTTTGGGAGTTAATATCAACTGTTTGTCTATGGCTAAATCGAGGACCAGGTTCCAAAAGATTTTTGTATCTTTTAATTGCCGAAAATAATATAAAAAAAGTTTAAAAAAAGGTAGTGCTCAGATAGAATTTTTTAAAGGTTTTTCTACACGATGTAGTTTACAAAACACTTGTCAGACCAGTACTCACATACGCAGCTGAGACTTGGGCACTAACTAAGAGGAATGAGCGAGCACTGGACGATTTTGAAAGGAAAATTTTGAGGCGTATTTTCGGACCTGTTTTAGAAGATAGATTTTGGCGCAGACGTTACAACAATGAGTTATATACTCTGTTTAAAGGATCTAAAAGTCACAAAATTTATAAAACTGGGAAGACTTTGGTAGCTGGGTCATGTGGAGAGAATGACTGAGCATCAAGCACCAAAGTCCCTGCTGAACTCAAGACCGGGGCGAAGGGGCCTGGGAAGACCAAGATTAAGATGGATCGACAACGTCCTCAAAGATATATCTATCTACCTTGGAGCTTCTAAACTGGAGAGAGCTGGCCAAAAACCGAGATGAGTGGAGGAAGACTCTTAAGGACTTGAGGAGGCCAAGACCCACCAGGGGTTGTAGAGTCAAGAGTGATGATGATAATATGATGTAGATTCTCCAGTTTCTTGCTTGTATTATGAGTTTCTGGATACCGTGTATAGAACAAATTTTAAATTTAAAACTAAACAAGCTACATGTCTGTAAGTTAAAATCTGGAAGAAAGTTGGGCGTGTTTAAAACACTTTAGTTTTAGTTTTGTCATTTAGTCCTTGGTTGGAAACGCCTAAGAAAGTTAGCGAAAGTTTAAGGATAATATAAATTTTGATCTGAAACTATTTTTACGAAGTAAGAAAATGAAAAATATTATGTCTAACCTGCTCTGGCTGTGTTACAGCCAACCTAATTTTTTCAATATTTGTGTAATCAATAATTGATATATTTTTGACCGTAGGTGATAAGGTCGAACTTGCGCAACTGTTAAAGCATAGCCCCGGAGATTCTTGATTCAATTCCTAGATGCGAACATATCTTTTTCTGAATTAATTTTTTTTTAAGAGTCGCTAATATTTTTTTTGTTCAAAGTTTTAATATTGTAATTTAAGGCTTTACTCATTCAGTTATTCCAAAACTAAAAAATATTCATCCTAGACTTGCAAAAAAAGTGGATAGATGTCGCACATTACAATAAAAAGTTATGTATTTATCCAAAGCACTATCTAGAGATTGCGTTTAGTTACGGAAGAAACTTGCAATGAATGATCCATAAAAATAGCAATCATAAGATGGTTTTGGTTGTCCTCTGTTGAAGAATAATATAGTTAAATACGATCAAAAGGGATAGGGATCGAATTAGCTCATTGGTTAAAGCAGAGCCCCAGTAAGGCTAAATGGGTTCAATTCCTAGATGCGAGTGTATCTTTTTCAATTTTTTCCGCTAATATTTTCTTCAACGATTAAATATATTTTAAAATAAAATAAAACACAATTAAACTCACCATAATTGAATTCATGACTGCTGGTAGTAGGTATGTTATCCAAATTAGAGAATAAAACTGTTTGTGCCAATTCTAAGTTAACCCGATATTTTATACAAAATTAGGGCCACGTAAATGGCCCCCACCAAGATATTACAATATTTACACTTCAAAAGCACCCAGCAACCTAATACTTCAAATAATAATAGCATATCGACAATTAATAATTTTCAACAAAAGCGTTTTTTCGTGAATTTTAACCCCACCACATACTATCTAACACCTGCTAAATGATTGATAATATATTATTACGGATTCTTACAAACACTAAATTGTGTTACAGTTTAAAGGTTTACGTAAAAATGCAACCGCTGAAACTGTTTATAAAGTTTTTTTTTGGTTTCCTTTTGATTATGTCTCCATGATTTGCAGGTCATTCTAGTTAAAAGTTTTGTTTCTTGTAGATCTAATTATTGCTTTGGTATATTTGCATAAAAGCCCTACCAGGAATTAATCTTTTAACAAAAGTTTATTAACCTTTCTTGAACACTTGCTAATGTTTTATTTATCAGTTTGGTGTTGGGTGGGTCGATCTTATAATATGTTCAGAAGCTGCCCATTAATTTCACGGTTGTTAAAAATTGTTTCTAACCGAAAATTTAGAATCCAAGTAAATTAGCAACGTTTGTCCACAAAATATTTATAATAATGCTATAATTTTTGGTTTTTAACCCTAGAAAGATAATCATATTTTGATGTACGGTAAGATAATCATACGTAAAAATGACGCATGAACTTTATCTAGCTGTATTAATATATTTTGTTAATCGATTTGAATAAACCAATCGGT
Source organism: Limnephilus rhombicus (assembly GCA_929108145.2). NCBI lineage: Eukaryota > Metazoa > Arthropoda > Insecta > Trichoptera > Limnephilidae > Limnephilus > Limnephilus rhombicus. The sequence goes on along the minus strand of OV815291.1, from coordinate 41,838,796 downwards.
TATCATATTTTTACAAACAACTGACGTAAGAAATACAACAATTTGTGAATATATATTTATTTGTTGTTTCCATGCCAACTCAGAATGAAATCAACTAATATCAGAAAGGTCATTAAAAGTTATGAAAAAATAATTTAAAATAGCCGTTACCCTAAACTAATTTAACCTATTTAACCATTTTTTTTTTATATTTACTCTTAATGACCTTTCTGAGCGGCTTCTGCGTTGGTTTCATTCTGACTTGTCCGGTCACCTTTTTTGATATATGAAAAATAACGAAATGTGAAACTTCTTCAATAAACAACTAAACTTAGTAATATTTTTTTTCTCAAATCACTTATTTCTTACTTTTAATCAGCCATTTTTACTAATGTTCTAAATAATTAAGACATTATATTTAACAATAACGTACAGTTACATATAAATCAATCAGATACCTACAGCTTTGGAACGTATCAATATTATGCTTTTTGACTCATGTGGTCGTTTTATCTCAAAACTGGTGACACCTACCTCAACGACGCGCGGAAGGTCCAATCAGCGAGTGAGATGTCTGAAAAGCACAGCGACGGATTCGTACTAACTAGAATGAGAGAGCAATAATTCTATCACGCATGCGTAAATTTTACGTAGACTATCTTTCCAAGGTTAAAGTAAAAAATGATCATAATCAATAAAGGTGGACTTTAGTAAGGTATAGCAGGTCACAAAGACTGCAAAATTTTGTCTAACAATGTCCTGTTCAAATTTTAGTGTTGACATGCTTTCCTGTCGTTTCGAATGCAATGTTTTATTTATTTATTTTTTGTACATGTTTAGTTGTGAACCGAACTATGATTAAAAAAACGCTAAAACTTCATAAATTTACGGCCTCCATGGTCGATGGGTAGGGAGAAGGTTGAATCCGGAGATTGCGTGTTCAAATCCCGGATTGCGCAAGTAAATTTAATTTAATTATTTTTTGTTATTTAATCAGATCAATTAATAAATAGTATAATAAAGAATATTTTCAATTATAATAATTCGCTATACCGCCTCTAATTGTGTTGAAATCTATGTTTTAATATTAATGACAAATAATTGAGCTGCAATACTATTTTTCCTTCAAAACCTTTAGAAACATGGTTCTTTAAATTGCATGTTTTGTTTTTTATAGCATACTAGCTGACCCGACGAACTTCGTACCGCCTGAGAATCAATAGCTGTTGAATTAAATTCAGTTTTTTTATTAAGTTAAAAATTACGCAATGAAGCAATTATCAATGCGCAACTGTCGGTGTTTTGTTTTTGTCAGTATCAGAGATGGCGTTGTGTACGGATTTATATGTTTGTGATTTTCTAACTTTTACAATTACTTACGGGAATTCGGGAGGCGGATACGGGTGCCGCCGCCCCGGGAACCATTTATTGAATAACCAACACCTCTGCCATAGATCACCCCAAGTGGTTCGCTACGTTTGATGATTTAGCAGGGGTTCCCTGGTTCATGAGGTGACTTATGTCCAGGTCTTGGCAGTTGACGCACCTGCCCACCTGCTGCGTGGCAGGCCGGATCGAGAGAGACTGGTTGAGGGAGGCCTTTTGACCTTTCCAGGCGGACTCTCTCGACCCATTGCCTTGCACCACAGTAGGAGAGATGGATTCATACGTCCGTCACTCCCGGATACTCTGACCCCCAGATGCCTACCCACCCCTCATACCTTTTTCCTTCCCAGAACTTTCTATCCTCCCTATTCCTTAAAAAGATCCTCCACACAGCATCCCCTAAGATGACATAGGTCCTGAGAGAAATTATTTTCCTCGGGGCCTCCTGTGTGGAGCTTATGTAAAAAAATGCGTTTCATTTCAGAGATTTATTATAATTATTGTATTTTTCCTTTGGAGGTGTGCAGACATACGTTCACCATTTGTCTCATTTTCGACTATTGACATTGAGTGTGTAAGAAAGAAGGGCAGCATTATATGATTAAAAACAAATGCACAACAATCAACGCATTGACATTTGACGTTTTTGAATGTTTGGAATTCATGCACAGTTCAATATTATACCCCTCACAATATTACTGCAGTTCTTTCAAAATAGGAGAATTCGTTCCATACAAAATGTATGGGGAAAATAATTTTTTTTATAACTATTTATTTCGTTAACTTTTGTGATGTTTTAATAGTTATTATCTTATCCGGGGCGGAGACAAATCCAACAAATCAAAGATCATCAAAATCAGCCCAGCCGTTCTCGAGTTATAAATAGTGTAACTAACCCGACTTTGTTTTATATGTTAAGATTATTATTGTAAGCCTTGTTTCATTTAGTAAGAAACATGTTAAACAGTCGAACGAATGGAGAAATTTAAAAAAAATACGAAGTGACGCTAACACATTAGCCTACACAGTACACAGTCAATAAACACGAAGATGAGGTCGATAAATACGAAGTTAAAGAAATCAACAAACTTGAAGATGAGGAAATCAACAAACATGACGATGAGGTCTACTCATTACGAAGAAGGTATCAACAAACACAGTAAACAAATATGAGAATGAGGAAATCATAAAAAATATGATTTAAAACTGTCATAATTACATACAATCCGCATCGAAACAGGAATCCGTAAGGACTGTACATGTTTACTAAATGCAAATAAATATATTATAATGAGGCAATTTGGAAGGTGGGTATGGGTACCACTGCCCCGAGAATCATGTACTGGATAACCAACATTCCCGCCAGAGGTCTGCTCAGGTGGTTCATTCCGTTTGGAGACTTAATAGGGCTGCCCGCATACATCGGGTGAGGTGTGTTCAGGTCTTGATGGCGGATGCGCCTGCCCATAAGCTGCTTGGCCGGCCGGATCGGGAAAGACGGTTTGGTGAGACCCTCTGATCTCTCCAGCTGGTTTCCCTCTTGCATCGCAGCGGGAAGGATGAATTCACACGGACATCACTCCTGAACACGCTAGATTCCTACCCACCCCTCTAACGTTTTTCCATTCCAGAACTTCCTCTCCTTCCTTTCCTTAAAAAGACCCACAACACAGCATCCCCAAATATGACAAAAACCCTGACGATAATTATTTTTTTCCCGTGGGTCTCCTGTGAAGGGTTAAAGTAAAGAAATAAAAAGTCCATGAAAAACAAAAATTACTGAATTTTTCAAGTTGATGGTCGACATTTCATTCACAACTCGTTATTAGAGCGCATTGTTGATTCTTTGTTCTGAAGGTCGCAGCCACAGATTTACCTCCGCCCCGAGGCATCGGGTCGCTTTCCCAAGTAAAGTGCAACAACTCCATTATTCAAGCATTACCCGGTGTTCTAGTATGAAAGATCAATAAATTATTACGCAGAATGGCAGCGTGTCATGTACTTGCTATGACTTGCTTTTGCATTAAACCGTCGAATATAACAAAGTGCTATTAGGCATGGTTTTCTGCTTCCGCTTCAAATTTCATAGCGCGGTGTATAGTTATAAGTTATAACATTTCATATCGATTGTATGATCAAACGATATCAATTTATTTTTATTCTAGTTATTAATCCTTCATGTATAATTTGAATAAACTAAGACCGAAATCAACTTTTTCTGTAAATTATCAAATTAATAATAATAGTTTTGAGAATTTGTTCAGCGCAGTTTTTTATGAAAAATCGCCTCAAGGGCGCAAATATGATTTATTATGATTTCCTAGGCTCTATCTACTTTTATTATTTAGAAACGGATACAGAAAAAATACTTACCTGGCAGGTCACTTCCGATAAACTCATTTTAATTAGAAAATTTTGGAAAAGATACGTCTTTGAACGCGGAGGACAGTGAAATATTGGACATTGCACGATTTAACATTTTATACCCTCCATCATTGTTGATGAGAAAATTAGTGGCAAAAGAACAGTTGATATTATTTATTTATAAGGACTGGAGAACTTAGGATAGTTAAGGACTGGAGAATTTTAATGCAATGTCTTTAATAATATGTATGTCAATAGGTACTTTATCAATGTTAATATTTTAGCAATGTCAATATTTTATCAATGTCAATATTTTATCAATGTCAATATTTTATCAAATAATAATAATAATAATAATAAGAATAATAATAAAATAAAATTTTATTATTATTATTATTATTATTATTATTTTCACATAAAATTATACAATGAAACATATATGGAAACTTTGACTAGCCAACTAGGAATGGATCCTGTTTTAGGCCAGTCAAATTGACAAATTTAGTTCATATCATAATTTCATATTACATTGATTAATTATATAAACATATTATTTATTGAATGAAACAAGTGTTATTGAATTCCTCGTAGAAGCTTTAGTTAATAACTACAATTTTGAACTCATAAAAAAAAAGAATAAGCGAAGAGAAAAAACAATGTCTTAAAGTACAAATTTAGTATCGAATGCTTGTTTAACAATAGATAAATGTTTGGTCATTTAAATCGCTTGCAAAAATTGAGAATCGAGACATTCTTCAAGCGTGATGACAATATCCATATTATAATTAACGTGGATGTTTAAACGTGATTACAAAAAATAATTATAATTAACGTGAGTGACGTATCCCTTAACTTTACGAGCGGGTGAAGAAACTCAAAAAGAATGTGACTCGAAAAGGATGCAGCAAATGAATAAAAACAATTTGTATATAAATATTTCATAAGTTAGCTAGTGTATAAATAGTGACATGACAGAGTGGTTGATAACAAATTGTATTTATTTCCCTTTCCTTGCTTCATTTTTTCATCCTACTAAGATATTTTCCCTTAGAGCACTTAATATAAAATAAAACCTGTAAAGTAAATAAAATCCAGATGGTAATGTTAAAAAGAAAGATCACCGCAGCACTTGAATGTAGAACAATGGGAAGGGTATTGATAAAATAATAGACAATTATGTTCTGAAGTTATAAGTACGTGTTTTTGTAATATTACGTATAGTATGCAATTTTGTATAAATTATATTTGTACGCATTTTGTATAAATTATAGCTTACGTAATTTTGTATAATAAAAAGAAAGATCTCCACAGGAGTTGAATGTAGAAAAATGGGAAGGGTATTGATAAAAGAATAGACAATTGTGTTCTGAAATGATAAGTACGTGTTTTTGTAATTAATGGAACTATGAGTGAGTGTTTTTTTCTTATATATTTTTAATTTTGTTTTATTTTATATGATGAGACTATCTATTGGTCAACATATCGTCGCTTTTGATCCTCCCTAAATCAAGGAGCCAGTCGTTGATCAATTTGCGCAAAACATTTGCACTTTTAGTTTTCCAATCATTAGGAATGATATTGAATAATTTAGGTCCTAAGTACGAAAATTTCCGTTGGCCGAGGGACGTCGTGATTTTTATTGGGACTATTGGATTGTTCCTTGAAAGTCGAGTGTCGTGAAGGTGGTCAATGGACGGGAAGTGTTGACGTTGTTTTTGAGCATGTAATATAATCTTTCTAATATACAATTGTCTAACATCAAGTACTTTTAATTCCGTGAATAATGCATCACTGGGGTACCTGAATGGTTTTTTAAGGATGACTCTTAGTATTGATTTCTGAGCTTTAGCCAGGGAGTCTAATATTGTTTTGGCACATCCACCCCATCCTAGGGATGCATATTCAAGTAAAGAATTACACATGGCGTAGTATATTGATTTCATATCTTTAAGGGAGAGAATATTTCTGATGGTTATAAAAAGGTGTGTAAGTTTTCTGACTTTTGAGGCCGTTGCGTTGATGTGTTCATCCCATCTCAGATATTTATCTATGGTGATCCCTAGATATTTTAAGCTATCCACGCATTCAAGGTTATTGCAAGTACAAGTGTTCGGTTCATTGCAAATGTGAATAGTAATATTTAGTATTACCTTAGGTTGACCCGCTTGTGTTGCACTAAAACGTATAAATTTTGTCTTGTCCGTGTTAAGAGTAAGAAGATTGTAGTCTAGCCAATGTTTGACATTGTTTATTCCAATTTCTGCTTTTCTATGCGCTTCATGCCAGTTTTTGCCCTCAAATATTAAGACCGTATCGTCAGCAAAAGTGATGATATGATCGGCAAGGTTACTGTTGCAAAGATCATTAATATAGATATTAAACAATATCGGTCCTAAAGTACTTCCTTGTGGTACACCAAATTCGATATTGGCTGGATCGCTTAGAGTACCACTAATAATATCTCTTTGGCTCCGATTTTCTAGATAGCTTCCTAACCATTTAAGTAACTGCCCCTGTATTCCGATTAGCTGTAATTTTTTCAAAAGGATTTTGTGCGAGATGGTATCAAAAGCTTTAGCCAGATCCAGAAAGATCGCGATGCTTTTGATTCCTCGATCGATGTTATTAGAAATTACTTTAGTCAGATTGCCAATGGCATTTTCAGTACCTAAACCCGGCCGGAAGCCATATTGTCTCTCAGAAAGGATGTTATTATCTTCAAGATAAAAGCTAAGACGATTTTTGACAATTTTCTCTATAATTTTTGAGACTGAATTGACCAAAGATATCGGCCGGTAATTTTGAATCGCAGATTTATCTCCGTTTTTGTGCAGTAATACAACAACTGAATGTTTTAGATGGTTAGGGAATATTCCTGATTTGAGACTTAGATTGGAAATGAACGCTATCGGAGATGCTATGAATGACTTAGTTACTTTAAGCATCAATGTCAATATTTTGTCAATGTCAATCAATATTTTATCAATGGTAACATTTTATCTCGGAATAAAACTGTAATTGGCATAAAAATCAAAGCCACACTGCCCGCCAATCACAGACACCCTACTTTATTACTATTAAAAAATTGGTAGTTGGTTGTCTCAATCTACTTTGTCGCGTCTCCAGCGACAATATTACTATTAAAATTGAAGCAAATGTTTATGCAAATGTGAAACGGGAAACCATATGTTTATTTTCCGTGGCGGATGGAAAACAAATTTGGATGTATCTCAATTTGGGAGTCTGGTATGGGTACTGCAGTATTATATTATTTATATCAGTATATTAGATAACCAATACCTAGCGGGATTACCAATATCTAGCGGGATTGTCGAACGAATACCAAACCTGCGTATCAATTAAATTTGGGACAACTGAGATCTTTTTGATCTCAGTTTACTTTAAATATTGTAATCCAGTAGGACCACATATCTTGAGTCTGACGCGCGCCCTAAACGCGCTTAAAGGACGTAACATAGTTATTGGAGGAGACTTTAACGCTCGCTCACCACTGTGGTTCGATTCCTGTAATTATAGGACGGAGCGCTCAGACGCCGTCGAAGACCTTATTGCGGCGCAAGGTCTATCCATAATAAATGAACAAAGTATCTACACCACTTTCTCGAACACTTCTGGTGAGAGCAACATTGATCTAACTCTTTGCTCTGGATCTGTTGCGACCAAGATATCAAAGTGGACAGTTCATGAAAGCGCAATTGCCTCTGATCACAGGCTAATAACTTTTACGGTAGGTGTCAAAAAGACGGAAGCTCCAAGATCCTCCTGGAACTTCAAAACCTCCCGGGCGAATTGGGATAACTTTGGGGATGCTCTACGTGATACTTTAAGGGGATTTCACGACGTAGCAGCTAGAGATCCAGATAATTTGGGGAATTTTTTTAATGCAGCCGTGGTATCAGCTACCGAGCAGTCTTTGGGAAGATCAAACCCAAAGACAGTTATCAGGACGCCGTGGTGGTCGAGTGAGCTGACTTCGCTGAAAGGGGCCTATAAGAGAGCCTATCGAGCCCTGAGCGTGTCCAGACGCGGCGAGTGTACGCAGGAGGAGACATACGCCCTTCAGTCACGACTCAGTGTCTCCCGTAAAGCCTTCAAACAGGCAATCCTCTCAGCGAAACGAGCTGCATGGCATAATTGGGTACAAGAAGTGGGCAACGCCAACCCGTGGGATATCCACAGCGCCATTGATAAAACGGGAAAAGGCTCTGACCGGTATTTGACAAGCGTAATAACCGAAAAGGACGGAATGAACGTTGAAAGTGTGGACGTGGCATCCACTCTCAATACACTTCTGGGCAAGTTAGTTCCTGTAGATTCAGTAATTGGGGAAAGCGACCACCACAAACAGATTAGAAATCTGTCACGGCTCCCACCGAGAAACCTCGCCCAGGAGGTTAGGATGACACCAGTAACTAAAGTGGAAATCGAGCTGATAATCAAGGGTTTGGGTCTTAAGAAGGCACCAGGGCATGATAGGCTCAATGGAATAATAGCGAAGCAAGTATGGATCCACGCCAAGGAGGAGCTCTTCCAGGTGATGGATACATGCATGAGAAGAGGAACTTTCCCTTCTGAATGGAAGAGGGGCGTGCTTAGGACTATACCAAAGGGGAACGATAAACCAAGGTCGGACGTGAAAGCATACCGTCCAATCACCCTGCTACCTGTCCTGGGGAAGATCCTGGAGAAACTGATTAGGCAGCGTTTACGTCAAACCTTATCCCCACCCTGCCAGCAGCAGTTCGGTTTTGTCCCCGGTATGTCCACTGAGCACGCCATCACGTATGCGCTTGACTGGGTGAAGGCTTGCCAAAAGAGGTACGTAATAGGAATCTTCCTCGATATCACTGGTGCCTTCGATCATGCGTGGTGGCCGATGATACTTGTCAAGCTCAAAAATAGGAAATGTCCACAAAATCTGTTCAAGATCTGCGCTGATTACCTCTGCGACAGAACGGTCATCCTTTCTTTTGGAGACTATCTGATTGAACGAATAGTTGACATGGGTTGTCCTCAGGGTTCAATCCTTGGACCTGAGTTTTGGAACATTTTGTTTGACGATTCCTCCAGGCTGCCCTTGCCTGAAGGATGTATCTCGGTAGATTACGCTGATGACAAATTGTATCTGGTCTCGGGGAACAGCAGAAAAGAAGTTGAGAGTAAAGCTGAAGAGGTTTTAAGTGTGACTTTAGAATGGGGAAAGAGAAATCGGCTGACCTTCGCTCCCCACAAGACCATGGGACTCCTGATGAAGGGTAACCTCAATAGAAGTAGAAATCCCACTATCAAAATGGGAGATACCAACATCCGATTCGTTGAGAACACTAAATACCTAGGCGTCACTTTGGATCGAATGTCCTCATTCTTGACCCATGTTAAAAGCGTATCAAGTAAGGCCCAGGCCCTCTTTTTGAAATTGAGAAGAATCTCTACTGCTGAGTGGGGACTGCGTTCTCCAGCGCTCCGACTCCTATACAGGGGGGCTTACGTGGCGCAAGTCTCGTATGCGGCCTCTGTGTGGGAGCACCGCCTGGAGAATGCACTCATACTCTCGGCGCTCAAGAGAGGCCAGCGAGTCCCCTTGCTGGCGCTTTCGGGTGCGTACAGAACAGTCGCTTCGGACGCTTTGCCAGTTTTGGCCGGCGTTTTGCCTATCGATCTTGAAATTAGGGAGGTGTTAACAAAGAAGCTTCTAACAAGAGGAAGAACTGCAACCCATCATGGTATTGAGCTAATACCAGGTGGAGCGGTTTCCCTCCCAGGACTTCTTAGAGAGATGCGAGAAAGAACTTTGAGAGAATGGCAGGAACGTTGGGATAGGTCAAATACGGGAAGGTGGACTTTCTCCTTCTTCCCGTCAGTTAAACTCAGAATGGAAGGGGCGTACATCACTAGGGATCATCATGTGACCCAACTTCTGTCCGGTCATGGGGAGTTCAGAGGGAGACTTCATAGTCTCTCTCTATCACCCCATCCTAACTGCGCTTGCGGTAATACTGATCAAACAGCCGAGCACATTCTGTGGCACTGCGAGATTTTGACGGATACCCGAGAGGAAATGCTCGATGGCTTGCAAGTTACTACGAGACCAGCTTGGAACGCGGATCTTGTTTCGAATAAGGTGAACTTTGAGTGTTTGAGGAAATTTACGAAAGTCTGGGTTGAGAGATGGCCTGATCTTAGAGTCGCTGACTAGCTGTAAAATCATGTAGTTGCCAGGTGTATCTGCTCTTGAATCCACGGACATTCCCTTTACTTTATTACATCTACTGCAAGAATTTTATGTTTTATGTTTTATATCTGCATTTTTTTTTGTTATATCATATCTATCTTTGGTACCTTTATCTTATTCTATTGTATACATTTTTTTTTTCTATTTCTTTTATTTTTGTGTGACTATCTTTTTTATGCTTATATTTTTTTTCTTTTCACATGGTTTCTTTTAGATTTAACCAAGCTATGCTAGACGATGTTTTATCGAGATACCTGTTTATTATTTTCATTATTTTCCATCATTTTTGTGTGATTTTATTTTTTTTCCAGCTTCATATTCCAAGGAACACTATTGATACAACTAACATACTCGACTTTGTTTTTTTAGTTTGTTTTGGTTTCTTTGTTCTCTTTTTCTTTTTAGTCTCACAATGCTACTTTGCTTCGCTCAGAAGGCTGAACTGAACTGCATCTATCTATTTTGTTATATTTCTTTTTCCCCTTCTGGGGGTGCGCTAGACCTCGTCCTTGCATCAACAGGAGTCGGTTGACGATGGCACGGTGCCCTCTAAAATCGATTGCGCCACCCCCAGCAACATGTGCAGGCTTTAGGTTTGGGGGGGCGACCTCGGCTCTCCTTCGCCTTGCCTCCGGCTACTCGACGCTGAATTCCTTAGGGTCGTCGGGTATTTCCCCCCAATCTCACATTTACTTTTCTTTGAGGCATCACCGAGGAACCGGCTAAGGGGCGCGGAAGCTGAGTGTGGTTCACGACTAGACCGAACGTCATGCGCATTCTTGCTGGGACTGCCAATCGATTGGAGAGGACTCCCAACCGTTTGCCATGCCCTTATTACTTATCTACTGTGTCTTCCTCCCAAACAGGTGCTCGTAGGATACGCTGGATACAATCACCCAGCGCTTGCCACCTCGTGGACTTTCACCAACCTGTCCCACTGTCTTGTCTATATTTTGTCATACTAACACATATTGTATCTGTATTTCCTGCTAAGCACTTGCATGCTGCTTATTAACAACGTATGCAGGGACATTGGAGGTTTAGTTTCGTTTTCAAATGTAGAGTCGTTTTTACCAAAAAAATTAGAGTCCTTGCAAGAGCCTTGAAGGGGTAACCATCTGTTACCTATACCAGGGCGGGTAAGTGGTGGGTCCTCCAATAACCAATACCGCTGTCATAGTTCACCCAAACATAAGTTTAGTGACTTAGCAGGGGTGTCCGGATTCTTAGAGTGAGGTTTGTTAGATCTTGGCGGAACACGCGTTTGCCTATAAGAGACTGGTCGAGGAAGACCTTCTTACCTCTCCAGCTGGATTCTCTCGACCCATCGTCTTGTACTTCAATGGGACGGACGGATTCTAAGTCCGTCAATCCTGAGCGCATTGACTCTCAGATTCCTGTCCTTCCCTCGTACCCATTTCCTTCTCAGAACTTCATATCTCCAAAGTTGAAATAGGCCTTGAGAGGAATTCATTTCTTGCGGGCCTGCTGTGTATATTAATGAAAAAAAAGTTTGTTCATATGAAGCGGATACTTTGTGATGTGACATTATTAATTTAAAATAAAACAATAACTTTGTAAACACCACTTTTATTTTTATACTTTATGCCGACCGGGTTTCGCTACAACCATCAGGGCAGTATAATACTCTACTAACATTAGGTTACATTTGTGTTATAATATATAATTTACCAAAAATGGGCTGGACTCGTCAAGTGGAGGAGGAAGAAGGAGGCATAGATGGAGAATTGAGAAGGGAACGGACGTGTTCTTTATCAATAGGGAACAATCTTAGTATGGGACTTTTATTTAAATTAAGTTGGTTATTTACTACCTTACTATTAGTGTTTATGGCTTTCCTAAGTTCAAGTGCCTCTAAATTATCCAACCTTATACCGATGTTGTTTTTATGAATAAGTTTGGCGCCAGCGTTTTTGTCAAATTTATGATCGTTTTCAATCAAGTGGTTTGCAAATTCTGAAAATTCAGAGCTGTGTAAACATCTAAGATGTTCTTTGACACGGGTGTTTATGTTGGAAAAAAAAGTTGTTAAAAAAAAACAAATGTGCTTTAGACAACACGACTGAAGTAAAGCTTCACTAACTTATATCACGCTCTTATCCTTTCCCTCCCCATCCCCATCCCCATCCCCATCCCCATCCCCATCCCCATCCCCATCCCCATCCCCATCCCCATCCCCATCCCCATCCCCATCCCCATCCCCATCCCCATCCCCATCCCCATCCCCATCCCCATCCCCATCCCCATCCCCATCCCCATCCCCATCCCCATCCCCATCCCCATCCCCATCCCCATCCCCATCCCCATCCCCATCCCCATCCCCATCCCCATCCCCATCCCCATCCCCATCCCCATCCCCATCCCCATCCCCATCCCCATCCCCATCCCCATCCCCATCCCCATCCCCATCCCCATCCCCATCCCCATCCCCATCCCCATCCCCATCCCCATCCCCATCCCCATCCCCATCCCCATCCCCATCCCCATCCCCATCCCCATCCCCATCCCCATCCCCATCCCCATCCCCATCCCATCCCCATCCCCATCCCCATCCCCATCCCCATCCCCATCCCCATCCCCATCCCCATCCCCATCCCCATCCCCATCCCCATCCCCATCCCCATCCCCATCCCCATCCCCATCCCCATCCCCATCCCCATCCCCATCCCCATCCCCATCCCCATCCCCATCCCCATCCCCATCCCCATCCCCATCCCCATCCCCATCCCCATCCCCATCCCCATCCCCATCCCCATCCCCATCCCCATCCCCATCCCCATCCCCATCCCCATCCCCATCCCCATCCCCATCCCCATCCCCATCCCCATCCCCATCCCCATCCCCATCCCCATCCCCATCCCCATCCCCATCCCCATCCCCATCCCCATCCCCATCCCCATCCCCATCCCCATCCCCATCCCCATCCCCATCCCCATCCCCATCCCCATCCCCATCCCCATCCCCATCCCCATCCCCATCCCCATCCCCATCCCCATCCCCATCCCCATCCCCATCCCCATCCCCATCCCCATCCCCATCCCCATCCCCATCCTCATCCCCATCCCCATCCCCATCCCCATCCCCATCCCAACTTACCCGTATCACTCCCCGAGTCAAGCGAGCGTAAAGGCCCGACCGTTCGCCTCACCCGATCACCGTTCGCATCGATTACCGTTCGTGTAAAATGTATATATCCTAATAACGCATAAAAGCACAAATAACGCATTCACCAGCTTATCCCCCATGTCGAGCGTGCGTAAAGAAGTTTTATTTCAAAATCAAAAATTTGACCTTCAACATGATAAGTTTTTGTTTTTAAAACGCTCAACAATTTTTGAGAATGCCATTGGGTTATTTTTCAAATAAAAATAAATAAAAAAAAACTCCTGTGATGTGATATTGACCATTCAATATACATGTATCATATCAGAACAATCACTCTATACGCTGGAAAAGAAAAATGGCTAAAGCCCCATACAGCTGTGACATTAGAAATTAACCAACAATATAAGCTATATTGTTTGTTTGTGTTTGTCTTCATCAAATCAAGTTTTGTAAATTTTCCACGTGTTCTAGAAACCTCTAGAAAACTTGATTGAAATCCAGAACATGTTGGATACTAGAAAATTTGATTTCATAATCACAAGCACAAATAAACGGTTCCGCGACTTTTCAACCCGCGAAAAAATGTCCCCCACATAATATATCCGATAAAATAACCTACGGACAAAACAAACCCCAATAAAATATCTACTGAAAACCTAACCTAACCAAACAAAAAAATGGTACAAAAATAATACAGACATCCTGTAAAGCCAATAAATTATTTTTCACAAATAATAAAATGTTAAATAAGGTTGGGTTAGGTTAGGTTAAGTAGATATTATGATGTAGGTGTTGGATGTTGCGTGTTGTGATTTTCCTATTTTATATTTAACTTCATTTAGCACTGAACACTTTTAATTTCTCATGTTTATAATCTCGATGTGAAGAGCCTCTTACCTTAAACTTTCCTGTCTATGCCACCTCTTACTTAAATATTGCTATGAATTGTCTGTCTATAATCTCTTTTGTCTGTGGCCGCGTCAAACTTTCTCTTTCAATGTTATAAAATGGAGTGTTTTGATTTCGCTTGTCATTCTTTCTCTCTTAATTCTGCTTGTTTTCTCTTGAACTCAATTAGTCTTTCGCTTCTGCTAAAATTTAATTACTCTCAATTATTGTCCGCAGCCAAGTGCTCAGACCAGAACGAATCTCTGTAAATTATTCACTAGAATAATAAATTATCAAATATCCAGTACAAACACAAGTGTTTTAACTAACAAAGGATTACCTCAAACTCAAACTCTCACATCTTACAATACCGTTCCTCGGTGTGGAACTGAAGGAAGCCATAAAGCAGCTCAACTTACACCTGACTGCAGATTATCTGGAGACCACACCTGGAGCCGACGCAGTAGGATGTTTCTCCAAAGGATATTTTGTCGCAGGATGAAAACGCCAGTAGGTACCCAAAAAATAAATAGCTTATTGTGTGGGTTCATCTTTGATTTCACAGCTGTATGGCGCTTTAGCCATTTTTTTCCTACCCAGCGTCGATAAGATTGATTAATCAACGTAACACTACCTTAACCCACGGCAATTCCTGTACAATATATAATAGACTCGCTAAATTATCCTTTGTTTCTGCAGCCACTTGATGTGATCAATAAAAAAATAGCTGGTCCTGTTTAGATCCGTGAGATAACTGGTCCAGATCTGGTTGGACGGATGCTGAGCCGACGGCGCAGATTTCCGGAAATGTCACGTAGGCATGCAGACTGGACGAGATATCAAAACAGTATTACAGAGTTATTTTAATCGAGTTTCAATTCAACACAACAAAGAAATTCATTAACAAATTCATTACATGTTGGCACATCAAGTGTTAAAACGCGGAACAAAGTTTTCATTACTGTTTGTAAAATTTTTGAAGTGAAACTTCTTTAGCACCATTGTAATTTTTAACTCGATGAAACGTAAAAGTGACAATAAAAAGAGACAAATATAAATATATTTATGGGATTTAGCCTGCGAGAGAATGAGATAGATTAATCGGTCTCCTTTTTGTGCGGTGTTTTGTAGTCTCCCCATTCTTATCTCTTTCAGTTTTCTGAAGGTTTCACTTCTACCGCGTGTGAACTGCACTCTTGTAATTTTTTTTTATATAAATGTCAAATAAAAATCCAGCTTCTACCGGTGGGATGGTATGTTGTAAGTCGGAATGTAGTGGGAAAGGGAAGGAGATATGGAAGAGCGAAATGGGGAATCGACTTTTTTAAATTTTTAATTAGGGAGTTCCCGGTATGCAATGCAATACCAATTAAATAAATAAATTGTTTCTCACTGCATGTCCCTTCCCATTCGTTCTTGTTCCCCTTTCACTTCCCCTTCCACGTTCCCCTCCTCGCTCCCACATTCCCCTCCCCCTCCTTACTTTCCTCCTTGCCGCTAAATTATATTTTTTATTTTATTTATCTTAAAAAATGGAACATGTTTTATT
The DNA here is from genome assembly GCA_929108145.2 of Limnephilus rhombicus. Taxonomy (NCBI): domain Eukaryota; kingdom Metazoa; phylum Arthropoda; class Insecta; order Trichoptera; family Limnephilidae; genus Limnephilus; species Limnephilus rhombicus. Next base: position 41,823,251 of record OV815291.1, on the reverse strand, counting down.
GTTACTTTTCCTCCATAAAAAGCATTTTCTTGTGGATGGAGGAGCTGGTGGATACATTTTAAATATGTACAATTTATACAGTCGGGTGTTTCACATAAAATATGCACAGATTCACAGTTAATATACTGTTAATATACCGTTAAAACACAGTTTAATCATATCGCAATCAAGATCCTTTAACTAAGAGATAAAATCATCCACACGTATTCAGTAATAAGTAAAATAGATGTAATTTTTAGTGTGACATTCATGTGGTGATGAGGGAAGCAGCAATTTTCCCGTTGGTGATTTCTCTAAAATGCTTTTTGATGGAATTCAACAATTATACTTTGTCATTAATGCTTCTGATTTCTACTGGAAGGTTATTAAAGAAGTATTTTCCTTGGTGTGTATAATGGTGTTAGGCAAAAGACGGGCTCGACTATTCAGATCTGGTGACGAAACTCAATGCTATTTCAAGCAACGTTTCGATTCTGAATGGTTCTCTTTTACTTGTGTGATAAAGAGAGTATCTTTCACTCTGAAAAATTGAAAACCGTATTGCAGGCATAACCAACGTAAGCAATTTGTGTGCCCAAGGTAAGCATTTTTTTTAAAGAACGTAACGGTACATGTACCAATTATCCAATTACTGTATACCAATTATTGTTCCGGATGTTCTTATCGTGACTTTTAATCTGGTTACTTAGTCTATCCGGAGAACTTATTATGTGACAATATACCAAATATAAATCTTTTTTTACTCATTTTTGGCATGACCTCTACAATTGTTACTTAGTTTTTCCGAAGAATTCGAATTAATGTATCAATCTAATTCGGGATATAATTCTTGTCTTGACCTCTACTTACAATAGTCACTCAGTCTATCCGGAGAATTCTCATTATTTTAACAATCCAATTATTGTTCGGGATATAATTCCTCCCTTGACCTCTAGAATTATTACTTATTCTATTCGGAGAATTCTCATTATTGTAAGAGTCTAATTATTGTTCGGGATGTAGTTCCTCCGTTGCCCTCTAGAATTATTGCTCATTCTATTCGGAGAGTTCTCATTATTGTAAGAGTTCAATTATAGTTCGGAATATAATTCCTCCCTTGAACTCTAGAATTATTACTCATTCTCTTTGGAGAATTCTCATTATTTTTACAGTCCAATTATGGTTCGGGATATAATTCCTGCCATGACCTTTACAATTGCTGCTCAGTCCATCCGTATTGTAACAATCAATTGACTTCTACTTTCAATTGTTAATCACTCTATCCGGAGAATTCACATAATTGTAACAATCCAATTTTTGTTCGGGATATAGTTCCTGCCACGACCTCTACAATTATTACTCACTCTATCCGGAGAATGCTCATTATTATAACAATCCAATTATTGCTCGGGATAAAATTCCTGACATGACCTCTACTTACAATTGGATACTATTATTGTTACTCAGTCTGCGAATAATCTTTTTAGGGGTCATTGTCATAATTTGGGAGGCGGGTATAGGTACCGCCGCCTCAAGAACCATTTATTAGATAGCCAACACCTCTGCCATAGTTTACCTCAAGTGGTTTGCTACGTTTGGTGACTTAGCAGTACCGGTGCAGGTACAGTGCAGGTGCGCAAGTTCATGATGTGAAGATTTTCCGGGTCTTAGTGGAGGATACATCTACTCACCAGCTGCATAGCAGGTCGGATCGAGAGAGACTGGTTGAGGGAGACAATTATAACTCTCCAGCAGGACTCTCTCGGAACATTGTCTTGCACCACAGTGGGAGGGTTGGATTCATACGTCCGTCACTCCTGGTTTGACGGATATTGACCCTAGATTCAATTGAGTATAGGGAAAGATTGATACGATCCTACTGAACCCGAATATGCAAACAAATTTTTCACCAGATATACGAATTACTCCCAATATTGCCTTGACCTCTAGATACAGTGCGAAGGAACTAAAGCAGGTAACAAAGGTTATTTCGCACATAAGTTTTAAGCAACCATTATGTTCATATTTTTCCCATGCCAATAAAGTATCTACATTAAAAACCATTAACATATCCTTCCTGTGCCTACTGACGTAAAATTTTGTTCCTATGTACATTAACGCACGTAGGCAGCGGGTATATACTATGTAGATACTATCATTTATATCCTTTTCATTATGATAAAAGTACCAAGTAATTTAATAATAGAGTATATTAATATAGCGGATGTCTTTTCTTGCAAAATTATGTAGGCCTGTTACGATAATGGGTAAAATTATCCATTACGGCATTAAATCAATCAAATTTATTAATACTTAAAACTTTGACCTCGCAATTTCACCTCTAATGTATCCGAACACGTGAAAGGCAAATATTGCTAGGTATGCATGATATAAGTCTTACAAAAGGCTTGAATGAATTCGGTACTTTGTTAAATTTTATACATACGAACTAATAAATGGAAGGAAACTGTTAATTGATAATTTTTCAATGTTTGTTGTCAAGCAGTGACCGCATTACATGTATAAAATAATTAAAATGTTATATTTGATGTACACTCAAAATGTTTTATTTTATTTTTAAACGTTAACTGCCTCCTGTTCTATATTATATTTAAGTTTAATGATTCTTGTTTAATGGTACCGTTATTGTTTATCATTGACTTTTGTCCTGTGCCAAAACAGCACTGTTATTGTTATTTTTGTTCTATTGGCATTGCTTTGTATATCCCGTTTGTCTCATACATTTAATGAGGCTGAAAAGGGGCATAGTGCACTTCAAAATTGGCTTAAAATCAACTCGCCTACCCTTAATATAAGCAAAACAAAATATATAACATTTTCAATGAACTCAAGGGGCCAACCAATAAAATCACTAGAACTAAAATTACATGAATGCCATGGAAATAATATACAATGTTACTGCCCCGTCATCGAAAAAACACAAAACATAAAATATCTCGGAGAATTGACGAAAATCTTAGATGGGACCTACACATCAAAGGTATTACGGAAAAACTCACAAGCCTTATATATTTCTTCAAAAATCTAAGAAACTAAGATATGAAAAAGGTCTACTATGCGTTATGTCATTCTCGAATTAAACATGGAATCATAGGATGGGGATCTGCTGCAAATACGTACCTACACAGCCCGAATATGATTCAAAAAGGAATCATAAAAACCATATTGAAAGTACCAATAAGAACGCCTTCAATTGAAATTTTCAATAACTTTGACATACCAAATGTACAACAAATATATGCCAAAAATATATTATTGAAGCTCTTCAAAAATAAATAATCCTCTACTAGACCGAGTATTCATAACACTAGATCGAATAAAAATGATATAAAAAATATTTCAAGTTATAAAACCACATTTGGACAAAGAAACTATACATACTTTGCAACAAAACTCCATAACATCCTTCCCCAAGACATAAAACTAATAAAAAATCCAATTGAATACAAATCAAGAGTAAAAATATGGCTTAAAGAGGTCAATGAGAAAACCCTATCGAAGACGCTAAAAACGACATAAAAGACAAATGAACTATATTTAAATAACTTTAGTCCGCCTCGGCACAGGACCCCCTAGTGGGAGGACTAAGAAATACAATATTTTGTACTTAATTTCAGATTGCATTTTGTATGAAAAATTTTTTTATATAGTCGCTATAATAAAAAATATATATATATTAATATTTTTAACGGACTCGTAAGGAACACTATAGGATTTATTTTAAGTGTATTATAGTTAAGCGCACTTGAAGTTAAATAACACTAAACTGCGCTGTACAAATATTATTACGTTATCATTATTATTATTATTATTATTATAAAGCTTGCAAAAGCTACGAGAGATACATAATTTATTATACTAAAAATAGAACCCTCGACGTACGAAGTAAAAAAATAATATTTTTTTTACATAACTTATTAGTGATATCATTAGATAGATATGATTTTACATTTTCACGGCCAAAAGTATTTTTGGGGTGTTATGCCGTGTGGCGCTACCTCCTCCTTTAGCCAACGTTTTGGAGAGCATCATCGTTTCATCATCGCACCCTGATGATGGACACTGTAACGCTGCCCGAAACATTGGCTAAAGGAGGAGGTAGCGCAACACGGCATAACACCCCAAAAATAAATAACAAAAGTATTATTAGATAAGTTAAATTTTCAAAATTTTAGGCAACCCCCGACCCAAAAAATAGCTTATGACGTTGAACGCCTGAACAAATTTTTATGAATGGTAGCTAAGAACCCTCGATCACGTCAACTTTCAAACAAACAAAAAAAGTATTATAATCCATCCATTAGTTTAGGAGCTACGATGCCACAGGCAGATACACACACAGACAGACACACAGAAAGTCAAACTTATAATACCGCTCGTTGTGTCGGGGGTTAAAAACATATTTCTGTAATGGTCAAAACCTTCGACCAAGTAGACTTTATTGGTGGTCAAAACCCTTACTTTTGTATATATTATTGATTATTTTCCAAATTTTCAACACTTAGTACTAAGTTTACAACATATAAATTTATTGACAAACCAACAGCCATGCCATATGTTACCCCAAGTGTGGTTAGTTACGTTTGGTGATTTTGCAATGGTGCCCGGGTTCTTGGGTTTGTCTAGATCTTGACGGCAGATTCGTTTGATAACTGACCACGTGGCGGGCCGGATCGGAGAGACTAGTTGACTCTCTCAGCTCATCACTTTGCACCGCAGTGGGAGGAATGGATTCACACGTCCGTCACTCCTGAACACACTGACCCCCAGATTCATACCCACTCGTTTATCTTTTTCCTTCCCAGAACTTTCCTTCCTTCCTTTCCCAAAAAGAACATCCACACACCATCCCCAAAGATGACATTGGCCCCGAGGGAGAATGTTTGTCTGAGGTTTCTTGTATGGAGCTAATGAAAAAAAAAATGCGAATATCGCACCAACAGCTGTCATTCGCCTGAAGCTAGTAAAACTATAACATCCCCAATTGGGTACATTGTAAGGCTGAAGGTAATGGGAAGAGGATGTTGGGGAAGAATCGCTAATTTGGATCTGGTCTCGAAACATAGCTAATGCCATTTCTTGTAACGTTTCGTTACTAAATGGTGGTCTTTCACCAGGGCTGAAAGTATTTATTTCAGTATCGCCCACTCTGGATTGTGCTGCAAATATAAAAAAAATATTATTTTAAATGGATAGGTAACAAAAATTAATCAAACTAAATTTACTTGCGGACGCCGGGATTCGAACAAGTCGCCTCCAGATTTGTAGCCAAGGATCCCAACCACTCAACCACGGAGGCCGTCAATGTTATTTGTTGCTATGTTAAACATTGTTGCACTGCGTGGGATGCGAACCCGCATTCTCCCGTCTCGTTGATAAATGCGTATAGAACTACGTACTAGGAACATATAAAGTTTATTACATACACGGTGCCTGGTAAAGCTAAATCACAGAAAGAAGGCTCGATTTGTGGTTCGATTTTTTTATTCTTCATTTGTCCGGAATTGTATGTAACTAAAGGGTTGAAAAAAATTTTGGAGCTAGTTTGATGCTCAAAACATTTAAAAAATTCATTAAGAGAAAAGCGTAAAAAATTTCCCGATTTCCTATCTGGATTTTGACAGTACCTACTGCAAATATTTTTTTAATATAATATAGGTTTCGACCACTAATGTGTTGGTACGTTTTGTTTTCCTTAAGAGGGAGTAACCAGCCAAAACCGGAATTATGTCATTTTTAAATAAAATTTTAGTCGTATTGACTGTTTTCCACAAAAAATTATAAATTGATTTCGAAAGATTGTTCTTTTATCTGGTTAAGTTATGTTTTAAATCATGAGAAAATGTGTTTTTTTAGCATAATAAGGTTATACCGTAGGTCGTTGGCAGATTTGTTGAATTTTCAAACAAAATTTTCTATTATACAGCACATATATCAAATCATATAATCGTGTAGTAAAATAAATCAATAAATTATCTGGGAAAGCTCCGCGCACGTGTTTTGTGACGAAAATACTTCAGTTGTCTGTTTATTTACGGTCTTACAAACGCATATATTTAACATTTTTTTACATTCTTATTTTGCTTAGACATTATTGAAAAATTATAAATACTTATGATCAAAAAATAATTACAAAAGTACATAATTTTAATAGTTTTATCATCACGCCTTTCAGCATTTTTGGATGTTGGCATAAATTAAAGCAAATTTTGACTGAATTAAAATCGATAATGAGTTATAATTTTAAAAAGCTGGTATGGAGAATAATTAATCTTTCTCATTGGAACCGTAATTTCTCATAGGAGTTAGGAACCTCCAAAAATCGTTGAAATTGCCTGGTTTGAACGTCATCAACACACGTTCAGTATACAAACTAGACAAAGTTTTTATTAAAGCATAATTGCTTTAATAAAAACTTTGTCTAGTTTGTATACTGAACGTGTGTTGATGACGTTCAAACCAGGCAATTTCAACGATTTTTGGAGGTTCCTTACAGACGTAGAATATTTTCTTCTAATATAGTTAGTAAAAAAATCTTGAAAATTTTTCCAGTTTTGGGGGAGAAAATGGGGAATACAAAACCTCGATGTTGTTCGATTTTGCTCAGTATGGGGTTGTAAGAGCGACAGTGACAGCGACAGTTCGGTAAAATATCTACTGGTCAAATTTCTCGGTCACCGGGTTACCTCATAAACATCTGATATCAACCTTTTCAAATTTGGTCTAAAATCTCTGAATTCGAACTCGGCTTAGTCGAAAACGAAAGATTAAAACAACAAATAATATATTGTACATTTTCCAGTTTCCCGCTTGCACCACGAGTTTCCTAACACCGTGCATAAGCTGGCATGGAAAGGACAATATCATGATGAATATTTGGATATCTGGGAATATATTACCTTTCATTACGCTCTGAGTCCAGAAGTCATAGGTTGAAAATTTAGCGTGGGTTAAATTATGTTGACTTGTGATTTATAGTTGGCGCCAACAACAAACTGTACAAAGAAGCGAAGTTGGCCATCCATGACTGGTCGGTGGTTGAGTGGGCATAGCGCTTGGATTCCATCCGGGCGTCGCGTGTTCAATTCCTCGGCTGGCTAAGTCCTCCATCACAACACAAGCAACATTTTCGGCTTTCTGTGGTGGTAGTAGGAGATTTTCGAACGTTGTTGGGTTATTCGTAACCCGGGAATGTTTGTCTTTCTTTTTAAAAAAAATAAAAATAACGGAGTGCCGGTCCTACCCTGATGTATGGCAGTGAGGCATGGAACTAGTAGCAGAGGAAGGCAAAAGTAGACTGAATGCTGTAGAAATTCGCCTCCCCCAATGACATGTGCAGGCTTGAGGTTTGATCAGACGGCCTTGACTATCCTTTGTCCTGCCTCTGACTACCCAAAGCTGAATTTTCTTTTAGTCTTCGGGTATTTTACCCCAAATATTCAGTTAACATTCTTTGAGGCTTCACTGAGTGGTTGGCTAAGGGACACGGAAGCTAAGTGTAGTTTATGGTCAGATCGAGAGCCATTAACATTTTTTGTTGGTACTTGCCAATTGATTTGAGATTTATTGTATTACTTATATTCTCTATTTTATGCAGGTGCTTGCAGGTTTTTACAGATGCAATGCCGCCTCATGGAGCCTCATGAATGAGTTTTTCTTTTGCCCTGTTTAATTTATCTTTGTCTTACTAACCTATTTTTTCGCATTTTTTTCCTGTTAAGCACTTGCATACTGCTTACTAACAACGTATGCAAGGACACTGGAGGTCTAGATTCGTTCAAAATAAATAAATATAGCTTCGTTTAACAAAAAAAAATAGAATCTTGCGAGAGTCTTGAAGGAGTAACCATCTGTTACTTATACCAGGGCTAGTAAGAGGTGGATAACCTCCACTGTAGAAATGAGATCCCTGCGGCGTATGTGTAGATGTATGATCATGTATGATCCTGTATGAACCTGTGAGAAATGTGAAGTTTCGCAAATAATGCAAAGCTGATGTAAGCGTAAGAATGAGTAAGATTAAGAAAGGGACGCTCAGATGGTTTGGGCATGTAGAGCAAATGAACGATGAAAGGGGTGTAAGGAGAATATATGACGCAAATGTGAATGGTAGAAGAAGTCGGAGAAGCCCGACGAAGACATCGCACGACCAAGTGAATCAGATACTTGAATCGGGCCATGTGAAGATTAGAAATAATAGAGAAGCATGTATGAGAAGATGTATGAATGTGAACGAGTAAGGAGTATGTGCCGAGATCGAGTTGTTTGGCGACCCGTCCTTTCTGCCTACCCCTGCGAGGAAACGGCGTGATAGTTAGTTAGTGATTTATATAATAATAACACAATATTTGTATAACGCAGTTTGTGTTATTTTTTTTTTAATAGACAAGAGTTTGAGTAGTCTGAGACTATGGCATCCCCAACTGGGGATGAAGGTAGTGGGGAGGGGAAAGAGATGGGAAAGAGGAAGGTGGGGAAGTACCTGGCTATTCTGGTCTGGTCATCAAACAAGGCCAACACCATTTCAAGCAACGTTTCAATTCTGAGTGGTGGTCTTACACCAGGGCGATACTGAGAGTATCTTCCACTCTGAAACGTGCCGCAAATATACTATACATTATTTTAAATGAATTATTGGTGAAATAACACAAATTAATCAAATAACATTTATTTGCACACGCCGGGATTCGATCCCGCGACCTTCGGATTGCCCTTCAAGGGAGCTTAATTATTATAAACCTAAAAGTAATACTTTAGTTTTTAGTTCCTCGTATTATTAAGATTACTCCTACAGTGCTCATTACGAGTCCTTTGATAATATTGATTAAAAAAAAATGAAACAAAAAATGTACAGTATGAACAAAGCAATTACAGAAGAACAAAAAATTAACAATAACAGTGCTGTTATAGTACAGGACAATAATAATAAACAATAACGGTGTTGTTATTGTAAGCACAGGATAAAACAAGACTAAAAAACAATTCAAAATTAAGGCGTATTTGGTCGGTAGGTAAAATACTTCCGCTTTGCAATAATATCGAAAAAATGGAATATTTGTCAACACATCCGTAATCTAAACTGTTTTCGAAAGGTGATGAAATACGCTTTCAAATTTTGATATTAGAAATAATTATGTAATTTTATAAATATAACTTTTTAATGCAAATTTTAAAAAGTTTTAAAAATGACTCATCATTAGTATTTTCCAACCAAAGACTCTGATAACAAAAAAACGTAAAAACACACACATATTTTATTAGAAAAATTAATTATTGTAACCTCACTCTTTTGTCGTTTCATGTAAAAAATATTATTTAAAAATTCACAAAGTTTCATTTTTTTTTAATTGCGGTTGGATAAAGGTGTGTATTTTATTTATTTTCCGGTTAAGTTTTAGATTTGAATATAAAGCATTTTGTTTTGATTTTGTTAATGGCAGTTTAAAGGTAACTAATAACCTTGCTTAATAAATTTCGAAAGATAATGTATTGAAAAGTTTATAATAAGATGTATCTACAACTAAAGATAACACATGTTTATAAATTGGGAGACGGGTATTAGTACCGCCGCTCCGGGAACCATTTATTGTATAATAAACACCCTTGCCACCCTTGGTTTGTCTAGGTCTTGATGGCGAATGCGTTTGCCCATCTACTGCGTGGCGGGCCGGATCAGGAGATACTGGTTAAGATTTTATGGTCACATCGCCTTTCCCCCCAATGATCGGGATGGATTCATACATCCATTACTCTTGGACACACCCATCTACCAATATTACTTCCTACCCCTTGAACCTTTTTCCTTCCCAGTCCTTTCCTTCCCCTCCTATTTTTCTTAAAAAATACTCTCCATGAAAATGCTGATGATGCGGTGCTGATTTCTAACAGCATGGAGTTTCTACAATCTCTCGTGTCTAGGATGAACGAAGTATGTATGAAAAACGAGTTAATGATGAATGTAAGTAAGTCTAAAGTCATTTATTTTATTTATTTATTTATGTATTCTTATTACATTTACATTACAAAGGTATGATATATATTGTCCTCCACACTAGGAGTTCACCTGTGTTGAGAGGACATTTTTCAGTTGTAAATTATAAATTATAAATTGTGAATAGTAAAACAAAAGAGTGTTAATAGCTAATATAAAAAGAGAAACAATAAAAATCTAAATCTAAAATCGACTTCAATTCGACAAAAATTATAAATTAAAAGTTAAAAAGATTATAGCCAGTTTCTTGTGTTTTTTTTTTTGTATTCAATAATATTAGTTGTTTTATATTGTGTAGGAAGAGAATTGTATAGTTTTATAGCCTGGTATTGTAGTGTTTTTGTCCAAAGGATGTATTTTTTGTTTTTGGTATTTGTAATTGGTGAGCATGTCTTGTTCTAGTATTGCGAGAATTTTGTGAAGTGTTAAATGTGGATAAGTTCTTGTAAAGGAAAGTAAGTATTTGATTTGAATATAATTTTTGAATTTTCAGCACTGGGTATTTTTCGAATATGATTGAAGTGGGTGTTAGTATTGGTAACTTAAGTATTACTTTTATTAGGGTTTTCTGAGCTTTAAACAGTGTATTAATGTATTTTTTACTGGCACAGCCCCAGGCAATAATGCTGTATTCCATTATGGATTGTGCAAGTGCGAGGTATATATTTTTTATATCACATATGTTTACAATATTTCTCAAGTTTTTAAAAAAGTAAATCAACTTGTTTAGTTTTCCTATTACCGAATGTTTATCCCATTTTATATAACGGTCGAAGTATATACCAAGATATTAAATATATTTTCCGTTTGTGTAATTGGGGGACAATCGCATGGGGTTTGTGTCGATATATCAATATTTGATTGACAGGAATGTATTTTAAGGTGGATATTATTGGAGGGTTGGCCTCTCGAATTTATGCTGAAAGTTATGAATTTTGTTTTATCTATATTTAAAGTTAATAAGTTAGAGTCGAGCCATTTTTAGTTATATTTAAGCCCCAAGTTCTGCTTTTGGGGTTAATGTTTTCCAGTCTTTGGCCTTAAAGAGTAACACAGTGTCATCAGCAAAACTTATAATTTCCCCGTCTATTTGGAGGTGACACAGATCGTTAATATATATTTATAAGGAATAGGATTGGACCAAGTACGCTGCCTTGGGGTACTCCATAGGATACTTGTTCCTTGTCACTACATGTGTTTCTATAGAGGTATACTGTGTGCGATTTCCCATAAAGCTTTCAATTAATTTGAGTTCTATTCCCGTGATTCCGATGTTTTTTAGTTTATCGAATAGGTTTTGATGATGAATTATATCAAACTCTTTTGCCAAATCTACGAATATTCCAAGGCATTTTTTGCCCTGGTCTATATTTTTTTTGAGGAAGTCTGTTACAGAGGCTATCGCATGTGAGGTACTAATATTTTCCCTGAAATCATATAGATTGGGTGATAGTATATTATTTTTGTTGAGAAAAGTTAACAGATTATTTTTGATATATTTCTCAAGAATTTTTGAAAGTGTGTTTAATATTGTAATTGGTCTGTAGTTATTTATTTCTTCCTTGTTTCCGTTTTTGTGGATAGGAATCACTGTGCCCGTTTTTAAAATTGTTGGGAAAATGCCTTCTTTAATGGACCGATTTATGAGTATAGTTAGGGGGATATGAAGTGCGGAGTTTAATATTTTTAGTGTTATCGGTGAAATTCTGTCGCTGCCTTGTGAGTGTGTATTTTTTAGGTCATTTATAAGTTTAAGTGTTTCTTTTCGGGTAATGTATGGTATTTTAAATGGAGCAATACCTGTGTGTGTATGGTGGTTTGCGAATTTAGGGGTATCGTAGTTTGTCGTGATTTTACTCGCTAAAACCTTGCCTACATTAGCGAAATAATTGTTCACATAATTACATACTTTTTGTGGTTGATCTGATATTTTAATAATTTCTTTATCTATTTTAATCTCAGTTATGGCTTAGTTTTTCAATGTAGTTGTGTGGGATATTTCTTTTAGAATTTGCCATATTTTTTTGGGGTATTGTTGCATTTTACTCATTTATTTTTATAATATATTTATTTCGATATACGTGCAAGCCGTGTGCATAGGTTTCTATATCGTTTATAGATATTTATGAGATATATATCATATGGGTTTGATTTACATTGTTTATGAAGTGTGTCTCTTTTACTGAAATTTGTTAAAAGTCCCTTTGATATCCACGGTTTTAGAAATTTAAGTTTAGTTGGAGAACTTTTGTCGTTGACGACAGTATTATTATTAAATTCGTCTTGAATACATTGTATAAAAAGTGTCCATGCTCTATTAATTGTATTATTTTCTACAAGTTCTTCTTATTTTTTATTATATAATGTATCATTTAGTTTTGAAAAACCAGTTTGATTATATGTTTTTGAGGTATTGGAATGTTTAACTTGTGAATTATTTGTGGTATTTATTTTTAGGATAAGTGAGTAGTGGTCGGTGACTGTTGAGTGATGGATTATGGATTGGTACGATATTTTTGTTTTTAACATAATGTGGTCAATACATGTTTGGATGGGTAAAAGGTTGATTTGATTGAAGTTGACTCTCGTGGGTTCATTTATGGTGCTAATGAGTCCATGAAACAACAAAAGGTTTAAGTGGTCGTTATTTTGAGGATATTAAGCAGATATTTTTCAGTTTTTTTCATTTTGTTGAGTTGACTGTCTAGGGACCTCAGAAAGGGAAATATGTTTTTTATAGATGGAGATCGGTACATGGCTAGAATACATATGTCATTATTTACGGTTATTTCTATGGCATTTGAGTCTGTGATATTTAGTTCCGTCATTATTGCGTGTAGATGTTTTTTGCAGTAAATTACAATACCGTCATTTTGATTTTTAATGTTTTTTGAGTGGTAGACCTTATAGTTAGGTATTTGTTTAGGTGTGAAGGATCTATCTAGCCAACATTCGGTGAAGATTATCACGTTAAATGTGTTGAAAGTCACGTCATTGTGTTTAAAAGAGAGAGTACAGAAAACAGTGCTGTGTTAACAAGAAATTTTTAATTTAGCTACCAATTAGTGTGCAACAACGAGCGGTATTTAACTGGTTCGTGAATTTCATTATCATTGAAATGAAAAATATATTATGACCTATAAAATATTAAATTCCGTGGGACAAACGGTAAACAAAACCTTGAAGGACCGTATCTAGCAGCGAATAAATGGGACAAAATACTGGTTTTTACAATATAATATTATAAGGTTATATTATATTTGCAACGTCAAAGAGAAAATAAAGGTTTTGTTTATTGTGTGCTTTAATAATTTACATGGCGACTTACGTTTACGGTACCGCGACGGCAAAAAAGGCAATAAACATACGTTCCATATCGCTACAATTCTGCATCTCTTTCTTACACAATAATGGTGAGACAAAAGATTAGACACAAAAATTACGTGTGTCGGTTTCCTCCAAAGTATTTTTTTTCTTTGGAGGAAACAGACATATCTTGTTACAGTTCAGCTACGGCGACGGTAATAGTGTTTCATTTTCATAATATGTGTGAGGGAGTTGTATGATAATGATTGTATGTTACCTTTGGGGGGGGGGGGGGGGGTGCAGACACACGTTCACCTTTTGTCTCATTTTCGACTATTGTTATTTTGTGTGTAAGATAGAGCTGCAGCATTACATGTTTAAGAACAAAAGCAAAACCTCAGCCAAATTTAAGACTGGCTACGATGAATGTAAGTTTAAAGACATGATGTTTGAAAGAGAGAGTATGAAAACAGTGTGCAATATAGTTGTGAATGATGAATACTTGGAGCAGGTGGATGAGTTTGTGTAGATAGGTAGTATGTTTATGTGAGATGGGAAGGCTGAAGGAAATATTTAAAAAAGGACAAATGCGGGTAACTCCATTAATGGAGGACTAAATGCCGTTGGCGCTAATAAAAAAACTGTCAAAAGAAGAGAAGCTAGCAGTCCACAATGGAGTCCTGGTACCTACCCTGATGGCAGTGAGGCATGGAACTGGCAGAGGAATGATGAAAGTAAACTGAATACTGTTGAAATGAGATCCCTGAGGCGGTTGTGTGGTAAAACCACGTATGATCGTGAGAGAAATGTGGATATCCGCAAATAATGTAAGGCTGATGTAAGCGTAAAGAAAGAGACCCTCAGATGGTTTGGGCATGTAGAGCGAATGAAAGAAGAAAATAGTGTGAGAAGAATAGAATAGAAGAATAAATAAAAATAAGTCAGAGACCCCCGAGAAAGACACGCACGATCAAGTGAATCATATAATTGAGTCGGGCCATGTCAAAAGTCAGAATAATAGAAGAGTATGTATGAAAGTGAGTGAGGCAAAGAGTGTGTGCCAAGACTGTCCTCTCTGCCTACCCTGCGGAGAAAGGGCGTGATGGTTAGTTAGTTAGTTACTCTCCATACAGTATCCCTACACGCATAAGTAACAAAGAAAGCCATATACACTTAATCGAGAAGAAAACGGTGCTGTGAAACGTGAAACAGACCTGCTTACATTTTGTATCTCATCTTTTGAAAAAGCAGCAGCAATATTGTGATAAGGAACGTATGTTTATTGCCTTTTTGTGCCGTCAGGGTACCGTAATCGTGGATCGTCATGGTAATCACAAAAGCGCTCATTAGAGTACTATTCACAGACAATAACATTGTGTACCACTTATAAATAATAAAGCAATTTTCAAACTAAATTCAACAACCAATGTAAATATTCATAATTTACCATAATTATTTAAATACTTACTAGAAATAATATGCTGCAGTAATGTGCACGTAGCAACTAAAATGGGAAGCCTTGATCGGAAAAGTAAGAATTTACTAACCTCTGAAAACATCGCTCACAACAATAGATTTTACATAAATCATTATTGAATATCTCGTCCACCACAATTAACAACACAAAGGTATTAAGATGTAATTTGATCTAATTAATCAATGTTTTCTTTGCTGCAGACAGATGAATGAATAGGTTAATCTTCGAGTTATTGCATATTAATACTTAATACTATCGGGTACAGATTTTCCACCTTGACCCAGTTGTTAATAATATCCTAGTTTCAGGTTAACACGTAGTTATTGGAACTAGATTAAAGATGCTTGTAGGTATCATGAACTATTTACATTTATTACCAGTTGGAGTCTATTCAGTATTTTTTGCGTGAAAGAGTAACAAACATACACCAATACATCCATACAAACTTTCGCCTTTATAATATTATAATAATTATAATAATAATATAATAATAATTATAATGATGTGTGTATTTTAATAGATAGATAGAAGATAGTTAAATAGAAAGTGAGTTAGTAGATTCACAGGTTCGTTCGAAATGGTTCAAACTGGTAGGTTCTTAAATAATTTAATGGGAAATAGTTGAAAAAAAAAGAACATTGCAAGGGTTACTTACTTTTAACAATAATTGTTCTTAAATAAGCCCTTACTCGTGTTTAAATTGAATATTGACTTGACCGGTTTATGTTTCTTTTGTAATAATCATGGATTTATTTTAATTTTGGAAATAGGGCAGTATCAAGCAAAGCATTGTCATTATAAATTAGTTAATAAATATATTTTTTTAATGTTGTGAATTTTTTGAGGTTGGTGGAAATGGGAGAGAACGAAATTGAAAGAGATTCTTTTTGAAGTACCTGACATACAGATCTATGAATCAAACGTAGCCAAAGTAAATTCAAACAATTTAGCGATTGGGAATTAGAGGTGATCTTTCGGTATACCTGTACCTAGTGATACGGAGAGATCCTTCCACTAATGAAATGCCAATATGCATGTACCTACCTACTTACTTATTTAAGTAACATATTGGATAATTAGTAGAGATTTGTTTTCAAATTAAGAACAGATTTGTTTTCAAATTATGTAGAGATTTGTTTTCGAAAAATTTTTCTATTTTTTAATTGTTTTTATTTCTTGATAGGGCAATCCCGATGACTTACAGAACTTTTTTAGGGCAGAAGGAACATACAATTCAAGGGTAGGATGAAAAGTACAATTTTACAAAGGAATTTAGATACTAAAAATATAAGTTTCATATAAAATATAGACAAAAAACAGGTTAATTATAACAAACAACAATAGAAAACAATGAAAGAAAAAAGGAACTTGGTTATACAAACATGGATGGTGACAACTAAATGGAAAAGAAAGGAAGAGAAAATAAACAAAAATAAATTGAACATGACACGAAAATTACATAGTTTCATCCTTAAACAAACTTACTTAAAAAATATTCTTTTAAAGCATTACTCTAATTTTTATTTTATTTTGCTGGATTCCCCTATACATATCTGGAAGCGAATTATGTAGTGTGTAGGCAATATACGAGTAGTTCAGAGATTTTATCCCATATTTTGTAGTGTGTGTTTGAGGTACGTGGATTTTATAGCTATTTCAATTAAGCAAAATCGATTAACGACTTAAGTACTATAATAAGATTCTAAAAAGATAATATTTCAAAAAAGTGTAATATTCGCCTTTGCTGGGATATTGACCCACGACTGCAACAGAATAGCTTTTGTTTGTGCAAAGTCATTTACGAAGCCTACATCACTTTAGTCTCACTGTCGACCGTAAGGCTGCGTATAGATCCGCGAGCTGAGCCACGAATTATGGGAAAAGAACTCAAACAAAAAATTAGGGAACAATAAACATTTTAGGGACAAAATCAAATGATGAATTAAAAAGAAGGCAATATTTCAAATAAATTATAACGTAACAGAATAAAACATATATACGTACATAATATCTTTACAAAACACACTTCATTGTGTACAAGCATAGGTAGGTACCTACTTCATATTTTAAAAAAATCATTACCGCTTTTAATATTGTATTTTAGGGAACGTACCCATACTACGTGATCCACTTTTTGCAATTTTTAATTCCCCCCCCCCCCCCTCCCTCCTCGGTGACCACGTGTAGTATATTCCAAGACCCCCCCCTCCTCCTACAGCTTTCACGAAGTAATTCATAAATATGGTTTTGAATCATTTCTTGATAACAAAAAGTTAAAAAAAAAAAAATTTGGCTTATATTTGTCTTTATTAATACGGCACTTGCTGTGTAACGGCAAGAGTGCATGCATCTACAAGTGGAAAAAATATTATCACTTATGTCAAAATATCTTTTACGCGTTATAAAAATAAAATTTCTTTTAACAAAATAAAATACTTTTTTGTTTAAAACCACGATATTTATTAATTTTTTAACCGACCGGTTTCGCTTAACTTAAGCATCTTCAGGGTACAAATTAATCGCTAATCGCTTCTTATTTGCTAGTCCTTGTCCTCAAATCAATGATAATAATATTAATCATCAATGGCGACGAATTTTATTCATTAATAATTTTTCTACCTTAAGTGTAAAAAATCTTCCTTCTGAAGTCAGACCGGCTTTTTATACTAATAACAATCTAGGTAAATTTCCAATTAATTCTAAAGATAAGAACGACAAATTAAATCATTCGGGAGTTTATAAATTAAATTGTAATAATTGTTCGGCTTTCTATATCGGTAAGACAACACGTTATGTCAATATTAAAGGAACATCTCCGTTGCCTCAATAATAACGGTTTTTCAGAATTCGCAAATCATTTGATCGATAAAGATCATACGTTCTGTCATAGCACCGGTGCTAACATCTTACACAAAAACGGGCATGGTAACAAACTAAACACTCTAGAGGCGCTAGAAATAAAAAAAAGCAGTAAAAACAAAAGTCATATACTTAATAATCAATTAGACATATCAAGTAGTCCTATATTAGGTCTGTTTCCAATAAACCCTTAAAAATAAAAATTCCCAGAGCTCCTTACCACCATGCCAGTTGATGCTTTGTTTCTCCAAATTTATTATTATAACCCATAAGTCTACATAATTATCTTTCTGTTTTTTCCCATTACTTGAGTAGTTATGTTAATGTATTTTATGACCGTTTATTTGTTTGTAATATTTGTATCGTGTTGTCTCCCTCTATATTTTGTTATATATAAGCACACATTATGTACTTCTTGTTTAGTATTAATTTGTACCCTGAAGATGCTTAAGTTAAGCGAAACCGGTCGGTTAAAAAATTAATAAATATCGTGGTTTTAAACAAAAAAGTATTTTATTTTATTAAATATGTCAAACCACAAAATGATTGCTTTCTACAATAAAATTTATTTTAATTGTAACTTTCATTATACACTCATCAATGAAATAGAACTAATCCGTGACCTTGGGGTAGTACTGGATGTAAAACTAAATTTTATCAAACACATTAACGAAGTAATCAAAAAAGCCAATAAAATGTTGGGATTTATAATTCGCATATCTAAACCTTTTCGCAATATTAAAACTCTGTATTCCCTTTACACCACGTATATCCGCCCCCACTTAGAATACTGCACACTAATTTGGGCACCGTTCTACCAATGCCATATTGACAGAATCGAAAGTGTGCAAAACAATTTTTTTAAACACATAAACTATAAATTCAAATTACTCTTTTGCAAATAACACCGAATCCTTAAAATTTCACAACTTTACTCCACTTCAAACACGAAGATTAATATTTGATCAAATATTTTTATACAAAATTCTGAATAACGGCCTGGACTCTTCTGAACTCGTAAATTATTTAAGAATTCACATACCTACAAGGCCAACCAGACTTAACCATTTTTTCATTTGCCCTTGTGCAGAACCAACCTTAGAAAAAATTCTTCAATCCCCCGTATATGCGCGCAATATAACACGCAATTTAACAATATCGATATTCTTAATAATACTCTAGTGAAATACCGAAACGAAGTCAAGCTTACGACCACAAATGTTAATTAAATTAATGTACAACTATAGAAAAGGTACAACATGTGCATCTCCTGTCCCCATCCCATCTTCCTCTGCCTCTTGCCCTTTCCTATTCCTTCTTTCTTTTATATATATGTTTATGTATTTTTTTTTTGGATTTTCATTGTTATTACCAATTACAATTTTATATTATATCATAATAACCAACATTAGCATAAGAAACTGTTTTGGCGTACCTCATGTTTAACCTCTTGTATCATCCTGTATAAAAATTGCTGTTTGTTTCTTACAATAAATAAATAAATATTGTAATCAGAACTTAATTTAGATTTCTAGATTGATTACGTGATAAAAACCTAAGCCCCCCGCCCCTCATTGTGACCAAACGTGGTATTTTGAAGATCCCCCCCCCCTGAACGACGGGTCACGTAGTATGGGTACGTTCCCTAATTCGAGTGGTATTTTGTTCCATTTCCATATTTCATGGGTCGGCTGGCGCTTATGTTCGAAAATTTATATGCAGCATAATACGAAAAGAGTGGCGTTTGTTTGTGAAAAATCATTTTGTCGATATCACTAGAGTCCCGTCTGACTAGGCGTAATCGAGTAGGTTTGTTCTTGCAAAATCTTTTACAAAGCCTGCTTACAATTTCAGTACAAAGACTTTATTTTAGTATTGAGATTGGAAGATACATTACGATTGAATCTAAATGCCTTTTTAATGTTAGT
Organism: Limnephilus rhombicus; assembly: GCA_929108145.2. Taxonomy (NCBI): domain Eukaryota; kingdom Metazoa; phylum Arthropoda; class Insecta; order Trichoptera; family Limnephilidae; genus Limnephilus; species Limnephilus rhombicus. The sequence goes on along the minus strand of OV815291.1, from coordinate 41,803,690 downwards.
GCATGTTGGTGCATTAGGCATATCCTTAGGGAAATATATTTTGTGAAATAAATAAAAAATGGGCTGAAACGTTTACCAATTTTAAATTGATTTTTATTATATTAAAAAAAATAAATTGGTAAACTGAAAATTTTTGGCAGTTATAATACTTTCCTTGAAGCCAAAATGAAACATGACTTTTTGCGACATTTCGTTTCCAATTTTCTAGCTTAATAATAGGTTTTCGTGCGTCTTTTGAGAATACTGGATTCAGTATACTGTGTATATACTATAATATAAATAATTCAGTATACTGTGTACATATACAGGGTGTTAAGGGACGTACTTGACTTACTTTAACCAGTGATTCCTGACATTATTTGGAGTAAAAAATGTAAATGAAATTTTGGTCTCCGGTGACATTTTTGATGTTTTTTTTTTTTTTTTTTTCTACAAAAACATAAAAAAATGGTAGTTGTTGAACAGTTGGAGGCGGGGTAAGGGGTTCGTCGGACACCCGACTGAGTGACCAGTGACGACATGCGGAATAATTTTTTTTTTGTTTGATTTTGAAGACAAAAATTATGAAAAAAAAAATTCGTCAAAAAAAGTCACCGGAGACCAAAATTTCATTTGCACTTTTTATTCCAAATAATGTCAGGAATCACTGGTTAAAGTAAGTCGAGTACGTCCCTTAACATCCTGTATATATAGTATACTGAATTCAAATCAATATTCAATAATTATTGAAAATATTTGTACCGAACACACGTTTATTTTTATTGGGTATTATTTTTGACAGTAACTTACATAAAGTGGAAAGAACATAATATTATCACTACAGCAAACAAACTTCGAAAATCTATATACTTTTTTAGACAAACTCGCAACTTTCTTAACTTGAACCTACTCAAAACAATTTACAATGCACTATGTCAATCTCTAATCAAGTATGGTATCATAGCCTGGGGAGGAGCAAACGCTCCCGCATTTGATCCGATCTCTAAAGCCCAGAAACTAATTATAAAGATTATTCTAAAACTACCAATCACAAGCAGTTTGTATGAAATCTTTAGGAGTATCGGTATTTTGGACATTAGGAACTTTATGCCAAAAATATTGAAATTTATCTATTCAAACATAGAACTGTTTTTGACAATAACCAAACTGTTCATGATACGAGAATCAAATGGAAAAATCTCTTACTTATCCCTTTCGCCAAGACAACGTTTAGTCAAAGAAACTTCACGTAGGTACTTTGCAACAATAATACACTTCCACTGAGCATTAGACAGCACACTAATTACGTAAAATACAAATCAGATACTAAGTCTTGGATCACTAGCAAAGGCAGATCATATATTAACAATATTTATAGAACCTCCTAATTCATGCTTTCCCATTGGTACGATGCTGATTGTCCTTGTACTTTTACTTTAAATGTAAATAACATTGTTGTTGTTATCCTTAGGTATTTTTGTTTTAAACTACTTATGCTAAAATGCGCCTGCTCTCAACACAGGAATTCCTAGTGAGACAGGCACAGCACAATCACCTATGTAACTTAATAAATAAAGATTATAATAAATAAAGATTATAATAAAAAAAATACACATTTTAAAACATTAAAATCAAACCGTGAAAAACCGTCTCAACTGCTACTTTAGTATGGAGCGTCAACTGGTCACTTGACACTTCCTACGAATTTGATCGGTCGAAATGGAGAATGCTATGTTTGTTTATGACAGGACGTAAAATTGCTACGTATTTTCAGACTCGGATTGACGGGAGGAAGGTGAGTTTGCAACTAACCGGTTCCATGACAGTTCATCCTGCGACAATTCATCCGGCGACAGTTCATCCTGCGACAGTTCATCCGGCCGACAGTTCATCCTGCCGACAGTTCATCCTGCCGACAGTTCATCCCGCCGACAATTCATCCGGCGACAATTCATCCTGACAATTCAACCTAACCTAACCTAACCTAACCTAACCCAACCTAACCTAACCTAACCTATAAGTATAACCTATGAGTATAAGTATGTCGTATTTTGTTATTCACGCATGCTTCTTCGGAGAGTCGAAATTATTGTTAGTAAAAATATTTTTACAGCGGATTTCCACTCAAGATCCCTTCAGATATAAGTATATCGATTTTGGTTGTACGGCCGTATATCCTCTTTGCATACTTACTTAATAAAAATCTTCTAAATGATCAGGCAGGATGAATTGTCGCCGGATGAATTGTCGGCGGGATGAACTGTCGGCAGGATGAACTGTCGGCAGGATGAACTGTCGGCCGGATGAACTGTCGCAGGATGAACTGTCGCCGGATGAATTGTTGCAGGACGAATTGTCGGGTCACCCAACTAACCATTGAATTTATTAGGTGCACAATTTGAATATCTATGGAACTGAATTAACAACTTTTTTCTTGATATTTTGGAGATTGCTTGCTGCCTTTGCATTTACACACTTCATATGTTAGGTCATGTTTGCACGAACAAAAGCTTTTCTGCTGTAATCATTATTTTTTTTCGAAGTCCCTGAAAGCCTATGTCATCTTTGGGGATGCTATGTGGAGGATATTTTTAGGGAAAGGAAGGAGAGGAAGTTATGAAGGGTGGGTTGGAATCTGTGGGTCAATGTGTTCAGGAGTAACGGACGTATGGATGAGGTATCGGGAGATGGGTAGGATGTCAAAAAGCTCCCTCAACCAGTCTCTCCTAGGGATGTCGAAAGTGAAAAAAAAAAATCGATGTATCGATATTTATTAAAATATTAATATCGACGTCGATATATTGAGGAAAAATATCGATATGTCGATATATCGGTCAAATTTTCAAGAGATTTTGCATTTTTAAAATAATAGTGTATTCAGCTCAACATTATCAATAGTAATTTTTGTACACAATGTGCTTTTTTTAATGTACAAAAATCTCATTAAAAATGAAGATATTTTTATCACTATTCATTTTTATTACGTAATAATTACAAAAATATCAAAAACTTAAAAGCTGTTTTCTAACTTATATGTAAACTGAGACGCATACAAAGTTGGTATGCGTCTCAATAACATTCTATTGGCGTATTAATCTGTCAAAAAGGACTTGGAACAAGGTAAAGTCAATAATCATAGACAATTGGGCTTAGAAAAAAATGGCGAAAAATAGCAAACATTTCTATGTATGTACCTACACACATGAGATAGTATTGGTGATCACAAATACTAATCCAAAGACAATAGATTTGTAAGCTATTACTAGTTAAAATTTCAACCGCCAGATGTCATGACCCAATACAGTTACTTTTTTTCCGTTCGTTCCTATACGGTTTTGGATTCTAGTGACTTTAAATACATGAATTTTAAAAATATCGTTTTTGATACAATTTTCGATATTGGATATTTTGTATCGATATTTCGGATTAAAATAGATCGGCTAAAAATATCGATGTATCGACACTTTTTCAACAAGCCTTGTCTCTCCCGATCCGGTTCGCCGCAGTAGTTAGGCAAACGCCTTCACCACCAAGACCTAGACAAACCTCACCCCATGCACCGGGGCACCCCTGCTAAATCGCCAAACGTGATTTATGGCAGGGGTATTCGTTATCCAATAAATGGTTCCTGGGATAGCGCTATCCATACCCCCACACAAATTGGTTAGTAAATGATTTCGCACAAACAAAACCTAATTTATTTGTGTTGCGTATAAAAGGTATACGCAACATAACAGTCGTCAACGTGACTGAAATAATGCTATAGGCTTTGTTAATATGCCTCTAAAACACCACTATGCCTCAGAGGTCAAATTAATGATATATTTTAGCGTGCAAACACGATTAAATAATATTAATCGGTTCCTTCCTTCGTGATTCTGTAAAATGAGTTCAAAAAGCTTAGAGTTCAAGTTTGTCGATTAAAAGGTACATACTTACATATTATATTCCAATAAGTTGAGTTACAACAGCAAACAAAATGGAAACACTTTATCAAAAAGCACACTCGAGCTTACATTAAAATTATATTACTAGCTTGTACAGAACGTTACGTTTTTAAAGTAAGTCTTACATTTTAGTTATTTATTTTTGGGGTGTTATCCCGTGTTGCGCTACCTCCTTCTTTAGCCAACGTTTCGGACAGAGTTAGAGTGTCCATCACACATCTGCCCTGATGATATTGGAGTGTTTTGCCGTGTCATCAGGGCAGATGTGTGATGGACACTCTAACTCTGTCCGAAACGTTGGCTAAAGAAGGAGGTAGCGCAACACGGGATAACACCCCAAAAATAAATAACTAAAATGTAAGACTTACTTTAAAAACGTAACGTTCTGTACAAGCTAGTAATATAATTTTAATGTAAGCTCGAGTGTGCTTTTTGATAAAGTGTTTCCATTTTGTTTGCTGTTGTAACTCAACTTATTGGAATATAATATGTAAGTATGTACCTTTTAATCGACAAACTTGAACTCTAAGCTTTTTGAACTCATTTTACAGAATCACGAAGGAAGGAACCGATTAATATTATTTAATCGTGTTTGCACGCTAAAATATATCATTAATTTGACCTCTGAGGCATAGTGGTGTTTTAGAGGCATATTAACAAAGCCTATAGCATTATTTCAGTCACGTTGACGACTGTTATGTTGCGTATACCTTTTATACGCAACACAAATAAATTAGGTTTTGTTTGTGCGAAATCATTTACTAACCAATTTGTGTGGGGGTATGGATAGCGCTATCCCAGGAACCATTTATTGGATAGCGAATACCCCTGCCATAAATCACGTTTGGCGATTTAGCAGGGGTGCCCCGGTGCATGGGGTGAGGTTTGTCTAGGTCTTGGTGGTGAAGGCGTTTGCCTAACTACTGCGGCGAACCGGATCGGGAGAGACAAGGCTTGTTGAAAAAGTGTCGATACATCGATATTTTTAGCCGATCTATTTTAATCCGAAATATCGATACAAAATATCCAATATCGAAAATTGTATCAAAAACGATATTTTTAAAATTCATGTATTTAAAGTGATAAATGATATTGGAGTGTTTTGCCGTGTCATCAGGGCAGATGTGTGATGGACACTCTAACGCGGTTCGAAACGTTTGCTAAAGAAGGAGCGCAACACGGCATAACACCCCAATATCATCAGTTCACATGTGTGATGGACACTGCAACGCTGTCCGAAACGTTTGCTAAAAAAGGAGGTACCAACAACACGGCGTAACACCCCAATATCATCAGGGCAGGTGTGTGATGGACACTGTGACGCTGTCCGAAACGTTGGCTAAACAAGGAGGTAGCGCAACACGGCATAACACCCCAATATCATCAGGGCGGATGTGTTATGGAAACCGTAACGCTGTTCGAAACGTTTGCTAAAGAAGGAGGTACAAACAACACGGCGTAACACCCCAATATCAACAGGGCAGATGTGTGATGGACACTGTGACGCTGTCCGAAACGTTGGCTAAACAAGGAGATAGCGCAACACGGCATAACACCCCAATATCATCAGGGCAGTGTGTTATGGAAATCGTAACGCTGTTCGAAACGTTTGCTAAAGAAGGAGGTACAAACAACACGGCGTAACACCCCAATATCATCAGGGCAGATGTGTGATGGACACTGTAACGCTGTCCGAAACGTTTGCTAAAGAAGAATGTACAAACAAAACGGCATAACACCCCAGGGCAGATGTCTAATCTAAATCATATCAGTAAGTCTTACAGATTACAATCAATTATACAAGAATGTTGATAGAAGCGAATAAGACAAAAGGCAACAACTAGAAAAAGGTCTTTTGTCTGTGATTTTAAGATTTTGTAGATGTATCTCTTTTCGTTCGTTACATAAAATGGTTTTCATTAGTTAAATGTAACATTTCTCACGTATGCCAATTTTTAACTTGCAGTTTTGTTCAAGTAAAAGTTCAACGGAGCATTTATTAAAAATCCTTCCCCCTCCCTTGCAAGGCGGACCTACTTGAATATAAAGCTTGTAACTAAGTTTGACTAGACACAAGCAGTTTTCTTCACAGAATAGGCTCACGTATCACAAGCAGCATGAATCCAATCGTAAGCATCCTATTATTTAATAATTGATCTATTTTTATCAATGCTGTCGTCTTCATTTGTTTATCATTTTTCATAATATTATTAATTTTTGTGTGTTTTGCTAACCATCCAACTTCATGTGTGAGGAAGTTGAACATCTAGTTAAAAAATATTAAAAATATTGTGTAAAGTGCAGTGATATCAAAGTAATTTAAGTTAGTGAACCGACAGTTGATCTCTATATGCTTTTGTGCATTATTTACAATTTTAAAAATAAAACTGAGTTAAAAAATATCTTTAATAATAAATTGATGTGAATATCAAAGGAATGTATTTACAGTGTCGAATTTTCGTACTTGTACGCTGGTATATACAGTATTTAGACAAGTTGTTTTATCCTTGATGCATTTGAATGAAAATATGTTTTATATGTGTGCTATTCGGCGGTACATCCTCTCTGCACACCTCTTCGGGGACACTTTTTTTTATTTATTTATTTATTCAACGCCCAGAGGGCTTTTACATGTTTGGTAGTACAATACATTCATGACAGATGATTTTTCAACAGATAAAGAAATAATAAAAATAAAATTAGATTAAAAATGCGCACAAGTCACAAAAATACAAAAAAAAATATAGGTACAGCGATTTGATAAGTTTACAAAAATACAGATATGTTTAGGAATAGTTTTGGAATAAGTTTTTCACAAGATCCACAAAATTCGCCAAGTTGATGTTAAATATGTCGACATCACCTAAGTACTGATTCCCCATAGTGTGAAATCGTTGTATAGGAGAGTGGGCAATGTAGTTCCGCTTGTGAATGCTGCAGTAGAATAGTGTATTTTGTCGCGTGGTTACTGTCGGTATTCGTAAGTTTATGAGTTGTAGGAATTCGCAACAGTCGAATTTAGAGTTAAGCATTTTGAATAAAAATGTTAAGTCGTTTATTTTACGTCGGTCTTCTAGTGTATGTATTTTTAGAATATTTCGTAATAGATCATATTTTAAGTCTTCTGAAGTCTCTTCTTTAGTCACTTAGTTATATTTTCCCTAAACCGACTGCATATTATACATAAGTATGCCTGATGGGCAACTGTAGCGGGATCAACTATCATGGGATCCAATTAAATATATATTTATGACAAAAATAAATTGGCAGCTTTGAAAATTCATCTGTTAGTATTTTGTAATATCGTGATTTATTTTTGGGGTGTTGTGCCGTGTTGCACTACCTCATTTTTTAACCAAAGTTTCTGACAGGGTTACAGAGGCCATCATCAGGGCAGATGATGGTCTGATATCTGCTCTAAAGACGGACACTGTTCTAAACGTTGGCTAAAGAAAGAGGAAGCTGAACACGGCGTAACACCCCAAAAATAAATAACGATTTAGGCGAATATCTTTTTTTTGTATGTTGTTTGAATCGTATTGTTTATCAAGTGATATTATTGTTTTTAAATTAGTAATTCGTAATTAGTAACGGAAACCTAATCAACTAACATTACTTTTGATCAACTAATATTATTGTTTTTAAATTAGTAATTAGTAATAGAAACTTTTGTTTACCCTCATTGCTTCCTTCACATTCATACATAGTATTATGAACAATTATGTTATTCTGACCACTAATATGAAAACAGACTAATTCTTTTTCTATGTATACTTATTAACGTGATTTATTTTTGGGGTGTTATGCCACTTTGCGCTATCTCCTTCTTAGCTTTCGGACAGAGTCACAGTGTCCATCATCAGGTCAGATTCGTACTGAAAATCTTAAATGATGTCACAATTTTATTAGTGTTTTATTGAATATTACATTCTTAAGTGTCATTGTTTACATTGTTTAAAAAATCAATCCCCAATTGGGGTATATTGTGAGGTTAAAGGTAGTGCAGAGGTAAAGGAGATGGGGAAGAGAAAGGTTAGGATGCATCTCGGTATTCAGATCTGGTCACCAAACACGGCTAAAGCGGCGCATAAATTATGAATTGTGGTCATACACCAGGGCGATACTGAGAGTATATTCCACTCAAGAACGTGCCGAAAATATACCTTACATTAATTAAAACGATTGAATTGCGAAATAACACGATTTAATCACATACATTTTACTTGCGCACGCCGGTATTTGAATCCGTGACCTTCACATTGCTATTCGAAAGCCTTACCCCTCGACAACGAATGCCGTATATTGGTGATACTGGTAATTGTTTACTCAACAATTATTGTAGTCGTTTTATAATAAAACAAAGAAAATATTCTGCGTAGTCCAGCGGTAAGGCTCTTGACTCAAAATCTGAAGGTTGCGGGACCGAATCCCTGCATGGAAAATAAATTTTATTTGATTGATTTGTGTTATTTCACAAATTATTCATTTTAAATAGTATATAGTACCTATATTTGCGGCACGTTCCAGAATGGAAGATACTCTCAGTATCGCCCTGGTGTAAGACCACCAATCAGAATTGAGACGTTGCCTGAAGTGGCTTTCGGCGTGTCTGGTGACCAGATCTAAATAGCCAGTTTCTTCCCCACCTTCCTCTTCCCTATCTTCTTCCCCTCCCCACAACCTTTAGCCTCACTACATACCCCAATTGGGGATGCCGTAGTCTTACTGACTCCAAGTATTCACCTAAAATAGGGCGATACTGAGAGTATCTTCCACAATGAAACGTGCCGCAAATATACCTAACATTATTTTAAATGATTCTATTGTGAAATAACACAATTCAATAAAATAAAATTTATTATTATTGTAGAAAGCAATCACTTTGTGGTTTGACATATTTAATAAAAAAATAAAATACTTTTTTGTTTAAAACCACGATATTTATTAATTTTTTAACCGACCGGTTTCGCTTAACTTAAGCATCTTCAGGGTACATTAATTTATACCCTGAAGATGCTTAAGTTAAGCGAAACCGGTCGGTTAAAAAATTAATAAATATCGTGGTTTTAAACAAAAAAGTATTTTATTTTTTTATTAAAATAAAATTTACTTGCGCCGACCGGGATTTGAACTCGCAACCTTAAGATTGCTACTCGATAGCCTTATCCCCCGACAACGAATGCCGTATATTGTTGATGCTGGTAATTGTGTACTAAACAATTATTGTAATCGTTTTAATAACACAAACAAAACATTCAACGTAAAACATCAATCAATTTTTTAGATTTATAATAATTAGAACATGTTAGTTTTTTACCACCCCAACAAATAAGATTTGAAATCTTTATATCCAAATCCTTTATGACGCAATTCCATTGTTATTTTCGCAATTTAATAGTTTTCCATAAAGTGGCTACGTGCGTAAATACAACCAGCTATTGTAACGGATTTAACATAACTACCTTATTCTACTTTATACTTCCGCCTTTACAAAATTAGAGCACGAATTTAGTTTGATATCATGTACTAACTACTTACCAAATAATAATTACTGTTGAAGTTCGACAGTAATAAGAATAATTATAATCTTGTTTTTTATCATAATTAGGCTTTTGTTTTAACCCCTCAGGTTATTTTGTTTGTTTTGGGAACATATAAATGGTTTCATACAAATCGTTTTATCGATCGATCGATTTTAATATGATCTAAAAGTTTCCTAACGCCATTTTGAAAAAAAAAATTTTACTTTGGGAATTTTTTAATAATATTGCATGCGTTGCATTGCCATTCAAAGAAATAAATCGTTTCTCCCTGCTTTCCTTTCCTATGCGTCCCCGTTCCCCGCTTGTATCTCCTTCCCTTCCCGCGTTTCATTCCCCTCCCGCGTTCTACCTTCCCCGCCTTCCCTTCCCGCGAACCCCACCTCCTTTGTTACCCTTCTCCTCTTGGCTTCCCTCAGAATACACACATTTTCAAACCACTAGCACACCGACTGTAGTAATTTTTTACATAAATTTCATTACGCCAGAGCTTATCATTATATACAGCGTATAACCTTCGTGGGCGTGCGCATAACAAATCACCAAAGTTTCTTCGCAATCGGATGAACGATATGGAAGCTCATAAAATACGAACAATATATTGATTTTTATTTACAAGATTTTTTTATGAAACGAGAAAAAGTGAGATAATGAAAATGTTTATAAAACATTATTTGTCTAATAAAATATGTATGTGTTTTTGTTTTTTCATTTTCACAAATTTTAGTTAGAAAAAACGTTAGGAGAGTCATTTTTTTAACCTTTTAGTGTTTGTATTAAAAATTTGATGTTTTAAGGGCGTATTTCATCAAAGTTTTTATTTTTCCGATACATTCAGAAATATTCCATTTATTTGAATTTTATTGCAAAGCAGAAAATTTCTGACCTTCTGACAGAATATGCCAGAGGTCCGAGGGGTTAAGTCAACGTTGCTTCCTCCTAGCAACAAAATAATTGAGTTTAATACTGTATGTAAATACGTCATCTACATACATGTATAATTATCGTATTAAATAACTGCGTACAGACGTACTAACTTGTCAACTCGCATTTTTTTAAATACGGCTATTAGATAATAAGAGACGGCTGCAGTGAAGTGTGTATTCATAAATATTGATTACATGGATACAGTGAAAAAAGCAAAAGGACTTAACCCAAGATGATTATGACTTCAAGGACAAATTTATGATTTTTTTTTTTTTACATTAACTCCACACAGGAGGCCCTGAGGAAAATAATTTCCCTCAGGGCCTATGTCATCTGGGATGCTGTGTGGAGGGTCTTTTTGAGGCGAGGAAGGAATGAACATTGGTCTTGAAGAGACCCATGTTGTAGGAAGGAGGAAACACAGAGGCCGGCAAATCATTCCACAGCCGAGCTGTTGAACACAAGAACGAGTCGAAGAAACGACCCGTTCTCATGTGGCAAATGTCAACCGTGTACAAATGTTGGGCACGCGTTTGGCGTATTTCCCGACTATGCACCGGTGCCAAAGGGATCAATGATGCTAGTTCCTCGGAGCATCTTCCATTGTAATACCGGTAGAACAAGGATAGCATTCCCACCCGACGCCTGTGCTCTAAAGATTGCAATCCGTCTGTTAAGATGGGAGAATCTATCAAACGGACCGCCCGTTTCTGCACAGAGTCGAGGGTATTTTTCAGGTATTTTGGAGCTCCAGACCAGAGATGGCTGCCAAATTCAACCGTGGGGCGTACTTGTGATTTGTACAAGGTTAGCAGTTGTGTACTATTAAAGTATCTGCGGGCCCTGTACAGTACGCCCAGCTTTTGGGAGGCTAACTTTACTCTGGCTTCGATGGAGCCCCCATACCTGAGCTGGTCACTTAGGGTTACACCAAGCATATCAATGGAGGGCCTGTTCGGAAGATTGCTTCCGTTGAAAGAGACTAGATTTTCATTTCGATCCCTTTTAGACGTAATCAGACAAGATTGGGTCTTTGAAACATTAAATTCAACGAGATTATTTTTACCCCAAGAGAAAACACTCTCGAGGTAACCTTCCATTCTTTGCTTCAAAGCCCTACTATATAGCCCTATGATATACTAGCGAGTTCCCGGCATGCGTTGCTATTGCCCTTAAGAATAAAATGTTCTCTACCTGCGTGTCCTTTTCCATTCCCTTCCACCTCCCCTTCCTCTCCCTCGTCCCTTCCCCTCACGTGTTCCCACTCCGCCATCTCTCTCCCCACTCCCTATTTCCATCCCGCGAGCCCCCTCCCAAGTTCCCCTCTCCCCTCCCGAATTCCATACGTTCGGTCCCGGTACATTCAGTTTTCAAACAGCTCGCGTGCCACCTATTGCAATTTTTCTATATATATACCAGTAGGCATATATAGAAACCATCGCGGGCAAGCACACATCAAATCCCCAAAGTTTCATCGCAAAGGAAGAATGATTAGCAACGCATAATTTCATGATGCCAGAACTGACTATTGTATATGTGTAGAAACCATCGCGGGCATGCGAACATCAAAGCCCCAAAGTTATAACATATATACATAGAAAAAAGGAAACATATTTTCATTTATATATATATTCATATACATAGATTTATTCATTATCTTACTACTAACTAGAGACTACACAAATTATTAAAACAACATATGGCTAACAGATTAGCACCCACTGGTTCGTCGATCACTAATACAAAAGTATGCATTTGTCCAATGAATGTGATGTCGTGTAAAATGTAGAAAATATACATGATCATATTTACCTGGGATATTATTTTAAGATTATTATTCGTTGACAAAGGACAGATATTGATTGTAGCATGTCCCTGAAGTTGTACTGAGGAACGATTCTGTATATTTTGTGGATATGGAAAAGATTCCATACGGATCGGACCATTCCATCGGCTGTATAAAGATCCCATATCGGCGATTCCGTATATGGAATCTTTCTGAATCCACATTCCTCTGATTTTATCTAAATTCGAGCGAAATTGTCAAACATTTTCAAATCGAAGTTCTTTCGTGAGCAAGCAATCAATTTCTTTACCAGCTTGGGGTCTAGAAGTCGAAAAATCATGTGTTTATATCACACTTGTTTCTTCACTGATAAAAATACTTAATAAATTAACCTTGAAAAGTGTCCTTCATTAGTGATTAAAACTAAAAAAAATTATACTTGCACTCTCCTAAACATTGGAATTTCATCTTTTCTCATTAATATACGGCCTACAATTTCTCCGAGCTTAAACATTTTGACGTTTAGATTTGGGCAAAGGTTTTCTTTAACGTGCAATGCGCCAGAAAATTTCTCTGTTTCTCTTTCCCATTGTCATCGGAATTTCTAGTCATCGGATGCCATCCGTCAATCTAATGAATTCCAATGTTCTTACTATTATTGTAGCTGTTCTCTGATGATTAAAAATATGACACTAATCAAAGATAATATTATCATTTCAGTTCATTGCGACCTTCCTGTGCCTGGCCGCTTTGGCTTCAGGCAGCACCATCATCGACGAGAGCAACTGGAACCTCGCAGAACTGGCAATGCTTTCTCCCGCTGAACGATGGGGTACTCCATTAGCACCAAGCAACTCCTGGGGCGCCCCCATTGGAGCTGATGGTAGAGTAGTTGATACCCCTGCGGTGGCTGCTGCCAAGGCTGGCCAATACCCTGCTAGTCCCATCGATGCCTGGAACGGTGTTCATAAAGCCGCTTGGTCTCCACCTTCTCCTAGATCTTGGATGCCTTCTCCAAGCTCTTGGTCTAATCGTAGAGCAGCTTCATGGGCACCCGCTAATACCTGGTCTCAAGGATCTGCCGGATATACTCCAAAACCCAGCTACCACGGGCATGGACAATACACACATGGAAACTGGTACTAGATAATAATTACTGAATACTCAATCATAGATATCTGAAACAAGAGAGATGAGTAATGAACCATGGGCCACGAACGACGAGCCAACATCGTTCAGCCTACGAAGTAAAGAAGAACACATGAAATGCCATATGGACGTGTTTCGTTATCCTCGTGGGCCTAAAATTTCCAATAAAAGACGGTGCTTCACCATGATTATGATAATCAAATAGGATTGAGATCTACGATGTCAAGCCAATGTTTGTGCGACAGAATGTGTGCTAAATGTGCTAAATGAAACATTTGTTCTTCTTTAATTCTATGACTTTGATAGTCAGAATAGTATGAATTTAAACCGGCCACAGTCGGAAACTTCTATTCTTCTCCCTTTTGTTTTGTGGTATCTATTTACTCAACCATTTCAAGAACTGACTGATCTTCTGCCATTTATATTAATAAATATTTATACTCTGCCATCTTTGCAAGGTCCTTCCGGATCTTTCACTTCTTAATTATTTCCTCAAATTGTTGCTTGTGATACGCACCAAATACCATTAAAATAGTGATAAATTATGTACATTTTTGTTATTATTTCATTGTTATTACCAAATCTGTTCAGTTTTTAATTGGCAAATCTAATCGAATGACGTTATGCGGAATGTGGGAATGCATAAAAAAGAAAAACAACCAGTTATAATTGTATTCATCGCTTTCCGAATATTTCTTTAATTAATAAATGAAACACTATAACTTTGTTAGAAACACTAACTTATATATTTTATTAACGCCGACCGGTTTCGGAACGACCGTTCCTTCCTCAGGGAAAACATACTTACCTTCCACAGGGAAAACAAGTGGTTCTAACAAAGTTACATTGTTTTATTTATTTATAATGGATAAACACAAAGTTATAGCTACATTCAAAAGTATTTCTTTGATTGATCTGCATAATAAATATACCATTAGGTTTCCTTTATTCAGGAAAATGTATAAAATTAACGAATAATTTTCTTAAGACACTAATTTTGCATTCGTAAAGTTTTTTTACTATAATGCATCCATTTTCAAATGTCTTTTAAATCCAAAACAAACAAAAAGAAATTGGTGTAACTGAGGTTATCTTCTCGGATTCAGCCGCGCTACCAAATCTATTGCCAAATGACCTGTTTTTTTTTTTAAATTGGTGACTTAAGTTTGAACCTTTCTATCCAGTAATAGCAATCAACCGCACTTTAAACCTTGCCAAATCCGGAGTTTTATTTCATATTTGAAGTGCTTTAATTTCTTCAAATTTTAAAAAAATTGCATATCCGCGTGTGTGTACATCGTTGCCACCCGTTTTCAGAATGCATTGTCGTCAACGAGTCTATCTGCCGAGTTTTATTATTATTATTATATAATGAGCAGGCAGCATTCTGCTGATGCGCTCATATCTAATTTCACAATAGTTTGACAGTAAATTTTAATTTTTAACTAAGTTAGTCCTTTATTCTCTCCAAATATGAATCCAATAGAGCTTTGAATATTGGTTTATATTAGTTGCATCGATGACATATTGTGGGAGTTTGTTCCAAGCATCTACCACTCTATTTGCAAGGAAGTGTTTTCTGGGATTAGATGCAAAAGGCGCTTTGGTAATTTTTTTGAGTGTCCACGGAGAATTATATTTTTATTAGTAGTGAAGATTCCTTGGATACCAGGGCAGCTGCAGTGTCCAGATAAAATTTTAAAAGTCTCGATCAAGTCACCTCTTTTTCTTCTTTCTTTTAAGTTTGGTAATCTTAGTTCCTTGAGTTCATATCGCCGATCTTTCAATGTTCTTGGTATTTTAGTAAAACGTCTCTGTACTTCCTCTATCAGATTTATATCCTTTGCGAAGTAAGGACTCCATATTTGGAAAGCATATTCCAGGAGAGGTCGCACATATGTTTTGTATACCTTTAACATCATGTCCGGTGTTAGGTCAAGGAATGTTTTCCTGATTAAATTTTATGTTATTGAGTTTGCTCTTTCCACAATCCCAGCGATGTGCGGTTCTCATTTTAAATCTCGTGATATGGTAACTCCTAAGTCTTGTTGTAATGTCACTGCTTTTAGTGGCGTTCCATTAAGTTTGTATGTAAGTGTAGGGTTAGTTTTTCCAACATGTAGGTAGGTTTTAGCTAGATCAGATGTCGGGAAGTGGGTTAATTTCAACTTACAAGATTGAGACGTCATTCATACAATTCAATAAAGAAAATAAACGTTTAATTCAAATAGATTTATTTTTAAACTATGTATATGAATCTCACATAATGTACGTGGCAATTAATACAAATTGTTAAAATGCTTTAGGCGTGACACAGCAAAATCATTTTCAAAAATTCGCTGTAAAGTCAAAAATCTAAAGACAGCATTTTTAGACCTTTACAAAAGACATGGTTTATTAATTAATGTATTATCTATCTGTATTACAAATCCTCTTTTCCGACACTTTAAGCAGGATTTTGAAAATTATTGATGAAATTTTGCACACTTGAAAATCAAAATAAAAGGAAATTATAATTTTTCACGTCTTTTCTACACGTGAATACGGAGGAAAATAATTCCCCTCAGGGCCTATATCATTTTTCGGGATGCTGTGTGGAGGGTTTTTTTAGGAAAGTAAGTAAGAAGTTTTGGGGGGGAAAAAGGTATGAGGCACCCCTCATAGGAAATCTGGGTGTCCAGCCTAGCGATTCCGTATTTTTTGTGGGATCGTTATCAGATAACGGACGTAATCTCCTGTCAGATTTGTGTGATTTTTTTTGGCTGTTATTTGCTTTTTCTATGTACAACGTACATTAAATGAATAAATAATTCGTGTTTAAATCGATCTAAACTAAAATATGTGATAGTAAATTTGTAAAAATCACACGAATCTGATAGGAGATAACGTCCGTTACCCAATAACGATCCCACAAAAAATACGGAATCGCTAGGCAGGAGAAACGGATGTAAGAATCTATCGCTCCCACTATGGTGCAAGGCGATGTTCGGAGAGAGTCCTGTTGGAGAGGTCAAAAGATCTCCCTCAACCAATCTCTCTCGATCCGGACTACCACGTAGTTGGTGGGTATACGTATGTGTCACCAAGATGCGGACAATCCTAATCCCAGGGTACCCCTGCCAATTCACCAAACGTAGCGAACCGCATGTCGTGGCCTATGGAAGAGGTGTTGATTGTCCAATAAATGGTTCCCGGGGCGGCGATACTCATACTCGCCTCCCAAATTATTTACTGAGTGGACCATAAAAAAAATAACCGCCTTCAAAAGAAGCATAAAAATATGGATTATGGACATGGGAAGGAAGAATATAGATACAATTTTCAAACTAACAACGATTAATGCTTGTGTGGCGGCCACTTGTGCCGCATTAATTGCGCCGCCACTGAACTCCGACCGAAGACGCTGGAAACTACGAAATACCTATAGTCAGTTTTTACGGCCGCGCCACCTCGTAAATAATAATTCCGCCACTTTCGCAAAAGGCCTAGAACGTGTGGCTGTACCATACAAGTGCCTGCAGAAGGTTCGAGCGATTCCTCAGCTTTGCGTGAATTCACCCAGTATTGCCTACCGTGAGAGTAATTAATCGTCGCGAGTATATAAGCAAGCGTTCGCTCGCTGAGTACCAGTTCAGTCTTCATTCATCTGCGGGGCAACAGCCCGCGCAGTCAGCAACAAGTGATTTACACATGTCTAGTGTAACACCAGTAACACCTTCAAGGCCTCCATCTCCAACTACCATCTCGACATGAGATGTCAAGCAACCAGCAACCGGCAACGAGCCAGCAACCGGCAACAGCCAGCAACCACAACCAGCAACCACAACCGGCAACAAGCCAGCAACCGGCATCCTCATCACCTCTCAAGGTTCCTTCCTGCGTCACGCGTGTGTGTCGACACATAGGCCACACAGCCGTCATACCTCGTCAACACGACGACGGTCGACCGCCTGGACCAAGGTCCTTCTACACCGTCATGGTGTAGAGCAACACGCCGGCTCCCTGAAGACCTGTGATCTTCACCGCCGTAGTCTCCTGACCTTCTTCACTCATCATCACGCAGCAGCATTACTATCGGCACCACTGTCACTCCGCTCCGCTTCGACCTCGCTACGTAGCGCAACAATAAAGACTGACTCACTACACTGACCGACGCCTTTCATTTCTCGCCCCGTCTCTGCCAATATGGCCCGCTCCCTCACTTGTTTTGTACTTTCATTTAGATTTAACTTCATAATTTTCCTCTGTAATGTTCTAACATAAGTATTTTCTTATGATTTAAATAAGAAAACTTGTACAATGTGTCCTTAGAACGGGATACCCCAGTAAGGACACATTTTTCTCTAAAAAACTGTTAAACAAAGACATTTTTTTTTTTTTTTTAAAAGATAATAATAATTATAAATGGTTCGCTGGGCGGTATGAGTATCAACTCATACCCGCCTCCTAAATTATTTACTGTCTGCATCTAATATCGAAAAACTCTGCACAAAGCCCGGGCAACGTCGGGGACTTCATCTAGTTATTTATAAATAAGTCTGTTCAATCTATACTTATGTAAAAAATCTCCACATAAGTGTGCATGTTATCAGCTGCTAGAATATGTAAAGCATAATTTAAGTGTCCAGAACGACTCGACGCTCTATTCCTTATGTTGTTAATAAGCCGCGTAAGAACCGGCTATCGACAGTAATTACAGTGTAAAGAGTACCTACCTCCTACCTCCCAGGTACGTGTGATCAAGTTCGGACAGGATTCGTATGGCGAACTGTCTATTTAACCATACGTTTAAGAAGGTTATTGCCACGTAACTGTGCCCGAGGGGCTACAAATTAATATCCTCACTAAGAGGAATGGCTCAGACAAAACTTAATTTTGGTTTTGAGGCCAAAATACCCAACTAAACTACAAAATTATTTTTTTAATTCAAAAGTTATATTACACTAACTGGTCCCGGCATGCGTTGCTATGCCATTTAATAAAGTGTTTCTCCCTGAGTGTCCTTTCCCATTCGTCCCGTTCCCCTTCCGCCACCCCTTTTTTTCTCCCGTTCCCAATCCGTCACCTTCACCTTCCCTCTCCCCACTCCACTCCCCCCCCCCTTCCCCCGTCCCGAGTTTCCCTCCCCCCTCCCAGGTCACCCTCCCCCCTCCCAGATTCCCCTCCCCCTCCCTGGTTCCCCTCCCCAATCTTTCCCTCCTGCTTTCCATAGCAATAGCCGCTTCCTCGCGTGCCACTAATAGCAATTTTTTTATACAAATTTCATAATGCCAGAGCTCACCGAAAGTTTTATAAAAACCTTGTCCTGACAAAAAAAAACACACAAAAAAAAAGAATTATCGAATTTGGCGCAGTCGTTCGAAAGTTATGCGCTTAGCCACACATTCAGCGATTCATTTTTATATTATAGATTATATCTAGTACGAATGTGTGCTACTTTATTAATTTTTGTTTTAAATTATGATGTTTATTTTATGTTTTTTTTCTTTATTGAATTGTTTGTTACATGAATTGAGGATTTTTCAACCACCATGCTAGGCACATGCCCGTGTTGTGGTGGTCGATTTATGTAATTAAAGAATTCAGTTTTGTTTCATTTTGGAAGCAACTTTGGAATTTATTTGTGAGTGTTTTTTGTTCTGATGTACATAAGTTATTTGTAATTTGAATTTTCACCCATCAAATAATTTCGTTTATTATTATTTTATTTTTTATTTTATACCAGCAAGTTCCTGAAATGCGTTTCAATGCCACTTTAATAAAGAAACTGTTTCTCCCTGCGTGTCCTATCACGTTCGTTTCTGTTCCCCTTCCTCTCCCGCGGTCCCCTTCCACCTTCCCGTCACCCCCCCTTCCCTCTCCCGCTTTTCCCTGTTCCACAAATCTCCCCCCCCCCTCCGCCCCTCGGGGATTCTCCACCACCTCCCGCCTTCCTTCCCTGCCGCTAAACTACATGTTCTTCGGACTACTATAATAATTATTATAATTTTTAATGATCTATTGTAATTTTCTTATACAAATTCGGCGTGCGGACAGCAACTCACCAAAGTTTTATGGCAGCCGGATGATTAGAGATACTTTCATAACGCCAGCGCTCAATATTACATACATTAAGTAAGTAAGATTAAGTTAGGTTAGGTTAGATTAAGTAGATTAAGTTAGATTAAGTTAGATTAAGCTAGACTTAGGATGTTAAGTAGATTTCTAAATACATAAGGTAAATGTATTATTGCGGGGCAAGAATTCCAATAATCCATGCGCTTGATAGCTGCAAGACGAGTTGTTATCGAGCCTCCTAAGTTAAGTAAATTCTAATGTAAAATCCATGCTAATTTGTACAGCGCTCTTGAGGCGATTTTTCGCAAAAACAGCGCTATATAAGTTGTCCAAATTTATTTTTATTATATTATATAAACCATCGCGGGCACGCGCCCATCAAATCCTCAAAGTTTCATCACAATCGGATGAATGGTTTAGGATCGCATAGGAGACAAACAAAGAAAAAATCATTTTCATCGTTCATCATATTTTTATAATAAACTAACAGACCCAGCCACACGTTACTGTGGCTAACGAAACCTTTGTAACCAACGCCATCAGTTAAATCAAATTCACACCGCCCGTTTGTCAGTCACACTGCTCTCTGCCCGCTGTCCGCTGGCCGCTTCCGCTTGGCCAGATATATTATGTATTTCAACCAAATGACAGAAAAACTTAACAATTTATATACCTAAAAACCTTCCCATGATTCACTCTACCTATTGGTGAAAACCGCATGAAATTCCGTTGCGTAGTTTAAAAGATTTAAGCGCACATACACCGTAAGCGACTTTATTTTATACTTAATAAAGAAAAAGATATAGTAATGTTAGTTTCATAAATGTTTTTCATTTACCCACTAATAATTTATTTTTTTTTTTACATTAACTCCACACAGGAGGCCCTGAGGAAAATAATTTCCCTCAGGGCCTATGTCATCTGGGATGCTGTGTGGAGGGAAGATACCCAAGATTCCTCTAAAATCATCAACCGTTATAATCTTCAATGGCCTATATTTTATAATTTATAGCAAAAGTAAACAAAGTAGCTCATATCCAAACTAGATATTTGCTACACCTGTTGATTATAAAAATCATTATACAGTTTAGTCAAGTATTTTGAAGACAAATGCAAATTTAAGCTTTGTATGAAAAATGCCACGCAGCCGTTCCTCTTAAAGCCGTAGATATCTGTCTATATCGAGCAAATTCAACAGTTCTCAGCCTAGTGATACCGGTTTGGTTAAAAATAAAGAGTGAGATTAATAAGTGAGAGAGACAAAGGTAACCGGTGTTACCAGCATAATCTACATACTTATGGATATGTGGCTGACTAAGGATCATTCTTTGAACATCATCAACCTTGCTTGGGGAAGAAAAATGAAGGTCGCCCGGTTGAGATGGACTTAACCTGATACACATGACTGTTAACATACCCCGAGCAGAGCTGTCTTAAATATTATAACATGGATGACGTATTATAAGAGTCACATAAATAAATACTTGTTCATTTGATAATACTAAATCGTCACTTTGATTGAACAGTAACTTCACTTTAACTTTTTCTGAGATTGAGGTGTCAAAATTTGCAATGACGATATTGATATTGTGTAAAGTATTTTAGTTGAACGTATTTTAAAGAAAAGTACTTAAAAATGACGTATCTCTACATATTATAAATTAAAGCAGTCCGTCCCGTCTGTCTGTCTGTTCGCGATAAACTCAAAAACTACTGATGGATTTTCATGCGGTTTTCACAAAGATTAGGCATATAATTTATCAAGGTTTTTTGTTAACCTTATGTAACTATGTAACTATGTAACTGTTGTAACTTCATATGTATTTTTAATAAACATTGCCAATAAAAAAAAAATAAATAAAAAAAAAAAAAAGGTTTTGTGTAAATTAGTTGAAATATCTTATATATAAAAATCTCATGTCACGGTGTTTGTGGTCGCACTCCTCCGAAACGCTTAACCGATTTTTATGCCATTTTATGTATATTTTTGGTAGGTATGAGAATAGGTTTTAAAGTTTATTTCATGCCGCTAGGTGATTAGGGGGTCTCTACCCAGAAAAAAAAAACATTTTTTTTGACAATTTTTTTAAATTTTTTTTTTATTTGGCATCAAAAATACCTGTAATCCCAAGTTTTAACCCTCCTTCCCCTCACCCTCCCATTTTTTAATCGAGATTTTAGTATTTTCGTATGAACAATGAACCGTCTTTCGTATTTCAAACAGAACTAAATTATTATTATGTTGTTGAGTGACAGATGGCGCTACGTCTGCCTCATAGAACTTTGATCTACACATGCGCAAGACATTCACGAGAAGCGTGGCGTCTTTTTTATATTTCATTCGGTATCATGTTCTTGCGTGGGCAAACCATCGAACTTATTTGTGTTAAATATCGTACACTCAATTGCTCTTCGAAATTCACACTGTTTTTTTTTAATTTCATTGTCCTACTTTAGTTGGCGTTTTTTTTTGCTTTTATCGGTGGACATCGTCTACAGCGCTCCTTTCCTCTTTCTGTAATAGATCCCGTCCCCACACACATACAATACATTCGTTATTTTTTATTTAACAACCAAAATATTCACTAGAAATTATTTATATGGCAAAACAACGTTTGTGGGGTCAGCTAGTATAATATATAAAGGAGAATGTCTGTATGTGGTGGACGAGCGGATGACAAGCGGGCGGTGTGGATTTGATTTGTATGCAAATTAACAGATGGCGGTGGTTATAAAGGTTGGGTAACCATCCAGTAGATGACGTTGTGTTTCGTTAGCCACAGCAACGTGTGGCCGGGTCCCATTTTAGAACTTCCCTAAACTTTCAGATAAAACCATATCGATCACGGAAATTTGAAATGTTGTAAAGGTCAAAATGTTAATTTTTCAGTAGTGCCTAAAGAAAACTCTTTTTTTTTTTTCAAAAAACAATATCCCTTGTTTATGTAGACCTATAATTATGATTGTTTTTTTTTTTAATAAAATAACGTAGAATAGATCATAAGATGATAAGTTTCAGCTCGATTCCTCTTAATTTATTCAATCAAGAAAATAAAATAGAAATCCAAAGATGTATTTAAAAACATTGTTATTTTTTTTTAGGTAGGTATATGATGCAAAACGCTTCGTTACTTTTGCTTGATAAATAATATATTTCAATTTAAAATATAAACTAAGAGTATTTACATAACACAAGGAACTATTATTCATGCTTCTTCGTCTGGTATCCTCTATTATCGAAGGTTGGCTATCATCACGGCTATCTTCATGCCAGTTGCAGTCCAAAATTACTCCGTGGAACTCCACTTATACCAGTAAGTATAAGAAGTCACGAAATGCAATGTGTTGATTGATGTGGTAGTCCATTTTAGAGAAATTTATCGTTGGGAATATATTGTAGGGTGTGAAATATCGTTGTTTCTTAAAGTGTTTTAATGAACCCATGCTTCAATAGGTGGGTGAACCCAAGTGGGTGGTGGGGGTGGGATCCAAGAGGGTGGTGGAGGAGTCCAAGTGGCGGCCACTGCATCCTCGTAAGCGGCCTCGTACGCGGCCTCATAAGCAGCTTCATGGGCGGCCTCATGGGCGGCGAAGTGGGCGGCAGTCGCTGCGGCCACCTCGGGGGTCTCGACCACTTGGCCGTCGGGTCCGAGAGGGGCGGGCTCGACCAGCCAGGGTGGGGGCGGGACCCAGGCGCTGGGCGGGGCGGCCGCCCAAGCTAAGGGGTCGGAATCCCAGCGAGGGCTGCCGGACACAAGGGCACTCATGCAGAAGAGGGTTGCGACAAACTGAAAATATAATTTATTTTATTTGAAATGCACATTTACAGTTGTACATAACCAATAATAAACACACATTTTATGTAATTTTTTTTTTTTTTTAAACAAACATTCCCGGGTTGTGAATAACCGTACAATATTTGAAAATCTCCGACTACCACAGTAAGCGGAAATCGTTGCGATCTTGTGAAGTTGTCGGGAACATAAAACTAAAAAAAATGTATTATATCGGGAATGAAGAGGTAGAAGCTTTCAAATGGTATCATTGTCGACCTCCGTAGTCCAGTGGGTAAGACTCTTGACTCACAATCCGGAGGTCGCGGGTTCGAACCCGGCATGCGCAAATAAATTTTATTTGATTAATTTGTGTTATTTCACAATTAATTCATTTAAAATAATATATAGTATATTTGCGGCATGTTCCAGAGTGGAAGATACTATCAGTATCGCCCTGGTGTAAGACCACCATTCAGAATTGAAACGTTGCTTGAAAATGGCTCTAGCCGTGTTTGGTGACCAGATCTGAATAGCCAGGTACTTTCCAACCTTCCTCTTCCCCACCTCCTTCCCCTCCCCACTACCTTCAGCCTCATAACATAACATAACATAACATACCCCAATTGGGGATGCCATAGTCTCACTGGCTCCAGACGGGAGCAGTTGAGATTCTTGTGCGGTATTCACTGTAAAAAAAAAAAAATTGTTGGTATGTCAGTATCGCTTTGGTGAAACACTACGTGAATTGGCTTTATCCGTATTTGGTGACTAGATCTCCCCACCGTCTTCAACATCCCAACATACTCCAATAATAGGGATCGATATAGTTCTTCTGGCTTTGGAGAGTCTCTAATGCAGTGTTCACACAAAAAAAACTAGATTCTCGGTTGGAGAACTGAAGTTACAAATGGATGGCGACCTTCGGATGTACGAGAGCTGCCAAGAAACGAATAAACCTTAATATCTTACGAAATAAACCTTAATATCTTTGATTGTGACGACCTCCGTAGTCCAGTGGGTAAGACTCTTGACTCACAATCCGGAGGTCGCGGGTTCGAACCCGGCATGCGCAAATAAATTTTATTTGATTAATTTGTGTTATTTCACAATTAATTCATTTAAAATAATATAATTAGTATATTTGCGGCATGTTACAGAATGGAAGATACTATCAGTATCGCCCTGGTGTAAGACCACCATTCAGAATTGAAACGTTGCTTGAAAATGGCTTTAGCCGTGTTTGGTGACCAGATTTGAATAGCCAGGTACTTCCCAACCTTCCTCTTCCCCACCTCCTTCCCCTTCCCACTGCCTTCAGCCTCACAACATATCCCATTTGGGGATGCCATAGTCTCACTGGCTCCAGACGGGAGCAGTTGAGATTCTTGTGCGGTATTCACTGTAAAAAAAAAAAATCTAAGGGAGGCCTACGCACAAGGCTGATTTGCGTTCAACTAATCTAATAATATGATAGTGTGACAAAGTACATTATAAAAGAGATCTTAAAGAGATTTACAAAAACAATTAAAAACATTTATAATTGTAACAAATTATTGAAATTGAATTCCACCAAGAGTTAGCTCGAGTTCAATTGTCAATTTCAAATGTCAATTGATTTAAAAATCTCAATATTCAAAAGATTTTAAGACTTACGATAAATTGATTCATGGCTGCGGTTGTCTGTTGTTCTAGTCGGGGAACAAAGCTGCTTGTGCCTTGTCGAAGTTAGTTCGAAGCTTTATACCATAAGTCAATAAAAGAAACCCCACCCCTTTTCAAAATCCAGAGAAAAGGGTATTATACAATTAATGTATGTACAAGAAAATACAATTAGACTCGAATTTGGGACCATTGAAAGTTGAAAACGCAAGTAATTATACGTAAATAAACACTTCATTGTGCATACATTCTCTTGCGTTTGGGTAGTTTATATAATTGTTCCTATTGTGATATTTGTTACGTTTGGACTATTTGTTCAATACAGTTTCATACATTGGAACATTTCACATGTCCTGTTAACCACTAAATGCTTTTCGATTCTACATTCTCTTATACGGTTTGTTGAGTTACTCGTATTCTTGATTTTTGAAGTGAAAACTTATTTAGGACCGTTGTGATTTGAAACTCGATAAAACGAAAAAGCGACACTAAAAAGAGACCAACACATACATCTATAGCAGTGGTTCCCAAAGAGTTTAAGTTCTCAAACCCCCAGGAGTCCCCAGGATCATTCAGGGGGTCCCTGAACAACGCTAGGGGGTCCGCGCTATATTCTCAAGCTTTTTTTGCCCACCGCCCACTCCACAACGGGGGTGGGAGTATTGGGATGGGATAAGGCAGGATGGGATGGATGGAGTGAGATGGGTTTTTACAACGGGAGGGGGGCGTAATGGGATGGGATGGGGTGAGGTGGATTTCTCTGGGTCTCGTACCACCCCCCTGAAAGTCTGAAACGCCCACCCACAAAAGGGGTCCGTGGGGAAAAGGGGTTTGGCAACCACTGATCTATAGGCCTGCGAGATAATGAAATAGAATAATCGGTCTCCCCTTTGTGTGGTGTTTCGTAGACTACACACTCTTGTCTACCTTACTTTTTTAAGGTTTCACTTCTACCGCGTATGAAATGTACACTTATAATTTTTTTATAATTTAGGAGGCGATTACTAACGTCACCCGAGGAACTTATTTATTAGATAATTTGTATTGTCTTTCACCCCATCAAGGGGGTGGACTAGACCTATGACCGTGCATCAACTGAGGAGATGACTCCCAAGGCAGCCGCTGCATAATCCGCCCGCGCCTCCCCCGTCGCCATAAGCAGGCCTGAAGACCAACCGTTGCGGACCGATGCCCTTCCGCGCTGCCTCCGGTGACCCGATGCTCACTTTTATCCCCTAGGGTCTTCAGGTCTTTCCCCCTTTAATTCTAAGGGGGAAGCCGGCTTAGGGGCGCGGACACCGAGTCTCGCTTGCGACTCGACTGATGGCTCCGCTTATCCTCGGCGGTACTACGGGACGACTGCAGCTCAGTTGCTTTGGTTAAGTCATACAATCTAATCATATGTAATATGTAATTTTTTTTATTCTAATAACTTTCCTCTTTTATATTAATAAACTTTTATTGCAGCTATATCAAGTGGCGGAGATGAGACGCGATACCGTGAAATAAATAACTAACAACATTTACGCGTTCGCATACTGCCTACTAACAATGCATTCCCGAACATTGGAGGTCTAGAGTCATTTCAATAGAAAATAGCTTTTTTATAAACAAAAATTAGAGTCCTGGCGTGTACGGTGAAGGAGGAAACCATCTTTACCTCAGAATGCCGTGGGAAAGTGGTGGGCAACCTCCAGTGACCCATCGCCTTGCACCGCAGTTAGAGAGATGGATTTGTACGTCCGTCACTCCTGGATGTATCCATTGTATTGCATTGTAATGCCTTCAGACACCCACCTCTCATTCCTCTTTCAGTCCCAGAACTTCTTATCCCTCCTTTCCCTAAAATACCCTCCACACAGCATAATACTTCTATTTTTATAGCTTATAGCTAATAAAATTAGCACAGGTTTATTAAAACATACTAGACTGTTTATAAAGATGTTTATTTACGTCACATGGCATTACACAATCTACACATTGGAGACATTGGATTGAAAAGCAATATTGTTATTAAACAACTCATTATGATTTTTTTATGACTCCTTAAATAATGTATCTATTTGAGGAACTTTAATGTGAATAATGACTGGTTTCAAGCTGGCTGTGAAAAATTTTGCATAAACATATAAAGTAATTTATTATCAGATTATTTTCAATTATATATTTTCATAAACAAATAACGTAATCATTTATGTATTGTTCCTATGAAAAGTCTATGGATATCATAAGCAACAAAGCAACAGGTTTTGCGAAGACCAAAAATCACTTTAATAAAACTAACATTCGGTTTTATTTGGTTTTGTTTGTTTTATATATTATGGAAAAAATGTTTTGTGATTTTTCTGAACACCTGGCGCATAGAGTGGGGTGAGAAAATGAATGGATAAAAATATGTATAAAGTCTGATATTTGCCTTACTTCGTCATAAACAGCTTTCCAGTCTGACGTACCACTGCAAACATGAATCAAATTACCGTAAGTGCCTACTTTGTAATATATGAAAAATTGATCATGTAATACCAAAAAATATCCGTTTCACTGATTGAATTTCATCCACAACACAAATTGGAATTTTTTTGTTATAAATTTTAACAACATTACTAATAAGATATGACTTCCCAACCGTTAAACGGTGTTTTAGTTACACATTATATAAATACTGTGCAATTTTAAATTCGATTTGATGACACTCGTACCATTAAAAAATCATCTCGAAATCCATTTTTAGAATCCGGAAACATCGCTATGTACGATAGAAGAGTTGTACAATTATTCAGGGCGACAATATCTTTAATTTTGTTATTAGTTTTTGGGGTATTATGCCGTGTTGCGCTACCTCCTTCTTTAGCCAACATTTCGGACAGCGTTGCAGTGTCCATCATCATAGCAGATGTGTATGCAAAAAAAAAAAAAATATCTTTAATGTCTCCATAAATCGTGTTTTTGTTTATAAAATGGTCAATTCACTATTATATTCATTTGATTCAATATATTTACTTAATATTTGTGTTATTTTTTGTCAGTTTTAGTAAAGTAACGTATAAATTTTTTACCACGTTATTGGTGAAACTTTTTAACCCTTGTAGTAATGTTAGCAAAATAATATAATATTAATTTTATTATAATACCTATATTCCTTCATATTCAGATTATTCATCTGTCGATGGGCGCTGTGTGATAAACACAACACAATATATTATCGTGTTTTATTTAAAATAATTATATTATATGTTTTATAAAAATATTTAAAGAGCACGGCGTTACATGATGTATATCTATTTTTGAAAACGATTTCGCTTAAGGCATGGATTATCTATGGTGACGCTGTTGGAAGTTTTGTGTAAGTAGAAACGGAAGTATAAATGCAGTGCAAGGCGATGGATCGAGAGTCCGGCAGGAGTAGTTAAAGGGTCTCCCTCAACCGGCACTCCGTTTGGGGGCAGACTCATCTGCAGCTAAAACCTGCATAAACCTAACCGCATGATCCCGGGCTCCCCTGCAAGTCACCAAACGTAGCTTGCCACTTGAGGTGACCTACGGCAGAGGGCAGTTTATCCTATGAATGATATCTACGAAAATATACTTTTACAGTATATTATTAACTTTAATTCTTTACGTCATGTATAATTTGCTAGCTATTATTGGACACTACATCAATAGAACAAAAATAATGACATCATTTGATGCATTGATTCCTATTAAAGCATTTTTTTTAATATAATTTTGTTTCCAGTTTGTCGTCACCCTCCTCTGCATGAGTGCCTTGGTGTCTGGAAATCCACGTTGGGGCGCCAACCCTTGGGCCCCCCCTCCCCCAAACGCTTGGACCGGAGCCACCCTGTTACACGCCACCCCACCCCCAGCCGTGGTGGCCGCCCAGCTGGCCGCCGTGCAGGCTGCTATCGTCGCCACCGGAACACCACCCCCTCCACCCACTTGGGTCCGCCCTCCTCCACCTGCCTGGATTCATTAAGCCACCCTAATGACTTATACCCGTCCTTTACATCGAATACTTACACTGATCCAAGCAAAATTGTCTTTCCTTGTTAAAACCAATACAATATCTTAAAGATGGAATGTAAATTTATAGTAATAAAACTGTTGTTAACAATCATGTTATATATATAGTAAAAATAATAAAAATATTAGAGTCAATTATTTATACAAAATATGATTTCTTTTAATATTAGTTACACATGGCACAATCCCGGTTGCGTATTTCCAAAACATATACCGTTTCAGTCGCTGTACATTTTTAATATCAAAATTTCTATTACACACATTGGAAATATTATTTTATCTAGATTTTAGAACAATTTCTGTTTTTGGAATGTGATAAAAAATAACCAACATAGAGGTATATTTATAATGTAAATTGTCGCCACCGCGACTGAATCGGTATAGGTTTTGGAAATACGCATCCCGGTTCCATGATAGTTTATTCCCCGACGGTTGCCCCCTGACACATTTATATACGATATGCAGTCGATTAAGTGAAAATACGGAACACCTACTTAGACAAAATACAACTAAGTTTCCCAAAGGGGTGTGCAGAGAGGATTTACTGCTAAATAACAAATGTTTAAAACATTCTTTCATTCAAATGCATCAAATATAAAACTACTTATGCATATTACAGTGTGTTAATCAGCGTATAAGTTTCGTAAAATTCAACACTGTAAATAAATTCGTTTGATATCAATACCAACTTATCACTCAAGGTATTTTTGAAATCGATCTCAGGTTTAAAAATGGTAAATTATGCACAAGTAATAGGCCACTTGCATGGACTTCATAACGACTTGGAAAAAATCGTGTGGATAGATTTTTTTACTAAGATTACGAAAATGTTAGTAAATTTTTTTAGAAATGTACAGTTTTATTTTTTTTTTAAATAAATTAATCATTATTCGGGCTCTTGACGTCACTACATGAAATTTTCCCGTCGCCGAAAATGTTCCTATTAATTTTATAAAATTCCACACTGATTTTTTTTTATATGGCAATCACTTTGATTTCTGGCGAATTTTAGAATTTGACATTTAACGTTCACTAGATTTATTTTTTGTTCTCTGCGAACGTATTATTTGGTTTGATTTTTTGACAGATATTGAGAAGAGAATCCCGTACATTTTACGTTGTCCGTACGTGTTTTAGAGGTATAATGATAATGGTGCGGATTTTAACAAAATCAAATTTTATAATATTCTTATTATTATTACAATTTACAAGTACAAGTATATTAAATTTGATTTAGTAATATAGACGTTGAACATTATAATGATTTATGATCAATAATATGGATCAAGGAAAAAATATTTATGAGATTTAATATTTTTGGTATGCCTCGTTATTCTCCTGTGCCATTCGTGTGGAAAACGTTATTTTTTTTAAATGATTTTCGGCTATGTAATTATCATTTTTTCGCACCTATAAAATTATGTCCCGTCTTTCCGGTTTATAAAAAATGGTCTGATTTTTCGGATTGAAATTTTAAAAAAATCGCCAGGGTTTCAAAAATACAATTAAAAAAAATAACAGGATGTCTTAGAATGTTTGCCTAAGCCGGAATTTTTTTTTAAATGTCAGGGGATTAACTGTCGGGTCACTTAAAATGACAATTATTTTTGGCGATGACTAATTGAAACTGAGTTTTTTATTTAATTGAAGATGAAGAAGATAACAATAATAATCTAAACGAAAATATGAAAGAGAACAAAACACAGAAAAATATAAAAAGACAATGGTCGCAACTGGGACTCGAACCCAGACCTCTCGTGTAACCGGGACGTGCGCGTTAACCAATTTCGCCATTGCCATCTTCTGTCAAACCGTCATATTTGTCAATCTCATAATTCAAATTTTAGAATTAACAATATTATCTTTAACAAATTCTTTTTCTATATTACGGGCAACTACCCTTTTTATTGGAAAAAATCATTCAAAGAATTGTTTTCTTTCATATTTTCGTTTAGATTAATATTGTTATCTTCTTCTTCAAATATATAGTACAATTATGGGAATAACTTTCAAAAGTTACGAAAAGAGAGTTTTACTTATCTTAAATTTTTTTATGTATTGCACAAAACCTTCATCATTATCATCATTGTTACATATTATAATACAAAGTATAAAATGAAGTCGCTCAAATGCATGTGCGCATTAGTATAAAAAAATGTGATTAAAAAAAATTTAAAAAAAAAACATAAAAATTTGGATAAAAAATAATGATAGGGCATTTACCGGTGCACTCACCCAAATTCGAAATTAGTAATGAACCAATGCTGTCACTATTGCACCTATGTTATTGTTATTATTAATGCAACCAATCTATTGTGCGATTATTTTCTAATATAGGTGTAGGTATTTTCACAGAATTATAAATTGACTTAAAATTACTGCCTCAACGCAGGCTAGCCTAGTGAGGCAGTTTATAATTATAAATCTCTATTCTTTAAGTACCTACTGTTATATGTAAATTGTTTACCATTATTAACTTTTGTACTTATGCAACTTTTAAACTATTGTATACTTTTTTTGTAGTTATAAATCTTTAAATTTTTGTTCAATAAAGATATATTATTATTATTATTATCTTTTAAACTACGCAACGGATTTTCATGCGGTTTTCACCAATAGATAGAGTGATTCACGAGTAAGGTTTATATGTATAATACATACTTATTATAGTAGAGAAAAGCTGAGAAATTCAAATATTCAATTCAAGCAAGCGGGTGGTGTGGATTTTATAAAGGTTGGGTAATGGCGTTGTGTTTCGTTAGCCACAGCAACGTGTGGCCGGGTCTGCTAGTAAGTTATAAAAAGAGAGTTATTCTTATAAAATATTGAGTTTTTATTTTTTAAGTATTTATTGCAATACGATCATGGAAGAAGACTATAAGGACTTCTACATACTTAGGTGCAACGGGAGGTTCTTTTAAAATTTTATTTAAAATGTTTCTGGATGTTGGACCCTTCAAAGGTTGTTCTAGATTCTAGGCCAATATTTAAAATTATGAAGAGAAGGAAGGCGATTTTTTTAAATTTTATTTAAATGTGAAATTTCATAATTATGTGGAAGATTAGAGTCGAGTTCAGACTTAAAAGAAATGAGATGTTGAATGGAGGGGATCCAATATTATATAAAGCTTGACAGCATAGAGGATATTTGTTTACAAACTAACTAACTAACCATCACGCCGTTTCCCCGCAGGGGTAGGCAGAGAGGACGGACCGCCAAACAACTCGGTCTTGGCACACACTCTTTGCCTCACTCACATTCATACATCGTCTCATACATTCTCTTCTATTATTCTGACTTTTGACATGACCCGACTCAAGTATCTGATTAACTTGATCGTGCCATGTCTTCCTCGGGCGTCCCCGACTTCTTCTACCATTCACATTCGCGTCGTATATTCTTCTTACACTACTTCCTTCGTTCATTCGCTCTATATGCCCAAACCATCTGAGGGTCCCTTTCTTAATCTTACTCATTATGCTTACATCAGCCTTACATTCTTTGCGGATATCCACATTTCTCACACGATCATACATTGTTTTACCACACATACGTCTCAGGGATCTCATTTCAACAGCATTCAGTTTACTTTCATCCTTCCTCTGCCAGTTCCATGCCTCACTGCCATACATCAGGGTAGGTACCAGGACTCCATTGTGGACTGCTAGCTTCGCTTTTTTTGACAGTTTTTTATTAGCGCCAACGGCATTCAGTCCACCATTAATGGAATTACCGGCATTCACCCTTCTTTCAATATCTCTTCCAGCCTTCCCGTCCGATAATCTAAAAATGTATCATCTAAAATTCCCACTTCCATAACACAAAATGTAGAATCTAGTGAGAATTGTGATTTTCCTAACTTAACAAGCGGATTGCGCAAAGATATTAAAATACAGAAGAGATATGCTATGGTGTCCGCGCAACTGTCGCCGGACTACGCGCTAATTAGCTTAGTTTTCATACAAAAAGAATTTGTTCATTTCGTTGATTTTTTTAAAATGTGCTTTAATTTTGGTTAACAATATATTTTGAATAAGGAAAGAATTCGTTCATTTAGTTTAACGTTCGTTTGGTTTATTCGTTAATTATTTGTTCTTTTAGTTTATTTGTTAATTGGTAAACAATATCGGCTACACCCGGAAGCGCAGACCCACATAGTAAAAACAGCAGATATCATCTACCTTATATTTCAATATCTTTGGGATTGCCATATTTGGAGCACAGGCGTCGGTGGGAATGCTATCCTTATTCTACCAGTATTTCAATGGAAGGAACTAGCGTCATTGATCCCTTCGGCACCGGTGCAGAATCGGGAAACACGCCAAATGATCGCCCAAAATAATATTATGTACACGGTTGACATTTGTCACATGAGAACGGGTCGCTTCTTCGACTCGTCTTTGTGTTTAACAGCTCGGCATTGGAACGTTTGCCGGCCTCCGTGTTTCCTCCCTACAACATAGGTATCTTAAAGACCAATGTTAATTCCTTCATCTCCTCAAAAAGACCCTCCACACAGCATCTCAGATGACATTGGCCCTAAGGGAATTAAAAATAAACCAATCTTGAAATTATTGTTAGTATAAAATTAAAATACTTGGCCTCCGTGGTTGAGTAATTAAGATCCTTGGGTACAGACCTGTAGGTCGCGGGTTTAAATCCCGGCGTGCCCTTGATCTTGGAATCACACACACGCATTTTGCACACAAATTGAAAACGGAGGGGGTAAAAAAGCTTTTGTTTTTACTATGGGTTGAATTTTAGAAGCCAATTTTTTTTTTTAGATTGAAGCCGATTATAAACATTTTCCTAAACCTCAATATAAAAAAAAATTGACTTCTGGATTTTAAATACGATGAGAAAAAGTTCAGTGTTGGTAGATTGAAGCCTATTTTAAACATTTTCCTAAAAAGTGTATCATGGTTAACACGGTCAAATGCTTTGGCAAAGTCAGTGTAAACTACATCTGTTTGGTGCCTCGAGTCTAGTAAAAAAAAGAAGTACATAGTTTGTAAAGTGGAGTTAAAACTAATAACGTAGATAAAATGATTTATAGCTCGATTTAACTTTGGGATATAAACAGTTGAAGACGTAATTAGCGACTCTTGTACAAAAATATGAATAAGAAAAATCAGAAAAAGGTTCGATCGCATCTACGAATTCATCAATTTCTTGGTATTAAAAAATGAAACATTACAATTTGAAGTTTTATTCATTACATTAAGTTATTCCAAAAACTAAAAAAAAATGCATCAGAAAGGAAGAAAAAAAGTCAATAGATGTCACTTATAAAAAAAGGGATAAGTTTGTCCAAGACACCATCTACATAGATTGAATTTCGTTGGAGTAGAATCCTGCAATCATTTATGATAGCAGCCAGCGTTAAGAAATTGAAGTTGGTATTTCTTAGTCGAAATATGATGCAGATAAATTTGGCCGAAGGGAATATTTTTGAATTAGCTCAGTGGTTACAGCAGAGCCACGACAAGGCTGTGGTCCTGGGTTCAATTCCTAGATGCGACCGAATTTTTTTTACAACACAGAAGGATTTATTCAATAAATATTTGACATATTTCTGAATTAACAAATAATAATTTACCAGGTTTTCGGGAATCTTCTTTTTTAATGGTGTAAGTAACGCAAGAGCCTCCAAACTGCTCTCAACCGTCTGGAGCTACCGAGCTTATCCATATCATGCCAACCCGGGGTACGCTGTGAGGCTGAAAGTAGTGGGATGGAGAAAGAGATGGGAAGAAGACGATGACGTAACTGGCTTCTTAGGTCTGGTCACCATATACGGCTAAAGCCATTTCAAGAACTGTTTCGATTCTGAATGGTGGTCTTTCACCAGGGCGATACTGGAAGTATCTACCCCTCTGGAACATTTCACAAATACACTATGTATTATTTTTGGTTGAATAAATCTTCTACACATCTTCTTATATGTAAAATGTATGTACGCGCATAACTTCCGAACGACTGCACCAAATTGGAGAATTCTTTTTTTGTTGTGTTTTTTATTGTTAGGACAAGGTTTGTATAGAACTACGTGTGAGCTCTGGCATTATGAAAATTGTTTAAAAAAATTGCAATAGGTGGCACGCGAGCTGTTTTAAAACTGAATGTACCGGTACTGAATGTATGGAATGCGGGAGGGGAGGGGAACTCGGGAGGGGGGGGGAACTCGAGAGGGAGGTTCGAGGGACGGGGGAAGGGGGGAAGTGGAGTGGGGAGAGGGAAGGTGAATGAGGAGGAGTGGGAACGCGATAGGGGAAAGGGACGCGGGAGAGGGAGGGGAGGCGGAAGGGGAACGGGACGAATGGGAAAGAAGACGCAGGGAGAAACAATTTCTTTATTAAATGGCAAAGCAACGCTTGCTGGGAACCAGCTAGTTGTGAATAAACGCAAATTAATGATATGAAAAATCAACCCGTAGTAAAAAAAAGTTTTTTTACCCCCATCCGTTTTCAATTTTTGCGTGTCCAAAATGAGTGTGTGTGATTCCAAGATCCAAGCTCATACCGGGATTTAAACACGTGACCTACAAGTTTGTACCCAAGGATCGTAAGTAGGTACTCAACCACAGAGTCTGAAAACAAGTATTTTAATTTTTTACTAACAATTATTTCAAGAATGGTTTTTTTTCACAATAACTCCACATAGGAGGCCCTTCTTCTTCTTCTTGTGCCCTGTCCGTTCAACGGACGTTGGCTATCATGTTGACTATGCGGACTTTGTTTAGGAGGCCCTGAGGAAAATAATTTCCCACAGGGCCTATGTCATCTGGGATGCTGTGTGGAGGGTCTTTTTAAGGAGAGGAAGGAAAGAACATTGGCCTTAAAGAGACCCATGTTGTAGGAAGGAAATATGGAGGCCGGCAAATCGTTCCACAGCCGAGCTGTTAAATACACGGACGAGTCGAAGAAGCGACCCGTTCTTATGTGACATTTGTCAACCGTGTACATATTATGTTGGGAGCTCGTTTGGCGTGTTTCCCGACTATGCACCGGTGCCGAAGGGATCAATGACGCTAGTTCCTCGGAGCATCTTCCATTGAAATGCCTGTAGAATAAGGATAGCATTATCACCCGACGCATGTGCTCTAAAGATGGCAATCCGTTTGTAAAGTTAGGAGAATATATCAAACGGACCGCCCATTTCTGCACAGAGTCGAAGTTTTTTTTTGGTATTTTTGGGATCCAGACCAGAGGTGGCTGCCGAATTCTGTATCTGATCTGTACAGGTTTAGCAGTTGTGTACTATTAAAGTATCTGCGGGCCCTGTACAGTACGCCCAGTTTCTGAGAGGCCAACTTAACTCTGGTTTCGATGGAGCCCCCGTACCTGAGCTGGTCACTTAGAGTTACACCCAGCATATCGATGGAGGTCCTGTTCGGAAGATTGCTTCCGTTGAAGGAGACTAGATTTTCATTTCAATCCCTTTTAGACGTTATCAGACATGATTGGGACTTTGAAACATTAAATTCGACGAGGTCTGATTATTCTTACCCCAAGAGAAAACACTCTCGAGGTAACCGTCCATTCTTTCCTTCACAGCCCTCCGAGCTATTGGGGTTTGTGGTTTGTGTGCCCTTCGGAGGCTCTTAAATAATTACTAATTAAAACATATTATTCTTCTTAGTCGGTAACTATCCAAGGTTCATGCACCATATTGGCTTACTTGAGGAAACTGATTCTGTGAGTCTAGAAACTCGACGGAAAGCAAGTCTTGCTATTCTGTCTTTCAAAATTTGGAACAATTTCATTGATAGCCCATTTCTCTTGGGATGCTATGATTTATATGTACCAGACCACTACAGCCGAAGTCGACATCATGACTTATTTAAAGTACAGAACGGCAGAACAGACGTCTTGGCAAAGCATAGCATGACGAGGGGAGTGGTGTTGTTAAATGAAATTGCAAACCATTTGGATGTAAGTGACTGTTATTTATATGCCTTAAAAATATTATTGAAGAGTCACTTGTCTAATTGCTGATAGGGTAACTAAATTGTACTTACTGTAATTGGAATTATTCTGTTGTACAATAATAATTAAAAAAAATAAAAATGAACTAAAAAAACACACATTATTTTATTTCTATTATTCGAAAATAATTTAAAAAAATAATTAAAAATGTAACTACATTCGTTATTTCTGTTTTGATGAAAAGATAATGGGTAGATAAGCAACAAAGCTCTTTTATATTTCGCAGAAAAGTTTTATGCATTACCTTTGTTTGTGATTAGACAATAAATTCAATAAATTATAATATAAACTTTACTTTGATTTGTTCAGATGCAGGTTTAGAACAAAATTATTTAGAAAAAAGTGCATTGCGGATTTTCCATTGATTGGATGCAGAGTGGGGTGAAAATTTGGGTTGAGAAAAATGAGTATAAAGCCTGAAACTTTGATTTCGTAGACATAAATCGTTTTCCAGTCTAACAAACACCAGCAACCATGAATCAAATTATCGTAAGTGCTTTTTATTATGTGATTAATTTATTAAGTATCAGTTAATATTCGTTATTTAAATTAGTTGAAATTCCGTTGTAACCCATTTTTTAAATATCTTACTAATATTATAAACGCAAAAAATGTATGGATGTATGTGTGTTAGTTACTGTGTAACGCAAAAACGACTGAATGGATTTTAATGAAACTTTACAATGATATAGTTCAACGTAAGAATAACATACAGGCAATAATTCATAAAGCTAGCTAAGAAAGAGAAGCGGAAGGGGAACGAGGATGCACGGGAAAGGTTATTCAGGGAGAAACAATGTATTTCTTTGAATATGGCATCGCAACGCATGCCGGGTACCAGCTAGTAATTTTATAATGATTCTTAAAGGTGATTAAAATCCTTATTCAATGTTCAATACTGTGCTTCCCTTTTAAGTAAAGTTCGCATAGAGAAGTGGTCAATATGTACTTTCAATGTGCTGAAAATACATATTGACCAAATAATATGAAATTTTTTAAATTAATATATGAGGGTTATAAATATTATCGGGCCGGTTCGAGAGAGAGACTGGTTGAGGGAGACCTAACATAGTCCTCTCTAGCTGGACTCTCTCGACACATCAGCTTGCACCGCAGTGAGAGGGATGGATTCATACCTTGACCTCTTTTTTCCTTCCCGGAATATCCTCTCCTTCCGTTCCTTAAAAAGACCCTACACGTAGCATCCCCAAATATGACATAGGCCCTGAAGGAAATTATTTTTCTCGGGCCTCCTGTGTGAGATTAAAGTTTAAAAAAAAAACGTATTTAAAATATTATTCTGATTATAGTTTGTCGCCACCCTCCTGTTCATGGGCGCCTTGGTGTCTGGAAGACCACATTGGGGCGCCAACCCCTGGGGACCCCCTCCCGCAGTGGCCGCCCACCTGGCCGCAGTAGAGGCTGCCATCATCGCCACCGGGACCCCACCCCCACCACCCGCCTGGGCCCACCCTCCCCCACCCGCTGTGGCCGCCCACCTGGCTGCCGTACAGGCTGCCATCATCGCCACAGGGACACCCCCTCCTCCACCCGCTTGGGCCCATCTTCCTCCACCCGCCTGGGTTCATTAAGCGATTAAGCCACCACTTTAAACCACATAACTGATATTTGCGTTACCATCGAATGTCTACACCGACCCAAGCTTTTGAAAAATTGTTTTCCCTTGTCATGTACATAAAATCTTATTGATAAGTTTCTAATATATTTACTATTTCCATATTATCAAGCAAAACTAATAAATATATTATTAGAAAATATTTGATTTATTCTTTTAACTCCATTAAAATGGTGACACGACATATGATCCCCTGACAGTTGTCACCCCGAAATTATAATTATTATAAAATTATAGTTTTTTTTAATTATTTACTAATGAAATAATTAAAACACTTTGTTTTTACCACGATAATCTTTATTTAAAAGTCAACATGTTTCATGAACGATGTTCTCTTCATCAGGACATATAATGTACTAAAACTAAATGATCGAACATAGAAAGACAGGCGTGGGTAGAAATGGAAGTAGTGGGGGAAGAGAGATGTGGAAAGGGGAGGTGCTTAGAAGATCAACAAGGTGGAGGGGGGAGGATAGGTGGAGAGGGGGGTGCTTAGAAGAACATATATTATTATTAACAGTCAAATTAATTTTGTGAATAACCCTATCTTAAACATATTTTAATTGTAATTTTTGTCTTTGTTCTTTTCAGCACCCCATTTCCACCACTCCCCCCCCCCCTCCCCCTTGTTGATCTTCTAAGCACCTCTACTCTCCACATCTCTCCTCCCCCACTACTTCCATTTCTACCCACGCCTGTCTTTCTATGTTCGATCATTTAGTTTTAGTACATTATATGTCCTGATGAAGAGAACATCGTTTTTGAAACATATTGACTTTTAAATAAAGATTATCGTGGTAAAAACAAAGTGTTTTAATTATTTCATTAATAAAATGGTGCCACAAAGTGAATTTGCAAAATTTAAAGAAATATTTACTAATCTCTAACCTTCCTAAATCGAACTCAATAATACCTCTAATAATAAATAATGGATATCAAAGGAATTTATGGATATATAAGGAATTTATATATATATATATATATATATATATATTATGGATAT
The DNA here is from genome assembly GCA_929108145.2 of Limnephilus rhombicus. Lineage (NCBI taxonomy): Eukaryota > Metazoa > Arthropoda > Insecta > Trichoptera > Limnephilidae > Limnephilus > Limnephilus rhombicus. The sequence continues at coordinate 41,764,219 of OV815291.1, read as the reverse complement.
CAAAGGAATTTATTTACACTTATACGTGGATATATACAGCATATAGGCATAGTTTTATCCTTGATAGTGTTACATAACAAATATTAAAGCTAGAATATATTCAAATTATCCGCGAGAATCCAATGCTCTAGTGCGCAGCCTACCTCGCGCATCCAAGCGCGGCGGAAACGCCCGAAGCATTACGAACGCGACACGCATTCCTCTTTCGGGATTTCGTGGGGCCGCCCTCTCCCTACCTGACAAGCATAAATACACCAAACCACCCACCTGACAAGGCAACACATTGGTCCCGCTGAACTGCGCCTCCCGCGCTAAAACACAACATGGCGTTATCACGCCACCGCCTGTGGCACCGGTGATCAAGCCATTTTATTTGAATGAAATAAAGTTTTATTCTTTTTTATTCGGCGGTGCATCCTCTCTTCCTTCGGGGCCACTTAGTTATATTTTGTGTAAGTAGATATATCGTATTTTCCCTAAACTGACAGCGTATTGTATATAAGTATGCCGGGAGCCAACTGACGGGGGATCAATTGTCAAAGAACCCTAATTTCATACTGGCTGCGATATATCGTCTGTAGAGGGTTCCAACAAAAAAGTACTGAAACGAAATGTTTCCTTTATTCAAACGATTTTATGAATTCTAGTCTGGAAGAAATAAGTGTTATGAGTCACAGCCAAAGATATTTTGAATATCTTTGGTCACAGCCTTATTAGGCGATTTTTCGCAAAAATAGTGCTATATAAGGTGTCCAAATTTATTATGACTAATGACTTGTGCTTAAACTCACTTTTTGAAGATATCTATATATATATATAAAAAATCAAAAAATGTTTGTACGTATGCATGTATGTCCGCTATGCGTTGCTAAACCATTCATCCGATTGCGATGAAACTTTGGAGATTTGATGTGTGCATGCCCGCGATAGTTTCTGTATACAGTAGTGAGCTCCGGCATCATGAAATTATGCATCGCTAAACCTTTCATCCGATTGGATTTGTAGGGTGGAGTGGGGAGGGTGGAGGGGGAAATGGGTAGGAGGGAGGGGGTGGAAGAGGGAGGGCAGAGGGGGAGGTGGTTGTAAGAGGGGGAGGGGGAAGGGGAAAAGGCAAACTCGGAAGGGTGCGGAGGGGAGGGGTAGGAGGGGAGGGGAGGAGGGGAATTTGGGAGGGGGAGAGGAACTAAAAGCCGCCCGCAGGGCATGGCAGCAAAAACATCCGGAGCGGGGTTTCAACTGCTAGTATCTTATAAATATTTTTTACTTATATTATTTATTATTATTTATTTATTTAACGCCCAATGAGCTTTTACATTTTGGTAGTACAAATAATTCATGACAGATTATTTAACATATACAGAAATAATAAAAATAAAATTTGATAAAAAAGCACACAAGTCATAAAAATACAAAAATACAGCGATTTCATAGGTTTTCAGAAAAACAGATAGGTTTAGGAATAGTTTTGGAATAAGTTTTTTACAAGATCAACAAATTTCGCCAGGTTTATGTTTTATAATCTTTCGTCTACGTATGCGCCGTCACATCAGAGTCTTTATATCGAATTGATATACGAAAGTAATATTGTCGGATTTGCGCTGTGATCAGCACAAATCCAACAATATTGCTGTCGTCGGTGATGAAACTCTTCGATAGAGAATAGAGAATAAACATAAATAGTTTCGAATTTGTATTTATTTGTGGTTCAAATTCCTTTAAATACAGAATGAAACATACATTATTATAAATCTTTAGGACATCAGTAAAACCAAAACGTTGACATCGGAAAAATAGCAGCACTAAATAATAAACAATGTACCTATAATAAAGTGATATGGCAGAGCAGATTATATGAAGATTCCCCTGAATACCGTTTTTGTTTTGTTTCATTATCACATTGGAGTATGGTATTTTATCAAATGCTTTATTTACTAAATAAAGTCTGTGTAACTTGATTTAAATTTAACTTGGTTATATATTATATAGAGTGGATAAAGTGGCAGTGATAAAACCATGTTAGCTATGTGCAATTGGTATGATATATTAAATTATTTAATACCAAAGACTCGAAAAGTTTAGACATCGTTGAAAATACTTTCAACGATATCTAAACTTTTTGAACAATGCTGTGGTTAATATAAGAAAAAAATATATATATATATGTTACTTTTGTCACCTTCCTCATGGATGATAAGTGATTGATTTCCACAAATCGGAAAAACAGCCAGAAGACAGTGAATTATAAAAATTATTAACAATAAATTCTCGCTTTTGTCGCATCGCTCTGCGGTAAAACAACACATAAAACAGCAGTAAAAACGCATCCATTTACAAACTGTCGTTGCTTGATGGCACTGACTTAATCACGTGACACCGCGAAATTCGTCAAACCCAGTCCTGTACTCTAGTCGGCCTTGAGCGTCTTTCCATCGCGGATCCCAGCATCGACCGAACAATCTTACTTACGTGTGAGGTGAAACAATTCGAAATAAAAACACAAATGTTACCTTGCCTCCGTGGTCGAGGGGTAAGGCTCTTGACTAGTAATCCGGAAATCACGGATTCAAATCCCTACGTGTGCGAATAAATGTCTCTTAATTGCTTTTTTTATTGCACAATTTATTCTTTTAAAATAAAATATACTACATTTGCGGCAAATTCCACAGCGGAAGACGCGATCGGTATCGCCCTGGTGTAAGACCACCTTTCAATTTTATACGTCTCTTGAAATGGCTTTAGCCCGTTTGGTGACCAGATCTGAATAGCCAGGCACTTCCCCACCTTTCTCTTTTCAAATTTATTTCCCTCTCCACAACTTTCAGATTCACAATACACCCCAATCTGGGATGCCACAGTCTCACTGGCTCCATGGACTCCAGATACTAATATCTACATCTACAGCCTGTATGTCGGACGAATATCTACAGCTCATATGTTGGACTAATATCTATGAACTTCAGAGTGAGGACTAATATCTACAGAGCTAAGGTCGGACGAATATCTATGACGGTCCCAGTGGTGACTAATATCTATGGAGCGTAGTTTGGACTAATATCTACAGAGGGCAGCTGAGCAAGAGCAATTACGTAAAGGCTTAAACGTTTAAAGTACGTACATGAAGTTTTTGCATAATATTACGTATTTTGCTGTTTAAGAGGACAATAATTTATTGAACAAACATGGAGGTCATGATACAAAGATATTTATTTATTTATTAATTTCGAAATACACGGCACCACAACCTAACCTAACCTAACTGACATAGAAATGGTCATGGTAACAGACTAAGTAATTTAGAAGCTCTCGAAATAAAGAAAGCTGTTAAAACAAAAACCCAAATCCTTAATAATCAGCTTAATGTGTCCAATAGTCCGATATTAGGGATTTTTACAAACATACATACATAAATTAATTTTTTTAAACTGCATACGCAATATTACGTTATTCCAATATGCTATACATAATTGCACATCCAACCTCTACCAGTGCTGTAGATATTCGTCCACACTTTGGTTCTCATAGATATTAGTCAGCAGTTTGAGCTGTAGATATTCGTCCTTAGGTTGGTTCTCATAGATATTAGTTCGATTTGTTCAGTTTTTTGAATTCCTGTAGATATTAGTAGACGCCTCCACTCCATGTAGTTGGGAGCAGCTCGGACTCATGTGCACACTGTTAGGAACGGGCCCCCAAACATGTCCCAAGCTAGCTCTCAGGGGAGGCATGATTTACCCTCTATTCAGGTGGTGGGTCGCTCGAGGCTTCAGAAATTCCTTCGCATCTCAGTCGTCTGGCAGGATACTCCCTCTCTAGGAAACCCTCCTGCCGTAGCAGAATAATAACAGGATTGAGTTAACTAGATTCATGTATTGCAAATTTAAAACACAGTACATAGGTCATTACAGTACAATTTAACACAAGAAATACATACTACACAATCCTAGCTATCGTGTTTATAACCTCAAGATCCCTAAACGAAACTCTCTGAGTGATGGCTTTGCGCGGGAGTTTGCAGTCTATCGTTAAAGGACACAATCAAATGAGGAAACAATTGTACAGCTTACATGATGTTGGGGGTCTTCGTCTTCCGGCTTCCAGGGGGACCTCCCGAGTTTAGGACAGAACCGAAGTTTACACAGGCATGGTGAAATATCAGCGCTAAACCCGTAGGTTATTGAATTAACATTGCAGGTTATATTTGAGTACAATTCGAGCGTTAGTACGCCGGGCGCGAACAGTGGGAATCCACGCGCGGGCTTAACGTGTGCCCGAGGCGGCTCGCAATTCTCAACTGGTGGAAGGGATCGCGTGCGGGTGGGCGGATGGGATAGGAAGTAGGAAGCAGGGAACAGGGGGGGAGCAGGGTGTTGTGTAGTTTGCGGCGAATTAGGAGTTTGAATTCTTTGTCGTTTGGGCGTACCATAACACTTCCCCCCGCGCTTGGAAAAAAAGCGACGTGGCAATGGAGCTGTAGGGAAAAAAAATCCTCTTATGCTTCCATCGGGGTTTTTGAGAGATTCGTTGCTTGAGAGATTTCCTAGCTAGAACATACAGTTTTATGCTATAGTTTGGGTCACAATGTTTGTAGGGAATGGGTGGGGGTACATACAATGTTTGGACAAGACAAATTTGGGAAAAGTACATGGTGTAAAACAACATACAAGGTTATGCAATTGAAAATAACAATACACATGGTTAAGCAATTGAAAGAATGACAATACACATGGTTATGCAATTGAAAGAATGACAATACACATGGTTAAGCAATTGAAAGAATGACAATACATTTGTACAAGAGAAGAGAAAAAGTGTGTGATTCTAAGGTTTCATTGGTCTTGGAGCTAAGTTTGTGAAGCGTGGATTTGTTTGGTTTCGGAGAATTTCGAAGAAAAGGACGTGGCTTCACGGATTCTAAGGATTACATTATTACTGTAATCAGACCCATTTGAGACAATGCTCAGGAGTACACTTGGGCCTTAGAAAACACTTGGTTTTGTCGAAGACGTCGAAGTTCACGAAGTGGAGACTGTGGTTGCTGTGCCGCGACTATGGTTACAGAGGTCATTGAAGAGAAGAATCCAGTATCTGCAGACATGCCAGTGCGAATCCTAAGTGTTATTATGGTAAACACGGATCGTATATAATGGTTATTGAAGCATAATGTAGCTCAAGATAACTTGTATTGGTGCGCATTCAGCGAATACTGGTGGGTCAAGGTAATGATGGTTTACACATGACGATATATGCGTCACTGCATGACAGAGCAAGAGACGACAAGGTTGGCATTGATAGCAAGAGTAAGAACAAACCTAAGAGCTAGCGTGCCCAAAAGGTAGTTTAGAGTGTCATAAAGTATAGTGGGACAACTCAGCTTGCTGTGGCACGACAAGACAACATACGTATGGGCGGTATGGTCTGTGCTTTCAGGAACAATTGCGTAGAAAATGGCAGCAGGAGAGACCTTGTAACCACAGCGCGTGCTGTCAGGAAGTGAAGCTCAGCTTGGCTGTTGGTGATGACATCCGCCTGGGCTTCTTTTTAAATCCGGGAGGAATTATTATTAGAGCAAAATTCTTGAAGTTTACCTGCCTAGGGACCAATGAAGAAAAGGTTTGGAGAGAAACAAAATGTGTCCAGATAATGAAATAACGAAATTTTAACCACCGACCCAGAGAGTGACGAAGAGAGATTCCTAACTAAATTGTGATTACATGAACATTTTCTTTTGCCAGGATGACTTGGCGTTTGCCTAGTGACAATATGTCTTGGTTAAAAAACAACCGGCCCTCTATGGCCTATGCTAACATGAGATGGTAACATTTTCGTAGAATTTCAAAGAACGAGACAAAGAATCGTGAACTAGTCACGGCAAAGGGAAACCAATTCATGAATAAAGGTTGTCAAAAGGAGACAGACGGTACGCCAAGTGCATATCGTACATATCCAACATTCATGAATGTGTTTCGTGGAATTGAGAAAAGAGAGAAAAAACTGGTGAGACATATGCAGAGATTGAGGGGGAAAACCTGTAGATAACCGGACAGTTACCTATTCGAACTCCAAGTGAGGGCGAGATATGGTCAACGACAGATTTTTCACTTCATAACATAAGTCTGAAACATGGGGAATGGGAGGAGGAGGGGAGAAGGGAGACGAGTTGCGAAACTTGCTAGAGACTGGACTAATTTCCGATTCAAACTCTATGTGAAAATGAAACATAATCAACCAGCAGATTTCCTGACTCTTTACATTTATCAAAAAGGATGAGGAGACATTTGAATACACATTATATCAAAGAGGCTAATCTTTCGCGTGTATTGGGCAAAAGATTAGGGGTCATTTTAAAAACTTCTACATGATTGTGAGAAAAGACAGACCCTTGCTCCAATTTCACAAACCTGGGGGTTTTCTTGTTCGTTCTCCAGACAACGAGTTAGGTGGTTTTTTGTGCTCAATCGATTAACTCCCACAGCACTATGCCCCATAATTGACAGTGAAACTGAAAACTAGTCCTTTTGGGATAGTAGATATTCCTGGGCTTCTTTCCTTTTTGCAAAGAAGTAAAAAAACAGGAAGTCCACGGGCATTGGCGTTGAATGACAACAAAGGGTTGTGGACTACATTTCGTAGATCGCACACAAAGGGTTTGATATTATTTCGTTCGCACGACTCATGGTAAGTGTTTTAACGTCTCCACGTATAGTGTACAAAATATGTAAGTACATACAAGATATAACTCAATTATAGACAGAAGTCAAAGAGTTTATACAATGCATCCTAAAGAAGATAGCAAAGCCGATATTATGTCGTTCACACGAATCACGGTAAGTATTGTTATTACGTCTCCACGTCTCGTGTACAGAGTTTATACACAGTTATACATAAAAGCGGTACTCATGACAAATAAATGACACACGACCGGAACAGGTTATACGAAAAGGGTGGTACTCATGGCAAATGAATGGCACACGACCAAAATAGAACGTACAAAATGGTTCTCATGACAAATGAATGGCACACGACCAAAATAGAATGTACAAAATGGTTCTCATGACAAATGAATGGCACACGACCAAAATAGAATGTACAAAATGGTTCTCATGACAAATATGTCACACGACCAGCTCAATAACATTTAGCTATGAGAAAAAAGTGATTATGACGAACTTCTCGTATCGCGGCAGGTATTTTAAGGATCCCTCCTATAATGGTGGATGTTCTAAGGATCTCTCCTATAATGTAACAGGGTTACGTTTAAATACAACACAATAAACGTTAACTATGCTTGTTTTAACACAGTTTATAAAGATTTGTTAGATTAACTTACTCCGTAGCCCAGGAGCGTACGATAGGATAACAAGGAGGTAAACAATTTAATGTCACTTCGTATGTTATAAAGGCGGGGTGATGACAGAGTACATTTCTGTTTACACCATGTGACAAACAAAGACAGACCTACATGGTTTTACATACTGTCTATTGCAGCAAACTTCAGTGGGGACAAATAAAAGGGACCAATTGTGGTTTTACATACCCTTTGTGCGGTTACAACATACCAGGTTATGTGCAATTTAGGTTGCAAATACTTGGTTAAATGGCGAAACAGGAGTTGAATGCCTATGTTTGTAAAACGATGATCAAACAAAACATTGATGATTTACGTTAAACTGCGGTTATTTATGTACGGAAATCAGGGCTGCCGTTAGGTTTTATTAACCTTTTCCGTAAGGGTTGAAGCATGTAATACAAGACATACATGTTGTGAAGAGGGACAAATCGAGGACTTCTTATAACAACAAAAGACCGAGTATTTGGTTTTACGTACTTTAGTTGAAACGAGTCCATGAGGATTTGTACAAGGATGGAAAGACCAATTTAAAGGCTTTTCCTTTATTTATATACATATGATTTCAAAATGGATGTGTCAAAATCCAATTTGTTAGCAAAGAGCTCGGGTAGGACGCCATCAATTTTTGACATTTGAGAAAAAATTGAAAACTACTATACACAAGGAATGTGATTATGTGAGTAACCACTTATCTTTACCATGATGGGTAAAATATGGAGCATGTTGAGATGGTTTACTAGTCCTGGGTCGTGATTTAACGCTTTGGAGTTTACCAAATCGATTTTAGAACGACGCTCCAGTATTTACAGAACATAAAAAGAAAAAAAATGAAGAGATTCCTTCCGATATGATGAAAAAAAAACAACAAACAAAAATGGTGAAAATTACAATATTGCATTACATGGCAAAGCGTGCCATGGCATGAACGTTGCGTAGTGTGAGGGGTTGAGAGGCAATGATTGGGTTCATGACTTCCCGAACACTGTCACTCGAGGGGTGTCTCTGCTCTAAAGTGATCAATTTTGGAACAGGTGAGAAAAAAGAAAGAAAAAAAAATAAAAATAAAAAAACGTGTGAGACAAAAATTACGGTGGTTGCCAATTCACGAACATGAACGGGGCAAACTACACCGTGGATTGTACATAAATTTACAAAAATGATTTTTTTTAACAATATTCGTTTTATCAACGAAAGGGTGGGCATGTAATTGACACTTTACACGCCAGCCATTGTAAGACTTGGTGTGCTTACAAAAAGGTTGTGGTGATACACACTGGATCATTTTAAGTTTGCTGAGATAGTGGGGGCAGTTTTACTTGACTCCTCACTTCCAGATTTTGCGATATCCTTAATATGGTAATTACCAATGTGTTTTCCAGAGCAGTCAGACAAGGAGTACACTAGATCTGATATCTTTCTTAGAACTTTGGCCTTCACGAAACGTGGTGCCAGCTTGGCAGAGAAATACATGGCTCCTTGGGAAAGTGTGTTGTTCTTTCTCCAAACTATGTCTCCTGTATTGAAGGTGACATGTTTCCTACGTAGGTTGTATCTGTCCGCACTCTTTTGATGAGCCAGGAGCAAAGCATCAGTGACTTCACTGTAGATGGCCGACAGTTCTTCCAGACGATGGGCATAGTTCGCGGTAGGGTTGCTTGTGGTGGCAATTGACGTAGGAAAGTTTGTGTTCCTATGTAGAGAACCATGAACAACTTGTTCCATACCGTGTTTTAAGAAGAAAGGTGTGTAACCAGTGGCCAGATTAACAGTGTTGTTCATTGCAGCCTGAATTTTATCTAGGTTTTTACACCAAGTACGTTGATCTTTATCAACTAGAATAGCCAGAGCTGTGTTGATTGTTTGGTTATAACGTTCGACGGTGTTATTTTGTGGAGTATACAAGGTATTATAGTAAATATCCTTGATTCCGTATTTGGCAAGAAAATCTTTGAATTCTTGGGCAATAAATTGTTTTCCGTTATCAACAATTACGGTTCTGGGTGTTCCGTAAGGTATAAAAATGTGTTTTTCCAGAAGTTTGATGATGGCGGACGCGTTGGCTCTTTTTAAAGGAAAGATCCAACAGAATTTAGTGAAAACATCCACTACACTAAGTATGTGCATGTGTCCGGCATAACTTCGGGGAAAGGGTCCGACGAGGTCCATTGACAATGATTGTAGGGGTCTGTCGGCACGTTTGGGATTACCCATTAGGCCGGCAGGTGCTGCCGTGCTATGTTTATAGGCTTTACAAGTTTCACATTTAGAGATGTAATTGCGAATTTGCTTGAAGAGACCAGGCCAGTAATACTTCAAGGAGATCTTTTTATACGTCTTGAAATTTCCTGGGTGTATGGAGTCGGGAGCACTATGATTGTCAATAATTATTTGTTCTCTACTTTCAAGGGGAACGACAAGTTTCCACGAGTAATCTTCGAGGATGGATAGTGGTACCTTGCAATTACGGTATAGTTGTCCTTCTTTTATGATAAAATTAGGAAACTTTTGTTGGTTATTTTTACAACCTTCGAAGATTTTCAAGTACCATTCATCTTTTGTAGATGGAGGGGGGGCAATTGTGTCAACATTTAATGAAGCCAGTTCAATTCTTGAAAGGGCGTCGGGAACAATATTGTCCGCGCCTTTACGGTGAACAACATCAAAATTGTATTGAGACAAACGGGAGGACCAACGAGCGAGCCTACCGGAGGGATTACTTAAAGAGATCAACCATTTCAAACTACTATGGTCTGTAACTACAGTAAATTTTCTACCGTCTATGTAACCGCGGAAATGGTGAACAGAATCCAATACAGCCAATAACTCTTTCTCGGTAATTCCGTAGTTTTTCTCGTGTTTGTTTAATGTACGGGAAAAATACGCTACAGGGTGTTCGCCATCTGGGAATTCTTGAGTAAGGACTCCACCGATTCCTACATTGGAGGCATCCGTGTGGAGGGTAAAAGAGAGTGCAAAATCCGGGCAATTCAGAACGGGAGCTTTTTGAAGGGCATTTTTTAGAGTTGTAAACGCTTCTTCAGCTTCGACAGACCATCGGAAATTGCTGACACCTTTACGGATGCCGGTAATTTTATTTAAGGGGGCTGCGATGGTGGAAAAGTCTTTGATGAATCTCCTGTAGTAACCTGCAAGTCCAAGGAAACCTTTGACTTCCTTCGCGTTTTTGGGTCGGGGAAAATTTGCCATGGCTTCCACCTTAGCGGGGTCTGTTCTTAGACCTTTTTCGTCGATAATGAATCCCAAATAACGTAGACGGGACTTACAGAATTCAGACTTCTTCAAGTTGATGGTTAAACCAGCGAAGTTGAGTTGTTGAAAAACTTTTTCCAGCATTAATAGGTGTTTTTCAAAGGTATCGCTGACGATGATGAGGTCGTCAAGGTAACAAAACAGGCTGTTATCGACTTCAGGACCGAAAAGTTTGTCCATCAGTCTTTGTAACTCGGCGGGGCTGTTTTTTAGACCAAAGGGTAATCTTTTAAAATGGAACATTCCCCTACCAGGTACAACGAAAGCAGTTTTTTCGCACGATTCTGCGTCCAAGGGTATTTGCCAAAACGCTTTGCTGAGATCGACAGAAGAGATGAACTTGGCGTTACGCAGCTTGTCTAAGGTTGCGTGAACGTGAGGTAAGGGATACGCATCAGCTTCCGTGCAAGAGTTTAAACGTCTACTGTCGAGACAGAAACGTGCAGAGCCGTCTTTTTTAGAAACCAAAAGAGTTGGGTTGGTCCATGCACTTCTGCTGGGAACCACCACACCCATTTTTAACATTTCATCAAGTTCGTTTTCTAAAAGTTTAAGTTTTGGGGGGGCTAAGTTGTAATAACGTTGCTTGATGGGTGGGCCATTGGTTTTGATATGGTGTTCAACCAAATTTGTCAAACCTAATCCACATTTTTCGAAAGATATTGACTCGAATTTATTGACCATTTCTTTTAGTTGGAGAGCCTGGTCCGTGCTTAAATTTTCGTGAGGTATTATTGTGCGGATCTCACTAATTTGAGCAGCAGTGGAGGTTTTGCCAAGAGTATTAAATACTTGGGGAGCAACATTGAATGCCTTCCAGAAGTCAACGCCAAGGATGAAATTCTGGGATATAGAGGGCACTATTAGAAAATTGATTGTAACTATTTTATTGTTACAATTAATTGGCAGGGCAAGGGCACCGATGACCGGTTGGGAAACATTATCCGCAGTCGTCAGGTGTGTTGATTGGGGCGAAATTCTAAAATCACTGTTAACAAAAGGCAGGTGAGCATTGTTGCCAAGACAGCTGACAGATGCACCACTATCAAGTAATCCGGAAAAGGGCACATTGTTAACAGAGAAAAAAGCATAGGGTCTCCCATCTTTAGCTTGTTTGCAACAAACCGAAGAAACATTTAAGGTCTGGTTAAAATACTTAATGTGTGCTAACCAATCAGTCCATTCTTTAGACCTTGGTTCAGAATGGGTGCCTGAGAGGTTATTATTTAGTTTTTTGGCCTCTTCATGTAGAAATTTGGTGGGGGCTTGGAGAAATCCACCTGAGGTCTGACATCGCTTGGGTTTTGTAACCTTTCCATGTTGTGCCTTGATTTCTTGAAAATGTTGCGCAGTTCGTCGCTTGGAGGAGAGCGGTCCCTAGAGTGATGCCTCTTGAAAGTTCGGGGTTCCTTAGATTCCAGAAACCTTGCTTGCTTGAAACAAGTAGTGGCCAGATGGCCTACTTTTTTGCAAAAAGAGCACACTTTTTTGTTGTTGAATTCTGGTTTTAAACCAGACGAACGGCTTGGCACAACTACATTATTTGACACATTCTTTATGTTTTTTCTATCCTGGTACGATTCCAGAAGGAGACAGACTTCGTTTAGCTGGGCTAGGGATGCAATTTTCTGTGAGGTAATGATGTTCTCGTATTTGCTTAAAAGGCCATCAGTTATGACTGGTAATAGTTCAGCTTCCGAAACGGGATGTGAAAGCTTGATGTTAATGGATTCAGCCCTTTCTATGAATGTTGCTACAGGTTCATTTACTAGCTGTTTAATAGATAGTAAAGATAATTTGATCCGGTGCTGGGCTTCCGTTTTTCCGAAGCTCGAGATTAGGGCAGATCTGAGTTTATTCCAATCTTTGCATTTAGTTTTTTGAATGCGGTGCCAGGGTATCAATTCTGGGGAGATGAGTTCTATGAAGTTTTTTCGTAGAATCTCGAATGGGATATTTTTGATTGTAGCCGTTTCTTCAATACGGTCAATGAAATCCAGTGCATCGGAGACGCCATTATATTTGATTTTCCAAGAGGATAAATCGTAGGTTTTATCTTGTGTCAAGGTGGGTGCGATGTCCTGTTTTATCATTACTTGTGGCATAGGTTCTTCGTTAGGAACAAGATTATTCAAAACTTGCGTAGCCGAGCGTGAATTATTTTCGCTTGAGGGGGCGAGGTTTATTCTCTTAATGTACTTTTTGTTGAATAAAAGTGCATAAGCCTTTAATGTAGATTTAGATTTGCTTGATGGCGAGAGTCCTCTATCCCTTAAAGCAGTTTGTAAGTGAGTTTTGGATAGGTTGTGCACGTTGGGAATGATGCCCAAATTGGATGATGCCATAGCTTGATTGTTTTCCATTGTGAGTTTCCCAGGTGGTGAAAAATTGCCAGGGGTTTCCTTTAGTAAACGCAAAATTAATTTTGTGAGGCACTTTTCACTTGGTAATCACTGGTTGGTATTTCTAAAATAGTTATAGAAAACTGTATTCCATACTACAATTTGGTATATATGACACCAGAATCTTTGTCAAAGGAAGGCGCAAGAAAAAATTTTTGCGTGGAAAGACCTAAGTAGTAAAGGTTTTTGTGTTTCACTGACCACTTTTGAGAAAACTTGTGAAATTCACAAGTATTTATTTTTTTTCCAAAAAAAAATTTTGCCAGGACTGACCTTTAGAAAACGGGTTTTTTATTTTTCACAAACCACTTTTGAGAAAACTGTGAAATTCACAAGTTTTTATTTATTTCCAAAAAATTTTGCCAGGACTGACCTTTAGAAAACGGGTTTTTTATTTTTCACAAACCACTTTGCACTGAGAAAGGCACTAAAATTCACAAAAGGCACTCTTCTGGCAAATAAGGACAAACTTCCGGATGAAAATAACTGAATATGGGATTTGTTACGAAACCACATTAAAATTATTTTATTTTTTCATGGAACCAATCATTGGTTTTATTATTATTTCACTTTTTTTTATGTAAGGAAAAAAAAACAATTCACTTTACACTTATGCTGAAAAAAAATGCGGTACCTATAACGTAGAATGTGGAAAGAAAGTCATTATTTTGTCCATTTGGTGAAATATACGTGGTACTAATTTGACAGACACAACAAGTGGGCCGATCGGTATATTGTGCAAGAAAAAACGTGAGTGTGAGATTTTTTTAATTAAAGAATCCACAAGGTAATTGGAATTCCAAAACCAAATTTACAATAGCGATCTCCATTGCTTCCGACCTTAGTGACAGAAGGGCGATTTTATTATTCAAAACACTGCATAGTGACAGGGAATTGTTCTGCCTGATTCAAACGGATTTTTGCCGTTGGAGTTTGGCGCGATAAACGCACTTTTATGCTTCGATGCGCGTGGGTGCGCGCGCAACTCAGAGATTAGGTATGTATTTACCGCGTGAAACATCGGGCCGTTGATTTGGCGCGAATTACTGTTGCTCGTCCGCTGCTTTGTGAACAAAGGGGTCGGCGCGTGCGCAGTCAGATTCGCGGTTTAAATGCTGCCGTCTTTCTGGTTAATACAAAATGGCCATGTTTTCAACTTTGACGCAATTTTTTTTATAATTGCAATCAAATCTGCGTTATGGACTTAACTTGCACATGGATTTCTGTGGTTTCCCACAGAATTCATTATTCACTGGGTATAAAACACCAAGACACAGTACAATCAATGTTTACAAACAGTTCCTATGCGGGGAAGATTTCGACAGGGAGCACTCCGTAAGGCGACTGAGACAATGGCAAAAATGAAAAAAAAAATTCTGGGCCCCACTATGGACGCCAGTGTTAGGAGCGGGCCCCCAAACATGTCCCAAGCTAGCTCTCAGGGGAGGCATGATTTACCCTCTATTCAGGTGGTGGGTCGCTCGAGGCTTCAGAAATTCCTTCGCATCTCAGTCGTCTGGCAGGATACTCCCTCTCTAGGAAACCCTCCTGCCGTAGCAGAATAATAACAGGATTGAGTTAACTAGATTCATGTATTGCAAATTTAAAACACAGTACATAGGTCATTACAGTACAATTTAACACAAGAAATACATACTACACAATCCTAGCTATCGTGTTTATAACCTCAAGATCCCTAAACGAAACTCTCTGAGTGATGGCTTTGCGCGGGAGTTTGCAGTCTATCGTTAAAGGACACAATCAAATGAGGAAACAATTGTACAGCTTACATGATGTTGGGGGTCTTCGTCTTCCGGCTTCCCGGGGGACCTCCCGAGTTTAGGACAGAACCGAAGTTTACACAGGCATGGTGAAATATCAGCGCTAAACCCGTAGGTTATTGAATTAACATTGCAGGTTATATTTGAGTACAATTCGAGCGTTAGTACGCCGGGCGCGAACAGTGGGAATCCACGCGCGGGCTTAACGTGTGCCCGAGGCGGCTCGCAATTCTCAACTGGTGGAAGGGATCGCGTGCGGGTGGGCGGATGGGATAGGAAGTAGGAAGCAGGGAACAGGGGGGGAGCAGGGTGTTGTGTAGTTTGCGGCGAATTAGGAGTTTGAATTCTTTGTCGTTTGGGCGTACCATAACAACACATTAAAAAGGAAATTTATTTTTATTTATTTTTTATTGTTTTTATTTCTTGCTAGAGCAATCCCGATGAGTTACAAAACTCATTTTAGGACAGGAGGAACATACAAGTCATGGGTGAACGTGACAAGAAAATTACAAAGTTTTATCCTTATACATATGTACTTAAAAAATATTCTTTTAGCATTACTCTGATTTTTTTTATTTTGCTGGATTCCCTTGTACATATCTGGTAGCGAATTATATAGTGTACAGGCAACATAGTTCAGAGATTTTATCCCATATTTTGTAGTGTGTGTTTGAGGTATGCGGATTTTATTGTGGATGTCTTGATTGTAAAGTGGCTTAATGTTAGTGTGAGTTGATTGTTGGGTAATTTGTAGGATGGTGCTTGTGATTTCATGTTTAGGAAGGACTGTGATTGGAAGAATACCGGAAACTGAATAGATGTCTCTGACATGGGTGTCCCATGGAAGTCCAAAAACATTTCTGAGTGCTCGGTTTTGAACCACCTGCAGATCAGCTATCAATTTCTTTGAGGCAAATCCCCAGATACAGCAGAGATAAGAAAGGTGTGAATGTACCATGGCGTAGTACACTGATGTTAATAAAGGCACGGGTAGTAATCCTTGGAGTCTATAAAGTACACCAGTTATGGGTGTAATTTTCTCCTTTACATGATTTATGTGGAGATCCCACGAAAGTTGGGAATCTACGATCAGGCCCAAATATTTTGTGCTCATTTTCTTTTCGAGGCAGTTATCACCAACTTTGATATTGAGGCTGATATTTTTCTTGTTGCCAAAAAGTATATAATGAGTTTTTTTTAACGTTAAGAGTTAGTTTGTTTATTCTTAACCAGCTTGTGAGTTTAGAAATATCAGCATTCATTTCCGTTTCAAGCTCCACTAGGTTCAATTTGTTGTAAAAAATTTCTGTATCGTCCGCATAGAGTTGTAGAGTTCCTTTAATACCCCACTTTGTTATGTCATTCACATAGATAAGAAATAGCAACGGTCCAAGAATTGATCTCTGTGGCACTCCACATGTTATTTTACCCAACTCTAAACCAGTTATTTTTCCCAACTCGAAATAAGCTTCGGTGAATTGATTCTGATATATTTATTAGTTTTGATTCACAACATATAATTAAAATAATACACACTTACATCTATCTAAAAGATATTTACATTCTAAATTAAACCAGGATAAACCGTTTAATACAGGCTTGGGTCGGAGTAGGCATTTGATAGTATCTTAAATAACAGGTAAATTATGAGGTTTAAAGTGGTGGTTTAATGAACCCAAGCAGATGGGGGAAGATAGGCCCAAGCGGGTGGAGGAGGGGGTGTCCCTGTGGCGATGATAGCAGCCTGTACGGCAGCCAGGTGGGCGGCCACAGCGGGTGGGGGAGGGTGGGCCCAGGCGGGTGGAGGGGGTGGGGTCCCAGTGGCGATGATGGCAGCCTCCACTGCGGCCAGGTGGGCGGCCACTGCGGGAGGGGGTCCCCAGGAGTTGGCGCCCCAATGTGGTTTTCCGGTCACCAGGGCGCCCATGAACAAGAGGGTGGCGACAAACTAAAATCAAAGCATAATAAAGTGTTTTGAAACTTTTTCTTCTCTCATAAAAAAAACCTTTAATAATTATTAAACATGAGTACCTACTTATTTCCCTACATTATGATATCGACATTTCTTTTATTTTACTGCTGATATTTGAAAGGAGCATCTTGTTAATACACAGTTCAATGCGCATGCATATACACACACACACATACACACACACACACATCTACGTATACTCTACGTACGTCATCCAGTAATTATTAAATATACATAGAAACACATATAAGAAATTACAAGAAAATATAATATACCTATGTCACCGGTACCACTATGAAATATTAAATATTTGTTAATCACTGTAATCAATGTAATAATAATAATAATAATAAGCCTTTTTATTCTGGACTTCTGTTAGGTATGTATTAGACATGATCTTATTTGTTATAGTATATCCCGAAGCTCAGTTTGCCTCTTGGCATAGGCCTCCTCTAACATTTTCCATTGGGACCTGTCACGCGCTACTCTTCTCCATTGATGTCCAGCAGTGAGTTTTAGGTCATCTTCCCATCTCATGTGTTGACGTCCTCTACTTCTCTTGCCATCTCTGGGATACCAGTCAGTGACATTTTTGCACCATTTCTCTCGTGGATCGCGTATCATGTGTCCTGTCCATCTCCACTTTTGTTGGTCTATTCGGGTAACTACATCGGCAACTTTAGTTTTCTCCCTTATTGTGCTACCTCTCACTCTGTCCTGTTTCCTTGTTCCTGTCAAACTTCTCTCCATGGCTCTCTGGCAGCGTTCCAACTTTTCTCTGTGGCGTTTGGTGAGTGCCCAAGTTTCACATCCATAGGTGATGACTGGAAGTATACACGTGTTGAAGACTTTCCTTTTTATTTGCATACTTAGCTCCTTAGATTTCAAGACTTCTTTCAAAGACCAGTATTTCTTCCATCCATTTGCTACTCTTCTCTCGATTTCTTTAGTGGTTTGATCTTTGTGAGATATTATCTGTCCTAAATAGATGTAATCTGACACATATTCGAGTGGTTGGTTGTCAATTTTTATAGTTACTGGTTCAGAGTTTGTAAGCAATTTTGTTTTGTCTTTGTTCATGCATAGGCCGACTTTCACACTTTCCTCGTTTAGTGATTCTATCATTCTAATTAGGTGCATTGGGTTTTCCTCAAATAGGACTATATCGTCTGCAAATCTTAGGTGGTTAAGTTTTACACCTTGTACGTTGATACCATATTTTTCCCAATCTAGTTTGCGGAAGATACTTTCCAGAGCAGCCGAGAACAATTTTGGTGATAGAGGGTCTCCCTGTCTTACTCCTCTCTCGATCTTGAACTTTTTTCCCAAGGTTTCTAGTTGGATCCTCGCTTCGCAATTCAAGTATATGTTTTTTATAATATTGATGTAGTTTAAAGGTATCCCCTGCTGTTCAAGGCTATCCCATATAGCTATGTGTCTTATGCTGTCGAAAGCTTTGGAGTAATCGATGAATGCCATGTATAGTTTCTTATTATACTCATTATATTTTTCTACTATTTGTTTCACCGTGTGTATGTGGTCCAGGGTAGAGTATTTTTGTCTAAAGCCGGCTTGCTCCCGTGGTTGATTTTCGTCTAACTTTTTACTTATTCTTTCCAGGATAACTTTGGAAAATACTTTGTATATATTTGACATCAAACTTATAGGTCTGTAGTTCCCTATATCTTCCTTTTGCCCTTTCTTGAATATAAGAATAATGTTTGATGTTTTCCACTGTGTAGGTATTAGACCAGTTATAAGTATATCATTGAATATTGAAGTTAGTATTGGTAGTAGTTCTTCCATGGTGCCTTTAAGAAGTTCGTTTGTCACTTTGTCTGGACCTGGGGCTTTTTCCATCTTCTGACTGTATATGGCTTTTTCTACTTCTCTGGAAAGTATTTTTGGTTCAGTTACAACGTTTTCCTGCTCTTTATTGGCGTCTTTCTTCGGATCATGTTTTTGTTTGTCGTCTGGGCTTGAGTAGAGGTCCTGGTAAAATTTTGTGGCTATTTCGTTTATGTTTTTTCTATTTGAAGAAGTATTCCCCCTTTTGTTTAATTTTGGTATCCATTCTTTATTTGATTCTCTCAATTCTTTAAGCGCTTTTTTCACTCCCCCTGTTTTCACTATATGCTTTTCTAATGTTTGCAGCCTCTTGGTCTTCCTATCTTTCCTGATGTTCTCTCTGATTTCTTTACTTAATTTTGTTATAGTTTTAATGTTATCTTTTTTAGGATGTTTTGAAAATAGGTGTTTTCTTTCTTCTATAAGTTGCAGCGTTGTGTCACTTAGTTCGTACTTGTTTCTTCTGCTAGTCTCAGCTTTTTCTTTAGTTAGTAGATTTTCTAGCTTTCCATATTTCGCACGAGCATCAGTGTTACTCAAAGTTAATTCTTCAGCCGATTCAATTAGGGATTGTGTTATTTTCCTTAAGGTTTCATCGCTGTGGTGTTTTGTAGTGTGTGAAGCGAAATGTTTTCTAGATTTATTTGGTGGTTCTATTCTGATATTGCTTCTTACCATACGATGATTTGTATTGAAATTGAATTTAGTTAGGACCGATGTATCCGTGAAGGCTTTTGGATAGTTTGTTGTTATGTAGTCAATTTCGTTTTTGGTTTTGCCATCGGGGGAGATCCATGTCCACTTATTCTTTTGGTTTTTCATGTATAAACTGTTCAAGAGCGTTAGATTGTGTTGTAATAATAATTCAACCAAAAATTCACCATGTGGACTTCTTCTACCTTGGCCAAACTTTCCCAAGACATCAATGTACTTAATGTTTAAGTTTTATAATATCCATAAAATACATAATTAAAACTAAAAGCAATACTTAAAATTATTCAGGTTCAATCATTGACCTAGTATATACTTGGTCGAAGGGTTCAATGGACTTTTAATCTAAAAAAATTGAAAATTGGGACTGATAAGTTTATATAAATCATATGGACAAGCGATAAAGTAGGAACCAAATTTATTTAACTATTTATTTCAAATGCATTTTTCTTTTGTTTAATTGATTGTCACACGCTGCAAATATCGTAATTTTTCAGGTTTACGTACAAATAAATGCAACGGTCCTGAAGAATTTTTTAAAAATATTTTCTTTCAGATTCACAAATCCTACAATTATAATATCCCGTGATTTTTCACGAGTCTGCACTAGGTTTTAATAAATCTCTCAGCGATAACTCGCGTTTTAATTTTTGCAATTATTTTATTTAATCATAGAAACAGCTATTTATTCCTAATTTGCATATTGTAAGAAATCGACTTTTCTTAGATTTGAGAATTTTCAAAGTACTTACGAAAATTTGATTCATGGTTACTGTGGTAACTTAGACAGGAAAATTGTTTATGTCTAAGAAATGTAAATCTCAGGCTTTATACTTATTTTTCTCCTCTCAGTTTTTCACCCCACCCCAACAGACCATAAGTAGTGTACTTTTTTTCAAAACATTATTAACATCATAAGTAACAACAATGCTATGAATAAAAGTACAACTTAGAAATTCAATAAAAGTTAGACTCCTGGAATGAATTATTGTATCTTAGCGAACAAAGCTATTTTTATCTTAATGTGAATTATACAATACAAATAAAATTTACGATAGAATAACAAAACGGAACAAATTGCAAATCATTTAAAACTTTATTATGATCATTCAATGAAAACCCCAAAATCCTAAAAGTGGGCAAGTAGTGCTCACACAAGCTAAATTATTATAAAAGCTCGTTCTAACATAACATTAATAACATAACCAATTGTCTTCTCTTCCAAGTAAAAAGTTCCACAATAAAAATGAATCAAATTATTGTAAGTATGTAATTGTAACTCTCATCGTCCTTAGAAATATGTCTTTTAATTTTCGAATGTGGAAACTTCTTTATTTGTTTTTTTTTTTTTTTACATTAACTCCACGCAGGAGGCCCTGAGGAAAATAATTTCCCTCAGGGCCTATGTCATCTGGGATGCTGTGTGGAGGGTCTTTTTGAGGAGATGAAGGAATGAACATTGGTCTTGAAGAGACCCATGTTGTAGGAAGGAGGAAACACAGAGACCGGCAAATCATTCCACAGCCGGGCTGTTGAACACAAGAACGAGTCGAAGAAACGACCCGTTCTCATGTGACAAATGTCAACCATGTACAAATGTTGGGCACGCGTTTGGCGTGTTTCCGGACTATGCACCGGTGCCGAAGGGACCGATGATGCTAGTTCCTCGGAGCATCTTCCATTGTAATACCGGTAGAACAAGGATAGCATTCCCATCCGACGCCTGTGCTCTAAAGATTGCAATCCGTCTGTTAAGATGGGAGAATCTATCAAACGGACCGCCCGTTTCTGCACAGAGTCGAGGGTATTTTTCAGGTATTTTGGAGCTCCAGACCAGAGATGGCTGCTAAATTCAACCGTGGGGCGTACTTGTGATTTGTACAAGGTTAGCAGTTCTGTACTATTAGTATCTGCGGGCCCTGTACAGTACGCCCAGCTTTTGGGAGGCTAACTTTACTCTGGCTTCGATGGAGCCCCCATACCTGAGCTGGTCACTTGTGATTTGAAAATCGATGAAATGAAAAAACAACATAAAAAGAGACAAATACATACATCTAGGTA
Organism: Limnephilus rhombicus; assembly: GCA_929108145.2. Classification (NCBI taxonomy): domain Eukaryota; kingdom Metazoa; phylum Arthropoda; class Insecta; order Trichoptera; family Limnephilidae; genus Limnephilus; species Limnephilus rhombicus. The sequence goes on along the minus strand of OV815291.1, from coordinate 41,742,826 downwards.
TAGGACTTACCCTGCGAGAGAAAGCTATAGTAAATTCGGTCTCCTCTTTGTGCGGTGCTTCGTAGCATTCCCACCCTTACCTATTTTAGTTTCGTGAAAGTTTCACTTCTACCGCGTGTAAACCGCACAGTTGTATCTTAAAAAAAATTGTTCGGTACAATCATATGAAAATATAATGTTTATTTTTATTTTTATATTTTTGAGTTAAACCTCAAATTGTAATATTTAATTAAATGAAAACAATACTATCGAAATTCGAATCGAAAATCTGGAGACAGAAAAATCAGAAAAAGATATTGGCACCTCCGGAACTCGACCAATATCTTTTCCTGATTTTTCTGTCTCCAGATTTTCGATTGAGTTTCGCTAGTATTGTTTTCATTTAGTTAGAAAATACAATAATATTTAAAATGTAAATATAATCAATCACAAACAAAACACCAATAATATTTTCTGAATTCCTTTCTAAAATTTATCATAAGTATTTTGATCTCGGTAATTTCATTCGGAATTTTTATTTCAAGGTTGTGTTCTTGGCTTCTGTATTGAAACTCGTATTTGAAAGAAACTTCAATCATCAGTCAGGGCAGTGGAGGTAATCCACCACTTACCCGCCCTGGTATAAGTAACAGATGGTTACTCCTTCAAGGCTCTCGCAAGGACTCTAATTTTTTTTTTTCATCAGTCAGGGCAATGAAATTAAGACTTATCAACCTAAATATGTTTCAATTTGTAACCGTTCTTCTACTGTGCCTGACTCTTGCATCAGCCAGTCCTCGCTGGCTCACCGACCCCCTGGCACATGCCGCTCCGCTCAGCGCCTGGGTCCCGCCCCCACCCTGGCTGGCCGAAGCCGCCCCTCTCGGACCCGACGGTCAAGTGGTAGAGACCCCTGAGGTGGCCGCAGCGGCCGCCGCCCACTTGGCTGCCCATGAGGTTGCCGTGGTGGCCACTTGGACTACACCTCCGCCCTCCTGGGCCGCCCTTACCTGGGCTTATGGAGCTGCCCCTGTTGGGGTAGATGGTCATGTTATAGATACTTCTGAGGTAGCAGCTGCCGAAGCCGCCCACTATGCAGCCCATGCAATTGCTGCAACAGCTGCTGAAGATTGGTAATGCCTCTTTCAGAACCCATCCTTTGCTTCTTCTGGTCCGTCTGGTACCGTCCTTTACTCTTAATTACATATTGCCAATACTATTCCTATATAATATCGGTCATAAAATATCTTTGTATGTACCAATAGTACCAAAAGTAAATCTAATAAAAACAATTTCTTTAAAAAACAGCATACGTTTATTCAAGTGTATTAAATTTATTAATAATGATTTTTAGGGAAAAGGTTTAGTGAAATGGATGTGGGATGGTAATAAAAAAGTAAAAATTAGAAGGTAATAAGGTTTATAAGAAAAAGAAATAAGCAATAAAAAAAATCCAGAAAGGAGCATACTAATAACGTAACACCATAACTAGCAGTTAGAAACCCGCATATATTTCAATATTTGGTTCCAGAATTATTATTATTATTTGTTTTTGTGTTTAATTCGTAGAACTCCATTTTAATTTTTAGCATTTTAATTAAAATTAAATTTGATAATGTTATTATCGAGTTCTGCAAGTTTTTTGGTTAGTGTTTTAGTTACAGCTGTTTCGACTTGTAAGGTCATTTTCAAACTTTCAGCAGCGACTTGTAAGGTCATTTTCAAACAGCTGTAACTAAAACACTAACCAAAAAACTTGCAGAACTCGATAATAACATTATCAAATTTAATTTTAATTAAATTTCTAAAAATCCAGAATTATTGTTGCAGTATAATATATTCTGCCTAGTTGTTCGATTTGGTATTGAAGTCGATGAGATGTAAGAGATACAACAGTCTGGATCGGAGTTAATGGCTCCGCAACCGGGCTCGAGAAGAAGAAGATGGAGAAATACGAAATTACGAAAGTTAGAGGAGAGAGCTAACATTTACAGCGACAAAATCAGTGCGAAAATGGCGAAAATGTTTAATAAAACACGACTCGTTTAAAATAGAGCAAAAATCTCGCGGACATTGTCTTAAACAGCATTTAAAGAAACACTGTTTTTTCATACATATAACTTGTAAAATAACTGAAACAAACGTGTTTATAATAATTTTTGGTACATATTTTGCGATTTTTTTCTATCGAGGGAATTTTATTTAATTTGCGTTTCGGCGCGCGCAAAGTCTAGATATTATCTTCAAGAATAACATATATTTTTTAAGAGTTTTAAAACTTATCGTGTTTAAGGGAGATATGTAAGAAATCGTTAGAAATTCGGGTTGCGGGCCCTTAAGGGCCTTTAACCAGTCAGCGGCCGAAAAACCAAATTTCGTCGAAAGATGTTCTTACGATCGTACAGGGCGGTTCCAATGAGAAAGATTAATTATTCTCCGTACCAGCTTTTTAAAATTATAACGCAATATCGATTTTATTTCATTCAAAATTTGCTTTATACCTACATCCAAAAATGCTTAAAGGCGTGACGATAAAAATATTAAAAGGGTTTACTTTTTGTAATTATTTTTTGATCATAAGTTTCCAATAATATTGTCAAAGTCACTTCGATATCGTCTAGGTTGGTGGACTTTTTATTGTAAAACACTTTTTTTACTGAAGAGTCGTTTTATTTAAAACACTTTTGAGTAACAATGAAATCAACACTTTTTGAAGCTAATTTTAGCCCGGACCTCGCCTGGGCAACACGGGGTCTATACTCTAAGTATCGGTTAATGCGAGAGAAGGAAATATTTGAGTAGCACCCCTTTTATACTGCTAAAAACTGTAAAAATACCGGCTTTCAGACTGTTAAAAAGACAAGAATAATAAATAATGGCACTAAACAAATACTGGGTCACGTGCTCTAATTTAGTTAGTCGGTAACACTAGCTTCTATAAAATTCCTACAGAGGTCTCTAATATGCATACTCTTTTAATAAACTAAGAATAATTAAACCAATGGTATTAACTACAGTATTTATCTCATAGAGGTCACTATTCACTATTCTTAACAAATATCGAAGCAAAATAAGAACGTTAAAAAAATCTTAAATATATTACTTTCTAAGACCGGAATTAAGTAGACAAACTGAAGGATTTTCGTCACAAAGCTCGCGCGCGGATCCTTTTTTAATGATTTTATCTAAACTAAAATTAAAATTCTGAAATATAGCTTTCCCAGATAATTTCTTGATTTATTTTACTGCATGATTGTATGATTTGAAATATAAGTTGTGTAATATAAAATTTAGGTTGAAATTTTAACAAATCTGCCAATGACCTATGGTATAATATATGGTGTTCAATCTATTAAAGATCTTGGTGTCTCTCTTGATAGCAAGCTTTCTTTCCGGGAACATATAAATATGATTGTTAATAAATCTCTCAAGCTACTTGGTTTTATCACTAGAACCACTTCTGACTTCAAAAACATAAATACCCTAAGAACTCTTTACTGCTCCTTGGTTCGCCCCCATCTTGAATATGCTTGTATTATATGGTCTCCTTTTTATGCTGCCCATATTCGTCGTATTGAATCCGTTCAACATCGGTTCCTAAAGGGAATTGCTTGGAGGCTAGGATTAGAGCGAGGCAATTACTCGTAAGCTGAAATTGAACAAACTCTAAACCTTTCTCCTTTAGAAGACCGTCGGATAAAATCTGATCTCATTTGTTTCTTCAAAATTATTAACTGTTTAATCGACTCGCCTACATTACTACAACTCATCACATTTAATATACCTTCTCGTAGACTCAGAAAGACCTGTTTTTCCTCAATCAGCACTCGACTAACTATGGTTATAACTCACCACTGTCCAGAATGTGTAGACTGGTCAACTCACGTCAAGACCTTGATTTTTTTGGTATTAACTTAAATGATTTCTGTCGCTCTTTAAACAAATGAAGATATGTAATATTCACCCTAATTTTTGCAAGGTCTTGACGTGACTTGACACTTATTTTTTCTTCTGTTTTCACTGTTTGTCTTTGCTTTCATGTACCATCCGAATCCTTACATTGTTCATTTCTATACTTCGTGATACTTTGTTTTAAATTGGACGTAAGTCCGTAAATAAATAAATAAATAATCTTATCATATTAAAAAATATATTTTTCTCAAAATTTAAAACACGGCTTTACTAGAGAAAAGAACAACACTTCAAAATCAATTTATATTTTTTTTTGGAAATGAGTCAATACGTCAAATTTGATTTTAAAATGACGTATTTCTGTGTTTCTCTGATTATTCCCTCTTAAGTAATTTATTTTCCTTCTATTTTCTAAAGAATGCATTTTATGTGTATTTAGTAAGAATGTACAGTTTAGGTGTATGTAGTTTGAAGTGAATAAATCGTAAAAGTTTGTGCAGCACATGTTCAATATTTCTTATATGAATTTGGTAGTATGGGGACCATACTATTGAATTGTATTCTAACGAGCTGCGTACTAGCGTGAAATATACGATTAACCAAGAGCAATAACTAATAATTATGAATTATTTTTTAATAAAGTCTCTAAAAGTAAAGAAATAAATAAATTAGCCTCGATTGCTTGAGATTTCACATAAAATAATTTAAAAAATTTTTCGTCTACTTCATTTTTAACATGGAGACATAAAACCTTATTGAAGTGCTGTATAGCTAATAAATTTACCTGAATTTTACTGTTTATCTCATATTTGTAGGATTTATAAAAAAAATAGTTAAATTTATAACCGCGCGAATCCTGGGTGTTTTTTTACTAACTGCCATGAGGGGTACTTATTCGAGTCAACATAGAATATTTTTGATTTCTGTGGTATACTTGATAATAAAAGGTGCAAATCTTTGGAAACAGGGCTTAATTTTAACCGTAAACAGTTGATCAAAAAGTAAGGCGTGAAAAAATATTTAAAAAAAAAAATTTTTAACATCGTTCTAAAATAGTCTACAAAGTTCGGATTTGCGACATCTGTGGTCATAATGGATAAAGCAGTTCAATAGCTTCGTTTCAAAATAAGTGGCTGGCTATGAAAATGTTTTCAATAATTACAATAAATGTGTAGGCACCGCGATTATTATTGTATTTTGAGCAAAATGTCATCTTGACTCTAGCAACACTTGTCTGCGCAACAAAATGCGCAGACAGCGGAACTGAGCTCGCGAGTGGAAGAAACTTCGAGACCATTCCGTCCTGAACGTTCCTCTAGCCAGTAAGCTATTTTTTAATTACGCAAATTATTGTCGCGGATAGAATCCTTGTAATATCTCACTTCTGGTGTCAAATAAAATATAACTCTACCAAACAATCAGTGTTATGATTTATAAACTAAATTCCGTGACCATTTATTTAGAGAACCCGGATATCTCTGATGAGGTAAGCGGAGATATCCAGCATCTACTAAAAATGTTTTACGATTGGTAGGAAAATGTGGTCCAATTTTGGACCGCCATCAATCGCAGAAAAATAAGAGTGGTTCATTTTTCGACCAAAATCGCTCAAGCGAACCCTCCGTTTAAATAAGTATTTCGGGTTTATTTTTATAAATCACGTTTACATGATGACATTGCGATTTTTAAATCCACGCAGTTAGAAACACCGGCTTGGTCCCCCTGAATTTCTGTAGGAACTGATCATCTCGCTTGCTAATAAGTAAAGAGACGGTTTTAAAGAATCTCACTGTATTGATCAACAAAGAATTTTAAAGATTTAATCGATTTTCATACTTAAGAGGAATAAAGATCTGAAAGTTACTTTGTATATAATTTTAAAAATGATTTTTTTAAAGTTTCTAATAACTTGATCTTCATTTTTGTTAAAATTTAAATTAACGAATGTTTTGCTCTGTTTTAAAATTTAAAATAGCCATTTCAAAATTTTAGTTTTGAAATTCTCTATAATAATACTTTGGAAATTTATATGTCATAAGTCATATATTCACGTTTATAAATGTGAAATTTCTATTACTTGGGAAAATCTAAAAATTATAGTACTTTATATCAATTAAATATGTAGTCATAAATACATTGGGAATACATACGTCCTATATGGGTTTATAAATGTGTAAATTCTAATATTATGCAATTGTAAAGGTTCTCCAAAATGACCTGGAAAGAATGTCATACTTATGATCTACCGAAAGAAACCATTCATTTGTTCTGAATGCAATTATTTACGTTCTCCAAAATGACCTTGAAAAATATGACATCTTTACGGTTCTTTCAAGGACATAAAGAAACCTTCTCTTCGTTCCGAATGCAATTATTAATGTACTCAAAAGTTGTCTTGACAGAATCTCATTCCTGTGATATCTTGAACGAAACCATTCCTTTGTTAAGAATATTATGAACTAAATATCCAATTTGGCTGTCTTGAAACGGAAATTCTTCTCAGTTGGTCAGATACAGCATCGTTTGGTAATGTGTTGTATTGTAATATATATATATAAAAATAATTTTAAAAAATAATTAAAAGAACAATTAGAAAGGTGAAACACAGCCGTCGCAGTATTTAAAACAAATAATAATAAAGCGCATCATTACCGACTTGCGAAAAGTTCCCTGAACATCTATCAACTAAGTACCGAACCTAATGCGTTTGAGTTTTTACTCCACAGAGGGCAATGGCAGTTGTTTATTGCTAATGAACACAAGTCATGGTGTTTTACCATACCTATGTGAAAAGTCCAGCTTCACATTTCATCACTTTCAATATTCGGTGATCTTTTCTCTTCATTAAAATTGGTGAAACACATCGAAAGAGAAAGAGAAAGTACACATACATTGATTCATATAAATTTATTAGTTTTGATTGATAATGTTTAATTATAATACAAGCTTACATCTATCTGTATATACAAGCTATTACATACTTAAGATATAAATATACTAGATATTACCTACATACTAAAAGAAATAAGGCAAGAGGTTTAATATAGGCTTAGGTCAGTGTAGGCAATCGATGGTAATGCAAAAAAAAGTTTTGAGGTTCAAAGAGGTGACTAATGAATCCAAGCAGATGGGGGAAGATGGGCCCAAGCGGGTGGAGGAGGGGGTGTCCCTGTGGCGATGATAGCCGCCTGTACGGCAGCCAGGTGGGCGGCCACAGCGGCTGGGGGAGGGTGAGCCCAGGCGGGTGGAGGGGGCGGGGTCCCGGTGGCGATGATGGCAGCCTCCACTGCGGCCAGGTGCGCGGCCACTGCGGGAGGGGGTCCTCAGGGGTTGGCGCCCCAATGTGGTTTTCCGGACACCAGGGCGCCCATGAACAAGAGGGTGGCGACAAACTGAAATCAAAACATAATAAGGGTTTTGATGCATTTTCTAGTCGCTTAAAAACTTTTACGAATATTGATCATGAATACTAAATAATCTTAACTCTTCCATCACCATTTTTTTTTTCAATTTTACAGCCGATATTTAAAAGGATTATCGTGACAACGATATACACACACTCACACATATATACATACACACACAAACACATCTATTCATACTCTACAAGTCATTCGGCAATTATTAAATACGCATTATACCACATATAAGACATTACAAGAAAACATAATATGTATGTATACACATCTTCGGTACCTACTATGAGATAATATTAAATATATGTAACTTGTTTCATCACTGTATTTAATGTACTTACTGTTTTATTTCTATAATATAAAATTATCATAAGTAATGCGTAAAATTAAAACCATATGTACTGCGTAAAATCATTCAAGTACCTACTGTGAACTTTTAATTTAAAATTGGAACTGATTAGTTAATATAAATTATTTCAGGCAAGCGATAATGTAGGAACCAAATTTATTTAATTAATTGCTAGTTATTTATTTCAAATGCATTTTTCGTTTTATTAAAATGATTGTCAGATGCTGCAGTTGTCGTGATTTTTTAAGTTTATGGTCTAAAATTCAAAATGTAAATTAGTTATTTTGAAAGGCAACGATCGTGAGGCAAATATATATTTTTCATAAATTCTTTCAGATTGACATATCCTGCAATTACAATATCCCGTGATTTTTTCAAGAATCTGCAACAATTTTTTCAAAAAATCTCAGCGTTCATACGCGGTAAAGTTATTGCAATTATTTGATTTGATCATAGCAATATTTATTTATTCCTAATTTGTGTTTTGCTGAAAATTAACTTATCGTGAAACGAAAGATTTCTTATATTAATTAGTTTTATGGATGTTCAAAGTACTTACGATAATTTGATTCATTGTTACTGTGGTAAGTTAGACAGGAAAACTGTTTATGTCTCAGAAATATAAATCTCAGGCTTTATACTTATTTTTCTCCTCCCCACTCCATCAGATCAAAAGTAATGCACTCTTTTTCATAACATTATTGTATATCTACAACTTAAGAAATTAAATAAAAGTTCGGCTCCTGGAATAAATTATTCTCTCTTAACGAACAAAGCTATTTTTTATCTTGATATGAATTGTACAATACAAATAATATTTGTCAGAATAACAATGGAACCAAGAACAAATCGTTGATATTGTTTATTGTGAACATTCAATGAAAACCCCAGAATCAAAAAAGTGGACAAGTTGTGCTAACACAAACTAAATTTATATAAAAGCTCGTTCTGACTTAACATTAATAACATAATCAATTATTTTCTCTTCCAAGTAAAACGTTCCACAATAAACATGAATCAAATTATTGTAAGTTATTGTAACTCTCAACGTTCTAAGAAATATATTTATTTCATTTGATTTAATAACTTAACTTTTATTAATTATTATTTTTTAATTTATAAACTAACGTTTAGACAAGATTTTTATGCATAGCACAAAGGGTAACAATTATTACAAGCAATAATTGTCAGCCTGAAACACTCATTTACATTGAAAAATCTTCCGAGAAAAGATACTTGCCGCCAACGGGACTTGAACCCGTGTCCTTCCGATTGCCGGTCGAATGCTCTGACCACTGAGCTATGGCGGCTTATCAAATACCCGCCAAATAATTCAATATATACTAGTATTTCATTCAACAATTACTGCTTGTTATATTTTTTCCACCTGAAAACAACCAACTTTATTTTTGCAAGGAAGACATTGTTAGTGTTAAATCCCTCGCTAGGTGGCGTCGAGACAAATTATGTCTGCATTTATTGGGGAAATACTTAAACTTGTTAAATATTAATTATTATTTTTTAATTTATAAACTAACGTTTAGACAAGATTTTTATGCATAGCACAAAGGGTAACAATTATTACAAGCAATAATTGTCAGCCTGAAACACTCATTTACATTGAAAAATCTTCCGAGAAAAGATACTTGCCGCCAACGGGACTTGAACCCGTGTCCTTCCGATTGCCGGTCGAATGCTCTGACCACTGAGCTATGGCGGCTTATCAAATACCCGCCAAATAATTCAATATATACTAGTATTTCATTCAACAATTACTGCTTGTTATATTTTTTCCACCTGAAAACAACCAACTTTATTTTTGCAAGGAAGACATTGTTAGTGTTAAATCCCTCGCTAGGTGGCGTCGAGACAAATTATGTCTGCATTTATTGGGGAAATACTTAAACTTGTTAAATATTAATTATTATTTTTTAATTTATAAACTAACGTTTAGACAAGATTTTTATGCATAGCACAAAGGGTAACAATTATTACAAGCAATAATTGTCAGCCTGAAACACTCATTTACATTGAAAAATCTTCCGAGAAAAGATACTTGCCGCCAACGGGACTTGAACCCGTGTCCTTCCGATTGCCGGTCGAATGCTCTGACCACTGAGCTATGGCGGCTTATCAAATACCCGCCAAATAATTCAATATATACTAGTATTTCATTCAACAATTACTGCTTGTTATATTTTTTCCACCTGAAAACAACCAACTTTATTTTTGCGAGAAAGACATTGTTAGTGTTAAATCCCTCGCTAGGTGGCGTCGAGACAAAAATAAAGTTGGTTGTTTTCAGGTGGAAAAAATATAACAAGCAGTAATTGTTGAATGAAATACTAGTATATATTGAATTATTTGGCGGGTATTTGATAAGCCGCCATAGCTCAGTGGTCAGAGCATTCGACCGGCAATCGGAAGGACACGGGTTCAAGTCCCGTTGGCGGCAAGTATCTTTTCTCGGAAGATTTTTCAATGTAAATGAGTGTTTCAGGCTGACAATTATTGCTTGTAATAATTGTTACCCTTTGTGCTATGCATAAAAATCTTGTCTAAACGTTAGTTTATAAATTAAAAAATAATAATTAATATTTAACAAGTTTAAGTATTTCCCCAATAAATGCAGACATAATTTGTCTCGACGCCACCTAGCGAGGGATTTAACACTAACAATGTCTTCCTTGCAAAAATAAAGTTGGTTGTTTTCAGGTGGAAAAAATATAACAAGCAGTAATTGTTGAATGAAATACTAGTATATATTGAATTATTTGGCGGGTATTTGATAAGCCGCCATAGCTCAGTGGTCAGAGCATTCGACCGGCAATCGGAAGGACACGGGTTCAAGTCCCGTTGGCGGCAAGTATCTTTTCTCGGAAGATTTTTCAATGTAAATGAGTGTTTCAGGCTGACAATTATTGCTTGTAATAATTGTTAACTTTTATTATTTTTTTATTCATCATTAGTCAGCTCACATCTTTTTTGAAACAAATATAGGTCTATGTAAAAATTTACATTATTTGACAAAAATAATAAATTTCAGAGGCATTTAAAATCAATAATACTTTCTTAATTGCTTTTTAAAAGTAAATCCTATTTTTAATCTCGGTAAATTTCATTCGGTTTCATGGTTGAATTTTTGACTTCTGTATTTGAAAGCAACTTCAGTAATCAATTTATTTAGACAAAACCATTTTTTCCATAAGCTCCACACAGTAGGGCATCATTAAAATAATTCCCCTCAGGGCCTATGTCATATTTGGTGATGCTGTGTGGAGGGTCTGCGAAAGAAAGGAATGGAAGTTCTCGGAAGGAATTGACGGAAGTATGAATCTATCCCTCCCACTACGATGCTAGGCCATCTTCCGAGAAAGTATGGCTGGAGAGGTCAAATGGACTCCCTCAACCTTTCTAGCCCGATACGGTCTGCCTAACAGCTAGTGGGCAGACGCATCCGCCGCCAACACCCGGACAAACCTCACCCCACCCCGTGAATCCTGGCACCCCAGCTAAGTCACTAAACGTAGCGAACCACTTGGGTTTACATTTGGCAGAGGTGTTGGTTATCCAATAAATAGTTCTCGGTTCTCGAAATTTGAATCTTGGGCCTCGGACAGACCAATTAAGACTAATCATACTAAATATGTTTCAGTTTGCGACCGTCCTTCTGCTGTGCTTGGCTTTTGCATCAGCCAGTCCTCGCTGGCTCATCGACCCCCTGTCATATGCCGCCCCGCTCAGTGCCTGGGAGCCACCCACGTCCTGGCTGGTCGAGGCCGCCCCTCTTGGACCTGACGGCCAAGTGGTAGAGACTCCTGAGGTGGCCGCAGCGGCCGCTGCCCACTTGGCCGCCCATGAGGCTGCAGTGGTGGCCACTTGGACTACACCCCCACCCACCTGGGCCGCCCTTACCTGGGCTTATGGAGCCACCCCTGTTGGGGTTGATGGTCATGTTATAGATACTCCTGAGGTAGCAGCTGCCAAGGCCGCTCACTATGCAGCCCATGCAATTGCTGCAACAGCTGCCGAAGATTGGTAATGCCTCATTCAAAAGCCATCCTTTGCTTCTTTTGATCGTTCTATCCGTTTAATATCCCACCTCCCGTCATTTACTATTAATTATTGTAAATACCAAACGTAGTATTTCTCATAAAATATCTTTGTATATGTACTAATAATAGCTAGAGTTAAAGCAAATCTAATAAAAAAAATCTTTAAACAACAGCACCCTTTTTATTCAAATGTATTAAATTTATTAATAGTGGCTTTTAAGGAAAAGGTTTGGTGAAATGGGTATATGAAGGTAATAAGAAAAAATAATAAAAGGTAATAGGATTTAAAAGAAAAAGAAATAAGAAATCAAAAAATAAATCCAGGTAGAAGCATACAATAACATAACTAGCAGTTAGAAACCCGCTCCGTAGGTTTTTGCTGCTAAGTCCTGCGGGCTGCTTTTAAGAAGAATATAAAATATACGGTGCTCCTAAATAATAATATTTACGCTACATAAAAATATCATTAATATATATCTTAAATAATAGTAAACTTATAATAAACGTTTGGATATATTGAAGTGAAATTGTTTCCATGTGTGTAAAAGCGAGAAAGAAGTGCATGTAAATAGTCATATATAGTGTTATTTGATTCCAGAATTATTATTGCAGAATACTATATTTTGCCCAGTGGCTCGATTTGGTTTTGAAGTCGATGAGATGTAAGAGTTCACAACAGTCTAGATCGGAGTTAATTTATTTTAAACAAAAATGTTAAGTACCTAATTCATTTTTCTTCTGTTTTCCAAAGAATGCATTTATAGTGTATTTAGTAAGAATGTACAGTTTAGTGTATATTGAAGTGAATAAATCGTAAAAATTTGTGCTGCATATTTTCAATATTTCTTATATAAATTTGGTAGTATGGGGACCATACTATTGAATTATATTTTGACGAGCTGCGTACTAGCGTGAAATATACGATTAACCAAGAGCAATAACTATTAATTATGAATTGAATTATTTATTACTAAAGCCTACTATTTTTTTTTTACGTAAACTCCACACAGGGGGCTCTGAGGAAATAATTTCCCTCACGGTCTATGTCATCTTTGGGAATGCTGTGTGGAGGGGTTTTTTAAGGAAAGGTGAAGAGAGTTCTGGGAAGGAAAAGGATTTAAGGGGTGGGTAGAAATAAATACATTGGGAAATTATATGTCATATATGGGTTGATAAATGTGTAAATTCTAATATTATGCAATTGTAAATGTTTTCCAAAATGAATGAACGTCATACTTGCGATCTCCCGAAAGAAACTATTCATTTGTTCTGAATTAGTCCTGGGTCGATCACGACATATACGACCCGGGTCGCTCACGACCCAATGGCGTCAAGAGCGGGTCGCGAAGATCCGCTCTTTTCGCGACAAAAAATACGAAACTCGATTACTCATCACCCAGTTACTTTCTACGGGTGCGCCGCGCGGTAGACGGTCGACGCCCAGACCGGTCAAGTCATACGCGACACAAAACCCAGGTTATAATTGTGTGAACGTTCTCTCACTGCTCACACCTGTAACTAGTAATGTCATGTCCCAGAAATTAATTTTAAAAAAGACATGCTTCAGGGGTAAAAAAACAATGTTTTATCATGTTTTGGAGGATATAAAAACCTTGTAAAAAACGGGTTGTTCTGAAGCTTTTATTGAGAATTTAAATAAGTAAATTAGCTGTAAGCTAATGCTTTATTATAATTTCTTTTTATTAAAGTCAGACATTTTACACTTTTCTCAGTTTATAGTTTCTATTACAATGCACAATTACATTCACACTCACACGAAAAATGAAAACTTTTTATGAAAACAACACTAACAAAATGTGAAAAGAAATGCACTTCACCCGTTGATTAACAATACCAAGATACGCTCTAATTCAAAACGACGCTGTGTCTAGTCGAATATTCAAAAATCGAATCTACCTAACAATCCCGCGATGACGTGACACACGGGCGGGAAGCAGGATACTGGCACGCACGTGTGTGCGTTGATCGGCAATCGGTGATCGAATGCATATTGAATGTGTCGCAGTTTTCGGGTTCCGGGAGCTGACGCGTCTCGCCCCACCCGCACCCGGCACCCGGCAATCGGTCCATGAGTCACGGGGTGCACGAATGTGTCGTAGATCGCGGGTCGCGGGAGTGTGTCGCGGTTCACGGGTCGCGGGAGTACGCGCGTTGTTCTTGTCTTGTTGTTCGCGAGTAGCGGATCGTGAGACCCGGGTGCTGACGAATAAATAACCCGCTCGCTCTTTGGTGGCTCCTGAGCGGGTTTCGACGATCAGGTCTTTCACGATCGACCCAGGACTATTCTGAATGCAATTATTAACGTTCTCCAAAATGTCGTTGAAAAAATTACATCTTTGCGATTTTTTCAAGAACATAAAAAACCTTCCCTTCTTTCCGAATGAAATTATTAATTTACTCAAAAGTTGTCTTGACAGAATTTCATTCCTGTGATATCTTGAACGAAACCATTCCTTTGTTAAGAATATTATGAATTAAATATATAATTTGGCTGCCCTGAAACGGAAATTCTTCTCAGTTGGACAGATACAGCATCATTTGGTAATGTGTTGTATTGTAATATATATATATATATATATATATATATATATATATATATATAAATAAATAAATTAAAAAAATAATTAAAAGAACCAATAGAAAGGTGAAACACAGCCGTCGGAGTATTTAAAACAAATAATAATTACTAAAGCACATCATTAACGACTTGCGAAGAGTTCCCTGAACATCTATCAGCTAAGTACCGAACCTAATGCGTTTGAGTTTTTACTCCACAGAGGGCAATGACAGTTGTTTATTGCTAATGAACACAAGTCACGGTGTTTTACCATACCTATGTGAAAAGTTCAGCTTCACATTTCATCACTTTCAATATTCGGTGATCTTTTCTCTTCATTAAAATTGGTGAAACACATCGAAAGAGAAAGAGAAAGAACACATACATTGATTCATATAAATTTATTAGTTTTGATTGATAATGTTTAATTATAATACACGCTTACATCTATCTGTATATACAAGCTATTACAAACTAAAGATATAACATACTAGATATTACATACTAAAAGAAATAAGGCAAGAGGTTTAATATAGGTTTAGGTCAGTGTAGGCATTCGATGGCAATGCAAAAAAAAGTTTTGAGGTTTAAAGAGGTGACTTAATGAATCCAAACAGATGGGGTAAGATGGACCCAAGCGGGTGGAGGAGGGGGTGTCCCTGTGGCGATGATAGCCGCCTGTACGGCAGCCAGGTGGGCTGCCACAGCGGCTGGGGGAGGGTGGGCCCAGGCGGGTGGAGGGGGCGGGGTCCCGGTGGCGATGATGGCAGCCTCCACTGCGGCCAGGTGCGCGGCCACTGCGGGAGGGGGTCCCCAGGGGTTGGCGCCCCAATGTGGTTTTCCGGTCACCAGGGCGCCCATGAACAAGAGGGTGGCGACAAACTGAAAACGAAACATAATTAGTTTTGATGCATTTTTTTAAAAGACTTCAAAAAGGAGGAGGTTCTCAATTCGACTGCATTTTTTATGTTTGTAACCTCAGAACTTTCGACTGGGTTAACTGATCTTGATGACGCTTTTTTTATTTGAAAGCAGGTGCTTTCCATGTGGTCCCATTTCAATTTGGTCTAGTTCTGACAATGGCATCCACGAGAAAACCATATAATTACATTTGCATTAAGTATGTGCGCGACAAATGGACGAATAACTCAATATCACGCCAACCAATCAGGTCAATTTGGGAGGCGGGAATGGGTACCGCCGTCCCGGGAACCTTTATTGGATAACCAACACCTCTGCCATAGGTCACCCTAAGTGGTTCGCTTTGTTTGATGATTTAGCAGGGGTGCCCGGGTTCATGGGGCGAGGATTGTCTAGGTCTTGGAGGCGGATGACCAGGACACACTGAACCCCAGATTCCTACCCACCCCTTAAACCCTTTTCCTTTCCAGACCTCTCCTCTTCTTCCTTTCCTTAAAAAACCCTCCACACAGCATCCCAAAAGATGACATAGGCCCTGAGGGATTTTTTTTTCCTCAGAGCCTCCTGGGTGGAGCCGAATCTTTTATAGGCTATCCAGATCTTTGAGTCACCTACCGTAACGTCGTTATGGTCAAGTAATGTCTGTCTCATATGAGCAGCACATCTAGTAGGTTTACCCATATTCAGACAAATTAGTTAGTGTACTTCAGATTCACTAAAAATCAAAAATAAACAAAAATTTTAACAAAAAAACTATTTCGAAAAATGCACTAAAAAGTAAAAATGTAATTTCGTATTCTTCTACAACTTAATGATTAACTTACTTTTTCTACTCGTCAATATGTAGAAACGATTTTTATTTTTGGAGTCAGCCAAGGTACCCGGCTCGGCTTGTTCACTTGACAGCTCCCCTCCCGATGCGGCCCCGCTCTATTTTTTCATAAGTTTTAATTTATACCCTGATGATGCTTGTATTAAGCGAAACCGGTCGGTAAATAAAAATTAAATCAATAAATCGTGGTTACAAACAAAGTGATTGTTTTCCTTTAATTAATATGTCAAACCACAAAGTGACTGCTTTCTACCAAAAAAAAAAAAAAAAGTAAGTTAAGTATAAAGTTGTAGAATAATACGAAATTATTTTTTTTAAACTTTTAGTGCATTTTTTAAGCGGTTTTTTTGGTTTGTTAAATTTTTTGTATTCTAATCTCATAAAAACTTTTACGAAAATTGATCATGCATACTAAATAATCTAAACTCGCCAATATTTAAAAGGAGTATCATGTCAATGATATAAACTGCTCAATGCGCACGCATCTACACACACTCACACATATATACATACACACACAAACACACCTATTCATACTCTACAAAACGTCATTCGGTAATTATTAAATACGCATTATACCACATAGGTATAAGATATTACAAGAAAACATTATATATATATACATGTCTTCGGTACCTGCCATGAAAAAATATTACATATCTGTAAATTGTTTCATCACTGTAATCAATGTACTTACCGTTTTATTTCTATAATATAAAATTAACAATTAAAACCATAAGTAATGCGTAAAATTATTCAATTACCTACTTTTAACTTTTAATTTCAAAATTGGAACTGATAAGTTTATATAAATCATATCAGACAAGCGATAAAGTAGGAACCAAATTTATTTAATTAATTGATAATTATTTATTTTAAATGCATTTTTCTTTTATTTAAATGTTTGTCAGATGTCGAATTTTTTCAAGAAGCTCTAACATTCAGAAGGTAAATTAGTTATTTTGAAAGTCAACGATCCTGAAGCAAATATATATTTTTCATAAATTCTTTCAGATTGACATATCCTGCAATTACAATATCCCGTAATTTTTTCAAGAATACACAACCACAATTTTTTTTTTTAATTCTCAGCGCTCACATGCGGTCATTTGATTGATAAGTTTTTGCAATTATTTTATTAGATTTTAGCAATATTTATTTATTCCTAATTTGTGTCTTGCTGAAAATTAACTTATCGTGAAACGAAAAATTTCTTATATTAATTAGTTTTATGGATGTTCAAAGTACTTACGATAATTTGATTCATTTTTACTGTGGTAAGTTAGACAGGAAAACTGTTTATGTCTCAGAAATATAAGTCTCAGGCTTTATACTTATTTCTCTCCACCCCACTCCGGCAGACCAAAAGTAATGCACTTTTTTTCATAAAAGTATTGAATATACACAACTTTAGAAACTAAATAAAAGTCCTACTCCTCGATTGAACTTCTCTTAACGAACAAAGCAATTTTTTTATCTTCATATGAATTGTACAATAATATTTGTCAGAACAGCAATAGAACCAAGAACAAAGCATTGAAAAGTTTATTTGAGTATTCAATGAAAACCCGAGAATCAGAAAAGTGGACAAGTAGTGCTAACACAAAATAAATTTATTTAAAAGCTCATTCTAACATAATTTTAATAACATTACCAATTGTTTTCTCTTCCAAGTAAATCGTTCCACAATACCTAAAAATGAATCAAATTATTGTAAGTAACGGGATATTTTCAATTTCTTTAATTCATGAAAAAATAAGAAAAAAGGTGATAATTATGGTATTTGTTTTTAATTTTTATGACACTACGGCCCAGTCTGTGATAATGGAGAATGGCGTATCAGATACAACCAGGAGCTATACGATCTTTACGAGGACCCTAATATCTCCAAGGAAATCAAAACTGGAAGACTCAGGTGGGCTGGACATATCCAGAGAATGAGCGAAGGAGATATTCCAAAGCGAATTATGGATGGTGCACCTGGGGGTCGGAGAAGAGTTGGAAGATCAAAGCTTCGATGGCTGGATGGAGTGGTGAAGGATGCAAGCACCATCGGCATCCGAAACTGGCGCAACGCAGCACAACACCGACAGTCATGGAGGCAGGCTCTGCTGGAGGCCAAGACCCGACCTGGGTTGTAGAGCCACAGATGATGATGATGATGATGTCACTTTAAAATATATGCTATATTTGCCGTCAAAAAACAACATGTTCTTTTTTATTCGTGATTTCCAGCCAGTGGCGTTAATCTTTTCGGAATGTGTGGTTTTTTCTTCTTCAAATCAATAATTATGAATGAAAATATTTAGAATAAACATTTTTAGTCCAATGATCGAAATCAGAGAAATACACTTTAAATCTTTCATACATTTTTAATGTTATGCTTAATTTGTGAAAACACCTCATTGTAACAAATCTGTCACTGTCATGTCATTTTTAATGGCTACAATCGTGCATTAAATTCTACTTTCTTCCATAGTTTTCGTTAGCCTAGAATACATTTACGGACATAACTGACCGAGTATAAGG
Organism: Limnephilus rhombicus; assembly: GCA_929108145.2. Classification (NCBI taxonomy): domain Eukaryota; kingdom Metazoa; phylum Arthropoda; class Insecta; order Trichoptera; family Limnephilidae; genus Limnephilus; species Limnephilus rhombicus. Next base: position 41,724,255 of record OV815291.1, on the reverse strand, counting down.
TTTTTTTTTTTTTTTTTACAGTGAATACCGCACAAGAATCTCAACTGCTCCCGTCCGGATCCAGTGAGACTATGGCTTCCCCAATTGGGGTATGTTGTGAGGCTGAAGGTAGTGGGGAGGGGAAGGAGGTGGGGAAGAGGAAGGTTGGGAAGTACCTGGCTATTCAGATATGGTCACCAAACACGGCTAAAGCCATTTTCAAGCAACGTTTCAATTCTGAATGGTGGTCTTACACCAGGGCGATACTGGTAGTATCTTCCACTCTGGAACATGCCGCAAATATACTATATATTATTTTTAATGAATTAATTGTGAAATAACACAAATTAATCAAATAAAATTTATTTGCGCATGCCGGGTTCCAACCCGCGACCTCCGGATTGTGAGTCAAGAGTCTTACCCGCTGGACTACGGAGGTCGTCAAAAGGTCACAGGAGCATTTCTGTGTGTGTGGATGGATCTGTCCAGCAGGGTTCCATGCCACTTCAACAAAGTGGCATTTCAACACACCTCTGAAAAGTCATTAAAAGCAAAGAAAAGAAAATGAAAAATGGCCCATAACCCAACGTAACCCATTTATTTTTTTCATGTTCTTTTCATCACTTTTAACGACTTTCCAAAGGAGGTGTTGAAGTTGTATGATTCTGAGTTGTCTGGTCAACGTCCAGCAGACATTTTTCAGAAATGTTTGCACGATGCTCGGCCGGAAAGGTCCGTATGCGAATACTAGGCTTTTGATTGGGGTGTTTCATACTTCGTCATAATTGATTTACGATCAACACGTTAATCTTCGATTCTCAACCCGTCGGCTTTTGATCAAATTTAGACCTGATATGTGTGACTATCTTGTGCTGTAAAATTTTATTACAACCCCCAATATAGGTCAATATTTAAGAACGAATGTCTTTTATGGTTTATTGAGATTAATTTTTGGGTTATTATGCCGTTTTGCGCTTTTTCCTTCATTACCCAACGTCTGACCTTATCATGGACATGCTCCATATAGGTCAATTAAATTAATGAGACTAATCATTATTAACCCCGATACAGGCGAACCTTAGTGGATTTAATAATTACATGCTAAAAATGTATTTAAATTGTGAAGAAGCAATAAATAAAGAATAATCATCCTAAATATGTTTCAGTTTGTAACTGTCCTTTTGCTGTGCCTGGCTTTTGCATCAGCCAGTCCTCGCTGGCTCACCGACCCCCTGGCATTCGCCGCCCCACCCAGCGCCTGGGTCCTGCCCCCGCCCTGGCTGGCCGAGGCCGCCCCTCTCGGATCTGACGGTCAAGTGGTAGAGACCCCTGAGGCCCACTTGGCTGCCCATGAGGCCGCAGTGGTGGCCACTTGGACTACTCCCCCACCCACCTGGGCCACCCTAACCTGGGCTTATGGAGCCGCCCCTGTTGGATTGGATTCCTTAGGGTCGTCGGGTATTTCCCCCCAATTTCCCATTTACTTTTCTTTGAGGCATCACCGAGGAACCGGCTAAGGGGCGCGGAAGCTGAGTGTGGTTCACGACTAGACCGAACGTCATGCGCATTCTTGCTGGGACTGCCAATCGATTGGAGAGGACTCCCAACCGTTTGCCATGCCCTTATTACTTATCTACTGTGTCTTCCTCCCAAACAGGTGTTTGTAGGATACGCTGGATACAATCACCCAGCGCTTGCCACCTCGTGGACTTTCACCAACCTGTCCCATTGTCTTGTCTATTTTTGTTATACTAACACATATTGTATCTGTATTTCCCGCTAAGCACTTGCATACTGCTTGCTAACAACGTATGCAAGGACATTGGAGGTCTAGTTTCGTTATCAAATGTAGAGTCGTTTTTACCAAAAAATTAGAGTCCTTGCAAGACCCTTGAAGGGGTAACCATCTGTTACCTATACCAGGGGGGGTATGTAGTGGGTCCTCCAATGTTGGATTGGATGGTCATGTTTTAGATACTCCTGAGGTTGTAGCAGCGAAGGCCGCCCACTATGCAGCCCATGCAATTGCTGCAGCGGCTGCCGAAGATTGGTAATGTCAGTTTCGGAATCATCCCTTTCCTTCTTCTGATATTTACCCCAGCTTACATCCCACCTGCCGTCGTTTATTCTTAATTTTTGAAAATACTATTTATGTAATGTTTGTCGTAAAATATATTTTTATATATATTTATAGTAGAGAAATTCTAATAAAAATGATTTCATAAATAACAGGAAACTTTCATTTGAATGTAAGAAAAAATTATTATGCAGTCCATTTTTAAGGCAAAGGTTTTGTGATATGGGTATGGGTAAATACCTTCATAATAAGAAATTGAAAGGAATCAAATCCCGGGGTGGGCAAATAAATTAGATTTGTAAAATTTTGTGTTATTTCACAATTAATTCATTTAAAATAATGTATAATATATTTGCGGCACGTTCCAGATTGGAAGATACTCTCAATATCGCCTTGGTGCAAGACCACCATTCAGAATTAAAATGTTGCTTGAAATGGCGTTAACCGTGTTTGGTGACCAGATCTAACAAGCCAGTTTTTTTTTTATATGAGCTCCATACAGGAGGCCCTGAGGAAAATAATTTCTCTCAGGGACTATGTCATCTTTGAGGATGCTGTGTGGAGGATTTTTTTAAGGAAAGGAGGGCGAGGAGAGTTCTGGGAAGGAAAAGGGTTTAAGGGGTGGGTAGGATGGGGGTTCAGTATGTCCTGGTCATCCGCCTCCATGACCTAGACAAACCTCACCCCATGAACCCGGGTACCCCTGCTAAATCACCAAACGTAGCGAACCACTTGGGGTGAACTATGGCAGAGGTGTTGGTTATCCAATAAAGGTTCCCGGGGCGGCGGTACCCATTCCCGCCTCCCAAATTACTTCCTCCTTCTGATCTCCTTCCTCTCCCCACTACCTTCGGCCTCACAACATACCCCAATTGGGGATGCCATAGTCTCACTGGCTCCAGACGGGAGCAGCTGAGACTCTTGTGAGGTATTACTATAAAAAAAAATTATCCTTATAAGAAAATAAATATTCACTTTTATTGAGCAGTTTTCAAATAAAAACATGATATTATAGTGGGTAAATTATGAAATATAATTGTATGCACTGTTTTTCACAATAAACTATAAATAAATAAAAAGCTAGAAATACTTTTTACAAATTTTGCTTCAACAACTTTTTCCCTTCTATAATCTTCTTTTTATTATATAAAACAAAGTCGGGTTAGTTACACTATTTATAACTAGAGATCGGCTGGACCGATTTTAATGATCTTTGGTTTGTTGGATTTGTCTCCGTCCCGGATAACAGAATAACTATTAAAACATCGCAAAAATTCACGAAAAAGAAAGTTATGAACAAAATTAATTTTTTCATACATTTTGTATGGAACGAATTCTCATATTTTGAAAGAACTGCAGCAATATTGTGATAGGTATAATTTTTAAATGTGCGTGAATTCCAGAAATTCAAAAACGTGAAATGTCAAAGCGTTGATTGTTTTGCTTTTGTTCTTAATCATATAAATCTGCCCCTCTTTCTTACACACTAAATGTCAATAGTCGAAAATGAGACAAACGGTGAACGTATGTCTCTGCATCCCTTCAAAGGAAAAATACAATAATAATAAATCTCTGAAATGAAATGCTTTTTTTACGTAAGGTTTTTAAAGTTTTTTTAAAGTTTTTTTCCACTCAGGACCTATGTCATCTTTGGGGATGCTGTGTGGAGGGTTTTTTTAAGGAAGGCATGAGGGGTGGGTAGGAATCTGGAAGTCAGTGTATCCGGGAGTAAATCGATCCCTCCAACTTCGGTGCAAGGCCATTGCCTTGACCGGAATTGACCTTTTACCTTGACCTTTCCAGCCGGACTCTTTCGACCCATTTGTCGAAAAAGGCCTCCCTCAACCTGTCTCTCTCGATCCGGCCTGCCACGCAGCAGGTGGGCAGACGCATCCGCCGCCAAGACCCGCACAAAAGTCACCCCATGAACCCGGGCACCCCTGCTAAATCACCAAACGTAGCGAACCACTTGGGGTGACCTACGGCAGAGGTGTTGGTTATCCAATAAATGGTTCCCGGGGCGGCGGCATCCATACCCGCTTCCTTCCAAAAATTCCCGTAAGTAAGTGGAAAAGTATGAAAATCACAAAAAATGTAAGTCCGTACACAACGCCATCTCTGATAGTCTGATACTGACGAAAACAAACACGCACAGTTGGGCATCGATAATTGCTTCATTGTTTAACTTAATAATTTTTAACTTAATAAAAAAACTTAATTTAATTCAACATTTATTGATTCTGAGGCGGTACGAAGTTCGTCGGGTCAGCTAGTATAGTATAAAATGAAGTAGCTCTCGTTGTCTGTGCGCTTAGATCTTTTAAACTACGCAGCGGTTTTCATATAGAGTGATTCATGAGGATTTTAGGTATACAATTTGCCAAGGTTTTGTGTAATTGAAATGTATAATACATCTGGCCAAGCGGCAGCGGGCAGCGGGCTGACAAACGGGCGGTGTTGATTTGATTTAACAGATGGCATTGGTTATAAAGGTTAGATAATGGCGTGGCGTCGTGTTTCGTTAGCCACTGCAACGTGACTTTTTGGCTAAAATCTTAATTAATAAAATAAAGTCGGGTTTGTTACAGCTTTTACAACTCAAGAACGGCTGGACCGATTTTTATGATCTTTGATTTGCCGAATAGCAAAAAAATAAATACGAAAAAAAAAATTATGAAGAAAATTCTTTTCCTCATACATTTTGTACGGAACGAATACCGGTTACATGATCTTAAGCTCACCTAAAAGAATAATACCATCGCATAAACCATTACAAATAGAAGAAAGAGACCTACATATTCTAGATAGCGAAAAATACCTGGGCTTATAATATATTGATAAACATTTAACATTTAAACAACACGTAGAAAATCTAAAAACAAAAATCATTCCATTAATTGGTGTATTTGGTAGAATTGCTCATCTTCTACCAACAGAGGTAAAGAGGGGCTTATACTTTAGCTTAATCCAGTCCCACCTAAATGATTTCATAGAAATATGGGGAAACACATACATCACGTACTTAAATGACTTACAAATAATACAGAACAAAGTTATTAAAAAAACTCTTCAACTATAACCCAGACACTCCCACAAAAAAACTATACCAGGAAATGAACCTTTTGAAAATAAGAACATTGTACGAATATAACATATGTCTTTTAATCTACAAAATACAAAATGGACTTATACACACAAACACAACATTTATAAAAACATCACAAGTACACGAACATTATACTAGACAACACAATAAATTGTACACAAATACTGTCAAGACTGAAAGTGGCAAGAGATGTATTGGTCACGAGGGAGAACATATATATGATCTCCTTCCAGATAGCCTAAAAACGGAAAATAACATAAAAACCTTTAAAAAAAAACTATTTAAACTCAAAATGTTGGAACAAAATTAAAAATATTACTTCTTACTACTGTACTATATATGCTCTGTATTTAAGTTAAGAAAGCGAAATATTATGTTTCTTTTAACTTAATAATAAAAAAATAAATAAAAAAAATACTCATCTTTTGAAAGAGCTGCAGCAGGATTGTGAATCGTAAGTGAATTTCAAAAATTCCAAAACGACAAATGTCAATGCGCTTTTGATTGTTTTTTTTTCTCTAATTGTTTTGCTTTTTTTCTTAAACATACAATGCTGCCTCTCTTTCTTACACACTAAATGTCGATAGTGGAAAATGAGGCAATAATTATAATAAATCTCCCTCACACGTATAAAGAAAATGAAATTCAATTCCCGTAAGTAAGTGGATAAGTAAGAAAATCACAATAAATGTAAATCCGTACACAACACCAACTCTGATACTGACCAAAAAAAAAACACGGATAGTTCTTCAGTCTTCAGTGCTTCATTGTGTAATTAAAATGAATTTAATTAATCTAAAAAGTTAACACAATAGTTATTTATTCTGAAGCGTTACAAAAGTGCGTTAAGTCAGCTAGTTAATAATAAAGAATCAATATTTTTAGAATAACTAGTAGAATCTAATATGATTTTATGTAATTCTTGAGTTATAGCGTATTGTAAAAAAACATGTAAAATATACAGGGTGTCCAGGGGTAAAGCGCATTAACTTCGCGAGGTAATTCTACTTGATATTTTAAGTAAAAAAGATTAACAACTTTTTTCTACATTCCAACTTTTAGGGGTGGTTTTGTGTTAAAAATATAAAAATAGACCGGCGTGTGCCGCCAGCTTTATTATTTTCCGCTGTTACGATACGGGCCAGTCACTACCATGCAATGTTGCCACAGTCGTGCCCGGCAGGCTTTCAGCAAGTAAGATCGTACCTAACGCTAAGGAATTTTAGTAGGTACGTCTTTTTGTATGGGAAAAAATGTTGGAATTTCCGAAAAGGTTAATCTTTTTTACTCCTATCATCGTGTAGAATCACCTCCCGAAGTTAATGCACTTTACCCCCGGAAACCCTGTATATTAAGGAACAGGAGGAGGGGAGGAAAGATTAAGGGGAAAAAAAATCTGGGACTTTTGATAAAATACATATCATGGTGTTCTGCCATTTGTGAAAGTCCAGCTAAACGCGAATTACTGCCCATTTGTTCTCACAGGGACCACAAGGTACAATGGTACATTTTTCAATTCAATGTACTCTTCTTGGACTCCCCTCTCCCCGTCTCTCCGTGGACCACCGGTTGGGAACCACTGTTACAGACTAACGTGACCTCTCATAGTGGTAACTCTGCGAGCCGTTGAATTTGTGTTCTAACAGTGGTTGAACACGTAGAGTTGTTCGTGTTCAACCACTTTAGTATCAGATTTGCTGCATCTATACATGAACAATACATTCCAGACAAAATATCCTACGGACAAAACATCCCCCGACAAAATATCCTAACGTAACTCAACAATACCTTTCGGCGCCAAATTTAAAATTTAGATCGAAACTCTAAGATCCTTGCTGTCTCCTTCCTTCCTTGTCGGGGGATGTTTTGTCTGGAGGATATGTTGTCCTTGGGATATTATGTCGAGGGATATTTTGTCAGAAGCGGTGAGAGGGGGGGAGGGGGGAAGGTGGAAGAGGCGGAGTGGGAACTTCCCTTACACCATGCGAGCGAAAAAGCTAGTATTTACCTAAATATTAAGTCGAATATAATTCAGAGAGTTTTAATAAATGTTGTAGGATATTTTGTGCCCGTACTTACTTCAAACTTATAAAGACATTTCTCGATCGTGCTGGAACGTCGATCGAGTCGAATAGAATACCAACGAATCCAACCAAATTGTCATGTCAATAATATTCTGGAAGTAAATAATCCCTTGGGAGTAAACAAGCAGGCTTTCCTGTTTAGTTAAGTCCCACATGCTCCTGGTTTCTTCGGTTTAATGTTTATAAACCTTTCCCTTACTGTGCTAAAAAAATACGCGCGCTCCGGTGCTGTGTAATCAATTCACGTGTTAAAATCATCGATTTTATATCGGAAATATATGAACATTTATAGCTAATCGCTTTTGTTTTTCGTAATTTGTGTTACAAGTGATAATAATTGTAATTTAATTGCTGAAAACATGAAAAAACCATCGTCCGTTGCTCAAAAAACGGGCGAGGAGACCATCTCAAAATATTGCCCGCAAACGACTGAGGCGCTGGGCTGCTACCCAATACATACATACATCTATGTATGTTTAGCTACTACGCGGTCGTAGGCATCGACGGTCGAAACACAACACGGCGGTCTCTGTTTCTCGTGTTCCCGTATAGCAAAGTAGAGCGAGACGTCACATAGCGTGTCATCTCCCCCCGTACACTCCTCGCGTATTACGGTCCACACTGGCACACGGTTGATTGTATTTGTGGTTTATTCCCGATATTTAACAAAATATCTCTGATTGTGAATTAAATTTGCTAATTATTTAAAATATTATTTTTTAATTCAGTGTGTAAATGTATAACGGAGGAATACCTAAAATCTGAATCCAGAATTCATTATATTTATAGAGATATAAAAGTTATTAGAAGCAATGTGTAGTATTTACGCATTACAGACCAGGAAAGGTTAATATAAATATTATTAATAGCTTTGTGTGTTGGTAGTAGAAGACTTTCAAATATTGTCGGGTGATTCTAAATCCAAGAATACTTATCTTTATTAAAAAGAATATAACAAAGTGGCATATATCTGACTTTATTTGTTTAAACCTGAAATGTTCCATGGTTTCAGTATAAATGGGATTGGTATATTTATGGTATAAAGTATTTCGTCTTCGGAAATTGAATTCCTTGCAGAAATTCTGACGATAAAGTAATTGGTCAAAATGGAATTGTTTTGTATATTAATTTTAGTGCGGTGCAAGTCGGTAGTATGTATTTTTGTTTAAAATCAACTTCGCTATGTATTCAACACATAAATTGCACATATATTAAAAACTCAACATGATTATTATTTGTTATATACGTATATACATATAAAACTGATTTTTTTCTTTTAATTAAATGAAAACAATATAAGCGAAACTCAATCGAAAATCTGGAAACAGAAAAATCATAAAAACATATTGACACCTCTGGGACTCGAACCCAGGACCTCTTGCTTTCTGGGCAAACGCGCTAACCACTGCGCCACGGTGCCGATATCAAATTCGGTCATTTTTAACTGTATCATACTTCGACTAAGAACCACCCGCATTATCTTCATTTTCTTAACGCATATATTATTGGCAACTATCTTTTATGTATGATTGCAAGATTCAAACCCGAACTAAATGCCCAATGATTTTTTCTCTTTATTGTATAATGCTATACTTTTTACTTACCAGCTTTATTTATATGTACCATGTGTAAAAACTATTCATGTTTTCTTTGTATTCTAAAAACACCTGTATGCACTAAAACATAAAAATGTAAATGTGTGTAAAAGCCCATAAGGGCGTTAATGATTAATAAATAAATAAATAAATTTCGTTTGAAAATTGTAGGGTGTAATAATTTATTAAACAGAAAGCTCGTAAGCAATCGTTGTCAGCGCCATAAAAGGAATGAAAAAATATTTGATTGCTGATTTCTATAAACAAGAGCTTGATTTTCGTTCGAAATTTTGTTTTTATTTTTTCTTAATTAAAATTCAAATGATTCTTCGTTTTCGCGCAGGTACCTACAGCCAACGGCATTTTTGATAAATAATCAGGAGCTGCAACTGAAGTGATAATGATGTATGAATTAAAGGAAATATATTCGCGTAGATCGCTGAACGGACGCTGATTTCAAATATAACATAAGTTAGACATGAGATATGAGATTTCAACGACCAGTAGAATTATCGTGACTAGCAGTGAAAAACCCGCCCGCATATTTTTGTTGCTAGGCCCTAGTACCTACTGAACAGGGGTTTGGAAAGAGAATTGGCGTTGCACAATTGGATTCCGCTTGCCTTCTATTGAACACGGGTTTGGAACCCGTGTTGATTTCGAGGCATGGTTGCCTCCTATTGAACACGGAAAAGGAAATACGCGTCCAGGAGTGAGGGACGTATGAATCCATCCCTCCCACTGCGGTGCAAGGCGATGTTCTGAGAGAGTACGGCTGGAGAAGTCAAAGGGACTCCCTCAACCATTCTCTTCCGATCCGGCCAACCATTCAGCTGGTGGGCAAACGCATCCGCTGCCAAGCCCGGACAAACCTCATCCCATGAATCTGGGCTCTCCTGATAAGTCACCAAACGTAGCGAACCACTTCACGGTCGCGCGCCTTCCAAATACACGTCATGGTATAATACATCGAAAGAGAAACAGAAAATACACTTATGTTATTTCAAATAAATATATTATTTTTGATTAAAAGCATGTAGTTATAATACAAACTTACAACTTATTATATGTTACATATCTACTAAGGAAACAAGGAAAAACCATTCTAAATAGGCGACAGGGGTGGGTCGGTGTAAACATTCGATGGTAAAAGTATGGTAGACATTTTAAGGTCTAGAGCTGACTTAATGAACCCTGGCAGGGGGAGAAAGATGGGCCCAAGCGGGTGGAGGAGGGGGTGTCCCTGTGGCGATGATAGCAGCCTGTACGGCGGCCAGGTGGGCGGCCACAGCAGGTGGAGGAGGGTGGGCCCAGGCGGGTGGAGGGGGTGGGGTCCCTGTGGCGATGATAGCAGCCTGTACGGCGGCCAGGTGGGCGGCCACAGCAGGTGGGGGAGGGTGGGCCCAGGCGGGTGGAGGAGGGGGTGTCCCTGTAGCGATGATAGCAGCCTGTACGGCAGCCAGGTGGGCGGCCACAGCGGGTGGGGGAGGGTGGGCCCAGGCGGGTGGAGGGGGTGGGGTCCCGGTGGCAATGATGGCAGCCTCCACTGCGGCCAGGTGGGCGGCCACTGCGGGAGGGGGTCCCCAGGGGTTGGCGCCCCAATGTGGTTTTCCAGACACCAGTGCGCCCATAAACAGGAGGGTGGCAACAAACTGTAATCATTTTTTTTTCATAATTGTTTGAATATTTTTTTCTATTACCCGAAAAACTTTAAAATGATTCTTTCATAATAAACACAAATTTGCTTTGATTATTAATATTCGTCCTGATAGGTGATAAAGTAGATACCTACCTATAATCAAAATCTTTTTTTAATTGTACTTATTATTTGAAATGTGTGTTATATATTAGAATTTTGATACTTTTTGATGAAATTTTGCACACTTGACGTTTAAAACAAAAGGAAAAATTAATATCTACATCTAAAATTAATATCTAGATAATCTTAGCGGATTAGGACATATTGATCCCCAGATTCCTACCTACCCCTTAAGCCCTTTTCCTTCCCAGAACTCCCCTCTCCTTCCCTTAAAAAAAAACCTCCACACAGCATCCCCAAAGATGACATAGGCCCTGAGAGAAATCATTTTCCTCAGGGCCTCCTGTGTGGAGCTCATGTAAAAAAAAGAGTCGAATATTTGTCAAAACTTTCAGCTTTAAAAAATCTACAATTATGATATCCCGTGATTTTTGACGGATATGCTCTAGTTTCTAATAAAAGCAAAGCGATCACGATATTTTGCAAGATTTTATATGCCCAATTTGTCTTTTGCTTTAAATAAAATTATTCAAAAAACGATAAATTTCGGTTTTTATTAATTTTAAGGATTTACAAAGAACTTACGATAATTTGGTTCATGGTTAGTGTTGTAAGTTAGGCTGGTAAACTGATTATGTCTATGAAATGTAAGTTTCATGCTTTATACTTCATCCGATTTTTCACCCCACTTTATCAGACCTATAGAAACTGAGTAATGCACCTCTTTTCTGAACAGTTTTGTATTAAACCTACACCTTTAGAAATTCAATTAAAAATTCAATTTCTTGAATGAAGTTTTCTTGATTGAAAGATTCTTCAAGCCCAAACTTACCCTAATTGGAGATGCCATAGTCTCACCGATTCTAGATGGGAGCAGTTCTGACTATTGTGTTGTATTCACATTAAAAAAGACATATTAACCCGGCGAGAGTGTGGCAGGGTATGTCATACCCACCATGTTACTTATTTGCGTTTATTTTTTGTTTGTGATCTTCAAACCTGTTGTTGCTTTGAGCAGCTGGAGTTTAAGGGTGCGGAAGGGAATAGTGTCGTGATCGCAGTGTCGCGGCAGCCTGCGCTTGAGTTATGCGCTTGCTAACTGCATTTTTTTTTTTTTAATTAGTATCTATAGCAAAATTTGTACATTATGTATTTATAAATTATATTATATTAAGGTATAATAAAGTTTTTTTTTCACAATCCTCCTCACTAGGGTTTCCTGTTCTGAGGCGGCCTGTAGTTTTTTCACATTTGTATTTAGTATCCAGTTGTCTTTACATGGTCTTCAGTATGTTTGATAGTTCATTTTCACTTTGTTCTCTCAACCATATTTTTACTTTTGTTTTAAATTTATTTATAATAATAATAATAATAATAATAATAATATATGTATGTTATTGTATAGGATATAATATAATATGTTATTGTATAGGAAAAAATTACATTTACTTTTCTCACAAAATTATCCGGTTGCCCAAGTAAACGAACAAAGATTAGCTGACCAAAAAAGGGCAATTTTCAAAAATAATTTAATCCCTGTAGTAACATTAAATCAGATAAAAAAGGAAATAGGAGATAGATTGCAATTAGAGAATAATTTAGAACAAATTAATACAAGTAGTAATGTTATATTAGATACATTGAATGAAGACAGTTTAGATAATATTCTAGTAGAAGAATCTAATGATATTACAGTAGATTCAAATAACTTAGACGCTATTCATAATCTTGGGGAAATCAACATTGCAAATTTAAACTTACTAGATGATAATGTAATAGAATTAGCTAACTTGCTTCATAATAATATAAATAGATATATAGATATAGAGCCCACAGTTAGACCAAAATTACCAAAATTGCATACGTCAAAAAAAATTATCTAAATTAATTTCTGAATTAAATAATTTAATTTTACCAAAAATAATATTTGACGATATTAGTTTTTTAGATCTTCATACGTTAGTGTACGCTAGTGCTATCACTATATGTACTAGGTTAGGAGTTAAATTAACATCCTCTGATGATAGATCATATAGTTATAGTAAACCAGAATGGCAGATTAGATTAGAAAATGATGTAGTATTTTTAAGAAGTAGTATAGCTAGAGTAATTGAATATAAAAATGGGAATAGAAGTAGAAATATTTTGAGACATGTAGATGAAATTTGGAGAAAATTTGGTTATAACATTGGTAGTAATAATAATGAAAATATAATCAATGATTTATTAGATTTATTAAAACAAAAATTAGGTGTAAAAGCTAGTAGATTAAAAAGATATAATTATACGTATAATAAAAGAAATAATAATAGATTATTTCAAAAAAATGAGAAAATATTTTATTCCAAACTTGATGATAAACAAAATATTATTTCGAATAATAATATTCCGTTGCCATCTGAATCAGATATGCGCGATTTTTGGACAAACATTTGGAGTAAAGATATAAAACATAATGAGGCAGGTTCATGGATAGAAAATGAAGAACTCAATTGTTCAGACATTGAACAAATGAGTTTTTCTGATATATCGGTTGAATTGTTAGCCAAAATTATAAAAAATACTCATAATTGGAAAGCCACGGGTTGCGATTGGATACATAATTTTTGGTACAAACGTCTAACTACTTTACATCCTCTTTTTGCAAAAAATCTTTCAAAACTTGTCAAACAACCTCAAAATTTTCCTAATTTTCTAACTAAGGGCATTACTTATATGTTACCTAAAAGCGAAAATATTAATAATCCCTCTCAATATAGACCCATTACATGTCTACCGACAATATACAAAATTTTAACCTCTTGCTTGACAGATTTAATATATACTCATTTGGATGAAAAAAATATTTTACCTGAACAACAAAAAGGTTGTCGCAGAAAACATATGGGATGTAAAGAACAATTAGTTATTGATTCTGTAATTTTAAAACAAATTCAAAATCAAAAGCGTAATTTACATACTTGTTATATAGATTATCAAAAAGCTTTTGATAGTGTCCCGCACTCGTGGCTTATAAAAATATTAAAAATATATAAAGTTAACCCAATTATAATTAGCTTTTTGAAAAATATTATGTCCTTTTGGAATACAGATTTACTAGTAAATTTAAAAGGTAAGAAAATAGTAGTACCGGGCATTTCAATAAAAAGAAGGATTTTTCAAGGAGACTCATTGAGTCCTCTTTGGTTTTGCTTAGCATTGAATCCTATGTCTAAAATGTTAATTAAAAGCAAGTTCGGAATAAAAATTAAGGGTAATACAAGAGAGAGTAGTATAGTTTCACATCTATTTTATATGGATGATATAAAATTATTTTCAAATTCTGAATCAAATTTAGAAAAAATGATTAAGGTAGTTAAAATTTTTTCAGATGATATTAAAATGACTTTTGGTTTAGATAAATGTAAAACGATCCATATAGAGAAAGGCAAAAATGTAGATGGAGACGAGGGTATATTTAGAAATTTCAAAATTAAAAGTATGAAAGGGGATGAGGTTTATAAATATTTAGGATACCCGCAATCGAATAGATTAGATCACACTAGTATTAAAAATGATATTAGGATTAAATTTCAAACTAGGATCAGAAAAATTTTAAAATGCAATCTATCTGCTAAAAATTTAGTAAAAGCAATAAATTGGGCAATACCTTTATTAACGTACTCATTTGGCATAATTAAATGGTCCAATACAGATTTAGATAGTTTAGAACGATTAATTAGAACTACGTTAACAAAGTTTAATTGCCATCATCCAAATTCAGCTATAGAACGAATTAATTTACCTAGAAATTTAGGAGGTAGAGGTATAGTCAAAATAACATCTTTGAAACACAATCAGGTAGAAATGCTTAGAATTTTTTTCCATAGGAAAGCTAATAGCTCAGAAATGCACAAAATAATTTGTAAGACAGATAGAAACATTACACCTTTAAATTTATATGACGAGAATGCCAACATTCTTATAAATACTAACCAGGAATTATTAGATTCCTGGTCAAATAAAATTATTCATGCAAAACACTTCAATTATCTCAACCAAACGTATGTTGACAAACTTTCGTCAAACAAATGGTTGAGTATTGGAGAGTTGAGCGCAGAAATAGAAGGATTTATGCTTGCCATTGAAGATAGAGTCATTAATACTAAAAATTATAGGAAGCATATAATCAAAGATATTAATCAAATTGATGATTTATGTAGAAAATGTTTGGCTTTTCCGGAAACTATAGAACATATTATATCGGGATGTTCTATATTAGCGCCGTCCGAGTATACATTTAGGCACAATCAGGTTTTAAAAATAATCCACCAAAGTTTGGTAATTAAACATAACTTGATTGACTGCCGTAATATAGTACCATATTATGAATATGAACCAAATTCATTTTTAGAAAATGAATTTTATAAAATATATTATGATAAAACTATACTAACAGACAGAACAATTAGTCATAATAGACCTGATATAGTTTTACATGACAAAATTAAAAAAATTACTTATATCATTGATGTAGCTATTCCAAATTCCTGTAAATATTCAAAAAACTGTTTCTGAAAAATATTCAAAAAACTATTTCTGAAAAATATTCAAAAAACTGTTTCTGAAAAAATTAGAAAATACACAGATTTAGGAAATGAGATTAAAAGAATTTGGCATTCTCGGAATATAAAAATATTACCATTTGTTATTTCGGCTACTGGCATTATACCTAGGTCTCTGATTCAAAATTTAGGCGTATTAGATTTGTCAAAGAATTTATATATAAAGATGCAAAAATCGGTAATTTTAAATACATGTAGGATTACAAAAGATTTTTTAAATATTTATATTGAGGGATCAGTAGGATTTATAGGTTCAATTAGGAATTTCACTGAGCCGAACCCTCTGATATGAAAATATCTGGAGTCGGTGAATTATTTTCCCATCTGGTCTCTGGTATGTTGACATGTTGTTCTTGTATTGTTTTGTAATTATAATATATATAGTGCAATTGCATAACGTGGATTGACCAGATGATAATTTGGGAAGTGTGTGAAAGGGTTTAGTTTTTCCTGTGGGGAAAATTAAACCCGGACATTTAAATCTGGAGCGTATAAATTATAAATTTATTTCACATAAAATTACACAATGAAACATATATGGAAACTTTGACTAGCCAACTAGGAATGGATCCTGTTTTAGGCCAGTCAAATTGACAAATTTAGTTCATATCATAATTTCATATTACATTGATTAATTATATAAACATATTATTTATTGAATGAAACAAGTGTTATGATTGAATTCCTCGTAGAAGCTTTAGTTAATAACTACAATTGTGAACTCATAAAAAAAAAGAATAAGCGAAGAGAAAAAACAATGTCTTAAAGTACAAATTTAGTATCGAATGCTTGTTTAACAATAGATAAAATGTTTGGTCATTTAAATCGCTTGCAAAAATTGAGAATCGAGACATTCTTCAAGCGTGATGACAATATCCATATTATAATAAACGTGGATGTTTAAACGTGATTACAAAAAATAATTATAATTAACGTGAGTGACGTATCCCTTAACTTTACGAGCGGGTGAAGAAACTCAAAAAGAATGTGACTCGAAAAGGATGCAGCAAATGAATAAAAACAATTTGTATATAAATATTTCATAAGTTAGCTAGTGTATAAATAGTGACATGACAGAGTGGTTGATAACAAATTGTATTTATATCCCTTTCCTTGCTTCATTTTTTCATCCTATTAAGATATTTTCCCTTAGAGCACTTAATATAAAATAAAACCTGTAAAGTAAATAAAATCCAGATGGTAATGTTAAAAAGAAAGATCACCGCAGCACTTGAATGTAGAACAATGGGAAGGGTATTGATAAAATAATAGACAATTATGTTCTGAAGTTATAAGTACGTGTTTTTGTAATATTACGTATAGTACGCAATTTTGTATAAATTATATTTGTACGTATTTTGTATAAATTATAGCTTACGTAATTTTGTATAATAAAAAGAAAGATCTCCACAGGAGTTGAATGTAGAAAAATGGGAAGGGTATTGATAAAAGAATAGACAATTGTGTTCTGAAATGATAAGTACGTGTTTTTGTAATTAATGGAACTATGAATGAGTGTTTTTTTAAATTTTTTTTTCTTATATATTTTTAATTTTGTTTTATTTTATATGATGAGACTATCTATTGGTCAACATATCTTCGCTTTTGATCCTCCCTAAATCAAGGAGCCAGTCGTTGATCAATTTGCGCAAAACATTTGCACTTTTAGTTTTCCAATCATTAGGAATGATATTGAATAATTTAGGTCCTAAGTACGAAAATTGCCGTTGGCCGAGGGAGTGATTTTTATTGGGACTATTGGATTGTTCCTTGAAAGTCGAGTGTCGTGAAGGTGGTCAATGGACGGGAAGTGTTGACGTTGTTTTTGAGCATGTAATATAATCTTTCTAATATACAATTGTCTAACATCAAGTACTTTTAATTCCGTGAATAATGCATCACTGGGGTACCTGAATGGTTTTTTAAGGATGACTCTTAGTATTGATTTCTGAGCTTTAGCCAGGGAGTCTAATATTGTTTTGGCACATCCACCCCATCCTAGGGATGCATATTCGAGTAAAGAATTACACATGGCATAGTATATTGATTTCATATCTTTAACAGAGAGAATATTTCTGATGGTTATAAAAAGGTGTGTAAGTTTTCTGACTTTTGAGGCCGTTGCGTTGATGTGTTCATCCCATCTCAGATATTTATCTATGGTGATCCCTAGATATTTTAAGCTATCCACACATTCAAGGTTATTGCAAGTACAAGTGTTCGGTTCATTGCAAATGTGAATAGTAATATTTAGTATTACCTTAGGTTGACCCGCTTGTGTTGCACTAAAACGTATAAATTTTGTCTTGTCCGTGTTAAGAGTAAGAAGATTGTAGTCTAGTCAATGTTTGACATTGTTTATTCCAATTTCTGCTTTTCTATGCGCTTCATGCCAGTTTTTGCCCTCAAATATTAAGACCGTATCGTCAGCAAAAGTGATGATATGATCGGCAAGGTTACTGTTGCAAAGATCATTAATATAGATATTAAACAATATCGGTCCTAAAGTACTTCCTTGTGGTACACCAAATTCGATATTGGCTGGATCGCTTAGAGTACCACTAATAATAACTCTTTGGCTCCGATTTTCTAGATAGCTTCCTAACCATTTAAGTAACTGCCCCTGTATTCCGATTAGCTGTAATTTTTTCAAAAGGATTTTGTGCGAGATGGTATCAAAAGCTTTAGCCAGATCCAGAAAGATCGCGATGCTTTTGATTCCTCGATCAATGTTATTAGAAATTACTTTAGTCAGATTGCCAATGGCATTTTCAGTACCTAAACCCGGCCGGAAGCCATATTGTCTCTCAGAAAGGATGTTATTATCTTCAAGATAAAAGCTAAGACGATTTTTGACAATTTTCTCTATAATTTTTGAGACTGAATTGACCAAAGATATCGGCCGGTAATTTTGAATCGCAGATTTATCTCCGTTTTTGTGCAGTAATACAACAACTGAATGTTTTAGATGGTTAGGGAATATTCCTGATTTGAGACTTAGATTGGAAATGAACGCTATCGGAGATGCTATGAATGACTTAGTTACTTTAAGCAGATTAGTCGAGACTTTGTCTGGTCCACAAGCGTTAGATGGCTTTAGGTCGTCAATTATTTCCAAGACTTCATTCGTCGTTGTTTGTATATTGTCTATTTTATGGACGAGGTTAGAGGTGACCAACTTGGCAAGTTCGATTTCTGTTTTATTGCATTTATCGAGAATTTTTTTGGCAAGTGTGGTTCCCACCGATGTGAAGTATTTATTAGCAAAATTCGCCATATTTTTAGGATTAGAAGAGTTTACGTTACCGATATCTAACGATTTAATTTCGGAAGACCTGTTTATTTTTGTTTTACTAATATTACGAAATGCTTCCCACATACGTTTTGGAGAATAAGAATTTTCGTAAATGAACGTTTTAAAATAATTTTCCTTTGTATATTTAATAATCTTTTTGCATAAGTTCCTATATTTATTTCTGTTATTTTTTTGGTTTAGTTGGTAGAGCGTTGAATAGTTTTGTCGCATTGAATTTCATATTTCTTTGTCCAAAAGATGTTTTCAACCTCGCTGTAGCTAGGATATTTTGGTTAATTGCCCTGGTTGTGTATCTATGTTAGACAGTGGAGTATTCTGATATGTTTTTTTTTTAAATTTTAAATAAATATTTTTTGCATAAAGTTTTTGTATGTTGTAGACTTGAATGCTTTGAAACAATTCTTCTGTCAGCGTTCTAACCGGTAATTTCAAAATTGTCTTTATTAGGTACTCCTTTTTGGGCTATATTGAGCCGGTCCATGCGAGTGCTCAAGGCAGATCCCCAGATCAAGGCAGATCAAGGTGTATATTTTTATGACAAAAACTAACATTACTTTTTCTGCTATTTTAACTTATATAGTTTGCATTGTAGAATTTAATAGAACATTGACGTTGACAGTGAAGAAACCCGACTTCGGTCAATGCTGGAAGAAGTGTTACTTCCTATGAGGCGAGCTCATCGTAATGTTTTCTAAGTAAAAACTGCACTGATTTAAACTCCGGTTCTTAAGATGTTCCTAATGTTTTTAGTTTATATAGTTACTTGTTTCATGTTCTACCATATCTTTAGTTTTTTTTAGTTTTTGTAGTTTTTTTTTTACTCTCGCCTTATCGGAAGTGTTTTCTAAGTAAAAACTGCACTGATTTGTACTCCAGTTTGTAAGATGTTCCTAATGTTTTTTGTTATTTTTTTAGTTTGTATAGTTAATTGTTTCATGTTTTATCATATCTTTAGTTTTTTCATAAAACTTGTTTTCTTTAGTTCCTTTATAGTTTTTTTTTTGAGAGTGAAAATTTTTGTTGAAAATTCATAGTGACTTGTTTCCATTTAAATAAAATATAAAAATTGTTTAAATGGCGCAAATGTTTTATTTACAATACGTTATTATATAGTCTTCCTATAATAATAAAAAAAAAACAATTAATATAATGCCTTTTCTTAAAAATCAAGTTTTACAGTCAAATTTGTAAATGGGTATATCATACCCTGCCACATACTTCTTGTTACATTTTTTCACCACACTCTTGCCGGGTTAAAGAACTACAGGCCCATGTTTTCATAACCTTGGGTCATTGTAATGTGGGTTAATTGCGATATTCTTTAGGAACTAGGAACTCGATTAGAATTACTAGAATACAATACTAAATGAATCACATGCTAAGCGCATAACTTTCGAACGACTGCACCAAATTTGATAATTCTTTTTTTGTGTGTTCGTTATTGTCAGGACAAGGTTTTTATAAAACTTCCGGTGAGCTCTGGTAATATTAAAATTGTATAAAAAAATTGCTATTGGTGGCACGCGAGGTTTGAAAACTGATGGAAAGCGGGAGGGAGGGAGAGATGGGGGAGGGGAACCAGGGAGGGGGAGGGAAACCTGGGAGGGGGGAGGGGGACCTGGGAGGGGGGAGGGGAACTCAGGAGGGGGGTTCGCGGGACGGGGGAAGGGTGGGGGAGTGGAGTGGGGAGAGGGAAGGTGGAGGTGACGGAGTGGGAAAGGACACGCAGAGAGAAACAATTTATTTATTAAGTGGCATAGCAACGCATTCCGGGACCAGCTAGTAATCAATAAAAGCAGGTGTTTCTAGTGGTTATAAGTCTATTGAATTAGACTTTAATTCTTATTCAGATACATTATTATAACAATACACTATACCTATTAGAATAGTGCACTTCAATTAGATACCACTGAATTAAAAACAACATGAATAAAGGCTTAGAATTATTTCCTCCGCTTGGTTCTAACTGAGAGTAAAAAAAAAAAATGCCTTTCTTATATATTTTTTTTGAAAAAGTTAATTTCAATTAACTACTGATTTAGCAATATAAAAGTTGCAGTTAAATTTTTCTAGTCACAAATATTTTTCTTCTCTGTTAAGCTGACGTACCACAAGCAGCAATGTGTAAAATAATTATCGTAAGTTTGATTTTAAATACTCTACTATGCATACGAGGGATAAAATAGGTAATGATTGAGAACTCTAGTCCAATTTTTTTAATTTTTTTAATGAGTAATGACCTTCTAACTTAAATAACTGCATTTTTATATTTATTTTTATTTTAGGAGTTAGTTTAATAGTTAAAATAATTGTCAAAGTTTTAATTTTTTAGGACTCCCCGAAAACCACCGTATGTACGGTGAATCGTGTGACGTCATCACTCTTGAAAAATTAGTATAGGATCTGGCAATCAGCTGATCTTCTGCCGCCATTTTGAATTCCGTTGTTCGAAGTATTCTCCCTAGAAATAGCATTACTATTTTTTTGTGCAGTAGTTTTTGAATATTTTCAATAAAAGAGATAAACTAATAAGATTTACCATTATTTTTGAAACATTATTTAGTCCAAAGTAATGTTTCAATAAACACAACTAAATCTCTATTAACAGTATGTAAATAATCAAATTAATTAATACGATGGCTTGTGTCATATCATACATTCCCAAACAATGACTTTACGGTGACGTCACGACACGTCAAACAGTGACGTCAACTTGACGCCGTGTTTTTACGACCCGATTAAAAATGGACTTTTTAATAATTTTTTAAAAACTCTGCGTTTAATATTATTAAATAAAACTTATATATTCAGAATCAGCGTTTATTGGTCTATATAAACATATTTTTTTAAAGCCAGAATATTTTGCACTGGAGTTCCTTATTGCCCACATAAGAAAATTTTCACTTTTAAAGGGTGTACTTTTCATACTATCCACCTAATTCATCATCATCCTCACTCTTGGCTCTACAACCCCTGGTGGGTCTTGATCTCCTCAAGAGTCTTCCTCCACTCATCTCAGTTTTGTGCCAGCTCTCTCCAGTTTAGAAGCACCAAGATATATCTTTGAAGACGTTGTCCCCCCATCTTAACCTTGGTCTTCCCAGGCTCCTTCGCCCTATCGGTCTTGAGTTCAGCAGGGACTTAGGTGCTTGATGCTCTGTCATTCTCTCCACATGACCCAGCCATCGAAGTCTTCCCAGTTTTATCAATTTTGTGATGTTTAGTTCCTTTTGCAGAGTATTGAGCTCATTGTTGTAACGTCCGCTCCAAAATCCATTTTCTAGAACCAGTCCGAAGATGCGCCTCAAAATTTTCCTTTCTAAAACGTCCAGTGCTCGCTCATTCCTCTGAATTAGTACCCACGTCTCAGCTGCGTACGTGAGTACTGATCTGATAAGTATTTTGTACACTAATACCTTCGTATTTCTGGACAGCAGTCTGGATTTTATTTTGTTTTGTAGGCGGAAATAACAGCGATTTGCGTTCACTACGCGCTTCTGGATCTCCTCTGTGGTATTATTGTCGTTTGTTATCAGGGATTCTAGGTACGTGAATCTTGGTACCGTTTCAAAACCGTTTTTTTGGCTTCGACATGAGAGAGTTGGAGTTTGTTGGGTGCATCCTACGGCCATGTATTTGGCCTTCTGCTGGTTTACTAAGCGACCCATGTTTTTGGCAGAACTTTCAAGATTTATAAAGGCGTCACGTAAATACAAAAGAATAAATAGTTACATAATATTTAATCACTTCTCTATGAAATCCTTTTTGCGATTTTACTACACCAATATTTGTGTCACGCCAAGCAAAGAGAAATCGATAATTTTACAAATCGGATTAGTTGGCGTAACTTCCGACGATTTTATGTCGATATACTGAGCACGGTTTCACTGTTGACAGCCGAACCGATAATGACAGGGAATAAATAAGAAATCGGTATACGCTGGCCACTTCGCGTTCCGGAACGTCATACGCCATAACAATTACGTAAAAATGTTAATAAATTGGCAAAGTTGAATTGAAATACTAATGTGCATTGGCAGTCTGCATTTACTTTTGACACCAAAAGTGAGTTAATTAGTTTAAGAGGTCTGTAGTCATATTTCAACCACGTGCGTTTCTCAACGCTGGAATGAAATAAATTGATTGCATCTTAAAAGCATTATTTATGTCTATGGATTGCGTACACGACTTCTTTCAATTCTAAGAGCTTCGTTAGTTCAATCCGTTCATTAATAAGCCAGTAATTTTGCATAACAAACGTCATTATTAAAAAAAAAATTGTACATTGAAAGTTAACCAAAACTTATACTGATACTATGAAGGCCGCACTAATAACTGAACATAGATGACGGGTTCATTGAATATGGTATTGAAATAGGGTTTTATCGATCGTTCATGCTAGACCTCCAGCCAAGGGAATTGTTGTACTCTATGTTAAATTCTGTACTATTAAGTTGACTTCTAACAAAGGCAACACCAAATCCTTACATCCTGTCTTCTTATGATTACGAATAGACGCCAAAAATGCTAGAGGATATGCAGAAATTGTTTTATTTGAAATTGTTTCAGTTTGTCGCCACCTTTCTGTGCCTTGGCGCCATCGTGAATGGCAGTCCACACTGGACAACTCCAGTCTCTGCTGCCGTGTTACTCTATGGAGCTGCCCCTCTGGGTCCCGACGGTCGGGTGGTAGACACCCCCGAGGTCGCAGTGGCCAAGGTGGCTCACCAGGCCGCCTTCGAAGCTGCAGCCGCGGAGGCCTGGACCGCTCCCCCACCCGCCTGGGTAGCTCCTTCGGCCTGGGTCACGCCGCCGCCTCCTCCACCAGCATGGAGCCCTGTTACTTCTTGGGCTCCGGTCGTTCCTCCCAGGGTTGATGGACGTGTGGCACCTGTTTACTATGCTGCAAGAGCTGCGGCAGCCGCAGCTGCTGCTGAAGCTGTGTGGTGACTTGTCATAACGTCAAATGTCATCTGGAGTTTGGTTTCGTGAATACACAACAAATAATGAAAACACAACTAAGTTTTCAACTTCGTTGATTCCTACTATATGAATACTTATTTTAACATCAATATTTTATCACCTGGAGAGTGGTTTATTGAAGCCACAAACAACAAATCAACTTCTATGAGCTTTTACATATATGCTGTTCATGTAATTATTGACGTGAATGCTTTTGCTGTGATTTTCTTCGAATGCTATAGTAGCCAACTCAAACTGATCGGAATTTCCAAGGATAACCTAATATTGTACATATTTTGAATAAGATAACGATTATAATTATTAATAAATAATTCATATTTGCCCCGTTGTTTTTTTACATTTTGGAGAATTGATTGTTGTCTGAGGTTTCTATTATTTTTGAACTGGTGAAGTTTTATTTAGAATATGATCTTTCAATTATTATTTTTTTAATTGATAAACCAATGTTTAAGACAAGATTTTTATGCATAGAACAAAGCGTAACAATTATTATAAGTAATAATTATTAGCCTATTATCAGAAGGACGCGGGTTCGAGTCTCGTCGGCGGCATGAATCTTTTCTCGGAAGATTTTTTCAATGTAGATGAGTGTTTCTGGCTAATAATTATTTATTATGTATAATATTAATTATTACTTATGTATATTGATTATTATCTTTCAAATTTCTTAACGCTGCATGATAGAAATATAATGCATTTGCTTTCCTGTGTATATTTATTGTTGTTCTAACGCAGACTGGTTTGTGTGTGATTTTGATAAGTTCCACCCCATCCTGTAATGCCGTATTGTATTATTGATTGGCAGATACAAAGTACGACATTCTGAGTAAATCTTTATCTAGGATAATATGTCTTAGACATCTAAAGATGTGTGTTAGTTTCCTCACTCTGTCTTTGAGTATATATTGTAGGCATATTCAATATTCAATCAACAATCTAATTTTATCAAATTAAGAAAAACTCTGTATAAAGCCAGGGCCACATTGAAGACTTTAATAAAATAATATTTGTTAATACTCTCCTTTATTTCCACCCAACGGTCACCTTAACCCCTCGGGCTTTTTTGTGCAGTTTTTTTGGACATTTCATATAGGTCTCATAGAAATCATTGTGTTTCTCTTACTATCATGGTTAGAAATATGATCTAAATCGTGTTAGAAAGAGAAAATAACACCCTTTTACCTAAATTTAAAAGTTAACAGTAACACAATTTTAATGTTCTTACACCTTTATTAATCTAAACTTTTCAAACGCAATTCGAAAAAAAAATTTTTGGGAATTTTCAATTAATTGTTTTTACATGAAACGACAAAAAGTGAGTTAAAGATAACGTTTGTAATAGGTATATTTGCTTATAAAATATGTACTTTTTTTTTTGATGTCAGTAGGTACTTAATTAGGGAGAAAAAACGTAAGGGGTCGTCCATTAATCACATGATGTTTTTTAGCAACTTTTTAACCCCCTCCCCCCCCCCTGGTGATACGTGGTGAGGTTTAAGACTACCCCCCCCCCCCCACCCCAAAATCATGTGTGTTTTTTTAGTACAAAGTATATTGAAATTTTCAGAATATTAAAGTGCGTTCAACGAAAAATAAATGCACGTGATATCTCATTACTATAGACCACCCCAACCCCTCGTGATTTTTTTCGAATCCCCCACTCCACCTTTCGAGTCTCACGTGATTAATGGACGACCCCTTAGGTGAGCCATTTATATCTTTTTACGTTTGCATCCAATTTTTTTTATATTTAAAAAAAAAATGTTAATTTTGAATAATAAAATTTTCAAGTTTATTTCAAAAAAAATTTTTTAGTTTTCGGATATGTTCAGAAATATTCCATTTATTTAGATTTTATACAAAGCGGAAATATTTTGACCATCCGACAAAATAGTCCTTTGAAAAACTTGTCCAAAGAAATATAAATTAGCATTCTAGAATATTTTAAGAAGCTCTTTAATTTTCATCACTGTTTGAGAATAGTCTTATAGTTTATTCCAATCCAGTATGTACATTCTAATAATACTTTTATTCTAGTTCAATAAAAGGCTTTTTCTTTGGTGAAACGTTTTACATAAATCTTATCGGCAGTACCTAACTCATATCGAAGCGATAATTTAGGCTAAATGACCGCCAGCTGTCTATGAGATAGATAGACACCTAAAAAAATATGTAATTAATAACTTATTCGTGGGTTACATAAACTATAAGTCTGTCTGCAAAAGGCCAGTTAATAAAGGCTCTTATTCATTGGTTGTAAGACTAATTTTTAATATTCAATTTTTCCTAATTTAATTTTAACAGCGAGTGTCAATATAGTTCACAGAATTTAAACAATACATTAAATTTCTAGGTTAATTTTTTAAGTTACGTGAAAATTATAATTAAATTCTGTTTAACTCCAAATCTGTAAAACAACTAGCCTATAATAATAAAATATAACATTCTTTTGCAACACATACACAACCAATTATCAATCCCACTCACTTACCAATAGAATGCATGATGTAGGCAACAAATTTGGTGGTATTGTAGATATATTCGCTGATTCTCTTTATAATCTAAACTGCAATTTAAATCAACACTTTGTGGAATCCTACAAATTATTATAACGTGGGTATAATATATTTAAAGATTTTATGTGTTGTTGTAATGTTTTATATTATATTTTGTTCTATGTTATTGTCAAATATTATATTGCTTAAAATATTTCACGGTTTTACGCTATATTCTTCAAAAACTACTTTAACATTTTTCACTTTTAAAACTTTTATAACTTTCATATAAATTCTGTGTATTTGTAATCCTCAATAACTTAAATATTATTTATAATCTATGTAAAAGCCCCTATGGGCATATAACAACAATAAATAAATAACGATAAAATAACAAAACTTGAATAGAACTTTCACTAATAGACTTGAATTTTACTTGAATGCCAACGGGACAATGTCCCGTTGGCGTCATGTATTTTTTCTCGGAAAATTTTTCAATGTGGATGAGTGTTTCAGGCTGATAATTATTGCTTATAATAATTGTTACCCTTTGTGCTATGCATAAAAATCTTGTCTTAAACGTTAGTTTAACAATTAAAAATAATAATTAAACTCGTTTATAATAACGAACATTATTATCGTATCTTTATCGCTAACACGAGTAAAATATTATTATTTCCTGATGAAGCTTGGTTTAAGCGAAACCGGTAGGTGTATTAAATAAAGTAAGTCGTGGTTAACCAATAGGACCCATAAGCTTGTTTTCACGATAATATAACATTGTCAGACATGTGTATGACGTATGAGACATACCTGACTTAAATACTAGGGACGGGTTATTTCACAGATTTTTAACTCCCCTTCAAATTTCAAAGTTAAAATTCAAGTTCAGTGAGTATTTCAATTCTGTGAAGCAACTGGCCTACAATGATATAATAACAGAACTTGAATAGAACTCTCACAGATCTGAAAATTAACTTCGAAATTTGAAAATTCATCAAATTTCGTAGTTTAAATTCAAGTCTATTAGTGAAAGTTCTATTCAAGTTTTGTTATTTTATCGTTATTTATTTATTGTTGTTATATGCCCATAGGGGCTTTTACATAGATTATAAATAATATTTAAGTTATTGAGGATTACAAATACACAGAATTTATATGAAAGTTATAAAAGTTATAAAAGTGAAAAATGTTAAGAATATACAAGTAGTTTTTGAAGAATATAGCGTAAAACCGTGAAATATTTTAAGCAATATAATATTTGACAATAACATACTATAGAACAAAATATAATATAAAACATTACAACAACACATAAAATCGTTAAATATATTATACACACGTTACAATAATTTGTAGGATTCCACAAAGTGCTGTTTTAAATTGCAGTTTAGATTATAAGGGAAAGATTTTTATGCATAGCACAAAGGGTAACAATTATTATAAGCAATAATTATCAGCCTGAAACACTCATCCACATTGAAAAATTTTCCGAGAAAAAATACATGTCAATGTCCCGTTGGCGTCATGTATTTTTTCTCGGAAAATTTTTCAATGTGGATGAGTGTTTCAGGCTGATAATTATTGCTTATAATAAAAAAGTGTTTATTTTATTTAAAAACTAACTTTTACCCGCGGCTTCGCTCGCATGGTTTTAGGGGGAAATCAATATATATGTATATAAACCAAAATATGCTAGCATCTTAGTTTGTAGTTCCCGGCATGCGTACATTCCCTGTCCCTATTCAGTTTTCAAACAGCTCGCGTGCCAGCTATTGCAATTTTTCATACAAATTTCATAATGCCAGAGCTCACCAATATATATATATATATATGGAAACCTTCTTTGACGTGCTCACAACAACTCACCAAAGTTTCATCACTATCGGATGAACGGTTTAGCAATGCATAATTTCATGATTCTAGTGTTCACTTTTGTATACAGAAACCATCGCGGGCATGCACACATCAAATTCCCAAAGTTTCATCGCAATCGGATTAACGGTTAGCAATGCATAATTTCATGATGCCAGAACTCACTATTGTATATAGAAACCATCGCGGGCATGCGCACATTAAATCCCCAAAGTTTCATCGCAATCGGATTAACGGTTAGCAATGCATAATTTCATGATGCCAGAACTCACTATTGTATATAGAAACCATCGCGGGCATGCGCACATTAAATCCCCAAAGTTTCATCGCAATCGGATTAACGGTTAGCAATGCATAATTTCATGATGCCAGAACTCACTATTGTATATGGAAACCATCGCGGGCATGCGCACATCAAATCCCCAAAGTTTCATCGCAATCGGATTAACGGTTAGCAATGCATAATCTCATGATGCCAGAACTCATTATTGTATATGGAAACCATCGCGGGCATGCGCACATCGAATCCCCAAAGTTTCATCGCAATAGGATTAACGGTTAGCAATGCATAATTTCATGATGCCAGAACTCATTATCGTGTATGGAAACTATCGCGGGCATGCACACATCAAATTCCCAAAGTTTCATCGCAATCGGATTAACGGTTAGCAATGCATAATTTCATGATGCCAGAACTCACTATTGTATATAGAAACCATCGCGGGCATGCGCACATTAAATCCCCAAAGTTTCATCGCAATCGGATTAACGGTTAGCAATGCATAATTTCATGATGCCAGAACTCACTATTGTATATAGAAACCATCGCGGGCATGCGCACATTAAATCCCCAAAGTTTCATCGCAATCGGATTAACGGTTAGCAATGCATAATTTCATGATGCCAGAACTCACTATTGTATATGGAAACCATCGCGGGCATGCGCACATCAAATCCCCAAAGTTTCATCGCAATCGGATTAACGGTTAGCAATGCATAATCTCATGATGCCAGAACTCATTATTGTATATGGAAACCATCGCGGGCATGCGCACATCGAATCCCCAAAGTTTCATCGCAATAGGATTAACGGTTAGCAATGCATAATTTCATGATGCCAGAACTCATTATCGTGTATGGAAACTATCGCGGGCATGCACACATCAAATTCCCAAAGTTTCATCGCAATCGGATTAACGGTTAGCAATGCATAATTTCATGATGCCAGAACTCACTATTGTATATAGAAACCATCGCGGGCATGCGCACATTAAATCCCCAAAGTTTCATCGCAATCGGATTAACGGTTAGCAATGCATAATTTCATGATGCCAGAACTCACTATTGTATATAGAAACCATCGCGGGCATGCGCACATTAAATCCCCAAAGTTTCATCGCAATCGGATTAACGGTTAGCAATGCATAATTTCATGATGCCAGAACTCACTATTGTATATGGAAACCATCGCGGGCATGCGCACATCAAATCCCCAAAGTTTCATCGCAATCGGATTAACGGTTAGCAATGCATAATCTCATGATGCCAGAACTCATTATTGTATATGGAAACCATCGCGGGCATGCGCACATCGAATCCCCAAAGTTTCATCGCAATAGGATTAACGGTTAGCAATGCATAATTTCATGATGCCAGAACTCATTATCGTGTATGGAAACTATCGCGGGCATGCACACATCAAATTCCCAAAGTTTCATCGCAATCGGATTAACGGTTAGCAATGCATAATTTCATGATGCCAGAACTCACTATTGTATATAGAAACCATCGCGGGCATGCGCACATTAAATCCCCAAAGTTTCATCGCAATCGGATTAACGGTTAGCAATGCATAATCTCATGATGCCAGAACTCATTATTGTATATGGAAACCATCGCGGGCATGCGCACATCAAATCCCCAAAGTTTCATCGCAATCGGATTAACGGTTAGCAATGCATAATCTCATGATGCCAGAACTCATTATTGTATATGGAAACCATCGCGGGCATGCGCACATCGAATCCCCAAAGTTTCATCGCAATAGGATTAACGGTTAGCAATGCATAATTTCATGATGCCAGAACTCATTATCGTGTATGGAAACTATCGCGGGCATGCACACATCAAATTCCCAAAGTTTCATCGCAATCGGATTAACGGTTAGCAATGCATAATTTCATGATGCCAGAACTCATTATCGTGTATGGAAACTATCGCGGGCATGCACACATCAAATCCCCAAAGTTTCAACGCAATCGGATTAACGGTTAGCAATGCATAATTTCATGATGCCAGAACTCATTATTGTATATAGAAACCATCGCGGGCATGCGCACATAAAATCCCCTAAGTTTCATCGCAATCGGATAAATTATTATACACAGCAACACATAGCGGACATACATAAATCCGTACATTACAAACCCAGGAACAAACATATTTTGATTTTTAAATATGTATATATCGATAGATATAATTCCTAACCACAAATCAATCGCTTCTCAATGTATTTCATTGTAATTAATGTGTTCGAGTAAATAGTAATGCAATAATGAAAACTATCTAGCTTAAGCTGGTAGTCTATAATGTAGTTCTGATAATTGAATGAATTTAATAAACATATTAACGAGACTTGTCAATCAATAGTAAATTGGCTGTTATCACAAAATCTGTCACTGAACACTAACAAAACTCAAGTTTTACAATTTTGTCCAGTGCAAGCTACACATATAAACATAAATGTAAACTTCAATAATAATATTATCGAACCTTCCCAAACTTGTTCACTGCTGGGAATACAACTAGATGCAAATATAAACTGGAAAGAACATGTATCCAAAATAGTAGCCAAAATCAGTAGCTTTTCTTTTGTTCTAGGTACACTGAGAAATATATTAAACATCGAATCGGTAATGGCCGCATACTATGGTTATGTATATTCAATAATAAAATACGGAATTATCTTTTGGGGAAACTCAGTAAACGCCAAAGATGTTTTTATCATCCAAAAAAGATGTATAAGAAAAATGACAAACTCTGCTAATCGGGATTCATGTAGACCTTTATTTAAAAATTTGAAAATTCTTACAGTCACCGACATATATATATAATGGAGTTATGCATGTTAGTGCGATCATCTCCAGAAAAGTTTCCACAAAAAAAACTCTACACATAAACACGCTACAAAGTTTACAGAAAATTTGTTAATACCAAAAGCAAACAAAACAATTTTCCAAAAAGGACCCTTTTACATGGCCATTAAAGTATACAACAACCTTCCACATGATATTAAACAAATACAAGATACACTCAGATTTAAGTCATCACTAAAAACATTCCTTCTGAACAGCTCTCATTACACATTAAGTGAATACCTCACATAGGTACAACTGTTTTTATATTTATATTTATATAATAAATTAAAACAAATTCACTTTGTATTACACCACTTTTATATTTATATTTCATTTGTGTTCATATCTGCATAACATGTTAGGTTAACTGGAAGAAATAGGATATATGTACCTATAAGTTATACCTTTTGTACTAAATGTAAATTTTGTACAATAAATGATTTTGATTTTGATTTTGATACCAATATTGATATACCTAAATATGGCAGTGTGGCATAAAACTAGCACGGAAAGGATAAATTGATTTATTTAAACAATTTACAACAAATTTTAAAAATTTAAAAAATTATGTATGTGTACATATAAAAATGTACACATACATAATTAATTATATATAAATATGTATATATTTTATATATATAGACATACCTATCTTGGAGCTTCTAAACTGGAGAGAGCTGGCACAAAACCGAGATGAGTGGAGGAAGATTCTCGAGGAGGCCACCAAGACCCACCAGGGGTTGTAGATCCAATAGTGATGATGACATATGAAAATGAAAGTAATTTAAAATAATAAAATAAAGTGGATTCTCAACACCTTTGCCATAGGCCACTCCCAGTGTTTCGATATGTTTAGTGACTTAGTAATGGTGCAGCCCACCATCTGCGCGGCGAGTCAGATCGGTGGAGGTCGGTTGAGGAACTTTGACATCTCCAGCCGGACCTCGACCCATCGCATTGCACCGCAGTGGGAAAGATATATTCATACGTCATTTCTGGACACACTGACCGCCAGATTCCTACCCACCCATCGTACTCGTATTTCCTTTCTAGAACTTCCGCCACTTATTTCACAAAGATCCTTTGATTTGAAAGACCTGTATTGATGACTTAGGATCTAACGGTAACTATTTTTCTCGCGGCCTCCTGTGTCAGGTTATTATTTTTAAAAACTACGTACAAACTTAACAAGAATATTTTTTTAAAAATGGGTACGTTTATTCAGTGTTGTTTATATAAGAGAGTAGGTACTGGCAAGGTCAATGTTACTGGTAAAGTTTGATACAAATAAGAAATATTAATCAATGTCTTGAATAATTTTACAAGCTCGATCGAACTGAAATATATTCAAATTTATTCATATATCAACATACTTTTGAAATTTGGATTTTTTTACCATATTATGTAATACTAGCTGACGCGTTGCTGTGGCTAATAAAACACAACGTCATCTACTGGATGGTTATCCAACCTTTATAACCACCGCCGTCTTTGAGTTTATCGCGAAGAGACAGACACATGCCGAGGAGGACTTTTATATATAATACGTAGAGATGGTGTGAAAGATTATAATAATGTGCATGAAATGCTTGAGGTAACTAACGTATTTAAATTAATAAGGATTAATACTGTATCCGTCTAAATAACTTTTCAAGTACCGCAATGTACGTGACCATTTTTTTAGAAGATAAAATGGGTATGGTAAGCTATCCGTAAAAGATAGATATATGCCTTCGCGGACTTTTTTGTAGATCTATAAAAGAGGAATATCCCACCATGCATTGTTTTGTTATATCCCAATCTGGGAGGCGGGAATGGGTATCGCCGCCCCGGGAACCTTTATTGGATAACCAACACCTCTGCCATAGGTCACCCCAAGTGGTTCGCTACGTTCAGTGATTTAGCAGGGGTGCCCGGGTTCATGGGGTGAGGTTTGTCTAGGTCTTG
The DNA here is from genome assembly GCA_929108145.2 of Limnephilus rhombicus. NCBI lineage: Eukaryota > Metazoa > Arthropoda > Insecta > Trichoptera > Limnephilidae > Limnephilus > Limnephilus rhombicus. The sequence continues at coordinate 41,691,298 of OV815291.1, read as the reverse complement.
GAGGCGGATGACCAGGACATACTGAACCCCAGATTCCTACCCACCCCTTAAACCCTTTTCCATACCAGAACTCTCCTCTCCTTCCTTTCCTTACAAAAAAACCTAGACACAGCATCCTCAAAGATGACATAGGCCCTGAAGGAAATTATTTTCCTCGGGGCCTCCTGTGTGGAGCTCTTGTAAAAAAAAATGGATTAGGCAGCGTATTCGGTGAAAGCTAACACTTGCTGACACTTCTAACAGTTATCGTGATGTTTCAACCAGTTTACACAAATCCTTGACAAATTACATATCTAAACCTTCCTCACGAAACACTCTATCTATTGGTGAAAACCGCATGAAAATCCGATCGCGAACAGATAGACAGACGACGCGGGGGACTTTAATTTATAATATGTAGAGATGTGTATCGACGTCCTAAGAGTCTCAACTGCTCGGAACTAGGAAAAAATATATACATACAACATTTGGATGATATTGCGAGAGTGAAAGAAATCTACCAGTTCTTGACTATCCTTTTCACGACTCTTTTCAGTTATAACAAGTTATGGGATTTCAACTTCTTTCAAAAGGGGGGTCTTATAATACTCCTTAGCATGTTTTTTTGGTCTTACTTTTTAATGTTACAAATTTCAGTATTTAAGTATTTCTATTTTCTTTAAAATCTCTTTTTGAACATTCAGTTTTTCTTTTTTTTTTACATTAACTCCACACTTTTTGAGGAGAGAAAGGAATGCACATTGGTCTTGAAGAGACCCATGTTATAGGAAGGAGGAAACACAGAGGCCGGCAAATCATTCCACAGCCGAGCCGTTTAACACAAGAACAAGTCGAAGAAACGACCCGTTCTCACGTGACAAATGTCAACCGTGTACCCTACGCCTGTGCTCTATAGATTGCAATCCGTCTGTTAAGATGGGAGAATCTATTAAACGGACCGCCCGTTTCTGCACAGAGTCGAGGGTATTTTTCAGGTATTTTGGAGCTCCAGACCAGAGGTGGCTGCCAAATTCAACCGTGGGTCGCACTTGTGATTTGTACAGGGTTAGCAGTTGTGTACTATTAAAGTATCTGCGGGCCCTGTACAGAAGGCCTAGTTTTTGGGAGGCTAACTTTACTCTGGCTTCGATGGAGCCCCCATACCTGAGCTGGTCACTTAGGGTTACACCAAGCATATCAATGGAGGGCCTGTTCGAAAGATTGCTTCCGTTGAAAGAGACTAGATTTTCATTTCGATCCCTTTTAGACATAATCAGACAAGATTGGGTCTTTGAAACATTAAATTCAACTAGATTATTTTTTCTATAGCTCGTACGTCCGAAAAACATATAGGCTATAATTTACAAAGCTAGCTAGGAAGGGGACGCGGGGGGGGGGGGGGAACGGGGAGGCATGGGACAGGTTGTTCAGGGAGAAAAAATGTATTTCTTTGTGTATGGCATTACAACGCATACCGGGAACCAGCTGGTATGAAATAAATTAGAAAAATAAAAATAAAAATAAATTTTCTAATTCGAAAAACACATGCTCTGATGATGAACACTGTGACGTAGTTAGAAACGTTGTCCAAAGAAGGAGGAAGCGAAATATGGCATAATTACTCAAAAATGAACACGATTTTTTTTCTCCTTACGTGGCAATGAGGAAAATGAACGGAAACCAACCCAAACTTCTAACGATTTCTTACACATCTCCCTTATATATTTAAAGTTTTTAAGCTCTTAAAAAATATACAAATATTATTTTTTAAGGTAATATCTATACATTCCCCACGCCAAAACGCAAATTATATGAAATTCCCTAGATAGATAAAAATCGCCAATTATGCTCCGAAAATTATTATTAACTTGTTTGTTTAGTTAATTTACATATGAGAAAAATTGTCAGTGTTTCTTTAAATGCTGTTTTAGACAGCTCTCAATGCTGTCTAAAACATTAGACGGCATTGTCTACTGTTTTAGACAAACAGTAGACAGCTCTATTTTAAACGAGTCGTGTTTTATTAAAAATTTCACAATTTTCGCATTAATTTTATCGTTTTAAATATTAGCGCGCTCTCTCCAACATTCGTAATTACATATCTCCCCATCTTCTTATTTTTGAGCGGGGATACAGCGCCTTAAGGGCCCGCAACCCGGATTTGTACCGATTTATTACATATTTCCCTTAAACACGGTATGTTTTAAAGCTCTTAAAAAAATATATGTTATTCTTGAAGATAATATCTAGACTTTGCCCGCGCCGAAACGCAAATTATATAAAATTCCCTCGATAGAAAAAAATCGCAAAGTATGCTCCGAAAATTATTATAGTTTGTTTCAGTTATTTTACAAGTTATACGTATGAAAAAAAGTTAAATTTTGGGGATCGCTGGCAACGGTTAATACGCACTTTTTTTGAAAAAATCTTTTGATTCACCTTAATTACATTAAAAGACAACTATTTGCATTGGGGGAAGTGGAAAATATTTTTGTGTAACATGGTTTGTGATACAAAAGAAAGTGCCCCTTTATAACGCCTACTCGCGTCAAGGCAAGAAAAACATCCCAGTTTTCAAGTAGTTTAGCGGCTACGCTAGGTTTGTGTAACATGGTTTGTGATTCTGGCGTACAATCTCACAAGACGAAAGCTAATTTTAATTTTACGTAATGAAATTTAGAATGAAATATTTTCCACTTCCCCCAATGCAAATAGTTGCCTTTTAATGTAATTAAGGTGAATCAAAAGGTTTTTTTTTTAAAAAGTGCATATTAACCGTTGCCAGCGATCCCCAAAAATTAATGAAAAAAATTCTCAGTGTTTCTTTAAATGCTGTTTTAGACAGCTCCCAAGAGGTTTTGCTCTATTTTAAACGAGTCGTGTTTTATTAAAAAATTTCACAATTTTCACATTAATTTTATCGTTTTAAATATTAGCGTGCTGTCTCCAACATTAGTAATTATATATCTCTCTATCTTTTTCTTTTTGAGCGGGGATACGGCGCCTTAAAGATAATTTTATCGGTATGCTACACGTCATTGCGTCAGAGTCACGTAGTTTGTAAGTATCTCCATGAACGAAGGGCCTAAAATCTATTTTAATCATTCTAACACCCATGAATAGAATATAATTCATTTAGCAATTATCAAAACAATGTCTGTTTACTTACATTTCATGTACCTACTCATGCATCAGCGCGATTATTTTGCCAAAAATTGACATCACCGGAGTCGGTGACCAGATCCGGTTTATTGGTACCGGATCCGCTAAATGTTTAGTGATGCCGGATCCGTCGGAATACCGGATCAAGTTAACCAATAATATTATTTGAATTAATTAATAATTGTTAATATTTGAATTCTTCCTACTAGCGTAAATATGTATATACATACTGGCTGACCCCACCACGCGTTGCTGAGGCTAACGAAACACAACGCCATCTACTTCATGGTCACGCAATCTAGATAACTAAGTTTTTCGTCGATAAATTAACTTACACCGCCATCTGTTAGAAATTTATGAAACTTTCAAATAATTACAAAGCATAGTCCTATAACAAACATTTAATTTGCAAACATAAAAATTGAGGTCGATAATCGAGATAAAAACTATCCTATCTTTTAAGTTTGACTAAATTACACACAGTAATCCAAATTTCATAAGAATCGGTTGAGTAGTTTCGGAGTTTATCTCGAATAAACATCGTGACCCGATATATATATAAAGATTATGAACATATACGGAAAGGGAAAAACATCCTGATTTGATCAATCCGGCCGGATCGATGTAACTCCGGATTGAAAATGATATCGGATTGCAATCCCTAGTAACATGGGAATGCTTGTATTTCTTGTGAAACAAAAAAACGCAAATAGATTATCATTTGTTCATTATCACATTTATTTAAAATATAGATACATTTTATTTACACTACTTAGATTAGATGACTGAACAATGTGGAGGCGTACACTGTTATATACATTATTTGGTGTTCTACCACGCTCCCGTGGCTGCATTAGCGGCAGCTTTGGCTGCAAAGTGTTCCGCTTTAGCCGCAGCCACCTCAGGGGTGTCTACAACCCTTCCATCAGCCCCTAGGGGGGCACTGCCAATCCCCTGTCCCCAGGATGACGCAGGTACCCAGGCCATATTGGCATTCCAGGGTCCTGAAGACGTTGCGAGCTGTCGCAAGAGGGTCCTTGCGCGTTTCACCGTCTCCTCTGGAATGACAACAACCCCATCTGGGCCGACGTAGGATATGGCTCTCAGGGAGTCTGCTATGATGAACGGAGGTTCTGTTGAGTATGGCAAGGGTTGTTCGTATTGGATCGGGTATTGGTTAGTCCAGTCGAGGCTCTCAGCAAGACCCTCACCTCTCCACTGGCCATCGTCGTACAGTGGGTTTCCTGATACCAGGACACCCATGCAAAGGAATGTGGCAAATATCTGAAATGATAAGATCCATAATTATTACAGAAATTTTATTGTGGCATAGCCATCAATAACAAATTGCGAGATTGTGAAGCTTTGTTGAAAAAAGGTATAAACTCATTTTCAATCTTGAAGAACGAAACAATTTCATTTTCAGAATTTGAATAAATTAATATTACTGGAAATTTGATCACAAAAGCTTTGTCCATTAAGTAAAAAATCGCCTGAAAGAAAAATTCTAATTCCAACTCATCGGATTGTATTTTCAAAAATTGGGTTGAAATTTTAAAAAAAGGTCTAATAAAAACCTAGAATTATTATTAAAAAAATAATAATTGTATTATATGAAACAAACGTTTTCTTTTACGCCACCAATTTATTAAAATTTACCGACCGGTTTCGCTCGGCATGCGTTTCATTAGTGTGACAGCATTAATTGTCACCCTAAGGAAGCTTATTAATTACGAAGCCGGTTGTTAAAATTAAGTGAATTAGTATTTGCAATAAAGAGTTTGTAATAATATCTACGATATTATAATATAATAATATAATATTATTGTAATAATATCTACGTTAAATAACAAAGTGATTACTTTCTGACCCCCTTACTAAAAATATCTTTTCATTTTTACACAGATGATAAACAAACAGCCGTTTAAATTAATGGTTGTTTATCAGTTGTGTAAAAATTAAAACACGTTTGTTAGTAAGGGGGTTAGAAAGTGATCACTTTGTGGTTTATCGTATTATTACTTACTTATAAACGTGTTTTAATTTTTACGCAACTGACCAACAAATAGCCATTTACCCTATATGAATGGTTATTTATCAGTTGTGTAAAACTTAAAATACGTTTATTAGTAAGACTCCAAGAAAACAAATAAAAACAATAAGTTGGTGCCAACCAAATAACAACTAATTAGATAAGTTTTAAGAATATAAATATAAAAAAATACAAATTATTTAATATTTTCTAAAATTAATACAAAATTTTAAAATAAATCCATTACTTTTATAATATTGCTATGCCAAGTGAAATGTGTTAAAAACTTACAAATTGATTCATTGTGTTAACCTAATCCAATACGGAACCTACTTGTGTCCAATCTAATAGAATTTCGTGTTTTATACTCATAAAGTGGCAAGACCAAGGCAAGGTCAAGGGAGGGGGATAGATTTCAGGTGCAGGTGTCCAAACATAGGTAATAACGTATTTGTAAAGAATTAGAAAACAAACATTTTAAAAAAGCCTTGGGCGAAAAGCAAATTAATGGCGTAAAATCACCTGGACCTAAAAAATCACGATTTTTTTAATGCAGCATTTAAAAAATACATTTATTCTTTCTATCGGTTAGTCTAATTAGTATATGTATATATAAGGCATAGCAAATTAGGCCTTTTGTCGCTTTTTACTCAAAGGTTTGCATGTAAAAAACGCCGTGCTTTGTTGGCGGAGAGTATCCGTATCACCCTGGTCAAAGACCTCTAGAATTTTAGGATAAAACGATTTGTTGGTGGTTGAGTTATCCAATGCGTTGTGTTCCCACACACAATCGTATTTATTTTTAACGTTAGCTCTACACAGGAGGCCCTTAGAAAAATGATTCCGCTTTAGGCCTATGTCATCTTTGGGGATGCTGTGTGGGGGGTATTTTTAGGGAAAGGAAGGAGAAGAATAAAGGTATAAGGGGTGGATAGGAATCTGGGAGTCAGTTGTCCAGGATTGACGGACGTATGAATCTGTTCCTCCCAAGGCAGTGCAAGACCATTGATATATATATACTAGATGACTAATGACCGCGCCAAAGCATTGCCACTGTACATATGTCCAAAAGCATATGCCCCGCTAACGTCAGTCCAGTGCTCATTGTGACGCCGACCGACTTGTGCCGGACGATACGCGATCAAAACTATCACCAAAATGGTTAAATGCGTCGCGAAAAAATGCGATTCAACATAATAAAGCAAGTGGAATTACTTTCCACACCGAAGTTTATTGTTTACATATTCACATTTAATTTAAAAAAGCAGAAAATGAAATAAAATGTCAAATACTCTAATATAGGTTCAGTGTTGCCACTAAAAAGTCGTTTTGGTTTCCTACATTAATGGGAGAATACATAATTTATGGAATAAGTTACTATGGAGGTAACCATATTAAAATACTTAATAAAAATTATGTTTTAATCTTCATACAACATACTTCATTAAAACTTATGTTAGTTTATTAATGAATAATCTAGTAAGTAATTATATTTTTTTACGTATTTTATATTAATAATTTTGCAGGGCACCATAAGATGCACCACGCCGTGAGAAGTGGGTGGAAATAATTCGATTGCCGAGAAAAGAACTTTGAAAACACTTTTGAAACAATTTCTGTTTGAGTATTATATACTATTGGTTCAATAAAAAATATTGGAACAAATAATGACTTCATTATTTCATTAGTTGTGCATTCTTTTAGTCATATAATGAAAAATACAAATTTAAAATAATTTAAATAAGTTTATTTTATTACAAACTAACGTAAAAAAAAAACTATTTCATTGTTTATTTTGGGTAAAATTTCAAATAGTATGCAACACCAAGCCGCTATTGCAGGTTTGCGTTTCTGGCTTTGTCTAAATCCTAGCGGTGGTAATGTTCTCGTGACTTGTGCAAGTGAGACAAAGATATGTTTACGTTCAAATGTTTAGTGATTCCAAAGCTGCGTCGTTGAGTTGTAAAGTGGTTACGTTTTTTTCGATGAGCGGTAATGAAGTTTGCTTCTCTATTTATATACCTCAATGTGCAAGACGATATTCCGAGAGAGTCCTGCTAAAGAAGTCATTTTTTTTCCTTTACCAGTCTTTCCCGATCCAGCCCGCCACGCAGTAAGTAGGTAGACGCACCCGCCGCCAAAACCTATACAACTGTTTTTATTTAGCTATGTCATTTTTGGGGATGCCGTTTGCTAAGTTTTTTTAAGGAAAGGGGAAGTTCTGGGGTGGATAGGAATCTGGTGGTAAGTGTGTCCAGGAGAGACGGATGCATGAATCGATCCCTATCACTGCGGTGCTAGGCTTTGAGTCGGAGAGTCCAGTTAGACAGGTCAAAGGGTCTCCCTCAGCCGGCACCTCCCAATTCATTCAATTCGCCCAGCACGTGGGCGGACGCGTCCTCCGCTAAGACGTTGACAAACCTCACCCCATGAGCCCGGGCACCCCTGCTAAGTCACCAAAGTAGCAAACCACTTATGGTAACCTATGGCAGAAGTGTTGGTTATCCAATAAAAGGTTCACTTCTCGACGGTAGCCATATCCGCTTCCCAAATTGATCCGCTGCTATCTAATGGGTCTTTTTTAAAAAAACAACGATTTTTTTTTTCTGTTTTGCGGATAATATATATATATACATCATGTTATGTTTATATCGTAACAAAGGATAGTTAACTATATCTAAAGAATACTTATATTTGGAAGACAATTTACAGTCAAAACGGAATATGTATACGAATATATATGTACAGGTTTTATTATCTTAATATAGAAAACAAAGTCGGGTTAGTTACACATTTATAACTCAATAACGGCTGGAGCAATTTTTATGATTTTTGGTTTGTTGGATTTATCTCCGCCCCAAATAGCAGAATAGCTATTAAAACATTGGAAAGATTCAATAAAAACAAAATTATGAAGAAAATTCTTTCCTCATACATTTTGTATGGAACGAATTCTCATCTTTTGAAAGAGCTGCAGCAATACTGGGATAAATAGGTATAAAAATTGAATTGTTGTGCTTTTGTTCTTAAACATATAATGCTGCCCCTCTTTCTTACACACTAAATGAAAACAGTCGAAAATGAGATAAACGGTTAGCGTAAGTCTGCACCCCTAAAAAGGAAAAATACAATAATTATAAGAAATCTCCCATAACGTTTATAGAAAATGAAACGCTATTCCCGTAAGTAAGTGGAAAGGTCGGAAAATCACAAAAAATGTAAATCCGTACACAACACCGTCTCTGATACTAACAAAAACAAAACGCGGACAGCTGCGCCTCGATAATGGCTTCATTGTGTAATTTTCAAGTTAATAAAAAAACTTAATTTAATTCAGCTAATTAGTTAACACAGCAGTTATTGATTCTGAGGTGGTACGAAGTTCGCCGGATCAGCTAGTTTCTAGATAAAACCTGAATGCATCGACCGTCCAGTTGATTGAGTTGACTGAGTTTTCAGATAATGAGGAAAGCAATAGTCGATTCCCCACCATAAATCAAATATTAATTTCACGTCTTGTCGGAGTTTTAAAAAGCAAACTAACAGTCCGGTACATTAGAATAGCAATTTGAAATATCCTACATTTTGTTTAAAGCCAGAAAACATCAACATTTTGTTTAATTTGTGTAGTATATGTGAATATAGGTGTATTCGCACATCGCGCTGCTCGGAAAGTTTCGGGTTTCCGGAGATTGACGAGCGGGCACACAGTACAAGAGAACAGCTGACGTGTTCCGCTGGGCTCTGATCTATTTACGAAGCCTCAGTAAACAGTCGCTACCATTAACATAAATACAATACGACTTGCGATAATTGTTATTCACAATAAACTAAAATAACGAACTTACGTTGTAATCATTATTATTGTGGGCTAGTGAGCCACAGATTTAAAGAACATTACAATTTGCTACCAGTTTTTCGACATTTTAATAATTGATTTGGTCGTGTTTGTGAGTGGTTAGAGTATTGTACAAAACAGAGCGTACACTTTTACGTATAACTCCATATTCAACTCAAATTTCGATTTTTCTGATGTCTGACTAATCGACTGGACGGGGTGAGGTTTGTCCGGGTCTTGGCGACAAATGTGGCTGCCCACCAGCTGCATGGCAGGCGGAACCGGGAAAGAATGATTGAGCGGTCTCTTGATTTCTCCAGCCGTACTCTCTCGGAACACCACCTTGCACCGCAGTGGGAGGGATGTATTCATACGTTTGTCACTTCTGGACACAGTGAGCGCCAGATTCCTACCCCTTTTCCTTCCCAGAACCTCTTCTCATTTCTTTCCTAAAAAGACCCTTCACACAGCATCCCCAAAGATGACAAAGGCCCTGAGGAGAATTATTTTCCTCAGGGCCCCTATGTGGAGCTAATATAAAAAAAAATTCAAACGGGTTTTCAAAGAAATAATTACCTTTATACTAGGTACTACCTTGAAAACTGTAGTATTAATGGATTATTGACGGCCGGCGTAGTCTAGCGGTAAGGCTCTTGACTCGCAATCCTAAGGTCATGGGATCGAATCCCGTCGTGGGCAAATAAATGTTATTTCATTTATTTGTGTTATTTCACGATTAATTTATTTAAAATAATATATAGTGTAATTGCGTCACGTTCCGAAGTGGAAGATACTCTCAGTAACGCCCTGGTGTAAGACTACAAATCAGAATTGAAACGTTGCTTGAAATGGCTTTGGCCGTGTTTGGTGACCAGATCTGAATAGCCAGGTACTTTCCTATCTTCCTCTTTCCCGTATCCTTCCCTTCCCCACTACCATCTGCCTCTCGAGCAAGCAATGACTGCCCTTGCCGAGGGTTCTCGGCAAGGGCAGTCATTTATAAAAAAGGTCTCCGAAGCACTATCGGCACACGACTTGTTAAGATGGCGGACATTATTTGACATCTCTGTCTTCAGAAATTAGAAGTTAACATCGTAACAAATATAATTTGGTCTTAATTAAAAAAAATTCATTCATATATGAAAACTAGCTGATGCCAAATAAAAAAAATAAAAATTGTCAAAATATGGATTTTTTTCTTGATAGGGTTACCGCAATCACCTAGCGGTATGAAATATACCTTAAAACCTATTCTCATACCTACTAAATATACATAAAAAAAATTATAAAAATCGGTCAAGTCGTTTCGGAGGAGTGCGACCACAAACACCGTCACACGACATTTTTATATGTAAGAAGATATTCCGATATTAAAATGTTCACATTTTAGTAAGGTTTTACTAAAGTCCTTACAAAAAAAATTATGTTGTAATTTGGGAGGCGGGTGTGGATACCGCCGCCACGAGAACCATTTATTGGATAACCAACACCTCTGCCATAGGTCACTCTAAGTGGTTCGATACATTCGATGATTTAAAAGGGGTGCTTGGGTTCGTAAGTTCTAGGTCTCGGCGGCGGGTGCATCTTCCCACTTATTGCGAGGTCCGCTGGACCGGAGAAGACTGGTTGTGAGAGATCATTTGGCCTCTTCATCAGGACTTTCTTACCTTCACCTATAGTCTTGCACCACAGTGGGAGTGTTGGATTCATATATAAATTACTCTTGGACCCACTGACCTCCAGATTCCTACCCACTATTCGTGCCTTTTTCCTTCCAAGAACATTTTCTCCTTCCTTTCTTTTAAAAGGCCCTCCATTCAGCATCCTTAAAGATGACGTAGGACATGAATGAAATTATTTTCTAGGGGGCCTGTTGCATCCGAGACTGTTTCGAATTCAAAATTACAGCCTCAAATGCAACTGGCGAAAAATGGACTGTAAATCAAATACAAAATACGAAAATGTTTGTCTGGAGTTGGAGAATATCTGTGTGGTAAATTATGGAAAGCAAGGAAGTGAGGAAAACCAAAGGCACTTACCAAAATTCGAAGGCGAACACATTAAAACACAACTAGTTGGCTGCAAAATGTCAGGTTATCTCACTGCACTATATTGGTTGTTATTGTGTCCTGCTTTTTTCAGCAAGGTGACATTGGTTGGGAGAGGGTAGGATGGATAAAATTACATTCCGGTAGGAACTGTGCACATTATCATTTCAAAACCAAACATTCCCGCCCCCGAAAAGAGATTGAAATCTCTTATCTACGACCGATGGTAAATCACACATTTCCGAGTACCGAATATCGAGCCCCTATCAAAAAATGACCAGGCGTCAATGCTTCAAATTCAGATGGATCAGAAGACAATTGAGATAATGGACTAGAATTCAAGATGGCTTCTATTCGACTGAACAATGTTGCTAATTCCTCAAACGTGAGTACTTGTTCACCTATTACTCGTTTTAGGTGATATTTTGAGGATTTTATTCCTGCTTCATATATATATGCCTCCAAAGTGAGGTGCAGAAGGGGGATGAAAATACCATTTGATTAGTGGCAGCAGATGTGAGTTAATCACGAGCTGATAAGTCTTTGTTAGCGTCGACAAAGTTTGTGCCATTATCACTAATGATACAAGAACATAATCCCCCTCTGGCTAAAAAGCGATCCGAAGCTGCTAAGAAAGCTTCCGAGGATAAATCAGATACAACTTCTAAGTGTACTGCCTTGGTACTCAAACAAATAAATAAGCACAGATAAGCCTTCAAAATTTTGGCTCTTCTACGCCTACTTTCCATTGAAAACAAGCCAGCAAAATTTACCCCAACGTTGAGGAAAGGACGACCTTCACAAAATCTAATTTGGGGCAAATCTCCCATCATAGGCTGTACACCAACAGGACTAGCCTTGAAACATGTTATACATTTACTAAGACGCGACCGAATGACATTTCGAGCGGAAACAATCCAATATTTTGATTGTAGAATTGACAATAATGTCCTAGGCCCCACATGCAAATAAGTCTTATGAAACGAGTCAATAATCAAGTTAGTAAGATGACTTTTCTTGGGCAAATAGCAACAATTTTAATCAAAATTGTTGCTATTTGACGCCTGTACTTGGCTGTTTACGTCACGAGAAAAATGCAACAACGAATGATGATTTTTATGACACCGAAAACAATTGAAACGCGATAACAAAGTTATGAAAACGATCTCTCAACAAATTGTAACCAATTGGATAATTGATTGCGGAAATAGGAAGATGCTTTATAATTTTCAAGGCGTCACCCGATAACAGATAATGTAGTTTATGTATGTCACTCAGGGATTCATTATCGTAGATTATAGCGTCAAACGTGTTTATAAAATTGATCCATTCAGTGATTCTACCCGAAAAAGTTGGCAAACTAATTTTTGGAAGTGAAAACTGAGACTAGTTGATGTTTTTATAAAATCTTCCTTTGGTGGAAAAACTGCCAGATAATTTCAAAATACATGTTCATTAAATTTTTGTATTTATTTTCCAAATCGGTTAAGTCTAATTCTTTACTTTTTGATGTTTCCAGAACCACTTAAGATTCGACAAAGTCATTCATTTGATTTTCGATATCCTTAATTCTAACCAGTAAGTTATTTCTATCTATTAAATCACCTGAAATAACTGCTCTGATCGACGAATCATGAATTTCGCGTAGGCCTAAAATTGACAACTTATTCCGAACAACAGCAGAAGCAGCCATTTTCTACAATCAACACAACTATTCTGACAATCGAAAATTAATTTTATTTAAATATATTAGTACTCTATTTTATAAGCAAAGATTGAATAATAATAATATTTGAATAGAATTTAACAAACGAAAATGCGAAATTTACCACGAATTTTAACCCTTTTGAAAGTGACACCATGCCCAAATCGAAGTCCGAAATACCAGGAATATTAAGAACACGGGATCAAGGTTATTGGAAAACACATACAAGCATCCAACTCCAAAAAACTCAAGATATCTGGCACGATTGGACCAAAAATGTTGCATCCGAGACTGCTTCGAATTCAAAATTACAGCCTCAAATGCAACTGGCGAAAAACGGACTGTAAATCAAATACAAAATACGAAAATGTTTGTCTGAAGTTGGAGAATATCTATGTGGTAAATTATGGAAAGCAAGGAAGTGAGGAAAACCAAAGGCACTTACCAAAATTCGAAGGCGAACACATTAAAACACAACTAGTTGGCTGCAAAATGTCAGGTTATCTCACTGTTATTGGTTGTTATTGTGCCCTGCTTTTTTCAGCAAGGTGACATTGGTTGGGTGAGGGTAGGATGGATAAAATCACATTCCGGTAGGAACTGTGCACATTATCATTTCAAAACTAAACAGGGCCTCCTTTGTAGAGATATTGCATAATTAAAAATAAATGTTATAATAATAATTTATTAATTTATAAATAATTAGTATCAATAATAGTTTCAATAAAAACCCTGATGAAGTGAGCGTTGCTCACGAAATATGTTGGTTTTTATAAACAATAAAAGTGGTAAAAATAAAGTATTTCATTAATTTGAAAAATAAACGTGTTAATAAAAATTTACAAAAACGGGTTAGTATTTTTGATTTATATAACGCTAAACATCATTATCATTACATAGTTTAAAATGAAGTCGCTCAAAATGTATGTGCGCATAGATCTTACGCAACGGATTTTTACCAATAGATAGAGTGATTCAAGAGGAAGGTTTATATTATAGAAGAGAAAAGCCGAGAAATTCAAATATTCAATTCAGGCAGCGGGCAGCGGGCAGCGGGCAGCTGGCAAGCGGCTTTTTTTAATATATTTTTTTAATATGAATACCGCACAAGAGTCCCAACTGCTCCCGTCTGAAGTCAGTGAGACTATGGCATCCCCAATTGGGGTATTTTGTGAGGCTGAAGGTAGTGGGGAGGGGAAGGAGATAGGAAAGAGGTATGTGGGGAAGTACCTGGCTATTCAGATCTGGTCACCAAACACGGCTAATGCCATTTCAACGTTTCAATTATACTGAATGGTGGTCTTACACCAGGGCGATACTGAGAGTATCTTCCACTCTGGAACGTGCCGCAAATATACTATACATTATTTAAATGAATAAATTGTGAAATAACACAAATTAATCAAATAAAATTTATTGGCCACGCCGGGATTCGATCCCGGGACCTTCGGCGTGCGAGTCAAGAGCCTTACCCCTGGACTAATGTGGAGTTTGTAAAGGTTGGGTAATGGCGTTGTGTTTCGTTAGCCACAGCAACGTGTGGCTGGGTCTGCAAGTATCTTAATATTTACAAAAAAGACGTAGAATCATTATGTATTGTGTTCTTAATTTTGTCCTCTGCGTGCGAAATGTAGCTAAATTTCTTTAAATGAACAATAAACAGTGTTAATTTCAAGTGACCTCCTAGGTGAGTATGGTCCTTTATATTATTCTGTGTGATAGAGTATGAATAAAACAGTATAAATATGTACATTTTTGCGCAGCGTCGCGTTCATTGGTCAAATCATTGTACGAGTACATATATTTTCGTATCAGTGATCGATGAACCGGTGGATATAATTTTTAGCCATGAGTTGTTATAATTGACTGTCCAGTATTTTATAAATCCTGATGGTATAATATTGTATTAATTTGTTTGTTTAATAGTAAACACTGCCATCTACCGGAGTACAACACAATCAATTTAATGATCTCATTTACATTTCAGTTTGCAAGGATCGCTCAACGCTGTGATCCAATTATTGCTAAGTCAAATTGGTTCAAATATTGGCTAAGCGTTATTTCATAGAGGCAAAATAGTAGAGATTGGCCGATTGGAGAATGTTTTGAATTGCCTTTGTAAATTTAATTGTAGTTCCAGATTTTCCCGTGTAAACACTACTTGGACTACTTGGCTGGAGCGCTAGATTTTATTGAGAACCCAGGGATTCGGAGTTAAAACTGGTTCCAAAAATTAAGGATGACATAAAAACATAACTATACTTTAATTTTTCGACGAATAAAACATATCTACGTTACTATTATGTAGGTACATTCCATGACAGTTTATCCCCCGACTGTATTGTTTTCTTATTCCCACTTACACAAAATATAAGTGAATGTCCCCGATGGGCGATGGGGTGTGCAGAGAGCATATAGGTAACACCAAATAATAAAAGTATTAACATAATATTTTCATTAAAATGCATCAAAGATAAAATTAATTGTCTGAATACTATACCTCCATACCAGCGAATAAGTACAAAAAATCTACACTATAAATAACTTAATTGTAGAAGAAGGTAATAATAATAATAATCTAAACCAAAACATGAAAGAGAACAAGACGCAGAAAAAGATAATTTTTGTAACTGGGACTCGAACCCAGAACCTCTTGTCTATCCGGGACGTGATTTTACCAATTCCGCCATTGCACCCTACTGTCAAACCGTCATAATAGCCAATCTCATATTTTGAATTTGAGAATTAACAATATTATCTTCAAATCTTCCATATTAACTGAAATTGGTAAACGCACGTCCCGGATAGACGAGAGGTTCTGGGTTCGAGTCCCAGTTGCGACCATTATCTTTTTCTGTTTTTCTGTGTCTTGTTTTCTTTTATATTTTCGTTTAGTTTATTATTATTATTTTCTTCTTCAATGATGTATTACATTGATGGGAATAACCTTCAAAAGTTATAAAAAGTGTTTTTTCTTATTTTTTTTATTTTTTATTTCTTTTTATTGAGGAAACAAACAGTCATACAGAAAAATGATTATAACAATAAAATTCATATGTTGTAGACCAATTAAGTTCCATTATGTTAAAAAAATATTGGTTTAGTATTTTTACCTACTCAACTTATTAAATGACAAAGAAAAAAAAATGAACATAATAAAGAAAAAAAGAACATAAAAAAGAACATAAAACATAATATAGACAAACGTAAAATTATTAACAAACATGGTTATACTATTTACTATCGTTGATAATAATATAATTTTCACAAAAAAGAGAAAAAAGAGTATTTTAAGTTATTAATTTATTAAGCTGCATTTTATATGATTTCAAGTCATGGTTGAAAATGTCTACATCTCGTAAGGCATTGTAAGTTTCACAGATACGTACTATTACAGAGTTTTGCGCATATTTAGATTTACTGTGTGGTATTCTAAATAAGTCGTTCGATCTGGTGTTTTGTTTGGGGCAACGAAATGCAATATTTTCTAACATATATGATGAATCAACAAGGCAGTTCACGATTTTGTGTAAGAATAATGCATCAGAGATTTTTCTGCGTTTATATAAAGCGATAGGGTCAAATCGATGATCACTAAAACGATAGGATAGGTGTTTTATAAATTTGTTCTGGATATTTTCGATGCGATGAATATATGTTTGATATTGTGGATTCCAAATTACTGAGGCGAACTCGAGTTGTGAACGTACATATGACATATATAACAGAATTAGGGTGTGTGCTATAATAAAAGGCTTTGTAATGCGAATAATGAAACCCAATTGCTTATAAGCTTTTTCTAGAATATTTTAAATATGATCCCTAAATAACATTTTAGAATCCAATTTTACTCCAAGATCTCTTATTATTTCTACTCGTTGTAGAGGTACATGGTTTAATTTGTAAATATAATTAATTGGATTTTTTTTTCGTGCAAAAGTAATAACATTACATTTATCTATATTTAGATATAATTGATTGTTTTCGCAATATTATAAAAATAAAATAAATTAATTCATTTGATATCCATACTAACTTATTATAAAAGGTATTTTTGAAGTAGGCTTTAGGTTGAAAATTGGTAAATAATTCACAAAAAATTATAATTTTATAACAGTTGTAATTCCAGGGGGCCAACTGTCGGATTACCGTGATTTGTTTACACGTGTTACAAACAATCCGCTTAATTACCAAAGAAAAACTACCACACAGGACTGGGATACAGAAAAAATGAGGACTGCAATTTTGAATGTAGTTGAAGGAGCAATGGGATACTTACTCGTAAAAGCAGCAGAAACCCACGGAGTGCCGAAATTCACATTATTTTAAGACCGTGTCAATAAACGCAGAATCAATCAAGATTTGACTTTATTAGGGCCGGATCTACGAAATCTGGCGCCCTGTGCAGTAGGTACCGATGGCGTCCCCCCCCCCCTACATTTTTTATTTTGATTAAAAATTCTTTCACCCTAATTTTTTAAAAAATTTATACTTAATTTTTTTTTACACTAATTTATCTCTGTAATTCACTGTCTACGGTTTTGTTATGCGTAAGCCTGATTCCTAAATTTTTCCACTTTTCAAAACTTTCCAAATGCTGAAGTGATTTTTCATGTGAATTTAAATTTTGCGTTAAATGATTCCAATCACATAATCCTGAACTAGTTAACGCGCCATTCCTAGATACAGAAAATAATTTGCAACAAAAACAAAAAACCCTATCTAAAGTTTTCGAATAAATAAGCCACGATTTTTTTATTTTTTTTTTTTATTTTTTATTTAATTACAGAATACATTTTGTACAAAAAAATTTGAGTAGACCCACAAAGCTGTCATATGGCAGCTTGTCTGCAGGTTCTAACAATTTAAACATTCTTAATATAATATCTAAGAAAATATTTATAATATACATTTATAGTTTTAAGGAAACATTAGAATGGATCACATAATATTAGATAGTTTAACTTACAACCATAAATATATAAGATATTTCAATATACCTGCCTAATAACAAGATATGTAGGCAGCTATATTAAGATATTCAAAGATACATGGAGTTTTCGCTCATTAACCATAGTTTTATCATTTTAGGACATAGTCTCTCATTTTTTTCAAATTTTATGTTTTTATTGATTTTATTGAAAATCACTGGTATTAGATATTCAAGAGTACGGCTTCCATATTTATTTAATATTCGAGGAGTTTTTAGGCCCTTTCCTTCTCTAAATCTTGTGGTATGTTTGTGTACAAGTAGGTGTTTGTAAGGGCTTTCCCCCATATTATCCATAATAGTAGTGAACCAGTGGAGACCTTTTATTGTAAGTAAGCTCTCTGAGCCATACAGTATCTATGTAATTCTTCTCCATTAGGCAGTTTCTTGTAATAATACTTAGTTTTAAATTTACGCTTGTTCGTAATAGGAAAATCAAAATCTTTCAATTGTACAGGACCTTCCTGAACTAATAAACTAATGGAATTTTGAGATAACTTTGGCCAGCATACGGGATCTTTCATTTTAAGCTCTGAAAACAGAATTAAATTTAAACTGCTATCAGTAACGTTATTTTTATCTTCTAATAATTCGACCGGAGGAATTTGTGCGATAGATATCTGTTTAGATGTGCTCGGGACCATTGTAACGTCATTGCGCGGGACATCATTTTTTATCGGTGCTGGAGAAATTGGAATAAAAAAATTCCCAATGGAAACGAGTTTTATTATGTCATTATGCTCTTTAATTCTACGTTTTAGATTCTGCGAGCCTGAAAGTTTTTTTAAAATTATTGTTCTATTCATTGTAATCCACAATCCACAACCTCTAACAACCAATAGAAATTTAGTTATAAATTAAAAAATCTAATAATATAACCTCAAATTTGTACCTTGCATTTCCATTTCCCCTGTGTTCTGTGTTGAGCGAACAAACTGCAAACACCATACAAAACACTAAACACTGACGTATCTATGGTATCAACGGCTTACGAAAGACGCTTACACTGATTATTACTGACTGTAAAATAACAAACCTAATAGAAATTAATTATAGGTACATTTAATGATGAAATTGTTAACAAGTTGCAACCTGCAAATCTTCCAAACCGTGCGATGTTTATGCTAATGGAATTTACTGAAGATTTCATAAGAAAATGGTCTTTAAACTACCTTCTCCTAGAGACTTAAATCGTACAAAAGCATTTTGAAAGGCGCAGTCGGTTTGTTTGTTCTCTTGAATAAAAGTACGGCGCTGTGATTGGTTATTGAATTTGGATCGCACCCATTCGTCGTAAAAGACGGTAAAAGATATATGGAAAAATAGATCTTACGTTTAAACTAAATATATGGAATTTGTAAAAAAATTCTGTAACTGACTATAAATTCGTAAACCGTTGAATACAAACCAGATTCGTGCGCAGTCTGTATCTTTGGAAAGTGTTGCTAGAGCCTAATAATTATTTCGTACTATGGGATTCAGGGAATATTATAACAAATTTTTAATACAATATTTATTTTCTCACGGCGCCCCTTCGGAGTTGGCGCCAGGTTTTTTGCACGTTTTTGAACGTACGGCAGATCCGGCGCTGGACTTTATCTACTTCAAAAGTCCTAGGCCGTTTTAAGCCCTCATTTTACACAATATAAATCCGGTATACGGTTTTACCCAAGTTTTACCCAACCCACTGGGAAAATTCGGAAATAATAGAGGTCTTGTATTTTTTTTTCATTAATTTATGACTAAGATTTTCTGACATATTTCTTTTGTGTGTTGTTCCTTAGTACATCTTCTCTATAAATAAAAATGAATTCCCGAAATGTATGTACGCGCATAACTTCCGAACGACTCCACCAAATTGGACAATTCTTTTATTTTTGTGTTCGTTATTGTCAGGACAAGGTTTGCATGGAACTACTGGTGAGCTCTGGCATTATGAAATTTGTATTTTGAAAAAATTGCAATAAGTGGCACGCGAGCTATTTGAAAACTGAATATAAGGAATGCGGGAGCGGGGAGGGGGGAGGGGGAACTCGGGAGGGGGGTTCGCGGGAAAGGGGGAGTGGAGTGGGGAGAGGGAAGATTAAGGAGGCGGAGTGGGAAAGCGAGAGGGGAAGGGGACGCGGGAGAGGAAGGAGAGGCAGAAGGGGAACGAGACAAATGGGAAAGGACACGCAGGGAGAAACAATTTCTTTATTAAATGGCATAGCAACGCATGCCAGGAACCAGCTAGTTCATAAATAAAAATAATTATGGTGAACCGAATTTTATTATAACTTACCGAACTACAGAGCTTCTACCTTAGGTATGCGGTTTTGGATCAGGTCTCCCCTACTAATAGAGCTTTCTAGAAATTTTGTACAGTGTAAAATCTTCGCATGAAAATTATTCTACATTTTTAATTTTTTTTTTGCTTAATTCCATTTTGGATGCCCCGAGGAAACTAATTTTGTCAGCTGTGTCATCTTTGGGAATGCCGCGGGGATGAATGAATGTGTCTAGGAGAGACGGACGTATGAATCCACCACTCTCACTGCGGTTCAAGGCGATGCATGGGTTGGAGAGTCCATCTAGGAAGGTCAAAGGTCTCGCTCTACCGGACAAATCTCTCCACATGAATCCGGGTACCCTTGCTAAGTTGCCAAACATAGCGACCGTCTTGGGGTGACCTATGGCAGAGGTTGATAGCAATACTGCTGTAACCGCCACTACCCACGAAAAAAAAATACACACCAACCAATTCACCAATCACTTTTAATGACTTTTTAATAATAATAATAATAACGATGAAAAATGTATAATAATAATAATGATTTATTGTCGTCATTTCTTAGTAGCAGTAGAGATAATGATATCCTCACTGGGATCTCCCGTGCTGAGGATTTCATTTACATGTTATAATTTAATTATAAGAATTTAATATGAATTAGATATAACATAAAGTAAATAATTATAAAATAAATAAGTTAGTGTTTTTTTTATAATTCGGTTTACTAGATTTGGTTTTAGTATGTATTTGATATCAGTATATTTTCTATTTCTGATCTCCCTATATTAAGTATCCAGCTTTTTATTTGAAATTTAAATGTTATAATTTTGAGGTTTTTGAGTGACAGTGGTGTTTTATTGTAGAGTTTAATGCCATAATATAAGAAGCTTTTTTGCCCAAATGTTGTTGTTTTAAAGGAGATGTTGAAGTTGCACAATTCTGAGCTGTCCGGTCACCATTTCTACAATACTATCTTGCATCGTTGCATCTAACTGGCTAGGCAAACTATTATAACATCTTAAGGCTAAATATTGCATCCACCGATTCTTTGATCACTAATACAAAAGTATGTGTGCTATGCATTTGTCCAACGAATGTGATGCCGCGATGAACGTACCTACATATTACGAGGGTCAGTCAAAAAGTAATGCCTCCTATTTTTTTTACTTAAATCTTTGATTAGTGAGTCATCTACATCGTGGGAGTGAGTTATTTTTCAAGTTTTTCTTAAAATTGTAATCGATTTAATTAATTATCTTCTTACTTTTTTTAATTACATTTATAAGGTAATTTAAGGGCTTTTTTATTAATAACTTATAATATATATGTTATGATTAAGGTTTTCACGGGTGTAAGATGTAGAACAATTTTCTCGGTTTACCCGCGTAACGTAGTCCTTAAAAGGACTTTTTAACTCCTGACGTTTCGGACAGATCACACTGTCCATCTTCAGAGGCCTTATGTCTTGAGTTTTTGTCTCAAACTGATAGCTTTCGCATGTCTGTTCGGTCCAAAAGCTAAAACTTAAGTGAGTGCAAGTCACTTCTTATGTCTAGAACGAAGTACCCGGGTTGCAGGTGATTGATGGTGGAGGGGGTGGGGGGCGGGGCTGGCAGTAGATACCTGATTGGTTAAGCTAATTGGAGACATTACCGGTAATTTTGGAAATGGCGTTTTTGGGGTATTTTCATCGATTAAGACTTTCCAGGTGTTGGGAATTCTGATTGAGTCATTTCTAGTATTCATATTATTTTTATGTTTATAAATTTCTATTGCTTCGCGGTAAATTCTTTTTGGTTCATTGTATATGCTAGCTATTGTTTTTGTATATTGCGTTTTAAATTTAGTTGGACAAATTCAGTGGTTCTCAACGTTTTACAAATAAAAAGTTTTCATTAATTTTTTTTTTTTTTTTTATATAAAAAGAAATGAACAATAATAAAGGAATAATACTAAAAAAGGGGTGAAATCCAGTGGCTCTCAACGTATTACAAAAAGTGATTAAAAAAATTATTATTTTTATTTATAAAAAAAGAAATTTACAATAATAAAAAGTTGTTGTAAATATTTATTACGTTGTTGATAATATTGCTCAGGCCTACACACACAACGGGGGGGGGGGGGGTATTTTTTTCCACGATCGGTGGCACGCCACTGCCCTCCTGCCTTCAAATAAAAATACATGCAGTTTCAAACTACTCGCACACCATCTTTAGTATTTTTTATACAAATTTCAAAACGCCAGAGCTTACCACTATAATTAGAAATACTCTTCTTCTAAAATGCAATTGTCACATAAATAATTATGTGACTAATGCAGTTCTTGCTTAGGTGGTTATTTTGTCTATGGTGTTTTTTTTGGACACTGGTAATTTTTGGAAAAGAGAGAGCTTCCTTTTTGTTTATGGGCTCTTCCTTCCGATCAACTTGGGCAGTTGGGTCGGAAATTGGTCACTCACTGGAAAAGTGTTTTATTGGATTTTATCATGAGAATCTAAGTCGATTTTTAAACCTAAAAGAACGCGGGGTGTTTTTACGTAACACGCGAGGTTCGTGTACGAGTTATTTATAGTGGATGACGTGAAAGTCCCACTTTTTTCCGATGTGTCTGGTTGGCCGTTTTGTGGAATTATTTCTGGAAAAGGAATCGTGAAGTGAATTGGTCCTGGTGTTGGCTACTATAATATGCCTTCACGACCCCGCGTCGCAAAGTCACGGTCTGCTAACCGTAATACGTCAGACTTGGATACTGTTGGGGGCCACGTGCCTTTTGATTGGAGTTCGTCTAGATGGCCCGTGGCTGAATGCGCTCCTTGGAGGTATAGCGGCCTCCTGCCCAATTAGAAGGACGACCTTGGTGCTCTGGATTCCGCGCCGTTCCCATATGGGAAGACTGGAGTTCCCGTCCCGTCTCGTGTTCTCTCATTGCGAAGCAAGATCGCGTTCGTCTACCGGGGTTATTTCCGTATAGTTAGTTTAGCGTGTCCATTAGGAGTCCATCTGGTATGTGTATTTTTTTATATTTCCTTTTGTTACCTTGGTATGAAGTTTGTACACTTCCATGTTGCTTTTTGGTTTGGATTCAATACATTTTTACAAAGTTCATCTTCTTTTATTTGACTGAAAACCCTACCTACATGACAGATAACTACTTGGCCCACTATCCTGAGCCCTGGTCTCTGCTCTGCCGCAAGGTTACATTTTATACGAACATGATACGTTTCACAATGTTCTGTAAATATTTTGATTCATCCATTGATTACTTTCCGAGATTTGTAGACACAAACATATGGAACCTAAATTCGCATTTATATCGTAAAATGTTGAAAGCCACTGAATCTGTCCTACTTATTATAAGACCTTACTTATACTTTTGTTTTTATTTTTAGTATTATCTTTTTATCATTGTACATTTTTTTTTTATAAATAAAAATAAATAATTTTGACTAATAAACTATTCCTAAAATGTTGAGAGCCACTGGATTAGTCCATTTTTTTATTTTTAGTATTATCCGTTTATTATTTAACATTTCTCTTAATATAAAAAAAATTTAAACTTTTTATTTGTAAAATGTTGAGATCCACTGAATTTGTTCGACATATTATAAGACCTTACTCATACTTTTGTTTTTATTATTAGTATTATATTTTTATTATTGTACATTTCTTTTTTATAAATAAAACAAATAATTTTTGAAACCACTATTTGTAAAATGTTGAGAGCCCCTGGATTAGTCCACCTTTTTATTTATAGCACTATCCATTTATTATTGTACATTTCTTTTTATGTAAATAAAAAAATTAAAAAATTTGGAAAACTTTTTATTTTTAAAATATTGAGAGCCACTGAAATAGAAATATATTTAAGTATTTATGTAAAACTAGCTAGTTCCCGGCATGCGTTGCTATGCCATTTCATAAAGAAATTTATTCACCCTGCGTGTCCTTTCCCATTTGTCCCGTTCCCCTTCCGCCTCCCCTTCCGCCTCCCCTTCCTCTCCCGCGTCCCCTTCCCCTCTCGCGTTCCCACTCCGCCTCCTCAACCTTCCCTCTCCCCACTCCACTCCCCCTTTCAAGTGAACCCCCCTCCTGAGTTACCCCTCCCCCCTCCCTGCTTGCTCGCTACCTATTGCAATTTTTTTATACAGATTTGATGGTGCCAGAGCTCACCAGTAGTTTTATACAAACCTTGTCCTGACAATAACAAACACAAAAATAAAAGAATTATCCAATTTGGTGCAGTCGTTCGGAAGTAATGCGCGTACATACATTTCGGGGATTAATTTTTATTTATAGAGATAAGATAATAATAATAATAAGAATACGTAAAAACGTTTTCAAAAATATATTTGCATCTCTATAATATAAAAATGAATCGCTAAATGTGTTGGTAAGCGCAAATCTCGAGATCGGCTGAACCGATTTCGCTAATTCTTTTTTTAGAATATTCCTTGAAGTGCGAGGATGGTTCTTACGGAGAGAAAAATTTAGAAAATTGTGCAGAAAATTGGATAATTTCAGAAAACCCGCACGTTTGACAGTTTGCGTGTTTGAGAATGACATTTTGCAAAATGTTAAATCAGGATTCTATTTTTGAAATACTTTAAGGTGATAAATTTATTTAAAGTAGGTACTCCCCTAATAGCTTGAATCGAATCAAGAATTTTAGATATTTTAAATAGGTATCTATGTTAGGTACTAAATTTAATATACATGAAAAATGGAAATTTGAAAAAAAATTGTAAAAGGTGACACGCGGGCCGTTTAAAAATTGAATGTACTGGGATTGAATATATGGAACGCGGGAGGAGGGTTGGTGGGACGAGGGAGCGGGAAAGGGAAGAGGGAAGGCGGGAAAGGTGGAAGGGGAACGCAGGAGGAGGAGGGGGACCTGGGAGGGGGGAGGGAAAATCGGGAGGGGGGTTCGCGGGACGGGGGAAGGGGGGGGGGAAGTGGGGAGAGGGAAGGTGAGGTTGACGGAGTGGGAGCGCGAGAGGGGAAGAGGACACAGGAGAAGAAGGGGAGGCGGAAGGGGAACGGGACGAATGGGAAGAGACACTTAGGGAGAAACAATTTCTTTATTAAATGGCATAGCAACGCTTGCCGGGACCAGCTAGTTATCTATAAATCATAATTTAATCGAAATTACAAACATGGCATAGAAAAAACTGAATAAAGTCGTACGGCCGCACGTTGCGGCGATTCTCGATTTGGATCGTCGATACTCCTCAAGGGGTTAAATAAAGTTAATTAAGTGAAAAATTTTAATTTGGTGCTATTCCTAAAATCCTTTTCTACAATCTGCTACAGTAATAACATTTTGCGTCAACAGGTGGCAGCACTGCAGTCGCTTGTAAAATGGCCGACATCGATGTTCTTATTAGACAGCGTTCTGTGATTGATTCTTGACTGTAGAATTCAGTCAATTAAAACGCCCACTCGCATTCACGAAAGACTGTAAAAGGTGTACCGTGATGCTACCGTAGATGTGAGCACTACTAAATGATGGATTCGTCGCAGTAACGAAGCTGAAGGACAAACACCACTGGCTGACGAAAAGCGTAGCGGCAGGCCGTTGGTTGCAGCGACTGCACGAAACATTAACCGAGTTGATGACTCCTAATAACTACAGATATCGCATTCTCTCCCTCAGTAAAGGTAGTAAGATTACAACTATTCAACAAAAGTTTGTGCAAGGTGGGTTTGTACAAGAAATTTAACCGGCTAGAATAAAGAAACAAGGAAAACATTAGCCTCACAATACTTGCAGCGCTTAGTTCTGGATAAAAATGTGACCGGAGACGACATATGGGTTCGTTTTTTTTTTTAACTTGAACAAAGAGGCAGTCAATGGAACGGCATCACACAAACCCACAAAGGACAAAAAAAATTCAAAACTGTGTGATCGGCGGGGAAAGTTATGGCGATGGTGTTCTGGATATGACCATGCTTTTTACAAAAAATCACCAAAGACCAAAGCTGTGGAAATGGATGGAGATTATATTTAAAAGTAACAAATTAATCGCCAATAGTGCGCCTTTCAATCCATGTAATTGCATTTTTTATTTCTTGACAAAGGAGAAAAACTTAGGAGGCATTACTTTATAACTGACTCTATTATATTGTTTTATTTCTGTGCACGCAGAAAATATGCAAGACCATACTTACCTGGGAGGTCATATGAGATTAACAATATTTTTTTGTTTATTAGAGAAATTTGGGTTCAGTTTGCACGCAGAGGATATATATTTGGTTATATTGTTAATGGAAATGTTTTTATTTAAAGCTGATACTAGGGCTGTCCGTAAAATAAGGTCTCCAAGGTGCTGCAGTCGCGAAAAAATTTTTACGCGCAATCTTTTAACACTGGCGTGTAGCCTGGTTTTCCCTTGCCCAATCTCCACCACCATGCACCCTCTGTGATGCTTAGTCTCGGTGTGGTATCCACTCGTGGCAGCCGCCAGGTGTGAGTTACGCTCTGTAATTCGTTTTTAAACTTTGCTTCGGCGAATCTGAATAAAGCCACTGGGATTGTTCCTTTTTGTATGGTGTCATGTAGTGTGTTGAGGTCTCGTCCTCAGTCACAATTGAGTCCAAGAATTCTGCGCCATCGATGTCGTAGCACTCAAGGAATTTGCGGGCTGCTTCAACCCGTTGTTTATTGTGATCTTCGGTGAGCATTTTGGAACCCACCTTGGGCAGACTTTGTGATCTCCCAAATTTTCTGTCAAATAGCAGTCTTACTGACATCAGGGATCATACCACAGAGCTCCCGAACCGTCACCCGTCGATCTGCAATTATTGTTTTTTTCCACTTTGGCAATTTTTTCGTCTGAAACCGATGACCTTTAAATTCTCTGCAACATTTGTGCACGTTTTCGCACTCATACACTGTTTTCCTTGCACTTCAAGTAGCTGAGAATGAATTTCTCCCAGGGGTTTTTTTTTTTAAACTAATTATAGAGCGTATTTACTACAAATTGTAGTTCTAACGCATAAATAATTTAAAAAAATATATACATATATACATACACAAATTATATCTGATTTTGTAAATTTTAATATAGTTTCTCTTATAAGTGTACTATGTATTATAAGTT
Organism: Limnephilus rhombicus; assembly: GCA_929108145.2. Lineage (NCBI taxonomy): Eukaryota > Metazoa > Arthropoda > Insecta > Trichoptera > Limnephilidae > Limnephilus > Limnephilus rhombicus. The sequence continues at coordinate 41,664,175 of OV815291.1, read as the reverse complement.
CACACTTCAAACACATAACCTAACATAACTTCATATCATTATAATATTGTTTATAATAGCATTAACTTTTTATGTTTGTGTTGTAAATCTTTATGTAATTCCTCCAACTTGTTATCAGGTACCTGGTTTATACTTTTCAATACTTACAACTAACTTCCCTGCTTATCTCATACACTGTAAATCCGAATATTTTATGCGTTACCAGGTTAATTCGGTAAATCTGAGTATAATAATGTATGCTACCAGGTTACTTTTCTATTTTTTGTTTGTTATGTAATTATGTACATTTCTTGGAATAATATGAACTAAACCTGTCAATTTGTCTGTCCTGGAACGGGAAACTTTCCTAGTTGGACAGGCAAAGCCTTCTAATATGTTATTTGTACTTTCTTTTGCATCTATAATAAATAAATAAAATTCACCCCAGGCGGGTGCGGCGAGCGCAAGCTACATCGCGAAAGACTGCCACGCCGAGACTAAGCGTCACAAAGGGTGCATCGGAGTGTTAAAAGATTGCGCGTAAAATCATTTTTCGTTACTGCAACACATTGAAGACCTTATTTTACGGACAGCCCTCGTATATATTTCAATATAAAATATTACTTATTTAATGACCATTTGTTGGAAAGCTAAAGCAAAATTTGACGAAAAAGAGAGACGTTTTTAGGTGTATGGTTTGGTATAATGTTAATCCAATAAGAAAAATGTGATTATTACATATTATAGGCAATATATTTGACGACCGGCGTGGTGTAGGGTAAGGCTCTTGACTCGCAATCCGAAGGTCGCGGGATAGAATCCCGGCGTGGCAAATAAATTGTATTTGATTAAATTTGTGATATTTCACAATTAATTCATTTAAAATAATAAAATATTATATTTGCGGAACGTTCCAGATGGAAGATACTCTCAGTATCGCCCTGGTGTAAGACCACCATTCAGAGTAGAAACGTTGCTTGAAATGGCTTTAGCCGTGTTTGGTGACCAGATCTGAATAGCCAGGTATGTACTTCCCCACCTTCCTCTACCCCATCTCCATCCCCTTGCCACTACCTTTAATTATAACTGACTCTAGACGGGAGCAGCTCAGACTCTTGTGAGGTATTCACATAAATGAAAATGCAAGGTAGGTAGATATATTAAATTTAAGGGTATGCAACGAAATGTATCTTAGTTCTGAAGGGAGTTTATTGCCGAAAGCGCGATCTCCAAATCTCGAATTTGTCTTGCGCTCAGGTTCTATCAATCTGCCTATAGCTTATGATGTTCCTAATCTAAGGATTGACTGCCTCGGACCAGCTGTACATTTTAATAATTAATTTAAATTATGAATGTAAGAAAACTTAGAACTGCGGATCTATGAGATGAATGAGCAAATTCATTAATTAATAAAATATCTTGTAGGGTAGGTATATCACAATTTTTATATTGTCCTTAAAACTAACATGAATCACACAATAAATGGTAAAATGACTATACAGTGGTAAACTACTGAGAAAATTAGGAAGGTTGGAAGAAGTTACCAGGATTGATGAGCACCGTAAGAACCGTGACCAGCGGCAGAGATAGCGGCGAAGTGGGCGGCCTTGGCGTGGGCTACCTCGGGGGTATCCACGACACGTCCGTCCTTTCCGATAGGAGCAGCTCCATGGGCAGAAGAAGCGCCATGAGCTCCGTGGGAAAGAATCTCTCCCTGGTCCTGGCTCTCGGCAAGACCTTCTCCCTTCCACTGGCCGTCGCTCTCGGTGGAGTAGGCAGCTGGGTTGTAGGCAGCGTGAACAAGGGGAGCTCCATAGTTGGCATGTCCAGCCAAATCTTGGCTCTCGGAAATACCTTCTCCCTTCCATAGACCCTCATTGTCATGAGCGTAGTGAGCTGGGGCTGATGCGTAAGCAGATTGGTGCTCGTACTGTCCGTTGTATTGACTGTTGTCCTGGCTTTCGATCAGACCTTCTCCCTTCCATTGACCCTCTTCCTCGTTGGAGTAGTGAGCTGGAGCATAAGTGGTGATGGGAGCAGCATGGGCGTAGTATCCCTCTCCCTTCCATTGACCTTCATTCTGGACTGGAGACCAGGTGTTGAATTTGGCTGGGGTAGCATAAGCAGAAGGTCCCTTGGAAGCGGAAGAGATAGCGGCGTAGTGGGCGGCCTTGGCATGAGCTACCTCGGGGGTGTCGACGACGCGTCCATCCTTTCCGATGGGGGCACCTCCATGAGAGATGGGGGCTACATGGGCATCGTATCCATTGCTCCACTGACCATCATCCTGGCTCTCGGCAAGACCCTCTCCCTTCCACTGCCCATCTTCGCTGCCACAAGGCAGAGCGTAGCCGGAGACGAGGGCTCCTAGACTCAAAAAAGCGGCGAAGAACTGAAAAAAAAAAAGGGATTTTATATATGTACATACATTATTATTTATCACATCATCTCCTCTGTCACTTAAACAATTCACATTTCACTCCATAAGCACTTTGTCACTGAGGTATCTCACAATTTTCATTATTAAAGAACTTCACTATAACTGATTATGCAACTAATTATTATTTTCTATATAAGATATGGAACTCACAATTCGATTCATGTTGATTGTGATGTGTGAGCCTTTTCTGCGATGAAAACTGCTTGTGACAAAATTAATTTTAGCACAGTCTTTATATGTTTTTAAAAATGCATGTAAATGGTGGGGATAAATCGGTGACCATTGTAAAATACCAGTGACGGTATCGGTGATAATGTGACCATTGTAAAATAAAAACCGGTATCAAAAAATTGAGCACGATTGCAATTGTTGGATTTAATCTATTTTATTAAGTGAACCCGAATCCTGAAAACTAACTTACCTTGCTAACGTAATGATAATGACAAAATGTAATGGAATTGATTGTTGTTTTGGCTACATGGTCACAACCGTCACAAGCCAGTAATAATTAGTTTAATAGAAGTCCTGCAGGTAATATCTTTTTGGAAACCTGTAGAATTATCATTAAATTGTACACTCTTTCATTTTGGTTGTGTTTTTTGTTGTCATTCAAATATAACATTGTCATTATGTGGTCATTCAGCGCCATTTTGTTTTTTTGACAGTTGAAAGATTCTCCTTATATGCAGATTCGTGAAAAAGGAGAAAGAAAGAAGCAGAAAACTAGCCTACAAAATTAAAATTAAACAAAAATAAACTTTAATTGGAACTAGCTGAAGTTGCCGCGTTGAGCTTTTGAAGTGAAAATTTCGTTAACACCGTTGTGATTTGAAACTCGATGAAGCGAAAATTAGAGGTACTAAACAGAGTCAAACACATACATCTACATGATTTAATCTGCGAGAGAATGAGACAGTATAATCGTCTCCTCTTCGTGCGGTACTTCGTAGTCTCCCCACTCTTGTCTGCTTTATTTTTTTGACGGTTTAACTTCTACTGCGTGTGAATTGCACGCACTGATTTTTAACCAAAAATCAGATTGAGATAGTAATTTTCCTATATTTTGAATATAAAAATTTGAGTTTAAAAATTCTGTATTAAGGTGTGGTAAATGGGGTAATTTTTAAATATCTCAAAGACGCGGCATCTCATTGTGATCTTGTTCTCGTATTTAATGTCAAGAGTGCAAAATTTCATTACTCACGGAACGAAACTGTTCTTCTTCGGTCCTCATTGCTGAAGATCGTGACCCCTACTCCAATTTCACGTGGATAAGGCTCCTTCGCTCCTCACGGTCCTGCACTGCGTGGAGATCCAAAGATACCTTAGTACCAAACGCCAGTGATACTTGGTCACTCCAGCGCATTGGTGAACTTCCCCCGCTTCTTCTGCTTTCCACTTTTCCAGCGATTAAGGAGTCCTAAATTTGAAGAGCAACTTGTATAAAGTATCTTTAAAAAAGTTGTAGGCAGATAGTTGAGAGCCTATTGTGTTCATTAGTTCTTCCAGAAAGAATACATTTGTGAGTCTGGCTGTCCATGAAATCCTGAGCATTTTTCTCCAGCACTACGGTATAAAATTGTAGATTTGCATAAAAAATAAAACCAGTCCGCCCGACCACCCGCCACAAATACTCATACTTAGGGGTAAGAAATTGATGGGGAAAAAGAATTTAGAAAATGTAGGAAAACCGGAATAAAAAAATTCCATCAAACTTTTTCTAACAAAATTTGAATTAAAAAAATTCTACAAAGACAATTAATAATACAAGCACGTTGCTGCTTTTTGCTAAAAGATTTCAAATTTATAATCCTTTTTTTTTCATGATAAAAAAATAATACAGTAAACAGAGTTTTACGTTAAACAAGGAAACCCAAGTGCTCTCAACCATCTGGAGCCAACGCGACTAAGGCATCCCCAGTTGTATGTTGAGAGAGTGAAACTAAGGGAGAAGGCAAGAGTACAGGGAAGGGTACATGGAAAAGAGTAGATTATATTAAAAGTTTAATGGGAGAATCTACGACATATTTGTGTATAACAAAGTATGTGGGATATTTTTTTCAGTTAGACAATTTACCAGAAAAACGATTTGAGAGGAAATACAAGAAATTTTATTTCAATTCATTCATAATTTTTGTTCTCAAACATTGTCCCCCAAGGCGAATGCAGCATGACATAAATCCATTTATTATAATAATAATTTTTGCTGCGCAGAATGGCTCGCGGATTTTATTCCGTCATCGAAGTACACACTTAAGATGAAGCTATACGTGAAATCCTATTTAGATACTATTTCGATTAATCTTTACGACGAATCGACTTATAATATGAACATAGAAAAATATGCTACGAATAAATCGAAGCTTTTGCTAGCTTTTCTATGTATTGGAATTATAATAAAATTATTATTTACGTAACAAAAAATATAAGCGTAAACCACCAAAAAAAATATTTTTTCATGACTTAACTATGAAGTAATACAAGAAACAATTTTTTAAAAATACCCCTTTATGGCTTAGACTATTTTTGAGGTTTTCCATGTTCTAATTTTTTTTCGTTCTTATAAAATTATGCACAAAAAAAATAAAAACCACTTTTTCGCTTACTTGCCACGTGAAAATAAGACGCTCGATTTTAAAAATTTGCAGGCATGAGATTCGAAATATTTCTAGCGTTTATATTCCTCTTAATGGTTTTTATACAATTGTTATCGACACGCAGAGTGACGGTGGTAAGAAAAAAACTAGTTTTGTACAAACAAAATTAGGTACCGGCTTATAGCTTTCGTACTTGTGGAGTTTTCGACCTATTAATCTATAACACACAGAAATCTATAAAATTTCTACCTATGTTTTAAACACCAGTATGAGAAATATTGTTGTAGTATTGATTTTATTACAACAATGAGCTCTTTACTCTCTTTAAGGAGCTAAGTGGTTGGGTCATGCGGAGAGAATGACCGAGCATCAAGCACCAAAGTCCCTGCTGAACTCAAGATCGATAGGGCGAAGGAGCCTGGGAAGGCCAAGATTAAGATGGAGCGAGGGCGTCCTCAAAGACATATCTACCTTGGAGCTTCTAAAGTGGAGCGAGCTGGCACAAAACCGAGATGAGTGGAAGAACACTCTTGAGGAGACCAAGCCCAACCGGGGTTTGTAGGGCCAAGAATGATGACGATGATGAGTATTGATTTTATTAGAGATATTCTAATAAAATTTCTTATTTTTTCGAGTAAATTAAACATTTTCTTTAGAAGTCGTGCGCTTGTTCGAATCCCGGCGTGCGAATTTTTTTTTAATACAATAAATAATATAACCGAAATGTGTCACTTCACAAATAAATTAAATATTTCAATAAATTGATTTCAGGTTCAGTAGACATAAAAAGTAGGTAGGCATTCTGCTGTATCTGCCATTCCATAAAATTTGATTTAAAAAAAAAATACAAAAACTGAAATTATTTTGATTCTTCATGCTACCACCAGAACAAATCCGTATTTACATAATGCAACTAGTTTTATAAACGTTCCGAATAATCGTACGACAACAAAGAGTGGGTGTAAACTTCGCAAATTTAGTATCGTGCAATCATCAATATACAACAACCATGGCACCATCAACTTCAAAGTTTTTTTCTGCAACGCATAATGTTGTTGGATACTCTCTCACGCAGTTGCAATGTTTTCGCGACACTAGTTGCAACCAGGCGCGGCTGGCGCTAACGTGCAATGGGGCGCTGAACCGCCAAAAAAATTCAACATCATTTTACAACTCATCGTATTTCTACGTAATGTCTTTATTTATTAAATTGATAAAATTGAGCACAATCTTTAAATTTAATTATAATTATTTATCAATCTAACAATTAACAATGTATTACGGCGAAATAAACGCATTGTTCCCACCCGCCAGTTACGGCGGCTACCCGCTAGGAGCGAGGAACCGAGGTAGGTACAATGCCAAACCGCGCGCCAGAGCTAAGCGCCCCGTAATATTTGTAATTTGAATGATCCTCGTAGTAAAAAATCCCAAAACGTCAGAAACATGTCATACTAAAAATCGGCTGACCGTGCGCTGAACGGCCGACCCGAAGAGCTTCGGCATTCTTCGGAAATATTCCGAAGCTTTGGTTCCAGCGGTAGTAAGGTTTGAACAAGATAGTATTAAGTAATAATATTTCTCTTCTAAAATGTAACCATTAGTCAAAGGGTCAGCTATGCGTCTCATGTGACATTATCTTGTTCGAGCCCTTGGGATGTACCTTTTTGACATTATTATTTGTTTGTCACCCATTGATCGAAGTTGTCACGACAGTAAATGGCGATATTGGCGATCCGCGCCGAAGAGTGTTTCTTGTGTGTTAATTATTATTATTGGATTATTGCGTTATTATTATTATCTTTGGAAGGTTAAGTATTTTTAAATGGATATCCCACCCACCCTTTCCACTAATCTTCTAATAGATGTAATATCAATAGTAATGGAGTGTAAAATGCTTCTAAAAATATTGATACCAGAATAATTCTATAATAATTGAATAATTACTAGAGCGCCGTTTTAGTTATGTTGCGTTGTACAATTTATTATGAGTTCCTAGGCTATATGTATTTTTATTATTTGAATTTACAAACAGATACATAAAACATACCTACTTACCTGGCTGGTCAATTCACTATATTAATTTATTAAAAGAAAATAACTTAGTTTACATCACTTTATTTGTTTATATTTTATAATATCAACATGTTTCGTGAACCATGTTCACTTCTTCAGGAATAAAAGTATACTAAAGTTAAAAAATTAATTATAGATTACATATGGAGAGAAGAAATTTTATAAATAAATAATGACATCACAAAGTAACAACCTTTTAGAAGAAGTTTTCTTCGAAAAATTAAAAAAAAAAAAATCACTATATTAAACTCTAGACATCAGCATGTTTTTACATCGCACGATATTTTTACTATTACAGTTACATGATATTTTTAGATACTTAGCAAATAATGTAAAATTATGCATGATGTCTAGATTTAAAAAAAAATATAATATCAACCTTTCGTTTTTTATGAATGGCTTGGTGAACCACCTATAATTTGAGGCACCGGCCGCGCCTGGTTGCAACTCGTTCTTACACTACGCAATTCTTTGAATGCATGATGAAACTATTTGTTTACACGTGAAACTAGCAGTGCATCTAATGTCCCGAAACAACTTGTGGCGTAATGTAAATTAGAATTCGAAAAATATTGCTGGTGCAAAAAATGTAATGGAGGGATTTGAACCAGCGACACCTGGATGGGAAACGATGGATTTATCAACGCGGCCAAACACTGGTTACAATAATGTGATCCCGATTCTTTGTGGCGACTTTTTACTTATACATATACTATGCAATCCGAAATCAGAGAACAAAAAACCTGATTTAAATCGAATATTTTACACACTGTCTTAGAGCCTTAAAAATAAATTTTTCCTAGATTGAACCCGAAAAGCCCGACTCTTGGCCAATGACCATGTTCAAACAACAATCACAGCGTGATCTGAATTTACATTATCTGCACTGACCCCCGGCAAGGTCTCTACGAGGAGACAGCATGCACTTACTAAAAAGACATTACGTATCTCACATGAATTTGTTTCGTGAATCAGATTTTTTGTTAACCGGTTTGTTAATTAAGAATTAAAAACTAGCTTTGGGAAACAATGACTCCCTCCATTAATACATTTTTAGATATTTTTACTGGGTATATAGAGTAGAGACTGGACAGTTGTTGGTCACAAGCAGTTTTCGTCTCAGAAAAGGCTCACACATCACAATCAACATGAATCCAATCGTGAGTTTAAAAGTTATACGAGTATATTTGTAATAAAACAATACAGTTTTGTCTAACTATTATTTTACTAAAAGTCAATTTGACAATCATTTGAAATGATAATTTATTCAGTGTGATGATTTAGGGGTACGCAATAATAGTACAATAAATTATTTATCTTTTTACAGTTCTTCGCAGCTTTCTTGAGTCTAGGAGCCCTCGTCTCCGGCTTCGCTCTGCCTTACAGCAGCGAGGATGGGCAGTGGAAGGGAGAGGGTCTGGCCGAGAGCCAGGACGATGGACAGTGGAGAAATGGACATGATGCCCATGAAGCCCCCATCTCCCATGGAGGTGCCCCCATCGGAAAAGATGGACGTGTCGTAGACACCCCCGAGGTAGCTCACGCCAAGGCTGCCCACTACGCCGCTATCTCTTCCGCTTCCAAGGGACCTTCTGCTCATGTATATACACCAGCCACATACACCGCCTGGACTCCAGTCCAAAATGAAGGTCAATGGAAGGGAGAGGGATACTACGCCCACGCTGCTCCCATCGCCGCTTATGCTCCAGCTCACTACTCCCACGAGGAAGAGGGACAATGGAAGGGAGAAGGTCTGATCGAAAGCCAGGATAACAGCCAATACAATAGACAGTACGAGCACCAATCCGCATACGCGCCAGCCCCAGATCACTACGCCCAGGAAAATGAGGGACAATGGAAAGGAGAAGGTATTGCTGAGAGCCAGGATTTGGCTGGACATGCCAGCTATGGAGCTCCCCTTGTGCACGCTGCCTACAACCCAGCTGCCTACTCCACCGAGAACGACGGTCAGTGGAAGGGAGAAGGTCTCGCCGAGAGCCAAGACCAGGGAGAGATTGCTTCCCACGAAGCTTATGGCGCTTCTTCCGCTCATGGAGCTGCCCCCATCGGAACGGACGGACGCGTCGTGGATACCCCTGAGGTAGCCCACGCCAAGGCTGCTCATTTCGCCGCTATCTCTGCCGCTGGTCATGGTTCTTACGGTGCTCATGGATCCTGGTAACTTCTTCCAGCCTTCCTGATTTTCCCAAAATTTTACCACTGTATAGCGATTTAACTTTTTATTCTGTGATTCATGTTAGTTCTAAGAAAAATATAAAAATTGTGATATACCTTAATAGATTGTATGTTTATTTTTCATCCTGGAGAAAGAGTTCCAGTCTTATGCCAAAAACAAAACTTTTAAAAAACGTTCAAAAAAAAATTTGCATTGAACGTCGCATTTAAAAAAAAAAAGTTGTTGTCTAAATTAAAACTAATGACGGTAAACAACATTATACGAAAACCGCAAAAGAGTCCGAACTGGAGCCAGTGAGACTATGGCATCCCCAATCGGGTTATGTTGTGAGGCTGAAGGTAGTAGGAGGGGAAGAAGATGGGGTAGAGGAAGGTAGGGAAGTACCCGACTATTCAGATCTATTATTCAGTTAAAACCATTTCAAGCAACATTCCAATTCTGGATGGTGGTCTTACACCAGGGCGATACTGAGAGTATCTTCTTCTCTATGTACTATAAATTATTTATAATTAATTGATTGTGAAATAACACAAATCAATTAAATAAAATTTATTTGCTGGCCCGTTTAATCACAGGAGACCAGATTTGTCCCAACGCACATAGGTCTCACATAAGACGCCGTAACTCCCTTACTATCATAGTTAGAAATATGTTCTAATCGGTGTTAGAAAGGAAAAACATCATGCTTTATATTCCAATCTAAAAAATAGCCAGCAAAAAAATAAAATGTACACTTATATGTACACAAAGTTTTGAATCGCAAATTGAAAAGAGAATTTGAAACTTCGGGAATTTAAAAAAAAAAAATTTCATAGAGCGACAAAAAATTGAGGTTACAATAATGTGTTTGTTATACATTTGTCTAATAAAATGTGCATCTGTTCTTATTTTTTTTTATTATCAGTAACTTTAGTTAGAAAAAACATAAGGTGACCCATTTTGAAAACTTTTTTATGTTTGTATGCAAAAATTTTATAATTTAAAAAAAATATATATTTTTCGAAATCTATAATTTGAAAGCGTATTTCATCACCATTCTAAAACAGTTTTTGATTTTTGAATGTGTTCAGAAATATTCCAAATATTTGCATTTTATTGTAAAGCGAAAATACTTTGACCATCCGAAAAAAAAGCCAAATTTTTGAAGGGCTAGTTGAGAGCCATGCCCCTCGACCACGGAGGCCGTCTTTGCATCTTTTCTATTTTATTAATGACCGAACCGGGTTACGGGGACTAGTCTGATGATGCCAATCAGAATATGTTACCGGTCCGGTTAATAAGTAAGTGAAGGTGTTTTAATTCATAAAATGGTCATGTTCAAAGATAATTCCACAATGAAGGTTTTGAAAAAAACCTATGTACTTCTGTTATATGTATATAATTTTGTTATGAAATGAATTAATTAAAATACAAAAATTACTTATAGCGAAAAAAAAATAACGTTGGGAAGTTGATGATTTGATGCTTGGTTATTCAGACCTGATCACTAAACATAGTTAAAGTCATTTCAAGCAAAATTTGATAGCAATAGTTTGGCAGGGCGAAACCAAAACAACATAGTCTCTACCGCTCTTAAAAGATTTTGACATAATATTATTATTTATTTATTTTCATTATTATTCGCCTATACTGGCTTTTTCAAACACATGTATTTAATAATTTTGTCAGTAATCATGAAGTAAAATATGCTATTTTAATTATATATTACCCATGCAGAAGAATTATAGTAGATTTTATTTTTTATTTATTTATTTAATTATTTTCATATTACATTTGGTTATAAAATGACGTATTGCCCATCTCACTAGGTGTGAAACGCCTGTGTTGAGATGGCAATTTGATATTATTATTAGATATTATTAGATATTATGCAAACAATGATTTTATTATTATGATTATTGTTATTATAGCCTTCTTACAACGACTCGTATGTTCCGTTCATATCTACTATTTCCGAGAAAGTATTGCCGACTGCATGCAATCTAGGTACAACCAAGTACCTAAATGACGTAGTCCTGATATTTATTGTTGCAATTAAAAAGAATTTTAGATTAAGGCTCTACTACCCGAATTTCTATCGATTTCTTACATATCCCCCTTAAACATTTGAAGTTTTTAAGCTCTTAAAAAATATATGTTGTTCTTTAAGATAGTATCCAGGTAATCCCCGGGCCGAATCGGAAAATATATGAAATTCCCTCGATAGAAATTAATCGCAAAGTATACTCCAAAAATTATGATTTACAGGTTTCTTTCGATTATTTTTAAAGTTATACGAATGAAAAAATTCATAATGTTTCTTTAAATGATACCAAAGAAAATGCCCGCGAGATTTTTTCTCTTTTTTAAATAAGCCGTGATTTATTAAATATTTCTAGAACAGTCGCTGTTCTTGTTGTAGATATTAATGCGTTAACGTCTGCGTGGTTGAATTTCAGAACCCGGCTTCCATGCATGTCTGACGCCACGCCGTACGCGCCGCTCCACAAATAACATCTGTGTACGTGAAATTCAAACAAAGCTACCTTTGTAATTCGGTTTCGAATTCAAAAATTCATCAAAGGATGGCGCCTCTTCCGTTAGCAGGTCGCATGAGGACGTGCACCTGGCATATGTAATTAGTAAGAATTTGTGAATTTGTAGCATCTCTCCGGAAATGACTGTCCCGGTTACTTTTGTCCAAGTGACTAGCACTCACTGGATGACACTGGATCCGAGGAACGGACTATTTTTGGTATCAGTTCCTATTGGATCATAAAATGGTCACCAACACTGACCAAAACTGCTAGTAGAAGATAATTAGGCTAAATAAATTTATGCTGTCTATAATACTAACTAACTAAGCAACTAACCATAAGACCATTTAGGCAGAGGGGACGGACCGCCAAACAACTCGGTCTTGGCACATACTCCTTGCCTCGTTCACATTCATACGTCTTCTCGTACTGCTATTCGATTATTCTGACTCTTGACATGGCTCTACTCAAGTATCTGATTAATTTGGTCGCGCCATGTCTTTCTCGGGCGTCCCCGACTTCTTCTACTTGTCTATAATACAATTAGCCATTTACATTTTTTTTATTAGTGATATTTTGAACTTATAATACCATTCTTATAAACTAACTTCCATTAATATTAGGATTACCATTTTTTCCATATCTAATATTTAATGAACTTTTTAAAATTATACCAACAGATTTGCTAAAAAATTATCACAAAATTGAAGTTGTTCTACGAACAATGTTTATCTTATTGCAACAACTTTTTTATTAATCTTTATTTATCAATATTAACGTCAATTCCCTGGATATTGGAAGCTATAGTCTAACTATTTAAAAGTGTAACATTTTTATATTTTCTGCTTCCAGTATTTTGTCAATACTCAAAGTTCATACAACGATCTGCTCGTCTGGCAGTTCCCCCGTGTATTCCTGCGACGGACAGATCTGTCTGTCTGTCCATCATGAGCCGATCCGTGCGTGAATATTCGCCACAGATCGACTCGCTGAGCATGATCTCATTCGCAGACGATTACTGTTGTTGTTTTTAAAAAAATGTTTTTCTCCCTAGATTTCAAATAAAAATTTCTCTAGATTTCAGAATGAGTTTGTGTGAACTACCTATTCCTGTGCTGAATTCCCCTAGAATATTTATTTTTTAGTTCAAGATAATTTTTAATATTCCATAAGTTACCCTAGAATATTTTGAGATTTCCCCAGATTTTCTAGAGAAATTTAAAATTGAGAAAATAAGAAATTTAAAAAAAATTAAAATTATAATTTCCCTTGATTTTGTGCTTTTTCCCTTTCCCCAAATATTTTTCCCCAGATGTACGGAAAATTCTCCAGACATAGGTACCATTACTATCTATATGTTAAGTTGGTGTATTTTGTGAGATGACCGGATAACTCAACAAAGTGGTACTTCATCACAAATTTGAATCACATCCTTGTATACGTGGATTGCCGACTTCTTGAGGGAAAGGTCGATTCAGACGGCAGTCGATGGTTTCACCTCTTCCTCACACTCGATAAATGCTGGTGTCCCGCAGGGATCGGTTCTGTCTCCGACTTTGTTTTTGTTGCACATCAACGACCTTTTGTCATGTGCACCAATTCACTGTACAGTTCATGGTAGCTTTTTGTTTGACAAGCCCCCAAAGAGCTAGCAAACTCCAACAGCTCGTAAGGCTTTGAAGCAAAGAATGGACGGTTACCTCGAGCGTGTTTTCTCTTGGGGTAAAAGTAATCTCGTTGAATTTAATGTTTCAAAGACCCAATCTTGTCTGATTACGTCTAAAAGGGATCGAAATGAAAATCTAGTCTCTTTCAACGGAAGCAATCTTCCGAACAGGCCCTCCATTGATATGCTTGGTGTAACCCTAAGTGACCAGCTCGGGTATGGGGGCTCCATCGAAGCCAGAGTAAAGTTAGCCTCCCAAAAACTAGGCGTACTGTACAGGGCCCGCAGATACTTTAATAGTAAACAACTGCTAACCTTGTACAAATCACAAGTACGCCCCACGGTTGAATTTGGCAGTCATCTCTGGTCTGGAGCTCCAAAATACCTGAAAAATACCCTCGACTCTGTGCAGAAACGGGCGGTCCGTTTGATAGATTCTCCCATCTTAACAGACGGATTGCAATCTTTAGAGCACAGGCGTCGGGTAGGAATGCTATCCTACCGGTATTACAATGGAAGATGCTCCGAGGAACTAGCATCATTGGTCCCTTCGGCACCGGTGCATAGTCGGGAAACACGCCAAACGCGTGCCCAACATTTGTACACCGTTGAAATTTGTCACATGAGAACGGGTCGTTTCTTCGACTCGTTCTTGTGTTCTTGTGGAATGATTTGCCGGCCTCTGTGTTCCCTCCTTCCTACAACATGGGTCTCTTCAAGACCAATGTTCATTCCTTCCTCTCCTCAAAAAGACCCTCCACACACCATCCCAGATGACATAGGCCCTGAGGGAAATAATTTCCCTCAGGGCCTCCTGTGTGGAGTTAATGTAAAAAAAAAAACAGTCATTTTAAGTGATGAAAAAAAACTAGGTTAGGTTAGATTAGATTATCGTCTACTTTTTCATCACATTTAATGATTTTTCAAACGAGTGTTGATATGCCACTTTGTTAAATTCTTTTTAATAAAGAGAAGTTTTTTTTTTTTTACAGTGAATACCGCACAAGAATCTCAACTGCTCCCGTCTGGAGCCAGTGAGACTATGGCATCCCCAATTGGGGTATGTTGTGAGGCTGAAGGTAGTGGGGAGGGGAAGGAGGTGGGGAAGAGGAAGGCTGAGAAGGCTATTTGGCTATCTGGCTATTCAGATCTGGTCACCAAACACGGCTAAAGCCATTTTCAAGCAACGTTTCAATTCTGAATGGTGGTCTTTCACCAGGGCGATACTAATAGTATCTTCCACTCTGGAACATGCCGCAAATATACTATAAATTATTTTAAATGAATTAATTGTGAAATAACACAAATTAATCAAGTAAAAATTATTTGCGCATGCCGGGTTCGAACCCGCGACCTCCGGATTGTGAGTCAAGAGTCTTACCCACTGGACTACGGAGGTCGTCAAAAGTATTCTTGGATTTCGAATAACCCGACAATATTTGAAAATCTTCTACTACCAACACACAAAGCGGAAAATGTTGCTTGTGTTGTGATGGAGGACTTAGCCAGCTGAAGAATCGAAAACGCGACGCACGGATGGGACTCTAACGCGATGCCAACTCGGCCACTGACCAGTCATGGAATCATTCTATAATTAAGAAGGATAGGGCTATACTATTAGAGGCGCCATTGCCTACTAACTTCTCATCGAAACGTATTCCTCTTTAGAAAGCGATAAGCAGTGCGCGTAGATCGATTTGTTAGAGCGTTGGAGGTAAATTGGAGGTAAAAAAGTTCAATCTATTTTTGCTTCATATCTATTTTAAATAATATAATACTTGTTAAAAAGCACAAATAATTCTACCTAGTGATAACCATTTTATTCCACAACGTCCGTACCAACGTGGCATGAGACATTTGAAAAGACAATCAGACGAGAATCACGACAACAATATCCGGAATAAAATCAAGAATTATGCCTCGCGGTGGTTGTCAGATTACGTAGACATGTCCTAGATTGAACCTGAAAAGCTGACTCTTGACCATGTAAACCAAACAACAATCACAGCGTGATCTGAATCCACATTATCTGTACTGACCCGCGGCAAGGCGAGCAACGTGAGGTGACAGCATGCACTTACTAAAAAGATATTACGTCTCTTATATATCTTTGTTTCGTGAAACAGCTTTTTAGATTAACGGATTTATTAATTAAAAATATGTAACTCGTTGTAAGAAAACAATAACTCCCCTCCAATTATACTTTTAGGGTAATTGACTGGGTATATAGACTGGCGAATGTGCAATTGTTAGTCACAAGCAGTTTTCGTCTTAGAAAAGGCCCACACATCACAATCAACATGAATCCAATCGTGAGTGTAATTTTAAAGTTAGAAGCAGTTGTTTCTCAATTTGAAGTGAATTTGATGATTGGCAGAGAGAAATTATAATAAAAAGTGGTTTTCTTTTTTCAGTTCTTTACCGCTTTCTTGAGTCTAGGAACCCTCGTCTCCGGCTTTGCTCTGCCTTACGGTAGCGAGGATGGACAGTGGAAGGGAGAAGGTCTGGCCGAGAGCCAGGACGATGGACAGTGGAGCAATGGATACGATGCCCATGTAGCCCCCATCTCCCATGGAGGTGCCCCCATCGGAAAAGATGGACGTGTCGTAGACACCCCTGAGGTAGCTCACGCCAAGGCCGCCCATTACGCCGCTATCTCTTCTGCTTCCAAGGGACCTTCTGCTCATGTATACGCCCCAGTCACATACACTGCCTGGTCTCCAGTCCAGAATGAAGGTCAATGGAAAGGAGAGGGATACTACGCCCACGCTGCTCCCATCGCCACTTATGCTCCAGCTCACTACTCCCACGAGGGAGAGGGACAATGGAAGGGAGAAGGTCTGATCGAAAGCCAGGATAATAGCCAATACAACGGACAGTACGATCACCAATCTGCTTACGCACCAGCCTCAGCTCACTACGCCCAGGAAAATGAGGGACAATGGAAAGGAGAAGGTATTGCTGAGAGCCAGGATTTGGCTGGACACGCCAGCTATGGAGCTCCTCTTGTGCACGCTGCCTACATCCCAGCTGCCTACTCCGCCGAGAGCGACGGCCAGTGGAAGGGAGAAGGTCTCGCCGAGAGCCAGGACCAGGGAGAGATTGCTTCCCACGAAGCTTATGGCGCTTCTTCTGCTCTTGGAGCCGCCCCCATCGGAAAGGATGGACGCGTCGTAGACACCGCTGAGGTAGCCCACGCCAAGGCCGCCCACTTCGCCGCTATCTCTGCTGCCGGTCATGGTTCTTACGGTGCTCATGGATCCTGGTAACTTCTTACAGCCTTTCTGATTTTACCAAAATTTTACCATTACAATATAACTTTTCATTATGTGATTCGTGTTAATTTTAAGAAAAATACAAAATTGTGATATACAAGATATTTTATTTTATGGTACAAGATAAAACGCTTTTGTTCATACTTATTCTTGAACAAGCATTAGAATTTTTGTTTTTAGTGTAAGAATGGGTGTGAGTAATCAAAATGCGAAATCAAAAAAAAAGTATTATGATGCAAAATTGCGTAGACCATCAGATGTAAGAAAAATGCAAGAAAACAATATCCACCAAAGCTCGTCTCAACATCGAATCTCACTTCTAAATAATTGATTGAGGCAGTTGCAACCTTACAAATAATTTTTTTTTAATGAAAATTCCGAATAACTTAATGAGTAAAACCTCATATTGTAAAATTCAATAATTGAATACAATATTAGCGACTCTCAAACAAAATTTAGAAACAGAAATTCAGAAGAAGATTCGGTCGCCTCTAGGAATTGAACCCAGAACCTTAGCCTTGCCGGGGGTTCGCTCTAACTCTGGGCTCATTCGACCCTCTCTCTTTACTTCACATTTATTTGTATTATCGTGATAACACTGCCAAATGTATTATTGTGATTTATTTTTGGGGTATTATGCTGTTTTAAGCTTACTCCTTCTTAAGCCAACACTTCGGA
Organism: Limnephilus rhombicus; assembly: GCA_929108145.2. Lineage (NCBI taxonomy): Eukaryota > Metazoa > Arthropoda > Insecta > Trichoptera > Limnephilidae > Limnephilus > Limnephilus rhombicus. The sequence continues at coordinate 41,646,751 of OV815291.1, read as the reverse complement.
CAGCGTTACAGTATCCATCATCGAGGGAGATGACTGCCACTGATCTGTAAGAACACTGTCTAGCCCCAAAAGTAAATCACGATAAATGTAAAATGAAGTGCATGAGGGTATTATTTTTTTTTTTTACATGAGCTCCACACGTGAGGCCCTGAATAAAATAATTTCCCTCAGGGCCAATGTCATCTTTGGGGATGCTGTGTGGATGATTTTTTTAAGTAAAGAAAGGAGAGGAGAGTTTAGGGAAGGAAAAGGGTTTAAGGGGTGTGTAGGAATCTAGGGTTCAGTGTGTCCTGGTCATCCGTCTCCAAAACCTAGACAAACCTCACCCCATGAACCCGAGCACCCCTGCTAAATCACTAAACGTAGCAAACCACTTAGGGCGACCTATGGCAGAGGTGTTGGTTATCCAATAAAGGTTCCCTGGGCGGCGGTACCCATTCCCGCTTCCCAAATTATTATCACCAAAGTTCGTGCAATGCGTTTTTGCCATGTCACACAATTGTTCAGTTTGAATTTCATGATTTGGATTTAATGACTTATTACACAATATTGGAAAGCTTTGTATTTTTAACGCGCAAATTTAATCATTATTTATTTTTTAAAAAAAATGAAACAATACAACTTTGTATAAACCACTTAAAAAATGTGCAAATCCGACCGGTTTCGGAACAAACGTCCCTTCGTCAGGGAAAGCTTATACTAATTTGACAGTTTAGAACAATGTTTTATTATGGTAAAAAAAAAAAAAAAAAATATATATATATATATATATATATATTTATATATATATATATATATATATATATGTATATATTATTTATTCTGTTTGATATTTTTAATAAAATATTTATATCAAAAGGTAGTTTGTTTTTACCGTGTCCATACATTCAAAGAAATGAAATCTGATTCGAAATTAGTTTTAGGTAAAAGATTCATTTTGAGGTGTCATAGCTCTAATAATGTATTTTTGGAAAACATAAATTTTTCACGTTAATTTGGTTCACCATTGAAGAAAACACGTTTAAGTGATATCTGAAAATCACAAACAATTCTAACAAAATCCAACAAGGGCAGAGAGGTTGGATTGCCAAACAGTTCTGTCTTGACGCACACCCCTTGTCTCATTCACACACGTATAGTCATATACATACTCTTCTATTATTTTGATTCTTGACATGGCCCGACGCAAGTAATTGATTTACTTGACCGTGCGATGTTTTCCCCAGACATCCCCGACTCTTCCTTCCATTCACAATTGCGGATTATATTTTTCTCACACTTCTTTCTTCGTTCATTCGCTATACATGCCCAAACTATCTGAGCACCCATTTTTAATCTTATTAATTACGATTGCACCAGCTTTGCATTCTCTGCGGATTTCCACTTTTCTCACATGATCATGCATACTTATTGTATATACGCCTCAGGGATCTCTTTCTACAGCATTCGGTCTATTTTCATCATTTCTCTCCCAGTTGCATGCCTCACTGCCATACACCAGAGCTCCATTGTGAACTGATAACGTCGCTTCTTTGGACAGCCTTTTTGTTTGTGCCAATCGCATTTAGTCCTCCATTAATTTTAATTACCTGCGTTTGCCTTCCATTCAATATCTCTAACAGCCTTCCCATCTTTTGTAAACATACAAAATACAGAAACCCATCCACCTGCTCTGAGCAATTAATCATTCACAACTATATTGCATGCTGACAGCACGCTCCCTCTTTTATTCATAACTATATTGAATTTTTTTAAATCTTCAGAATGATCAGCGCAAATTTTAGTCATACATGTAAGTTGTAATAATTATGGGAAGGATGGGGGGGGGGGGACTAGAGATCGGGGGTAACCTGAATTTTTAGGCAATAACAAACACCCTAACTACAAACAAATCGTTAAAAGCATTTCAAGCTTTGGGTTGCCTAATGAGTTTAAAAGTACATTTTCTTCATTACCACCTCGACTACTTTCCAGAAAATTTAGGATATATGAGTGAAGGGCAAGGTAAACGATTTCACCAAGATATTAGGGAGATGGAAAAAAGATACCAGGGAAGGCGGAGCATCTCAATGATTGCAGACAAAGATATTGAAATATAAGTAGATGTGCTATCTGCTGTTTTTACTATGTGGGTCTGCGCTTCCGGGTGTCGCCGATATTGTTTACCAATTAACAAATAAACTAAAAGAACAAATAATTAACGAATAAACCAAACGAACGATAAACTAAATGAACGAATTCTTTCCTTATTCAAAATATATTGTTAACCAATATTAATGCACATTTTTAAAAAATCAACGAAATGAACAAATTCTTTTTGAATGAAAACTACGCTAATTAGCGCGTAGTCCGGCGACAGTTGCGCGAACACCATAGCATATCTCTTCTGTATTTGAATATCTTTGATTGCAGACTACTGTTTGAAACTTCAGAGAGATCTTGCAGATTCAGAGGGAAAAAGAAATTTGTTTAGTGCTTACTAATCAGTGTATTTCAGATAAAAAAATAAGTTTTGTTACACAATTATAAATAAATAAAAAAAATTGTTTATTTTAAGATGATAACTTGTTTTACATAGATACCTACATTGTCCAAATGAAAGTCATTTTCGGATTTTCGGATTCAGCATACCCAAAAACATAAAAATTACGCAAAAAAACCGAAACAGCTCTCAATTTTTTTTTTGTAGACTTGTCTAATCGTATTGTTAACTAAATACTCCGTTCAAAAGATCTTGAAACAAGATGACATTCATTTCAAGGAGTATTTCACTGAGTCATTATATCGAATGTAGTTATCGAATATAGTTTATCGAATGTGATTATGTTTTGAATTTCATTCATAACCAGTTTTTAATGCACCAATGTGCACATTGATGCCTGTCTCATGGCTGTACAGATTATAGATATCTCATTACTGCTCTCATTTCAACAGTGAACAGGTAAGCTAAATCTTCAGGAGAGCCTACGAAGGATTAATCAATTTCTGGCCTTGGCATACCAAATAATTGTCAGCCAAATATTTATGCTTCAGACATTGCAATATAAAATAGCATCAGCAATTGAATTTGGCATGTCAATAAAAGAAGGGTGGGATTATTTTATCATGTGGTTGACATGAGCGAGCAGAGGTCAGCTCTTGACAGTCGATTGCTTGGATGGAATCGAATTACCACACAGATCTTTGGGAGCTAAAATAATAATATATGGGATATGATTGACCGCAAACCAAGCTCGACTAAAATTACATTGTTCAATTAAAAGATATGATGTTGTATCACAAGTTTCGTATAATATTTACATACTTAAATAAACATGAATCCATCACAGATGGACCAATATTGGTGGTTAATCTCAGGGTAGATCAGTCAGGAAATGATGAATTGTTGGTCGAAGAAATTACCAGGATCCGTGGACACCAGCGGCAGATACGGCGGCGTAGTGGGCGGCCTTGGCCTGAGCTACCTCAGGGGTGTCTACCACACGTCCGTCAGCTCCCAGAGGAGCGGCTCCATGGGCGTAAGCTCCGGAGTAAGCTCCGGCGTAGGCGGAAGCACCGTTGTATCCGTTGTTGTACTGTCCATTGTCCTGGCTTTCGGCAAGACCTTCTCCCTTCCACTGTCCTTCCTCTCCGTTGTAGGCGGGGGCGGCGTAGGCACCGTTGTAGGCTCCGTTGTAGGCACCATAGGCGGCTCCGTTGGAAGCTGCGGCAACAGCGGCGTTGTGGGCGGCCTTAGCCTGGGCTACCTCGGGGGTGTCTACGACGCGACCATCTTGACCGATGGGGGCGGCTCCATAACCGTAAGCTCCGGAGTACGCTCCAGCGTAGGCGGACACACCGTTGTTGTACTGTCCATTGTCCTGGCTCTCGGCCAGACCTTCTCCCTTCCACTGGCCATCATCGCTGCCGTAGGGCAGGGCGGATCCAGCCACGAGGGCTCCCAGGCTCAGGAAAGCGGCGAAGAACTGAAAAGGTAAATAAATTCACGTTAGGATAAAATAATTTTTAACTATTATCATTTTTCCAAGACACTTTCTATGTAGACTGCAATTTAATTTGGCTAGAATCTAGCAATCATACATATCAATAGCAGCCAAAATTAAATGAAGACAATGTTGGTAGTCGAAGCATGATGCAGTTAAAAACGTCGAAAGCTGGTGTCATCGAACAAGGCACGTTTTACTCAACTGTGAAAAACTAGTCTTTTACCATGCTTCTAGCACTTAGAAACAAATTCAGTCTCAAATATATATATATTGTTATTTAAGAAAGATAATATTATGAACTTTTTTAATCACAAAATTAAAACAATGGAAAAAATCGTACACTTTTTGTGACAGGAATTGAGTCCATTAGGATTGTGAGCATTTTTTTCTATTGAAGAAATTGATGTAATATAAAGCAATAATTGTATCAGAAATTGTACTCACGATTGGGTTCATGTTTAATGTGATGTGAGCCTTTTCTGGGATGAAAACTGCTTGTGACTAAAGTTCAGTTCTGTCAGTTTATATACCCCTTAAAATTATAATATCCATGGAGGGGGTTTGATATATTCACCACGCAATAACTGGCGTTTAAATCAAACGACAAATGTCAAAAAAACTCACCAATCCTTTCAGATGAATGTCAAATATTCAAGACCTTTTCTCAATGTATGCCAATTCCCACATACTAACCTTGCGAAAAGTAATTGCATATCTAGAGCATGTTCCCATAATGTTGCTCGGGCACTTTGTCAAATGAATTCAACCCGTTAATTGATTCACAAATGGAAAAAGATCACTTTTGATTCATTGGTTTATTTTTAAGTCCAACTGAACGGATATTTGTAATTTTACAGATCATTCTAATATGCCAATTTGACGAAAGGAAAAAACCACCTTTCGAAGGCTTACATGACAACTTTTTTATGTTGTAAGGTATTTCTGTAACAATAGGCTTCCGCGAGGCAGTGTGTATGTTTAAAAAACGTTTATTATATTATTAACACGGTTTTTAAACATTAAACGTGTTACATTAATGCTCCCAATACAACCAAAAGTTTTGAAGTGCTGGCTGAAAAAGTTGAGAGATTTATAGAAAGCCATTATGCTGTCAACTTACGTGGAAAAGTGGACAAGAATTTTCATTTTAAAATAATAGGTAAGGACAATGATAGGTACTATTTCTGTTAAGCTATTTTTGGACATCAAGTGCTTTCCAAAATTATAATAAAAATATGTTACATTAGTTTGTTAGACCCCCGCGAACGAAATATTTTAAAACTTTCAAGTTGTCAATGTATAAAAATATTTTATTAAGAAATATTTTCTTTAAACTAAAAAAGACATTTCTGAATACTGAACTGCCATCCATAAATAGTCAATCGGGGCAATACGTCAAATTTTACTGGTGATTTCCAATATCGATGGCCTCCGTGGTCGAAGGGTGAGGCTCTTGACTAGCAATCCGAACGTAGCGGGTTCAAAACCCGGCGCGGGCAAAAAACCCGGCGCGAGCAAATAAATTTTATTTAAATATTTTGTGTTATTTCACAAATCACTAACCAATTTCTATGGATTTCTTAATAATATATTTTTGAGACATAGTGTAAAAAGAATATATGATGCAAATGTGAATGGTAGAAGAAGTCGGGGACGCCCGAGGAAGACATGGCACGATCAAGTGAATCAGATACTTGAGACGGGCCATGTCAAAAGTCAGAATAATAGAAGAGTATGTATGAGACGATGTATGAATGTGAGTGAGGCAACGAGTGTGTGCCAAGACCGAGTTTTTTGGCGGTCCGTCCTCTCTGCCTACCCCTGCGGGGAAACGGTGTGATGGTTAGTTAGTTAGTTAATATATGTAGACGTGGTCCACGCCGAAACGCAAATTATATGAAATTCCCTCTATAGAAAAAATCTTAAAGTATGCTCCGAAAATTATTATAAACACGTTCATTTCACTTATTTTAGGAGTTATTTGTATGAAAAATGTATGTTTCTTTAAATGCTATTTTAGATGTTGCCCACGAGGTTTCTGCTCTATTTTAGACGAGTCGTGTTTTATTGAACATTTTCACAATTTTCAATCATTAGCGCTCTCTCTCTAACTTTCGTAATTACATATCTCTACACATATTTCTTGTTGAGCGGGTGTACGGCGCCTTAAAGGAAAATAAAGAGAGTAAATTCCGAGAAAAAAGAAAGGTATGAGGGATGACTAAAAGTCCAGGAGTGATAAACGTATGAATCTATCCCTCCCACTGCGCTGCAAGGAGAGAATCCGACTGGAGAGGTCAAAGAAGCTCTTAACCGGCATCTCCCGATCTGGCCCGCCACGCGGTTTGTGGGCAAACGATTTCACCGCCAAGTACTGCACAAACCCTTAATACCCTGGCACCCCTGGTAAGTCACCAAATGTAGCGAACTACTTGGGGTGAAATCGCTTCCCAAATTTAATGACATCTTTTCAATTATTGTCTGTATCAAGAGGGAACAACCAGACACAACCGGAAATAATAATAATAATAATAATTTTTATTTTAGTTTTTATTTGTTTATAATAATTTGACTTGATTAAATGCCGTAATATGGTACCATATTATGAATATGAACCAAATTCATTTTTAGAAAATGAATTTTATAATATATATTATGATAAAACTATACTAACAGACAGAACAATTAGTCATAGTAGACCTGATATAGTTTTACATGACAAAATTTAAAAAAATAACTTATATCATTGATGTAGCTATTCCAAATTCCTGTAATATACAAAAAACTGTTTCTGAAAAAATTAGAAAATACACAGATTTGGGAAATGAGATTAAAAGAATTTGGCATTCTCGGACTATAAAAATATTAGCATTTGTTATTTCGGCTACTGGCATTATACCTAGGTCTCTGATTCAAAATTTAGGCGTATTAGATTTGTCAAAGAATTTATATATAAAAATGCAAAAATCGGTAATTTTAAATACATGTAGGATTACAAAAGATTTTTTAAATATTTATATTGAGGGATCAGTAGGATTTATAGGTTCAATTAGGAATTCCACAGAGCCGAACCCTCTGATATGAAAATATCTGGAGTCGGTGAATTATTTTCCCATCTGGTCTCTGGTAGGTTGACATGTTGTTCTTGTATTGTTTTGTAATTATAATACATATAGTGCAATTGCATAACGTGGATTGACCAGATGATCATTTGGGAAGTGTGTGAAAGGGTTTAGTTTTTCCTGTGGGGAAAATTAAACCCGGACATTTAAATCTGGTGCGTACTAAAAAGTCATTTGTACATTTAAGTTTACAAATTTCTAATTGATTATTAATAATATGTCAATAATAATTAATATGTCAATAAATATGTATATAATAAAATAAAATAAAATTAATAAAATTATTAAGTATTGACTTTTTTCCAAAAAAAAATCGATTTCGAAAGATTGTTCTTTTATCTACTACCTAAAGGTATGTTTTAAATATTGAAAATAAAGTTTTTTATAGTATAATAAGGTTACACCGTAGGTCGTTGGCAGATTTGTTAAATTTTCCAACAAAATTTTGAATTATACAACACACATTTCAAATCATATAATCATTCAGTAAAATAAATCAATAAATTATCTAGGAAAGCTAATTTTCAGAATTTTAATTTTAATTCAAATAAAATCTTTAAAAAAAGATCCGAGCACGTGTTTTGTGACGAAAATACTCCAGTTTGTCTATTTATTTACGTTTTTATTTTTCTTAGACGTTATTAAAAAATAAACACTTATGATCAAAAAATAATTACTGAAAGTTTAATTTTAATAGTTTTATCATCACACGTTTGAGTATTTTTTTAAGATAGGTATGTATTAAAGCAAATTCTTATTAAAATAAAACCGATATTGAGTTATTATTTAAAAATGCTGGTACGGAGAATAATTAATCTTTCTCATCAGACTGCCCTGTACAGTTGCAAGGGTACAATTGCAAGACCGTCTTTCGACAAAATTTGAATTCTCGGCCGCTGGTTAATCGCCATTAATGAGAAATATTATGTTTAGAGGTAGCAACAAACCGTGTGTATTCTTGGTGTTCCGTACATCGCCACGAATATTGGCAAAAACTTTATCTTGTGAATAATTAAAGAAAGAAAAATAGTTAATTTATGGAATCTGTCTCAGAGAATTTTCGTCTTAAATTGTTTATTTTATACGTTCATACATTTCCAATGAAAAAATACATATTTTATAAAGTAATTGACATTTTTGTTTTAATTCTTGATGAAAACAGTTTGAAAAGCTTCATCTAAAGTATATATTTAATAAATATTTATAATATAAAAAAACCGATTCGTAGTAAAGGTAAATCTAAAATAGTGACTTAGCATTAAGTTTGTCTTAACCCTTCAAGCTAATTTGTTCGCTTTTCGGATCAACTCATACAGGGTGTTAAGGGACGTACTTGACTTACTTTAACCAGTGATTCCTGACATTATTTGGAGTAAAAAATGTAAATGAAATTTTGGTGTCCGGTGACATTTTTGATGATTTTTTTTTTTTTTTGTTTTTCTACAAAAACATTAAAAAATGGTAGTTGTTGAAGAGTTGGAGGCGGGGTAAGGGGTTCGTCGGACACCCGGCTGAGTGACCAGTGACGACATGCGGAAGAAATTTTTTTTTGTTTGATTTTGAAGAAAAAAATTTTGAAACAAAAAAAAAAGTCGTCAAAAAAAGTCACCGGAGATCAAAATTTCATTTACATTTTTTACTCCAAATAATGTCAGGAATCACTGGTTAAAGTAAGTCAAGTACGTCCCTTAACACCCTGTATAAGTCTCATAGAAATTGATGTGACTTGTAATGGTCCGCCACCCCTGGCTTTGACACCAATTGTGATGAACCCTACCTAATTGATTTACTTTTCTAAGCTTCTACCTCGTAGTTCAAATCTCGTAGCTACGTTCATAATTCTACCCTTATGTCCTACTGATCACACCCCTAGGTATGATGGCCTGACTAAACCCTCTTTCCGGTTTGTTTCTACCTCAGGCTCGTGATTTTTCTAACCCCTATACTTTATAATCTAGCTGAACCTACCCTATTTTCTCAAATCCCTGCGATTTTCTCGCAGTAAACAAGATTTAAGATTTTTTTGTTCACATTATTTCTATATTCTTCGTTGTGTATTTTTTTGTTTTAGAATTTACATCTGTTTGCATACTTAATATGCACACATATGTAGAGAAGATAATGTATTACGTGTGGTAACCCCTAGATTCTTTTAGAGAAAGTGTGAGAATTTTCCGATCTATTTAGTTATTATTATTTTAGTATATTAAACCGAGTTTGATAAACTAGCCTCACACTTAAACCTCGTGTCTACTTGATTTCCGTAGGAATTTTGTTTGTTTATTTAATCCTTCCTATCACCGCTGATGCGTCGATAACAAAACAACAGTTAATAAATTAAACATTTCAAGAAAGAAAACCTTACCATTGTAGGATGGTCGTATTCGAAGGTCCAGTTTTATCACTCGAAGTCCTTGTCTGCAACTTCCCCTAACATAGTGTTTAGTATTCATGGTTAGTATTCATGGTTAGTACTCGCAAAATTGTTGAAAGGTAGGAATGGATGGACATGGGTGGATATGGGGATAATATGTTTGCTGAAAAGTCGGCTCCTCCGCTAACCAAGTGAAAACCGATGAACAACAATTATAAACCGGATTCTCCCCAGTACGTTTGCTAGGCTTGTCCTTAGATCCGAGTTTTACCCTCTTCAACGGGCGTCTCATGCTATGAAAGGGGCCCTTCACGCCAGCAGGGGGAATACCTAGTCTTCATGCCGTTTTTCTGTCTTACTCCGACTTCCGTCTCCTCCGGATTGAATTTAACTCTACTGAGTCTAGAAGGGGTATTACATGTCTTCCCTTATCATGCCTCTATCCGTTGAATGTGGCGTAAGCTTGTGACGGGCAGATCCATCCTCCCGCGTGACCGACCCAGCGTTACACTCCACCTCTGACTAGCTGACATAAAACGCACCTCGTGAGCCTTATGTTTGCTTTCAGGTTCGACAAGGACTTACGGTATGCAAATAACCTGCAGCTTTAATGCCGCGTCAGCGTACTGTCCGCATACGTCCTTCCTCTTCCCCGTATGCCCACCTCGACAATACCGCCACAAGATCAAAGCTCTCCGACCAGAAAGGTTGACACTTACATTTCCGGATAGCTAATATTCACATACAGAAGCCTTGAAGTCTAGATACGTGTGCAAATTCAGGATTTAGGACTGTATGAGTATTTGAACACCAGTGTTTTTTAAATGAGGTCACTAGTTCCTCGTGTGTTAGGTATTTAGGATTGCGAGTTATTATGGATTCTTGGATACCTACTTCCTATAAGCGAAATTTAAAAAAGAGATAAATCATGTTGTCATTGAATCAATGACCTCCTGAATAATTATGATGAGCTCTTTTTGAGTTTTTAGCTAGTCGCGGTACTTTACTTTGCGAAATTTTGTACGCTGAATCAATGCTACCTATTGGCGATCGCCCTAGTATAATCAAGTTGTTTAGAATTGAATGAATTTAACGTCGAAGTTGCTATCACATATTGAATGCAGATTTCGTCGTAAGCTATAATTGATAAACCTGCCCCTTGACATAAATGATTGGTTTTGTTTATTTGTTGATGGGATCTAGGTGACTGTGTCAATGGATGACATTGAACTCCAATCGAATTTTTAGATACACAATCGAAGGTCATATCAACATACCCTAATCATGCTGGTGAGAGGAAGCTAATAGGTATTTGTTTTACAAGTACGCTAGGATGCCAAAATTGATTTAGTGATGCGTTTCTATCTAATTATGTGTTAAGTATTTGTTTTATTTAATGTAAGTGTTGTTGTTAATTATTTCTCCCTCATCTTATTATTGTCTTTATTTGGTAATTTTAAAATATGGAATGTATTGCATTGCACTTCCCCTGCATACATACTGGAATAAATCATTATTATTATTATTATTATACAAGTATGCCAATGTAATTACCTAAAATTGATTGAGAGGTACATTTCTATTAAATCGTGTAGTACCTAATTACACTGCGCCAATAGTTAATTAACTCCGATGAACGAATGAACGATAAGGGATAGATACATCATTTTTTTATGGTTTATTTGTTTACACTTCACATAGACGACCTTCGGTTTACTGACCTACTTTGGAGATTGTTTATTTCTACGGTCATTGTCCTTTTGAAACACGATTCATTGTTTAACTAATTCTTTTATATTTTATTTGCCCTAGTTTTTACCCAAACATTGGTCGTTTAAGTAGGTACTTTGCTAACCTAAGAGGTATCTGGATGACCTGGTTTCAACTAAGGTATAATTTGCTTGACCTAATTTTGAGAAATATAGGTATTTCGGTTACGAATCAAACTGATATCTTATGTCGCCGTATCCTTATGCGCGCTTAAATAAACAATAGACCTACCTAACTAAAACGGGTACTTGTATGACCTAATTTTTAAGTAGGTATTTCCTATTTGACCTACTTTCGAGCAAGTGAGAATTGTTATCAGTGTGTTAGTGACAAAACTTTAAAGCTCCGATTGATTTATTGGTGATGCCGCCTGTCCCTTCCTTCTCTGTCTCTGAAAATAATTAATAATTGGTTAAATCTTACCAGCCTCGATCGATTACAATTTTTCAAGTCGGGATTTTTATGACAACGACATTGTGACCAAGGCTTCCCTTTTTGTTTCCTAGCTAACGGATTCCTATCGGTCTTCTTGAGAAATGACTCTGATGATGGAAAAAAACTCTTCAAATATCTGTCTATTTAAGATTCACTTCGGTATTTCACTTAGTTTCTCAAACTCGTATTAACTATTGTTTTTATTTCATTCGATTCGAAAATGATTTATCAAATTGAAATTCAGATGTTTTAATTTTAAAATCCGGAGTTTGGTAAATTATTATTTATTCTCAATATTTTAAAAACACTTTAGAATTAATAACCGTAGATACGCACGTTTTCTAAGTGTTCGAATTATTATCACTACTGTTTATTATAATTCGTTATTTAATTCACAATGAAATTTTAAGGCATATTATTATGGAAACACTGTCGCAAAACCATGACTCGAGAAATTCGTTATTGTTATTTATTTCACCGATGTTAAGTAATTTAGAGTAAAATTATAGTTTTAATTATTATATCATCTTTAGTTAGTTTTAAAAATAATCGCGTCATGTGTTTTCTTTTATCCGGTAAACTATATTTATTTTAAGACACTGTATTTTTTTGTTAAATATTAGAAAGTCAATAACTATATGTTGTAAAAGAAACCCGAATATTATTAAATTCTTATTTACTAACTTTAACCACTTTCAATATAAAACAAAACACCCGAACGTATTATTTTTAAGCACTTTTTTGGATTTTTTTATTCCTCAATTTAAAAGGGAGATTATATACCGAATTTACTCCTTTGCAAACACTTGTAGAAATTTCAACTTTTAATAAAGAGTTATACGTTTGTTCCTGGACCCCGGTCTGTATCCCAACTGCCAACGGACTCTCAACAAAACTCTCAACCAACTCCCCGTTCTTTATCAAACCATGGCGTTTTAAAGACTTCTTAAAGCTCTCTTTTCGTAGGAAAATGACTTCTGATCACCCAGACCTTCATAGGAAAAAAACCAAATTCGGTTTCTCCGTATACGACCTTTTGTCAAATCTCTGATAATCTCCTATCTCATGTTTTAGACCGAAACCAGCCTAACATCTCTCTCACGTAGGTAATCACATAAATTTTCTCATTGACATGTATTTATTTAAAAAATTTTATGTACTTTGGTAATAAGTCATTGTTAATGTGTTTGTAATAAAGTTTTATGGGAATTCTATATTGTAAACATTACGTTAGAGCAACGTTAATTTTTATTGCCCTTTTTAATCGATAATGGGCCTTGTGTAAATAAAAGGCATGTTCGGATCTTCATTGTTTTTGAAAACAAAATACATGTGTGGTCGACAACCATTTCCTGCGCCCACTTTGTCAGTAGTCAAGCTCAGTTATGTGATCCTTTCAACGGCACAAATGACATAAAACGACCATTTCTGTTGAATAAAATCATCCGTAATTTGTCCGGTATTGTTACTTGACCCCAGACACTTAACAATACTAATTGTATTTCCTTTGAGATTGCAACTAGCACACAACTATGCCCCCAACGAAACCACCATCTTTTTATTAAATTTTCTCCTAAAAATCGTCTTTATAATATCTCCGCTTCATTTAGAATTGATAACAATAATTTTCCACTGTTTTATGTATATTTTCCATTTTTCCTTTCGTCAGACTACGTTAAGCATCTTTTCCTGCGATTTGCTTTAATTGTAGAGTGACCAAAATGTACTGCGGTCTTAGATATAATTTTCTCAATCTCCTGTTTGTTGTGAATGGTGCTGTCAGAACAGAGTAATCCTTATATCGGTACCTATTCAAGTAGTTCCAATTAGTTTTCTCTTGAGATATTTGGTTCTAATTACTTCGTTTCACCGTTCCATCACCATATAAATAGGGTTTTCCCCCTTTCCCAGGCTATTATCTTCAGTTTTGAAATTTTCCGAGATTCCACCCGTTTTTTGCGATCATCCCAGGTCGGTTTTAATTAAATCGTTCCCCGGGACCATTCATGTTACGTTTTCCGTGCCCTTATCGGTGATATTTATTTTCAACATTCCCGTCTAAGATTTTTTGGTTTCCATTTGAAACTTTTGGCGCCCAAAACCTCCAGTTCTCGATCTCGCCTTATGTAAACACGATCCGGGGTTAATAATCCTTCAACTCTTTGTCTAAAGGTTTGTTTATTATACAGTTCGTTCACCCTACGTTCCTGTGAGAATTTATTCAAGGCCACTCAATCTGATCAAAGTCCACTAACCCTATACACGCCTCTATTTTCTCTGATTGGTTCAGATTATTATTAATCGCTGTACACAAAGGGATATTGGTGGAATTTAAACTTTCTTTGTTCTCGAGATAATTATGATATGGGGCATCCCTCGCTTCAGTCTTTATACAGATCTCTGTAATAGTTCCGAACTGCTCGGACAGATGTCGCCGAATGTACCAAATTCTCTACATAGTATTAACGAGAAAAAAAAATTTTCCTTGTGGGCTTCTCGTAGGTCGAAGGTTAGCATTCATCACAGACTCCATTACCTTTAAGCTTAGAAATATGATTCAAATGGTGTTAGAAAGAGAAAACACTACGCTTCATATACAAAAGTAAAAATTGACCACAAAATAATTAAAATAATACTTTTATTAAACCAATGTTTCCGACCGCAATTTGAAAAGAATTAATGAAACTTTGGGTTTTTTATTAAGGTGATCCACTAGTCATGGAGAAATTCGACAACGCAATCCACGCCCCTTTTTGGGAGTGATTTAAAAATACTTGAGAAAATTTTTTTGGAAAGGTTGGAGAAGGCATTTGAGAGTTGTTTTTCATAGGTTGATTTCTTAAAGGCCCGTTAAAATATTAACTCATGTTTTACGCATTATTTATTATAATAACAAGGAAATTTAAAATCTGGAACCAAGCGACGTGGAATCTAAAGACGTCCGCACACCTCCGCGTCTGGAAGGAGACTAAATGCGACTAAACGATGCGCTATCATCAGCCCTTCTGCATAATATAAGGATGGCATAAGGATGAAATTATCCCATAAACACGACCTCCTAGAGCTCAACTTACGAAGTAGTAGAATAAAATGTGAATTATTTTATAACCTAGCATATAATTCACAGTTGGGTAACGCCTATTTTAATCCATTGGAAAAAAATATGCATAAACATAAATAAGAATTTTCCACATTATACAATAAAACCAGGAAAGTGGTTTACAAGTATGAGAATTTGCACTTGAAAGTGTTTTTTTTATAGAACTTGAACTTTATTTATTTGTTTCATTATACACCCAGGGGGCTTTTACATAAATAAATAAAGGCAGTACATCTTTAACATGAGAAGGAAATAATATTTAAAAAATAATAATAGAAATAAAAAACTACATAAATTAAATAAAAACATAAGCAACACAAATTTAAAGTACAGCGAGATATAATAACGATAAAAAATACACACATGATATTTCTTTATATTGCAAGAATAACCAGTTATTTTTAAACGGTTTAAAGTGTCATCAAGTCATATTCACAAGAAATGACAAAAAAATTATACATCAATTCTGTTATATGAAAACAAAATTGAAACCTTTTCGTTATTTGTTTTTGGGGTGTTATCTTATTTGTTTATGGGGTGGAGTGATCTACCGGATCTGCCGGATCTGCCATGATGATGGACACTGCAACGATGTCCGAAACGTTGGCTAAAGAAGGAGGTAGCGCAACACGGCATAACACCCCAAAAACAAATAACGAAAATGCTCTATCAAAATTGAAACCTGCTCCAATATTCGCGATTCTCGATAGTAAGTTACAATATCAATGTCATATCAATCAAATAACAAATAAAGCAGCTAAAACGCTTGGTTTCATCGTAAGAAATACAAAACAATTCACAAACACTGTAATTATCAAACACCTATACTCTGCAGATGTACGAAGCCATCTAGAGTTTGCGTCAACTGTGTGGTCTCCGTTTTACGCAGTACATGTAAACAAAATTGAATTGATTCAGAAAAAAAACATAAAGTACCTTACTTACAAATCGCACAACCGATTTAATAATTATCTTGGTGCAACAATTTTTGTAGATGTGTGTTCTATACGCAGTATTTGTTTGAAGCATCTATAATACTTCTAAGCCATCAAATTTTCAAAACAAAAACACATGATTTTGTATGATTTTGAATTATTACGCATGGCTTCATCTCAAAATATTTTTACGTGAAACGAAGAAAAGTGAGGTGGCGCGCGACGATAACGCCTAATAAAGGTGTGTGTTTTTTATTTTGTTCGTTATCAGTAATTTAAGTTAGAAATAGGTGAGCCACTTTATGTTTGCATTAAAAAAAAGTAAATTTAAAAGATGCATTTATTTCAAATTATAAAATTTGAAAGCGTGTTTCATCACATTTCAAAAACAGCTTTTATATTTCAGATACGTTCAGAAATATTCCATTTATTTGGATTTAAACGAAGTGAAAATATTTTGACCTTCCGACAAAATAGGACCGAGACCTGAGGGGTTAATGGCTGTAAGGTAGTGAACAGAATACCCACAAAATATGTAGGTTACGTATTATTTAAATCCTTGATCATATGATTTGCAATATTACCGTGAAGGATCAAATAACATTGTGGTGCGGATTTGAGTTGCCAGCTGATATTGGAGCTCTACTGTTCTATGGAGTTGCTGTGTGAAATATGGTTTCGTCCTTGGATGATTGTATTGAACCTGGGACCAAGCCGGGTAATTTTTTTTGTTTTTTTTACATGAGCTCCACACAGGAGGCCCTGAGGAAAATAATTTCCCTCAGGGCCTGTGTCATCTTTAGGGATGCTGTGTGGAGGGTGTTTTAAGGAAAGGAAGGAGAGGAGAGTTTTGGTAAGGAAAAGGGGTTAAGGGGTGGATAGGAATCTGGGGTTCAGTGTGTCCTGGTCATCTGCCTCCAAGACCTAGACAAACCTCACCCCGTGAACCCGGGCACCCCTGCTAAATCACCAAACGTAGCGAACCACTCGGGGTGACCTATGGCAGAGGTGTTGATTATCCGAGAAAGGTTCCCGGGGCGGCGGTACCCAATCCCGCCTCCCAATTTAAAATAATAATAATAATAATAATGAAAAATCTGTTTCTGAAAACATAAGAAAATATACAGATTTAGGAAATGAGATTAAAAGAATTTGGCATTCTGAGACAATAAAAATATTACCATTTGTTATTTCGGCTACTGGCATTATACCTAGCTCTCTCATTCAAAATTTAGGTATATTAGATTTGTCAATTAGATCAGTCATTTTGAATACACGTAGGATTACAAAAGATTTTTAAAATATTTATATTGAGGGATCAGTAGAATTTAAGGGTCCAATTAGGAGTTCCACAGAGCCGAACCCTCTGATATGAAAATATCTGGAGTCGGTGAATTTTTTCCCCATTATTTGGTCTCTGGTAGGTTGACATGTTGTTCTTGTATTGTTTTGTATTTATTATACTTATATAGTGCAATTGCATAGCGTGGTTTGACTAGTGATCATTTGAGAAAGTGTGTGAAAGGGTTTAGTTTTTCCTGTAGGAAAAAATTTGCCCGGACATTTAAATCTGGTGCGTTTAAAAAAATATATAATAAGGGTAAAAAAAAAGTTATGTTTAAACAAAAAAAAATAAAGGACAACCTTAAGAGAAACAGGTACTTATTTATACTTCCAATAAATGGTTGGTTTTTTTTTTAAATTATTATTTTTTTTTTTTAGATTTGTCCACAGCATAACATTGATATATGATAACATAATACTTACATGCATTACATTCATATACACACACACATACTGTACATAACATAACAGTAATAAGTTTTTGCAACAAGTTTTTAGAAGAATAAGTTTATAGAAAAACATAATAGGGAGCTTTAAATCTTGTTAAGAGATGATTTGAAGGTGTCCAATGATGACATTGTCAAATTAATGGGATGTTTTTTATAAGTCTTATTAAAATTACGGCACATTCTCGATAAAGCTGAGTCATACCCCAGCTTTATTAGTTCGATATTTTTTTTAAATATTTAACGGAATATAATTAACAATTCGTGAACCAATTCTAGGAACATTGAACCTGATTTGATGAAGTAGAAAAGGGCAATTTATTAAACCATTAAAATTTTTGAAAAGGAGGTTTAAATCTATATTTAGTCTTCTCTGTTTTCAATTGGAAACTGTAATGAAGAAGCAAATTGTTCAATTTCTTGAACAAAACAAATTACTATCACCATCCCAATATGGTTTTAGAGAAAATCTGAGCACCAATGATGCCATAGAAAATCTAACAAGCATGGCCATAAAAAAAACATAGATGATGGGAAAAAATGTTTAGTTTTATTCATAGATCTTCAAAAAGCTTTTTACACAATAGACCATAAAATATTACTAACTAAACTAAAAAAAAAGGAATGGCCGAATCAACAATGAACTTATTGGAGTCATATATAACAGGGCGAGAACAACAAGTACAAATTGGCAAACCGATTGACCGATTCTGTTCATTATCTACATCAACGATTTAACTAAAATTACCATTAAAGGGAACATAATCAGTTTTGCTGATGATACTGTTTTATTATTTCAAGAAGAAAATTGGACTGATTCATTTAATGAGGCTGAAAAGGGGCTTAGTGCACTTCAAAATTGGCTTAAAATCAACTCGCTTACCCTTAATATAAGCAAAACAAAATATATAACATTTTCAATGAACTCAAGGGGCCAACCAATAAAATCACTAGAACTAAAATTACATGAATGCCATGGAAATAATATACAATGTTACTGCCCCATCATCGAAAAAACACAAAATATAAAATATCTCGGAGTAATAATTGACGAAAATCTTAGATGGGACCTACACATCAAAGGTATTACGGAAAAACTCACAAGCCTTATATATTTCTTTAAAAATCTAACAAACATGTTAAATAAAAAAGGATATGAAAAAGGTCTACTACGCGTTATGTCATTCATGAATTGAATATGGAATCATAGGATGGGGATCTGCTGCACATACGTACCTACACAGCCTGAATACGATTCAAAAAGGAATCATAAAGACCATATTGGAAGTACCAATTAGAACGCCTTCAAATGAAATTTTCAATAACTTTGAAGTACCAAATGTACAACAAATATATGCCAAAAATATATTATTGAAGCTCATCAAAAATAATGAATCCTCTACTAGACCGTGTATGCATTGTTATGGTACGCCCAAACGACAAAGAATTCAAACTCCTAATTCGCCGCAAACTACACAACACCCTGCTCTCCCCCCTGTTCCCTGCTTCCTACTTCCTATCCCATCCGCCCACCCGCACGCGATCCCTTCGCCGCAGTTGAGAATTGCGAGCCGCCTCGGGCACACGTTAAGCCCGCGCGTTGATTCCCACTGTTCGCGCCCGGCGTACTATCGCTCGAATTGTACTCAAATATAACCTGCAATGTTAATTCAATAACCTACGGGTTTAGCGCTGATATTTCACCATGCCTGTGTAAACTTCGGTTCTGTCCTAAACTCGGGAGGTGCCCCTGGAAGCCGGAAGACGAAGACCCCCCAACATCATGTAAGCTGTACAATTGTTTCCTCATTTGATTGTGTCCTTTAACGATAGACTGTAAACTCCCGCGCAAAGCCATCACTCAGAGAGTTTCGTTTAGGGATCTTGAGGTTATAAACACGATAGCTAGGATTGTGTAGTATGTATTTCTTGTGTTGAATTGTACTGTAATGACCTATGTACTGTGTTTTAAATTTGCAATACATGAATCTAGTTAACTCAATCCTGTTATTATTCTGCTACGGCAGGAGGGTTTCCTAGAGGGGGAGTATCCTGCCAGACGACTGAGATGCGAAGGAATTTCTGAAGCCTCGAGCGACCCACCACCTGAATAGAGGGTAAATCATGCCTCCCCTGAGAGCTAGCTTGGGACATGTTTGGGGGCCCGCTCCTAACACTGGCGTCCATAGTGGGGCCAGAATTTTTTTTCATTTTTGCCATTGTCTCAGTCGCCTTACGGAGTGCTCCCTGTCGAAATCTTCCCCGCATAGGAACTGTTTGTAAACATTGATTGTACTGTGTCTTGGTGTTTTATACCCAGTGAATAATGAATTCTGTGGGAAACCACAGAAATCCATGTGCAAGTTAAGTCCATAACGCAGATTTGATTGCAATTATAAAAAAAATTGCGTCAAAGTTGAAAACATGGCCATTTTGTAATCAACCAGAAAGACGGCAGCATTTAAACCGCGAATCTGACTGCGCACGCGCCGACCCCTTTGTTCACAAAGCAGCGGACGAGCAACAGTAATTCGCGCCAAATCAACGGCCCGATGTTTCACGCGGTAAATACATACCTAATCTCTGAGTTGCGCGCGCACCCACGCGCATCGAAGCATAAAAGTGCGTTTATCGCGCCAAACTCCAACGGCAAAAATCCGTTTGAATCAGGCAGAACAATTCCCTGTCACTATGCAGTGTTTTGAATAATAAAATCGCCCTTCTGTCACTAAGGTCGGAAGCAATGGAGATCGCTATTGTAAATTTGGTTTTGGAATTCCAATTACCTTGTGGATTCTTTAATTAAAAAATCTCACACTCACGTTTTTCTTGCACAATATACCGATCGGCCCACTTGTTGTGTCTGTCAAATTAGTACCACGTATATTTCACCAAATGGACAAAATAATGACTTTCTTTCCACATTCTACGTTATAGGTACCGCATTTTTTTTTCAGCATAAGTGTAAAGTGAATTGTGTTTTTTTCCTTACATAAAAAAAGTGAAATAATAATAAAACCAATGATTGGTTCGATGAAAAATAAAATAATTTTAATGTGGTTTCGTAACAAATCCCATATTCAGTTATTTTCATCCGGAAGTTTGTCCTTATTTGCCAGAAGAGTGCCTTTTGTGAATTTTAGTGCCTTTCTCAGTGCAAAGTGGTTTGTGAAAAATAAAAAACCCGTTTTCTAAAGGTCAGTCCTGGCAAAATTTTTTGGAAATAAATAAATACTTGTGAATTTCACAGTTTTCTCAAAAGTGGTTTGTGAAAAATAAAAAACCCGTTTTCTAAAGGTCAGTCCTGGCAAAATTTTTTGGAAAAAAAAATAAATACTTGTGAATTTCACAAGTTTTCTCAAAAGTGGTCAGTGAAACACAAAAACCTTTACTACTTAGGTCTTTCCACGCAAAAATTTTTTCTTGTGCCTTCCTTTGACAAAGATTCTGGTGTCATATATACCAAATTGTAGTATGGAATACAGTTTTCTATAACTATTTTAGAAATACCAACCAGTGATTACCAAGTGAAAAGTGCCTCACAAAATTAATTTTGCGTTTGCTAAAGAAGACCCCTGGCAATTTTTTTCACCACCTGGGAAACTCACAATGGAAAACAATCAAGCTATGGCATCATCCAATTTGGGCATCATTCCCAACGTGCACAACTTATCCAAAACTCACTTACAAACTGCTTTAAGGAATAGAGGACTCTCGCCATCAAGCAAATCTAAACCTACATTAAAGGCTTATGCACTTTTATTCAACAAAAAGTACATTAAGAGAATAAACCTCGCCCCCTCAAGCGAAAATAATTCACGCTCGGCTACGCAAGTTTTGAATAATCTTGTTCCTAACGAAGAACCTATGCCACAAGTAATGATAAAACAGGACATCGCACCCACCTTGACACAAGATAAAACCTACGATTTATCCTCGTGGAAAATCAAATATAATGGCGTCTCCGATGTACTGGATTTCATTGACCGTATTGAAGAAACGGCTACAATCAAAAATATCCCATTCGAGATTCTACGAAAAAACTTCATAGAACTCATCTCCCCAGAATTGATACCCTGGCACCGCATTCAAAAAACTAAATGCAAAGATTGGAATAAACTCAGATCTGCCCTAATCTCGAGCTTCGGAAAAACGGAAGCCCAGCACCGGAACAAATTATCTTTACTATCTATTAAACAGCTAGTAAATGAACCTGTAGCAACATTCATAGAAAGGGCTGAATCCATTAACATCAAGCTTTCACATCCCGTTTCGGAAGCTGAACTATTACCAGTCATAACTGATGGCCTTTTAAGCAAATACGAGAACATCATTACCTCACAGAAAATTGCATCCCTAGCCCAGCTAAACGAAGTCTGTCTCCTTCTGGAATCGTACCAGGATAGGAAAAACATAAAGAATGTGTCAAATAATGTAGTTGTGCCAAGCCGTTCGTCGGGTTTAAAACCAGAATTCAACAACAAAAAAGTGTGCTCTTTTTGCAAAAAAGTAGGCCATCTGGCCACTACTTGTTTCAAGCAAGCAAGGTTTCTGGAATCTAAGGAACCCCGAACTTTCAAGAGGCATCACTCTAGGGACCGCTCTCCTCCAAGCGACGAACTGCGCAACATTTTCAAGAAATCAAGGCACAACATGGAAAGGTTACAAAACCCAAGCGATGTCAGACCTCAGGTGGATTTCTCCAAGCCCCCACCAAATTTCTACATGAAGAGGCCAAAAAACTAAATAATAACCTCTCAGGCACCCATTCTGAACCAAGGTCTAAAGAATGGACTGATTGGTTAGCACACATTAAGTATTTTAACCAGACCTTAAATGTTTCTTCGGTTTGTTGCAAACAAGCTAAAGATGGGAGACCCTACGCTTTTTTCTCTGTTAACAATGTGCCCTTTTCCGGATTACTTGATAGTGGTGCATCTGTCAGCTGTCTTGGCAACAATGCTCACCTGCCTTTTGTTAACAGTGATTTTAGAATTTCGCCCCAATCAACACACCTGACGACTGCGGATAATGTTTCCCAACCGGTCATCGGTGCCCTTGCCCTGCCAATTAATTGTAACAATAAAATAGTTACAATCAATTTTCTAATAGTGCCCTCTATATCCCAGAATTTCATCCTTGGCGTTGACTTCTGGAAGGCATTCAATGTTGCTCCCCAAGTATTTAATACTCTTGGCGAAACCTCCACTGCTGCTCAAATTAGTGAGATCCGCACAATAATACCTCACGAAAATTTAAGCACGGACCAGGCTCTCCAACTAAAAGAAATGGTCAATAAATTCGAGTCAATATCTTTCGAAAAATGTGGATTAGGTTTGACAAATTTGGTTGAACACCATATCAAAACCAATGGCCCACCCATCAAGCAACGTTATTACAACTTAGCCCCCCAAAAACTTAAACTTTTAGAAAACGAACTTGATGAAATGTTAAAAATGGGTGTGGTGGTTCCCAGCAGAAGTGCATGGACCAACCCAACTCTTTTGGTTTCTAAAAAAGACGGCTCTGCACGTTTCTGTCTCGACAGTAGACGTTTAAACTCTTGCACGGAAGCTGATGCGTATCCCTTACCTCACGTTCACGCAACCTTAGACAAGCTGCGTAACGCCAAGTTCATCTCTTCTGTCGATCTCAGCAAAGCGTTTTGGCAAATACCCTTGGACGCAGAATCGTGCGAAAAAACTGCTTTCGTTGTACCTGGTAGGGGAATGTTCCATTTTAAAAGATTACCCTTTGGTCTAAAAAACAGCCCCGCCGAGTTACAAAGACTGATGGACAAACTTTTCGGTCCTGAAGTCGATAACAGCCTGTTTTGTTACCTTGACGACCTCATCATCGTCAGCGATACCTTTGAAAAACACCTATTAATGCTGGAAAAAGTTTTTCAACAACTCAAGTTCGCTGGTTTAACCATCAACTTGAAGAAGTCTGAATTCTGTAAGTCCCGTCTACGTTATTTGGGATTCATTATCGACGAAAAAGGTCTAAGAACAGACCCCGCTAAGGTGGAAGCCATGGCAAATTTTCCCCGACCCAAAAACGCGAAGGAAGTCAAAGGTTTCCTTGGACTTGCAGGTTACTACAGGAGATTCATCAAAGACTTTTCCACTATCGCAGCCCCCTTAAATAAAATTACCGGCATCCGTAAAGGTGTCAGCAATTTCCGATGGTCTGTCGAAGCTGAAGAAGCGTTTACAACTCTAAAAAATTCCCTTCAAAAAGCTCCCGTTCTGAATTGCCCGGATTTTGCACTCTCTTTTACCCTCCACACGGATGCCTCCAATGTAGGAATCGGTGGAGTCCTTACTCAAGAATTCCCAGATGGCGAACACCCTGTAGCGTGTTTTTCCCGTACATTAAACAAACACGAGAAAAACTACGGAATTACCGAGAAAGAGTTATTGGCTGTATTGGATTCTGTTCACCATTTCCGCGGTTACATAGACGGTAGCAAATTTACTGTAGTTACAGACCATAGTAGTTTGAAATGGTTGATCTCTTTAAGTAATCCCTCCGGTAGGCTCGCTCGTTGGTCCTCCCGTTTGTCTCAATACAATTTTGATGTTGTTCACCGTAAAGGCGCGGACAATATTGTTCCCGACGCCCTTTCAAGAATTGAACTGGCTTCATTAAATGTTGACACAATTGCCCCCCCTCCATCTACAAAAGATGAATGGTACTTGAAAATCTTCAAAGGTTGTAAAAATAACCAACAAAAGTTTCCTAATTTTATCATAAAAGAAGGACAACTATACCGTAATTGCAAGGTACCACTATCCATCCTCGAAGATTACTCGTGGAAACTTGTCGTTCCCCTCGAAGGTAGAGAACAAATAATTATTGACAATCATAGTGCTCCCGACTCCATACACCCAGGAAATTTCAAGACGTATAAAAAGATCTCCTTGAAGTATTACTGGCCTGGTCTCTTCAAGCAAATTCGCAATTACATCTCTAAATGTGAAACTTGTAAAGCCTATAAACATAGCACGGCAGCACCTGCCGGCCTAATGGGTAATCCCAAACGTGCCGACAGACCCCTACAATCATTGTCAATGGACCTCGTCGGACCCTTTCCCCGAAGTTATGCCGGACACATGCACATACTTAGTGTAGTGGATGTTTTCACTAAATTCTGTTGGATCTTTCCTTTAAAAAGAGCCAACGCGTCCGCCATCATCAAACTTCTGGAAAAACACATTTTTATACCTTACGGAACACCCAGAACCGTAATTGTTGATAACGGAAAACAATTTATTGCCCAAGAATTCAAAGATTTTCTTGCCAAATACGGAATCAAGGATATTTACTATAATACCTTGTATACTCCACAAAATAACACCGTCGAACGTTATAACCAAACAATCAACACAGCTCTGGCTATTCTAGTTGATAAAGATCAACGTACTTGGTGTAAAAACCTAGATAAAATTCAGGCTGCAATGAACAACACTGTTAATCTGGCCACTGGTTACACACCTTTCTTCTTAAAACACGGTATGGAACAAGTTGTTCATGGTTCTCTACATAGGAACACAAACTTTCCTACGTCAATTGCCACCACAAGCAACCCTACCGCGAACTATGCCCATCGTCTGGAAGAACTGTCGGCCATCTACAGTGAAGTCACTGATGCTTTGCTCCTGGCTCATCAAAAGAGTGCGGACAGATACAACCTACGTAGGAAACATGTCACCTTCAATACAGGAGACATAGTTTGGAGAAAGAACAACACACTTTCCCAAGGAGCCATGTATTTCTCTGCCAAGCTGGCACCACGTTTCGTGAAGGCCAAAGTTCTAAGAAAGATATCAGATCTAGTGTACTCCTTGTCTGACTGCTCTGGAAAACACATTGGTAATTACCATATTAAGGATATCGCAAAATCTGGAAGTGAGGAGTCAAGTAAAACTGCCCCCACTATCTCAGCAAACTTAAAATGATCCAGTGTGTATCACCACAACCTTTTTGTAAGCACACCAAGTCTTACAATGGCTGGCGTGTAAAGTGTCAATTACATGCCCACCCTTTCGTTGATAAAACGAATATTGTTAAAAAAAATCATTTTTGTAAATTTATGTACAATCCACGGTGTAGTTTGCCCCGTTCATGTTCGTGAATTGGCAACCACCGTAATTTTTGTCTCACACGTTTTTTTATTTTTATTTTTTTTTCTTTCTTTTTTCTCACCTGTTCCAAAATTGATCACTTTAGAGCAGAGACACCCCTCGAGTGACAGTGTTCGGGAAGTCATGAACCCAATCATTGCCTCTCAACCCCTCACACTACGCAACGTTCATGCCATGGCACGCTTTGCCATGTAATGCAATATTGTAATTTTCACCATTTTTGTTTGTTGTTTTTTTTTCATCATATCGGAAGGAATCTCTTCATTTTTTTTCTTTTTATGTTCTGTAAATACTGGAGCGTCGTTCTAAAATCGATTTGGTAAACTCCAAAGCGTTAAATCACGACCCAGGACTAGTAAACCATCTCAACATGCTCCATATTTTACCCATCATGGTAAAGATAAGTGGTTACTCACATAATCACATTCCTTGTGTATAGTAGTTTTCAATTTTTTCTCAAATGTCAAAAATTGATGGCGTCCTACCCGAGCTCTTTGCTAACAAATTGGATTTTGACACATCCATTTTGAAATCATATGTATATAAATAAAGGAAAAGCCTTTAAATTGGTCTTTCCATCCTTGTACAAATCCTCATGGACTCGTTTCAACTAAAGTACGTAAAATCAAATACTCGGTCTTTTGTTGTTATAAGAAGTCCTCGATTTGTCCCTCTTCACAACATGTATGTCTTGTATTACATGCTTCAACCCTTACGGAAAAGGTTAATAAAACCTAACGGCAGCCCTGATTTCCGTACATAAATAACCGCAGTTTAACGTAAATCATCAATGTTTTGTTTGATCATCGTTTTACAAACATAGGCATTCAACTCCTGTTGCGCCATTTAACCAAGTATTTGCAACCTAAATTGCACTTAACCTGGTATGTTGTAACCGCACAAAGGGTATGTAAAACCACAATTGGTCCCTTTTATTTGTCCCCACTGAAGTTTGCTGCAATAGACAGTATGTAAAACCATGTAGGTCTGTCTTTGTTTGTCACATGGTGTAAACAGAAATGTACTCTGTCATCACCCCGCCTTTATAACATACGAAGTGACATTAAATTGTTTACCTCCTTGTTATCCTATCGTACGCTCCTGGGCTACGGAGTTAGTTAATCTAACAAATCTTTATAAACTGTGTTAAAACAAGCATAGTTAACGTTTATTGTGTTGTATTTAAACGTAACCCTGTCACATTATAGGAGAGATCCTTAGAACATCCACCATTATAGGAGAGATCCTTAGAACATCCACCATTATAGGAGGGATCCTTAAAATACCTGCCGCGATACGAGAAGTTCGTCATAATCACTTTTTCTCATAGCTAAATGTTATTGAGCTGGTCGTGTGACATATTTGTCATGAGAACCATTTTGTACATTCTATTTTGGTCGTGTGCCATTCATTTGTCATGAGAACCATTTTGTACATTCTATTTTGGTTGTGTGCCATTCATTTGTCATGAGAACCATTTTGTACATTCTATTTTGGTCGTGTGCCATTCATTTGTCATGAGAACCATTTTGTACGTTCTATTTTGGTCGTGTGCCATTCATTTGCCATGAGTACCACCCTTTTCGTATAACCTGTTCCGGTCGTGTGTCATTTATTTGTCATGAGTACCGCTTTTATGTATAACTGTGTATAAACTCTGTACACGAGACGTGGAGACGTAATAACAATACTTACCGTGATTCGTGTGAACGACATAATATCGGCTTTGCTATCTTCTTTAGGATGCATTGTATAAACTCTTTGACTTCTGTCTATAATTGAGTTATATCTTGTATGTACTTACATATTTTGTACACTATACGTGGAGACGTTAAAACACTTACCATGAGTCGTGCGAACGAAATAATATCAAACCCTTTGTGTGCGATCTACGAAATGTAGTCCACAACCCTTTGTTGTCATTCAACGCCAATGCCCGTGGACTTCCTGTTTTTTACTTCTTTGCAAAAAGGAAAGAAGCCCAGGAATATCTACTATCCCAAAAGGACTAGTTTTCAGCTTCACTGTCAATTATGGGGCATAGTGCTGTGGGAGTTAATCGATTGAGCACAAAAAACCACCTAACTCGTTGTCTGGAGAACGAACAAGAAAACCCCCAGGTTTGTGAAATTGGAGCAAGGGTCTGTCTTTTCTCACAATCATGTAGAAGTTTTTAAAATGACCCCTAATCTTTTGCCCAATACACGCGAAAGATTAGCCTCTTTGATATAATGTGTATTCAAATGTCTCCTCATCCTTTTTGATAAATGTAAAGAGTCAGGAAATCTGCTGGTTGATTATGTTTCATTTTCACATAGAGTTTGAATCGGAAATTGGTCCAGTCTCTAGCAAGTTTCGCAACTCGTCTCCCTTCTCCCCTCCTCCTCCCATTCCCCATGTTTCAGACTTATGTTATGAAGTGTAAAATCTGTCGTTGACCATATCTCGCCCTCACTTGGAGTTCGAATAGGTAACTGTCCGGTTATCTACAGGTTTTCCCCCTCAATCTCTGCATATGTCTCACCAGTTTTTTCTCTCTTTTCTCAATTCCACGAAACACATTCATGAATGTTGGATATGTACGATATGCACTTGGCGTACCGTCTGTCTCCTTTTGACAACCTTTATTCATGAATTGGTTTCCCTTTGCCGTGACTAGTTCACGATTCTTTGTCTCGTTCTTTGAAATTCTACGAAAATGTTACCATCTCATGTTAGCATAGGCCATAGAGGGCCGGTTGTTTTTTAACCAAGACATATTGTCACTAGGCAAACGCCAAGTCATCCTGGCAAAGGAAAATGTTCATGTAATCACAATTTAGTTAGGAATCTCTCTTCGTCACTCTCTGGGTCGGTGGTTAAAATTTCGTTATTTCATTATCTGGACACATTTTGTTTCTCTCCAAACCTTTTCTTCATTGGTCCCTAGGCAGGTAAACTTCAAGAATTTTGCTCTAATAATAATTCCTCCCGGATTTAAAAAGAAGCCCAGGCGGATGTCATCACCAACAGCCAAGCTGAGCTTCACTTCCTGACAGCACGCGCTGTGGTTACAAGGTCTCTCCTGCTGCCATTTTCTACGCAATTGTTCCTGAAAGCACAGACCATACCGCCCATACGTATGTTGTCTTGTCGTGCCACAGCAAGCTGAGTTGTCCCACTATACTTTATGACACTCTAAACTACCTTTTGGGCACGCTAGCTCTTAGGTTTGTTCTTACTCTTGCTATCAATGCCAACCTTGTCGTCTCTTGCTCTGTCATGCAGTGACACATATATCGTCATGTGTAAACCATCATTACCTTGACCCACCAGTATTCGCTGAATGCGCACCAATACAAGTTATCTTGAGCTACATTATGCTTCAATAACCATTATATACGATCCGTGTTTACCATAATAACACTTAGGACTCGCACTGGCATGTCTGCAGATACTGGATTCTTCTCTTCAATGACCTCTGTAACCATAGTCGCGGCACAGCAACCACAGTCTCCACTTCGTGAACTTCGACGTCTTCGACAAAACCAAGTGTTTTCTAAGGCCCAAGTGTACTCCTGAGCGTTGTCTCAAATGGGTCTGATTACAGTGATAATGTAATCCTTAGAATCCGTGAAGTCACGTCCTTTTCTTCGAAATTCTCCGAAACCAAACAAATCCACGCTTCACAAACTTAGCTCCAAGACCAATGAAACCTTAGAATCACACACTTTTTTCTCTTCTCTTGTACAAATGTATTGTCATTCTTTCAATTGCTTAACCATGTGTATTGTCATTCTTTCAATTGCATAACCATGTGTATTGTCATTCTTTCAATTGCATAACCATGTGTATTGTTATTTTCAATTGCATAACCTTGTATGTTGTTTTACACCATGTACTTTTCCCAAATTTGTCTTGTCCAAACATTGTATGTACCCCCACCCATTCCCTACAAACATTGTGACCCAAACTATAGCATAAAACTGTATGTTCTAGCTAGGAAATCTCTCAAGCAACGAATCTCTCAAAACCCCGATGGAAGCATAAGAGGATTTTTTTTCCCTACAGCTCCATTGCCACGTCGCTTTTTTTCCAAGCGCGGGGGGAAGTGTTATGGTACGCCCAAACGACAAAGAATTCAAACTCCTAATTCGCCGCAAACTACACAACACCCTGCTCTCCCCCCTGTTCCCTGCTTCCTACTTCCTATCCCATCCGCCCACCCGCACGCGATCCCTTCGCCGCAGTTGAGAATTGCGAGCCGCCTCGGGCACACGTTAAGCCCGCGCGTTGATTCCCACTGTTCGCGCCCGGCGTACTATCGCTCGAATTGTACTCAAATATAACCTGCAATGTTAATTCAATAACCTACGGGTTTAGCGCTGATATTTCACCATGCCTGTGTAAACTTCGGTTCTGTCCTAAACTCGGGAGGTGCCCCTGGAAGCCGGAAGACGAAGACCCCCCAACATCATGTAAGCTGTACAATTGTTTCCTCATTTGATTGTGTCCTTTAACGATAGACTGTAAACTCCCGCGCAAAGCCATCACTCAGAGAGTTTCGTTTAGGGATCTTGAGATTATAAACACGATAGCTAGGATTGTGTAGTATGTATTTCTTGTGTTGAATTGTACTGTAATGACCTATGTACTGTGTTTTAAATTTGCAATACATGAATCTAGTTAACTCAATCCTGTTATTATTCTGCTACGGCAGGAGGGTTTCCTAGAGGGGGAGTATCCTGCCAGACGACTGAGATGCGAAGGAATTTCTGAAGCCTCGAGCGACCCACCACCTGAATAGAGGGTAAATCATGCCTCCCCTGAGAGCTAGCTTGGGCCTCCTAACAGCATAACACTAGATCGAAAAAAAAAATTATATAAAAAATATTCCAAGTTATAAAACCACATTTGGACAAAGAAACTATACATACTTTGCAACAAAACTCCATAACATCCTTCCCCAAGACATAAAACTAATAAAAAATCCAATTGAATACAAATCAAGAATAAAAATATGTCTTAAAGAGGTCAATGAGAAAACCCTAGCGAAGACGCTAAAAATGACATAGAAGACAAATGAACTATATTTAAATAACTTTAGTCCGCCTCGGCACAGGACCCCCTAGTGAGGAGGACTAAGAAATACAATATTTTATACTTCATTTCACATTACATTTTGTATGTAAAAAAAATGTTCTGTATAGTCGCTATAATAAAAAAAAAAAAATTAAAAAAACTTATTTCTGGCTTTCACCCTTCAAGGGTGTTCAAGGCCATCATTTATAATTACAGAGAAAAGAAAGGTGAAAGTCTTCTCTGTTAAAGGGTGCGTACATTTAATAAGGAAGTGATCGAGCTCGCCTATCAGAAAACGATAGGTGGTACATAAAATGTTTTTGAACCCGCTCTATTATATGATCTTTGTAGGTTAGACTCCATACAGCACATGCGTACTCTAACACGTTGCGGTGAAGGAATTGTACAGCGTTATTTTTGATTTGGGATTCTGAAAATGTTTACGATGTATTTTATTTGATAAATCCTTGCATTTTATGGTTTTATTAACCGTTCATAAGTACAAAGGTCAATGTATTCAATAAATTGTTCAACTTTTTCAAGAGATCTGATAAGAGTCTGCTTCAAGCCTGAGCCATGCGCGCCGGTTACTTCACTAATGTTATTTTTAAATTTCTTCATACAATAAGAGAAAAATGAGATCTGAGGGTTTCATAGAGGCAATAATTTTATTTATTTATGTAATACTAATGAGCTTTTTTACATTCTAATTTGTAAGTTGAATACAGTTGTTTTAATAAATTTAAAATTAAAACAATAAATATCTTTGTGCTTTGCATAAAAATCTTGTCTTAAATATTAGTTTATCAATTAAAAAATAATAATGAATATTTGACGAGATAAAGTATTTCACCAAAAAATGTAGACATAATTTGTCTCGACGCCACTTAGTGGGAGATTTAGCACTTACAATGCCTTTACCATATAAAAATAAAGTTTGTTGTTTGCAGGTGGAAAAATGTAATAAGCAGAATTATTGAATGAAACACTAGTATATATTGAATTTTTTAGGGGGTAGGAGATAAGCCGACGTAGCTCAGTGGTTAAAGAGCAGTCGACCGGATATCAGAAGGACGCGGGTTCTAGTCCGGTCGGCGGCATGTATCTTTTCTCGGGAGATTTTTTCAATGTAGATAAGTGTTTCAGGCTAATAATTATTACTTATAATAATTGCTACCCTTCATGCTATACATAAAAATCTTATCTTAAACATTACTTTATCAATTATTATAAGCAATAATTATCAGCCTGAAACACTCATCCACATTGAAAAAATCTTCCGAGAAAAAATACATGACGCTAACGGGACTTGAACCCGTGCCCTTCTGATTGCCGGTCAGCTGCTCTCCCAATTGAGCTATGGCGGCTTATCTTATACCCGCCAAATGATTCAATATATACTAGTGTTTCATTCAACAATTACTGCTTATTATATTTTTTCCACCTGAAAACAACCAACTTTATTTTTGCGACAGAGACATTGTTAGTGTTAAATCCGTCGCTAGGTGGCTACTTTTTCAATGTGGATGAGTGTTTCAGGCTGATAATTATTGCTTATAATAATTGTTACCCTTTGTGCTATGCATAAAAATCTTGTCTTAAACGTTAGTTTAACAATTAAAAATAACAATTATTACTTTATCAATTAAAAAATAATAATTTATCTTTTATGTACACTGAAATTTTTTATTTATTTTTTGGTGAGAGTAGAATCAGTACCAAATTTCCAATATACGCAACTGTGTTTCATTATCATTATGAATTTCAAATAGTATAGCGATATGCGACGTCAGGCAAGAAATAAAGATCACGCTCAGATGCGCTAGAACCAAAAGGTAGTCAAAAGGTATATTGGTTTACATTCCTTCTACAAGTAAAGCATTTCATTAAACTTGTCTTACTCGGCTTCTCGGGATATTTCTTATTCAAACAGTCAGATTTGGCTTTATTATTACAAAAAGTGACTATTGATGTTGGGGGAGACGAAGAAATAAGCAAAAATATGCATATTTATTTTTATTTTTAACTTTTATGAGTGAAACCTCAAATTTTAATATTTAATTAAATGAAGACAATATTAGCGAAACTCAATCGAAAATCTGGACACAGAAAAATCAGAAAAGATATTGACACCTCTGGAACTCGAACCCAGCCTTCTGCTTTCATGGCAACAGCTCTACTAACTAAGCTAAGGTGTCTATATTCAATTCGGTCACTTTTAACTGTATGATGAGAAATCAGGAGAAAATAATTTCCCACAGGGCCCATGTCATCCGAGATGCTGTGTGGAGGTGGATTGCTGTGTGGAGGAGCCATGCTTCCGTGCAAAGGAGGGATGTCAGTCTGATTGACAATCCGTTGTTAACAGACCGATTGCTATATCCAATGTAAATGGGTTATACAGATATTTCAATAGAACGGGTCATTTCTTCGACTCGTGTTCGGCATTTTTATTATATTTTATGTAGTAGATAAATACTGGAGGTTCGTTTTTTCTTCATAAAATGAGATTAATGTCTCAAAGAAATAAGCCATATAAATAATTTATTTACACAATAATATTTGACATATCAACATATTAATAACAAGCCAAAGATATTTTATTTCAACTTCACTGAAGTTTTTTTTTTATTAGTTTGTTCGTTTGTTATATCACAGGTGTTATCATAAACGACAAATACTGTACAGAATGGGATTGTGTAAAATTGTATAAAATTGCATTGATACAGCGACATTGATACAGAGGTATTATCTTGGTTCATCAGTCAGGTGGTTGGAAAAATTACCAGGAACCATGGGCTCCAGCGGCAGCCTTGGCGGCGTAGTGGGCAGCCTTGGCGTGAGCTACCTCGGGGGTGTCGACTACACGTCCATCATGTCCCAGAGGGGCGGCTCCATGAGCGTACACTCCATGGGAGTAGATGGCGGGCGAAGCATAAGCTCCATATGTAGCGTAGGCGCTTCCGTAGTGAGAGTTGTCCTGGCTTTCGATCAGACCTTCTCCCTTCCATTGACCTTCATTCTCGTGAGAGTAGTAAGCTGGGGCGTAGGCGAGGGGAGATCTGTAGGCGGAGTATCCGTTGTAGGCATTGTGCTGAGAGTTGTCCTGGCTTTCAATCAGTCCTTCTCCTTTCCATTGTCCGTCATTGTTGTGAGCGTAGTGAGCGGCGTGGGAAGCATAATGGTTGTACTTTCCATTGTATTGGCTGTTGTCCTGGCTCTCGATCAGACCTTCTCCCTTCCATTGTCCGTCGTTTCCGTGAGAGTAGTAAGCTGGGGCGTAGGCGGCAACATGGGCAGCGTGTGCGTAGTATCCCTGGTTGACTTGTTCCTTGTCCTGGCTTTCGATCAGACCCTCTCCCTTCCACTGTCCGTCATTCTGAACTGGGGACCATGCGGCGTAGGAGGCTGGGGCGTATGCTCCTTCGGCATGAGCCCACTGTCCCTGGGAAGCGGCGGCCTTGGCAGCGTAGTGGGCAGCCTTGGCGTGAGCTACCTCGGGGGTGTCTACGACACGTCCGTCATGACCGATGGGGGCAGCTCCATGAGCGTAAGCTCCATAGGTGTAGGCATGAGGGGCAGCATAGGTGGTGTATCCGTTGTGGAAGTGAGCATTGTCTTGGCTTTCGGCAAGACCCTCTCCCTTCCACTGTCCGTCATTGTGACCGTATGCTGGAGCATACCCGGAGACAAGAGCTCCCAAGCTCAGGAAAGCGACGAAGAACTAAAAGAAAAGAAAAATACAATTAGAAAAAGATACCATCTTATAAATTCACTGTTATGATATTACATCACATTATTATTGAACAAATCACTGATGACTACTTTGAAAGAACTAAACTTACAATTGGATTCATGTTTGCTGGTTGTGTGAGCCTTTTCTGAGATGAAAACTGCTTGTGATTTTTTGGTCAATCCTGCGAGCCTTATATATCATTCTGTCATAACTGAAATGATTCACAATTATTATTAAAGTAGGGGGAAAGAGTTTAATAACCTGCTAAATTAATGCAGAGTCCTGAACTGGACAGTACAAACAATCAATAAAGTCATTTAATGATTAGCAGCGAAGGCATTTAGAGGCGTACCGTTGCCTTGTCAATTGACCTTGCCTCTGGAGAAATCCGTCTAGGTATATCCTACTACAGCATATTTATGGTATGTGACACGCGTGAGTACTGGCGAAGTTTATGCTTTCATTTGAGTCCTCATTATATCAGTTTCCGAAAAATGTTGTTTTTTTTCTTTTTGACATTACTTTGCTTTCACCCGGGGGTGTTTTTGGCCAACGTTCTAAATAACGAAAAAGGTAAGTAGAAATTTTATTTAATTGAGTGGGCGAGGGGTAAGGCTCTCGTCTCGCAATCTGAAGGTCGTCGATCGGGATCGAATCCCGGCGTGTGCAAATAAATTTATTTGTTGACGTTCATTAATTAAAAATAATATCGTACTAATATTATAAAGGCGAAAGTTTGTACGGATGTATGTTTGTTACTCTTTCACGCAAAAATTACTGAAAGGATTTTAATGAAAGTTTACAATAATGATCCTAGTTGGACAGTCAAAGCTTCCTTATACTGAATGTATTTTATAACAAATAAAATAAATGAATAAATAAATAATAAATAAGTATAGCTCATGCATCAGAATAACATAATAGGCTATAGCTCAGAGCTCTGGCATTATGAAATTTGCATTAAAAAATTGCAATAGGTGGCACGCGAGCTGTTTGAAAAATGAATATAATGGATATGAAGGGGAGGGAGAGGGAAGGGGGGAAATGGTGAGTGGGGGGGGGGGTTGAGAGGGGGGGTGAGGTGTTGGTGTGGGGGGGGGGGGGGATGGTGGAGAGGGGGAGGAGTGCGAACGAAGCCGGGGGCAAAAGCTAGTATAGTATATTTGCGGCACATGCCAAAGTGGAGGATACTCTCAGTATCATCCTGGTGTAAGCCCACCACAGAATTGAAACGTTGCTTAAAATGGTTTGGTGAGCAGATTGGAATAGCCAGTTACTTCCCCACCTTCCTCTTCCTTATCTCGTTCCCCTCCACACTACCTTCAGCCTCGCAACGTACCCCAAACGGGGATGCCACAGTCTCACTGGCACCAGACGGGAGCAATTGAAACTCCTGCGAAGTATACACATAAAAAATACCTGATTTGTTTGAAATTGATTTCACATTATGTTGGCTTTTTTAAATATTTATATCCACACAGAAGTGGAAAATAACTTTCTTCGTGGCGTATGTCATCTTAGATAGAGTTTGTCATCTAGTGGAGGATCTTTTGAAGGGAGAGAGAAAATTCATGGAATTTTTCAATTAGGGATGCGGGTATGGGTACCCCCGCCCAGGGAACCATTTATTGGATAACCAAAACCTCTGTCACAGTTTACCCCAAGTGGTTCGCTACGTTTGGTGACTTAACAGAGGTGCCCAGATTCACCTGGTATGAGGTTTGTCCTGGTCTTGGCGGCGGATGCGTCTTCCCACCAGCTGTATGGCAGGCCGGATCTGGAGAGAATATTTGAGAGTTCCTTTGACTTCTCCAGCCGTACTCTCTCGGAACATCGCCTTGCACCGCAGTGGGAGGGATGGATTCTTCCGTCCGTCACTCCTGGACACACTGACCTCCAGACTCCTACCCATCTCTAATACCCCTTTCTTTCCTAGAACTTCCTCTTCTTCCTTTCCTAAAAAGACCCTCCACACAGGATCCCCAAACATTACATAGGCTCTGAGGGAAATTATATTCCTCAGAACGTCCTGTGTAAGTGACAAAAAGTGTAAGAAGAGTGGGTAGGAATCTGGGGGTCAGTGTGTTCAGGAGCGACAAGCATATTATGAAACCATCCCTCTCCCACTGCGGTGCAAGGAGATGGGTCGAGAGGTCCTGCTGGAGAGGTCAAAAGGCCTTCATCAACCAGTCTCTCTCGATCCGGCCCGCCACGCAGCAGGTAGACACACGTATCCGCCACCAAGATCATATTTTTATATTTATGTTTTAGTTTTCTTATACCTCTTTATATTTTTGATTGTATAGAGAAAACAAATCTTACTCTGTGCATGTGGCGAACAATTCTATAGGATTAATAACAGTCAAGCTCTTCACAATGTTAATCTTATAAATAACTTTTCACTCTATAAATATTCTGTAAATGTTCCAAAACAATAAATAAATAAATTACACACCAATAACGGGTTCCCAATTCACCAAACATCCAATAAATGGTTGCAGGGTGGCGGTATCCATACGCGCATTCCAAATTTGATAATATATTAACTTACAAAAAAAATGCAAATAAGAGCTGAGCCTGACTAGGCAAGGCGTTATGAAAACAAAACAAAAACTGAAATTCGTCGTAAAAAAAATTCCAAAATATGCTTCTGTTTTTTTTTTCATTTATGTAAAATCAATATCCAATGTTCAAACCACTCCAAATAAACAGGCAAAAAAATACAAAAGACGGCTACATCTAGCGACTCCTAAAAAGAAAACATAAATACTAATAATATGACCAAATGTATAGGAAAATGTGCACCGGAATTCGACAAAAATATATGGAAAAAATCATCCTTCACATTGACTAAAAAAAGTGCTTCGTATTCTTCCCACTCTTGTGTACTTTAGTTTTCTGAAGGTTTCACTACTACCGCGTATGAATTGCACACGCTGTTTTTTTTTTTTACGACGTCATAATATCCAGTCATTGCGGAGTACCATCGCTAAAATGTATCATTATTTGTATTTCGCTCTTCTCAAGTTAACTTTTTTTACATTCGTCATCTTTGGGGATGCTGTGTGGATGGTATTTTTAGGGAAAGATGATAGGAAGTTCTGGTAAGGAAAAGGGTACGACAGGTGGGTAGAAATCTGGGGATCAGTGTTTCTAAAAGTAACGGACGAATGAATCCATCCATCCTACAGCGGTGCTGGGCGATGTTCCGAGAGAGCTCTGTTGGAGAGGTCAAAAGGTCTCCCTCATCCAGTTTCTCCAAATCCGGCCTACAACGCAGTAAGTGGGCAGACACATCTTTTTTCACACCAGTTTTTGGGTAACCAACACCTCTGCTATGGATAACTCTAAGTTGTTGCTACGTTTTGTGATTTAGTAGGGGTGCCCGGGTTCATTGGTTGAGGTTTTTCCGGGTTTTTGCGATGGAGACTGCAGTATCCGCCTGCAGCGTGAAGGGCCGGTTCGAGAGAGACTGGTTGAAGACTTTTGACCTCTCCAACCGGATTCTTTCGACCCATCGCCATCGCCATCGCCTTACACCGCAGTTGGAGGGATGGATTCATACGTCTGTCACTCCTGGACATATTGACCCCCAAATTCTTACCCACTCATCATCCCGTTTTACTTCCAGGAACTTCCTCTTCTTCGTTTCCTTAAAAATAACCTCCATACAGCATACCCTAAGATGTCATAGGCCCTGATGGAAATAATTTTCCTCAGGGCCTGCTGTGTGTAATGTAAAAAAATTGATCGATAGTGTGGTGTATATAAAAATATGTTTTCGTAAGAATGTGAGAACTTATTACCTTAATAAGTAAACACAGATGATCATCACGTTCGATATATTTTCCATGTCGAAGGATTTTGAAATGGTTGTCAACTTGTCTCTGTTCCTTACCTGACTTCAGATGCATTTCCCAAAAAACCTGAAACGAAATGACCAACTTAATCTACTGGAAGGGACATCATTTTAGTTTAAGCTAGATCTACTGTAAGTTGAAATTCTATCGTGCCCTTGGGATAATTTCTTAATGATCCTAAAACATAGTACTTAAAGCCTTTGACAACATTTTCATAAACAAAAATGAGTGTGATAGAGGAAAATGAGACTTATGCATTGGATGCAAGAAGTTAATAGACCATCAGGAAATCCACGAACGATATGATACGAATAGATGCAGAGGACGAATATGTCAATTCATAATACAAAACAAACTGGAAAACCAAAAATCCGTGGCAAAGTCCAGATATGGGTAAATAATCCTACAGATGATGAAGATATTCTATTTACCGCTGTTTTAACAAAACCCTTTTATACTCATATTTTTGGAATTTTCTAAAATTCTAGATACGGAGATGTGATATATTTGAAAATAATAATAACACGCCAAAGATATATTATTTCAACTTCACTGAAGTTTCTTTTTATTAGTTTGTTTGTTATATCACAGGTGTCGTTATCATAAACGACAAATACTGTACAGAATGGGAATGCGTAAAATTGTATACAATTGCATTGATACAACGACTAGGAGAGGTATTATCTTGGTTCATCAGTCAGGTGGTTGGAAAAATTACCAGGAACCATGGGCTCCAGCGGCAGCCTTAGCGGCGTAGTGGGCAGCCTTGGCGTGAGCTACCTCGGGGGTATCTACTACACGTCCATCGTGTCCCAGAGGGGCGGCTCCATGAGCGTACACTCCATGAGAGTAGATGGCGGGGGAAGCATAAGCTCCATAGGTGGCGTAGGCGCTTCCGTAGTGAGAGTTGTCCTGGCTTTCGATCAGACCTTCTCCTTTCCATTGACCGTCATTCTCGTGGGAGTAGTAAGCTGGGGCGTAGGCGAGGGGAGATCCGTAGGTGGAGTATCCGTTGTAGGCATTGTGCTGAGAGTTGTCCTGGCTTTCAATCAGACCTTCTCCTTTCCATTGTCCGTCATTGTTGTGAGCGTAGTGAGCGGCGTGGGAAGCATAATTGTTGTACTGTCCATTGTATTGGCTGTTGTCCTGGCTCTCGATCAGACCTTCTCCCTTCCATTGTCCGTCGTTTCCGTGAGAGTAGTAAGCTGGAGCATAAGCGGCAACATGGGCAGCGTGTGCGTAGTATCCCTGGTTGACTTGTTCCTTGTCCTGGCTTTCGATCAGACCCTCTCCCTTCCACTGTCCGTCATTCTGGACTGGGGACCATGCGGCGTAGGTGGCTGGGGCGTATGCTCCTTCGGCATGAGCCCACTGTCCCTGGGAAGCGGCGGCCTTGGCAGCGTAGTGGGCAGCCTTGGCGTGAGCTACCTCGGGGGTGTCTACGACACGTCCGTCATGACCGATGGGGGCAGCTCCATGAGCGTAAGCTCCATAGGTGTAGGCATGAGGGGTAGCATAGGTGGTGTATCCGTTGTGGAAGTGAGCATTGTCTTGGCTTTCGGCAAGACCCTCTCCCTTCCACTGTCCGTCATTGTGACCGTATGCTGGAGCATACCCGGAGACAAGAGCTCCCAAGCTCAGGAAAGCGACGAAGAACTAAAAGAAAAGAAAAATACAATTAGTCTCGTACCATCTAATAAATTCACTGTTATGATATTACATCACGTTATTATTAAACAAATCACTGATGACTACTTTGAAAGAACTAAACTTACAATTGGATTCATGTTTGCTGGTTGTGTGAGCCTTTTCTGAGACGAAAACTGCTTGTGCCTTTTTGGACAACTCTGCAAGCTTTATATATTATTCTTATCGTAATTAATATATTTTACAATTATTATAGTAGTGGGGCGAGAGTTTAATAACCCGCAAAGAGAATACAGCACCCTGAAATGGACAATACATTCAATCAGTACTGAGATTTAATGACTAGCGGCTAAAGTATTCAAAGGCGTGTAGTCGCCTTGCGGAGTGACCTTGCCTGAGGAGAAATAATTCTCGTAATATCCTACTCCAGTTGGTATGCGACATGCGTGAGCTTTGTGAAGGTTATACTTTCATTTATTTAGATCAGTTTCCTTAACACGTTGACTCCCCAACATATTTGATGAATCGTTAAAAAGACCAACTTTTTAGTTTGCTCTAAATTGTTTGATTGACGGTCTGTTTGATTTATTGTTCGTGGTTTTGTTCGGTTTTCCTTGATCGCAGATTTCGTTTACTTCTCGAAATTTCTTTTCTCTCTTTTACATTATTAATTTTGTACTAGCAACATTCACCTTGAAAAAGTTTGCCTTTTTAAAATTATTCTTCTACTAGCTCTTTCCCGCGGCTTCGCTAGCATGGTATTAGGGGGTTCCCACTCCGCCTCCTCCCGCCCCCCCCCACCCCCTTCCCACCACTCCCACCCTCTACCCCCCCCCTCTCCATACCCCTCTAACCACTCCCTCCTACTCCATCCACCCCCCCCCTCAACCCTCCCCCTCCCTCTCCCACGTTTATTTGAAGTACTCCCCTAATCATTTGAATCGAATGAAGAATTATAGATATCTTACTAATCAAACCAGAAACATTGATAATTTCATTCTGTGAGAATAATAATACTCAGCTGATTCAATGGTGCCAAAATTTAGTTTCTGTTAAATGTTCAGATGAATCGTTGAGTTCCAAAATCTAAATTTATTTTCTTACTTTCGAGTAGGTAAATGTGTAGTGTAGTAAATCAAGAAAAGTGGGCTGATGAATTTTTCATGATACCAGTTATTTTATTTTTATACACGTTAGAACGATATTGCAAT
Source organism: Limnephilus rhombicus (assembly GCA_929108145.2). Taxonomy (NCBI): domain Eukaryota; kingdom Metazoa; phylum Arthropoda; class Insecta; order Trichoptera; family Limnephilidae; genus Limnephilus; species Limnephilus rhombicus. The sequence goes on along the minus strand of OV815291.1, from coordinate 41,605,574 downwards.
TACTTGATACAATTGTTATTTCCTATTTAAATGTTTAGTATGTATTTAAAAAACGCGTTTTAATTACGGGTCCATATTTAAACACGGTTTATAAAGAAACTAGAAGACATTTGGAAATAATAACAACGGAATCGCATTCCTTGTGAAAAACCACATCAGATGACATTCACACCTAATTTTTGACCAACATTTTTTTTGTAAGACTATAACATCACCAACTGGGGTATGAATGTGGTGGGGAGGAAAAGAGATTGGGAAGATAAAGGTGGGGAAGGAGATTGGGAAGAGGAAGGAATTATTATTCACCAAACACAGCTTAAAGTAATTCTGAATGGCGGCCTTACACCAGGGCGACACTAAGAGCGTCTTCCACCGCTTTGTGAAATAATACAATCCAATAAAATAAAATTTAATTACGCACGCCGGGATTTGAAACCGCCTCCTTCTTAAAGTCTTACCCCTCGATCACGGAGGCCCTAAAAAGGTATGGCGGCTGTATCCGAACGTAACTTGGCTAGGAACTTACTTAAAATGATTTATATTTTCTTTGTCGATGTTATATTTTTATCGTCTTGCGCCCAACGTGTTAATCCGGAATCCGTCAGGTCCAGCGGATCCGATCTAGTTTAGTTGGAATCGCCTGACGCGGACATTCTGCTCAATGTTATAATTATTACATACCTACTTACTTCCGCTTTACATATCTACATAATTTATACAAAACAATCATTTATAGCAGATAGTTGGTAGCACTGGCGTGCGGTCACAAAAAAAGTATTTTGGATCACGAAGTCGAAGAAACATATGAAATTAAAAATTATGTAATTAAAAATAAAGGACATTAGTGTTACTACCATTATTATTAGTTTAATATAGAATGTTACTATTTACTCTATAGATATCTATGCAAAAAATCTCGCATATTTTAAAAAGCAAATAAGTAATCTACAAGCATACAAAAAATCTATGCCAAAAATATTCTAGTACATCACCTCAAAAATGATTCCGAGGCAGACACCTCACATACCCATAAAATCAGAGCCAATCAAACAGATATACTTTAGAAAAATGAAACAATACAACTTTGTATAAACCACTTATATGATGTGCAAATCCGACCGGTTTCGGAACAAACGTTCCTTCGTCAGGGAAAGCTTATACTAATTTGACAGTTTAGAACAATGTTTTATTGTGGTAGGGGTGGAGCCGTTGTTAGTTAATAATGTAGATTGGGTGGGTAGGTATTAGTGTAGAGTGGGTGAGTATTAGTAATAGTAATAGTAATTATTAGTAATATTACTATTAGTAATAGCTACATTCAAAAATATAGATATACTTTATATACCAAAGTGTAACTCTACATTTGGACAAAGAAGTTCTGAATTTTTAGCAGTAAAGTTATACATATAACTAACTCCCACTTAGTATCGAAAAAATTAAAACAAAAAATAGCTACATTGAGGACATTAAATTTTGGCTGAAGGAACTATCGGAAAATGAACTTACTGGTATACTTAAAAAGAAGTAGAAGTTTCTGGAAAACCTTATCCAAACCATGAAGTTAAACCTTAGAAGTCGCTGAAAACTTAACCAAAGTATCAAAGTATAGTTGCTGCTATACTTACTCCAAAACAAACTACATATTCCAATTCAACCCAAAATAATAATAAAAACCAGGTCATTAACAAATATAACCCTGAACATACCAATAACACACACCACACACGGACAAAGACATTGTCAGTATTATGCAACCAAACTTCTTAATTATATGCCCATTACTCTGAAACAACATCTAATTGCAAATACATCTACAAACATCCACAAAAAAACATATCACAGCCTGGATCAAAAATCAAGATATTCACTTTATTCAAAATACTTTAATCCCTAACCAAACATAACCAAACTATAAAAAGTGTAAAATAAATAAACATGTCTATCAAGAATTTACCAACTATTCATATGTACATATAATATACATATATACCGTATTTTTTTTTTCTTCTAAGTAATCTATGTACAATTACCATTAAAATGTAAAAAAAAAAGATAAAAAACTAACTTTCTACTAGAACACATAAATACCTGTACCTGTCACACTTAATCATAAACACGTAAACACCTCAGCACAGGTTCTCCTAGTGAGGTTTTCACGAAACATACAATATTACCAACCCACAGTTTCACCTTCTCAAACCTACCTAACACACAACATAATGAAATGTAATATTAATATGTAAAAATGTTTTCAAAATATATTACATATGTAAAAATGTTAACAATAAGGTGTAAACTGTAATATATAGATATAAATAAATAAATAGTCCCCTTCCGCACAGGATCTTCTAATTAGGAGGACTACGAATATAATTTCTATTTTATATGTACGTTTCATATAAAAATATTAAAAATAATAAATATATAGTTACTAAATAAATAAATAAATAAAAAAGACTAACATGACATGTCATGGAGAGTAGTTAATAGTTATATTTCTTGAATGTGAATGGTTGTTATTTACTCTGTTTTTTATTCTCTTTTAATATCTTATTTTAATATCTAGATTGTACTCTTCTTGTTCTCTTAACATTTTTGTACATTTCTAATATTGAAAACATCTCTACCCAGATAAAACTAATCTTAAACTAGCATTCTGTGGACATTTTAAGGTGGATTGTTAACATTTAAAATCTTTGCAACCTTAATTTAATAACTTATTTACGTTAATACTCTGTAAATGTTCAAAAACGAAAATAAAAAAAATGACTACCACTGAAGAAATTAACATTGGTTTTTCCGAAGTTACGTCAATTTCCCTTGCTTCGAGTGAAACGTGATATTTTCACACAGGAGGCCTTGAGGAAAATATTTTTTCTCAGGGCTTGTATCATCTTTGGAGAAGCTGTGAAGAGTATTTTTAAGGGAAGAGAGGAGGAAAAATGGGTGAGAGGTGGGTAAAGTCATTGTACCCAAGAGTCACTGACGTGTAAATCCACCCCTTCCGCTCCGCTGTAATGGTTTTTTTTAATTTAATTTATTTATTTTTTAATTTTTTTTATTAATGTTTTTTTTACATGAGCTTCACACATGAGGCCCTGAGGAAAAAAAATTCCATTAGTGCCTATGTCATCTTTGGGGATGCTGCGTGGAGGGTTTTTTTTAAGGAAAGAAAGGAGAGGAGAGGGTAGGAATCTGGGGTTCAGTGTGTCCTAGTCATCCGCCTCCTAGACCTAGACAAACCTCACCCCGTTTGCCCATTTCCGCCTCCCAAATTGTAAAGGTTGAGAGGGTTCAACCGACTATATTTTCAATCCACATCTTTTATAGCTGTATGTGGCACCCGTCATAAGCTTTTCAATTTTCAAGTATGACCCAAAAACTGAGACGAAGAAACGTTTGGAGGCGTTTATTTATTTTTTTAAATAAATTGGTTCCACTTTAAAAAAGAGTACAAAACTACCATTTTTATAAAGACCTCACAATAACTTGTACCCGTTCTGAGGACCATATATTACAATTATTGTTTTACATTACTTTAATATAAAAATAAATAAAGAGTACCTAAGCTTAATTTGTTGCCTCTGTTGTGTTGTGTTTTTGTGTAATTTTTATTTATTCTTTATTTTCTTTATTCTTTATTCTTTATTTATACTTGATCCAGTTTTTTATTTGTTTTTGGAAGCTAGATTGTTTATTTTTGTTTTTCACACACATACATTTTGATAATGTTACTGTGAACGTCCACCGCACGTCACTGGTAGGTAGTAGCCGTATACGTACTAGGTAGCTAGTTGCTATATGTACTATATCGTCTGGTCGGCTGTCTGAATGGACAAAGACAGAATTATTCAGCAACCGAATGGACCGCTATCGATCACTACTTCGTGGGACACGTTTCGGTGGGACATGGTTGAACCAGTTGGACTCTAATTAATCACCTGCTTGGGCGAAAAGCCTTTAAGTATTTCACTTCTTGTTTCTGCGTGGATAATGAGTTTATTATATTTTCAAACTCAGTAATACGGAAAGATTAAAAATAATTATATTTCTTGTTTTTTAGTTCCGGGCGCTCGAATGAAAGAAAAAACATTTTTTATGACATCAAAAATGTTTTTTATATAAATCACTTTGCTTATTGTTGCAGTTGAGTCATGAAGCAATGTATGTCTAAGGATGGGTTCTTTCAAAAAATTTAACAATTCATCAAATATCTTTTAGTAATTATCTTTTATAATGCAACTGGCCTATAATGATATAATAATAATAATAGAACTCACACAAAACGTGAAAATTAACTTAAAATATTTGATGAATTTTTCAAATACTTAATAATTTGTCGTGTTTGGTGACCAGATCTGAATAGCCAGGCACTTCCCCACCTTCCTCTTCCCTATCTCCTTCCCCTCCCCACTACCTTCAGCCTCACAACATACCCCAATTGGGGATGCCATAGTCCCATTGGCTTCAGACGGGAGCAGTTGGGACTCTTGTGCGGTATTCATGTAATAAAAAAAAAATTTAAAAAACTAGTCCTAAGACTCATCGGACGTTCTTCAAACCAGGAGATCCGCAGATTAAAATCCTCACAGCCAAACTGTTTGTAAAAGCAGTCTAACCACTCGAGCGAGAGCGCGATTTTTAACGTTTTCCTCGGATTGCTCGTAATTTTTTGGCGACCATTTTGAATATTTTACGCCATAATTAAAAAAAGTCATACCTCCGAATTTTAATATGGAAAAATTAAAAAAAAAATTATTCATCCAAGGAAAAATTTGCCTAAAAGCGGCAGCAAAGCAATCCGGGTATTTTAAAAGGCGCTATATTGTGGCAAAAAGCGCTCCGGTGGCAAATAGCGTTCTCTCTCTAAACGTAAACATGATGACAGTAAAGTTCATGATAGCTTTTTTTTTGACAAGCCCCCAAAGGGCTCACAAACTCCAACAGCTCGTAGGGCTTTGAAACAAAGAATGGACGGTTACCTCGAGAGTGTTTTCTCTTGGGGTAAAAATAATCTCGTTGAATTTAATGTTTCAAAGACCCAATCTTGTCTGATTACGTCTGAAAGGGATCGAAATGAAAATCTAGTCTCTTACAACAAAAGCAATCTTCCGAACAGGCCCTCCATTGATATGCTTGGTGTAACCCTAAGTGACCAGCTCAGGTATGGGGGCTCCATCGAAGCCAGAGTTAGCCTCCCAGAAACTGGGCGTACTCTATAGGGCCCGCAGATACTTTAATAGTGCACAACTTCTAACCCTGTACAAATCGCAAGTGCGCCCCACGGTTGAATTTGGCAGCCACCTCTGGTATTGAGCTCCTAAATACCTAAAAAATACCCTCGACTCTGTGCAGAAACGGGCGGTCCGTTTGATAGATTCTCCCATCTTAACAGACGGATTGCAATCTTTAGAGCACAGGCGTCGGGTGGGAGTGCTATCCTTGTTCTACCGGTATTACAATGGAAGATGCTCCGAGGAACTAGCATCATTGATCCCAAAAAAAAAACAAAATGTTTGTAGACAATATAGTTATTTAGAAAGCGATTCCATTGATTTGCTTTGTCTAACTCCAAATGACCAGCTCAGGACACAGGGCTCCATCAAAGCCCGTGAAAAAAACCCGTGACTTTGTGCACAAACAGGTCTGTTGGGAATGCTGTCTTTGTTCTTCCGGTATTTCGATGGAAATTGCTTTGAGGAACTAGTATCATTGATCCCTTCTAAACCGGTGCATTGTCGGGAAACACGCCAAAAGCACCCCCAACGTTATGAAGGTACTTTTTTTTTATTCTTTATTTTTTTCCATCGTAATTTTACATAATTTCTAAATGCAGTAAGATGTAAATATAAAAGTTAGCAGTAATTAAATATATAATAGACAAAAATGTAAAAGTTGGCAATACTTAAATATATAATATACAAAGGTAGGTATTGGGAACCCACTAAGGCACCGCCTGTGTGTGGGTAATATAAACAAGAATGTTATATATATATACATCAATAAGTACAGGTAAAAAACGTAAAAACGTTTAAAGTAAAAACGTTTAAAGTAAAGGTTTAGAAATATAGTTTTCTGTGAAAACATTGTAGTAAAATAGTGAAACATAAAATTTTGTGATTTTTTGTTATAGTTTCAAGAAAGTACCTAAAAAAAGTTAGAATCGTATTGAAAAGTGAAACATGAAGGATTACAAATAATTTACAGAAAAAGTGTTCCAACATCTACATCATTCCGCCATAGTTTTAATTCTTCTATGTAAAGTGATTTTTTATCTGGCATTTGAATGTGTTTAGGTAAATGTACGAGGACCAATAAAACCGCTATATGTTTGCATTAATTTAGTTTTGGTTTGGGGTCTAAAACATATTATTCGTCCTTTTGCTAATTCTATTTTCATTTTTACGAAACAATTTTTTTTCAAATACATATTTCATAGTCTGCAATATAAATAATTTACGGATATTGAATATTTTAGTCTCTTTGAATAATAACTCTGACGAGAATGTTTTACTCTGTAAACATTTGTCACGTGAGAATGACCGTCTCTTCAAGACCCATATTGACTTCTTCCTCTTCTCAAAAAGACCCCAAAGATAACAGAGACCCTAAAAAAAATGTTTCCCTACGTACCTTCCTACGTGGAGTTGATGTAAAAACGGGATTTTTAAAAGTCTAGTGAATATCAATAACGAATACATTTGTTTTAAACCACTTTATTTTATCATTTTGAACTCAATATTTTAATATAATAAGTCGATTTATGTGTTAAAATAAACAAGTTATTTGTTTATAAAACGCCTTTTCATGAATAAGACTGAATTTGTTTAGAGATGTAAAATAATGGTCTTAATATAGAAATATTAGAAATTATCAGCACGGAACAGTAAGATCGGTTACATTTTATCGCCAATATTAATTTCTCCAACTGCATAAAAAAAACCAGCGACGGAGAGTGAGTTCTGGTACAAAGGTACATTGAAATAATAAATTGAAAAAAATGTTCACACTATTTTTATCCAGATATTATTTGAAGAATAAAATTGTTTTTCAGAATTAACCTACAAAAAATTTCGACGGTCCCGAAGAAAAATCTCGGAGCTACATTGGAGGTTGCCACCACTTTCCCACGGCGTTTTTAGAAAACAGATAGTTTCGTCCTTCACCGTACACGCCAGGACTCTAATTTTTGTTTATAAAGAAGCTACTTTTGATTAAAAGGACTCTAGACCTCCAACTTCCGGGCATACTTTATTAGCAGGCAGTATGCGAGTGCGTACAAGTTGTTGGTTATTTATTTTACAGTACCACGTCTCATCTCCGCCACATGATGTAGCTGAAATAAAAGTTTATTATTTAATTAAATGAAGACAAAATTAGTGAAACTCAATCGAAAATCTGGAGACAGAAAAATCAGAAAAAGATATTGGCTCCGCTGGGACACGAACCCAGAACCTTTTGCTTACATGGCAAGTGCTCTACCAACTGAAGAACTACCAACATTATCTTCAGTTTCTTAACGCACATATTATTTATTGGCTGCTATCTTTATATATGGTTGCAAGATTCAACTCGAACTAAATGCTATCTAGATAGTGTTTGGATAAATTTTGAATATTTTATTTTTAATATGCGACATCTGTCCAATAGCTCGGAGGGCTTTGAAGCAAAGAATGGACGCTTACCTCGAGAGTGTTTTCTCTTGGGGTAAGAATAACCTCGTCGAATTTAATGTTTCAAAGACCCAATCATGTTTGATAACGTCTAAAAGGGATCGAAATGAAAATCTAGTCTCCTTCAACGGAAGCAATCTTCCGAACAGAACGTCCATCGATATGCTTGGTGTAACTCTAAGTGACCAGCTCAGGTACGGGGGCTCCATCGAAACCAGAGTTAAGTTAGCCTCTCAGAAACTGGGCGTACTGTACAGGGCCCGCAGATACTTTAATAGTACACAACTGCTAACCCTGTACAAATCGCAAGTGCGCCCCACGGTTGAACTTGGCAGCCACCTCTGGTCTGGAGCTCCAAAATACCTAAAAAAAACTCTTGACTCTGTGCAGAAACGGGCGGTCCGTTTGATAGATTCTCCCATCTTAACAGACGGACTGCAATCTTTAGAGCACAGGCGTCAGGTGGTAATGCTGTCAATGTTCTACCGGTATTACAATGGAAGATGCTCCGAGGAACTAGCGTCATTGATCCCCTTGGCACCGGTGCATAGTCGGGAAACACGCCAAACACGCGCCCAACATTTGTACACGGTTGACATTAGTCACATGAGAACGGGTCGTTTCTATGACTCGTTCTTGAGTTCAACGGCTTGGCTGTGGAACGATTTGCCGGCCTCTGTGTTTCCTCCCTCCTACAACATGGGTCTCTTCAAGACCCATGTTCACTCCTTCCTTTCCTCAAAAAGACCCTCCACACAGCATCTTCAAAGATGACATAGGCCCTGAGGGAAGTTATTTTCCTCAGGGCCTCCTGTGTGGAGTTAATGTAAAAAAAAAAAAATCTATTGACTTTTCTGCAAGTCGAGAATGAATATATTTTTTTTTCCAAAAAAATAAAAATAAAAATATTCATCCTAGACTTGCAGAAAAGTCAATAGATGTCGCGTATTAAAAATGCAGAAACGAAACTTTACAGCTATTGCAAAACTACAAAATCGCATATTATACGACATTGTTTTTTGGCGATCGTCGATGTAGGTACATAATACACAAAATACACTAGAGCTCCAAGCCATTTTAATGTTGTATGCGAATTCTTGCTTTTTGATGGGTCCTAATTATCGTCAACCCAAGTTGTCATATATTATGCTGAGTTTGTTGAAAATGCTGAAATTTTCGAGTTTTCCATATCTGTTTGTGTCTAACGCTGTTCATAACATGCGAGACCAGAAATTACACAGACTAGAAACCAAATTATTACGATTTTGTAAATAATTATTTTTACGAAAAGGCGCGATCTTAAACCGTTTATGAATTAATTTTCGATTTTGACATTGTAGACAGTCCTTATTTATTCATATCCCAACAATTTGTGAGGCGGGTATGGGTACCGCCGCCCCGGGAACCATTTATTGGACAACCAACACCGCTGCCATAGGTCACCCCAAGTGGTTCGCTACGCTTGGTGACTTAGCAGGGGTGCCCGAGTTAACAGGATGAGATTTGTCCGGATGCGTCTGCCCACCAACTGTGTACCAGGCCTGATCGGGAGAGAGAGGTTGAGGGAGATCTTTTGACTCTCCAGCAAGACAGCTTGAAAATCGACACCCTTGGATACACCGACCCTAGATTCCTACCCACCCCTCATACCCAAAGATATTCAAATAAAAAAGAGATATGCTATGATGTCCGTGCGACTGTCGGCGAACTACTACCTAATCGGAGTAGTTTGCATACGAAAATAATTTGTTCATTTCGTTGATTTTTTTAAGGTGTAGGTACATTAATATTGGTTAACAATATAGTTTGAATATGGAAAGAATTCGTTCATTTAGTTTAATGTTCGTTTAGCTTATTCGTTAATTATTCGTTCTTTTAGCTTATTCGTTAATTGGTAAACAATAACGGCGACACCCGGAAGCACAGTCCTACCTAGTAAAAACTGCGGATAGCACATCTCTTATATTTCAATATCTTTGGTCATACCTTTTTTCCTTCCCACAACTTCATCTCCTTTATTTTCCTAAAATGACCCTCCAAACAGCATTCTCAAAGATGACATAGGCCCTGATGGGAATTATTTTCCTCAGGGCCTCCTGTGTGGAGCTAATGTAAAAAATAACTACTCAATCTAAAATTCTTTTTAATAGTAACTATAATGTAAGGACTGAGTCGTTTAGATAATACGCTTGTACCAAGATTGCACGCAGCTGGCAATACTTTTTCAGAAATAGATAGGTACTTAAAATTTTTGAGATAATGCGGAAAGCAATATTCGAATAAAACCAAAATTGTTGTGTGCGTTGTGTGCGTTCGTACCTCGCATGGTATTAGGGGAGTATTATTATCACTCCGCTTCCTCCACCTTCCCCCCCCCCCCCCCACCGCCCCCCTCACCACCCAACAGCATTCCATAAATTCATTGCATTCATTTCATAATGCCAGAGCTCACCAGTAGTTTGATACAAAAAAAGAATTATCCAATTTGGTGCAATCGTTCGAATGTTATGCGCGTACATACATTTCGGCGATTAATTTTTAGAGATAAATGATGACGACGACGCCAACATCGTTTCCACGGCAACCGTTCGTTTTTGCTTTTCTTCTAACGTTTGGAATAACTCGGTTTTGTTAGGTACAGAAAACGTATGATAAATAATTTCATAACGCCAGAGCTTACCATTATATACAGCCTATTTTACTCGCATATAATATAGTTTTCTATTAGTTAAAGAATTTAATCAATATTTTTTATGTTTAGGCGTGAGAGAGTAACAAACAAATATCCACATACCCTTTCGCTTTTATAATATTAGTAAGGTAGATAGATATCTGCAGGCTTATTACTTATTCGATGGATGCTTTAATAATGGCTCGAACAGATTAATCTTATGGTTCACCTACGCCTATTTGTCTACCACCTGAATACTAATTTGACACCGCTTTGCGTAATTATTATTATGACATGTATCCTTGTACAATCCTGTTTGATCACTAAACCTATCCTAAATTAACACCTGCGTTCAAATACTTTCGTTTGAGAAATATTTTCTAATGCTACTAGAACTCAGCACACGATAAAATTATGACAATCTCAGATTAGCTCTAAAATAGCTGAGATGTGAGCTACTACGTAAATACAAATCAACATTTTCTATTTTCGTTTTTTTACATCCTTTTTACGTTTTTTTTTTACATGTAATAAAGCGCATTTGCATGTCCCTTCCGGTTACTGACAACCCAGAATCAACTCAATTCAACACCTCTTCACTTAAATTACACCTTAGTACGAAACGGCATCCGTGGTCGAGGGGCAAGGCTCTCGACCAGCAATTTGAAATTCACGGGTTTGAATCCCGTCGTGCACAAGTAAATTTTATTTGAATGATTTGTGTTCTTTCCGAACGTGCGTACAAGTAGAGCAGTCGGCCGTTCGGCGAACCGTGGTCAGACCTAATTAGAGATCGCCTGTAAACAGACGCTACTAACAATATTTGTTCCTAATGTAATTCGCAATAAACCAGTAAAAGAACTTACGTTGTAATCATTACATTGTGGGCTAGTGAACCACAACATCGAAGAACATTACAATTTTAAATAGTATATTTGTGGCAAGTTCCAGAGTGGAAGATACTCGCAGAATCGCGCTGGTGTAAAACCACCATTCGGAATTAAAATATGGCTTAAAATTGATTTTTGTGTTTTATGACACATATAGCTAGGTACTTCACAACCTTTGCCTTCCCCATCGCCTTCACCTCCCGGCTACATTCAGCCTCACATTGGAGATGCCGCAGTCTTACTGATTCCAGACGGAAGCAGTTGGGACTCTTAAGCGTCATTCAGATAAAAAAACTGGATTTTTTTTTAAAAGAAATACAAACATTTCCGGGTTACGAATAACCCAACAATGTTTGAAAATCTCCTACTACCAACACAGAAAGCCAAAAATGTTGCTAGTGTTGTGATGGAAGACTTAGCCAGCCGAGGAATCGAACACGCGACGCTCGGGTGGGACCCAAACGCTATGCCCACTTAACCACTCACCGGTCAATAACTTCACGTCTAAAAAACCTAATCCAACTTTACCTAACCTACATAAGTAAACCAAAATAATTTAACCCAACCTAACTTAACCTAATTTCTGTTTTTTTTTTTAATACGGAATTTATTTGACGTGCATTTAATCTGTCAAATATTTAAGGCTAAGTTTTTTACTTGTTTATTTCAGTAGGTGTGATTCTCTCCATGTGAGGTTTCGTCCACGTGTAATTCCATCAGTGTGTAATTCTGGAAGTTTTATATTTGTACGTGAAATTAACGACAGTGTAATTTATTCCTGAGACCACTTTAGTCATTTTTAGTGACAAGATCTGAACTACCACGTACTTCCCAACCTTCCCCTACCATGTCAGCTGATATCCACACAACTTGCTTAAAACTCGAATCTTCGGACCCGATGTATCGTATATGATATTAGCCGTATTGTGCTAAAAAAATAAACAAACAAAGCTTTGGTCCTCAAGAATCATAATATATGATACCACTCCTTACTCCCAAACCGCCATAAAAAAACAAATAAGGTCTAAATATTATGGTAGATAATATAAAAATAGGTTGTGAAAACATTGGAATAACACACAGTATGATAATGAAATTGAAAGAGGAGAGTTTGATTTCAAATGATTTATTTTGATGTTATATCACAAGCTTCAGAAAACAATAAATATTCACGAAGAAAAGAATTGTGAAGAGGTATTAGAGGAGTGGATATAACGACTAGGTCGGCTTAACTAGGTGGCATCAGTCATCAGGTGTTGGGCGGGGATATTACCAGGAACCAGCGGCGGCCTTGGCGGCGAAGTGGGCGGCCTTGGCGTGGGCTACCTCGGGGGTGTCTACGACGCGACCGTCAGCTCCGATGGGGGCACCACCTCCATAGTGGGAGTACACTCCGTAGTTGTAAGCAGAGTTGTATTGTCCATTGTCCTGGCTTTCGGCAAGACCTTCTCCCTTCCATTGTCCGTCATTTCCAGCAGAGTATGCGGAGTATGCTACTGGGGAGTAAGCGTAGGCAAGGGGAGCGGCGTATCCGTAGTTGTATTGAGAGTTGTCCTGGCTTTCGATCAGACCTTCTCCCTTCCACTGTCCGTCATTCTCAACTGGGGACCAGGCAGCGTAGGTAGCTGGGGCGTATGCTCCAACAGCGGGAGCCCAAGATCCATGGGAAGCGGCAGCCTTGGCAGCGAAGTGAGCAGCCTTGGCTTGAGCTACCTCAGGGGTGTCTACGACGCGTCCGTCAGCTCCGATGGGGGCGGCTCCATGGGCCCATGCTCCGTAGGCGTATACGTTGTAAGGTGCGGCGTATGCGGCGTAACCGTTGTTCCACTGTCCATTGTCCTGGCTCTCGGCCAGACCCTCTCCCTTCCACTGGCCATCATTGCTGCCGTAAGGCAGGGCAGATCCAGCCACGAGGGCTCCCATGCTCAGGAAAGCGACGACGAAGAACTGGAAAGAGAAACAAATTGGATATTATAAGTTTGCAGTTGCAACAAATTGAACATTAGAATTACAAATTTTCAAGTTTTGCTGGTCCCTTCAAAGTCGTTACTTTCAAGTTATAAATGTTTACTACTCCTTTTGAAAAGACCAATAAAGGTAGGCACTTTTTTTAAAATGAGTTTATTTAAGATCAAAAACACAATTATTAGTTCCAGGAAAGGTTTGAAGCCTATGTCAAATAAAGAAGGAATGAAATAAAGAATGGTACTCACGAATGAATTCATGATTGCTTGTGATTCGTGAGCCTTTTCTGCGAAGAAAACTGCTTGTGCCTGATCTGTCGCAGCCACGGGCTTTATATTCTGTCAAAATTCTTCAAAATGGGGAGGGGACATGACATCCTACACACACGAATAAATTACTCTTGCAAACTCCAAGCAGATGGATTAAATCCCCAACAAAAGATCTCACCAATTATTGGGCGTAGATATTTCATCCAGTTGATAATTGATCTTTTCTGTTCAATGCCCTGATCCAAATTTTACCTTCACTCCATGCGTGGAAAGATTTCAATGTCAACGACATTCAGTTGTAGCGGGGAATTTAAATAATGTCCTAGTAAAAAAGGTGGAGTAACTTCGGATCCATCAAAATAGCAATTACAAAAAACTGTGCAGAAAATTCATTGCTTAATGTTTAAACAATTCTAGTCAAATTATTCACAGTGGTTGACCTTTGGTTGCATTGCTAAATCGATCCAGTTTTAAAAGGGTGTTGTTTTTTTTACAGTATTTAGAGAATTTACGACCGATTAGTTAGCACTTTTGGCATGTAACGAGTATTCAAATTGATGTGATTAATTTTTTTTTTTAAATAGACCAGTTTTTTAACGTGGAATTTCGTGGGTGACAGTCGGCTAGTTATGAAGGTCTCATCAAATAACTAAATTTAAAGCACACTCTTGTTTTAATCGACAAAAATAGCAAAAAAACCTTCGTAGATTAGTTTTCAATCGCTGGTGAACAGTCGGTCCGCGAAATCTCGTGAAAAATTTAAACTTATGAAGTCATTGTTAAAATTTTGGATATCACTGAAAAACGATTTTGCCTTTTTTCACATTAGCTCCACACAGGAGGTTTTACATCTTAGGAGATGCTGTGTGGACGGTCTTTTTAGGGAAAATAAAACGTAAATATATGTAAAAAGCCTTTTTAACGGACATAAATAGTTTTACGACATAATGAATATCCACCAAGAATCGTTTGGATATAAGAGTTTTTTCTTTCTTCCAGGATAATACGTTCATAATCTTTCACATAAAACCTCGATTCTGCAGAAACCGGCGGTCCGGTCCGTTTGACAGAATCTTTAGAGCACAAGCGTCGAGTAGCATTGCTGTCCTTGTTCTACCGGTATTACAACGTAAGATGCTCCGAGACACCAGCATCATCGATTCCTACAGCATGCATAGTCGAGAAACATGCCAAACGCGGTCCCTACATTTGTACACTGTTGACATTTCAACCCCATGGAATAACAAGGTTCCAACTAACAATTTGGGCTGATTTGAGTTAGTGATGGGATATTGTTTCTAGTGCACTAATCTTTATGTCTTCTATAGACACCAACAACAAATAATGCATATTAAGTGAAATAGAATGTGTTAAAAGTTCCAACTGCATCAGTTATTTACTGTAATTTGGTGAACAAGGTTTCAACTGCTGTTGGAACCTTGTTACTCCAACTTTAAAATCTATTTTGAAACATTTCTTCGCGCTTATCTATACAGAGCGTTCCATCTGACGAGCTGTCAAATTTCCGCGTGTTGCTATTTGAAGTTTTAAATAGATTGATTGAAAACATAATTGTTGATTAACATATTTGAACACGAAGATTACAGTTATTTTGAAATATCTGGCAGTATTTGGAGTCGAATCTTAAAAAAAAACATTAGCATCAGGAAAATAATTTCCATCGGGGCTTGTGTCACATCTGGGGATGCTGTGTGGAAGGTCTTTTTGAAGAGAGAAGGAGTGAACATGGGTCTTGAAAAGACCGTAGGCTGGCAAATCGTTCCATATCCGAGCTGTTGATCTTAAAAATCTGGACGTAGTGTAAATGTACGAGTTGTTCAAAAGTATTAGGTAGTTACTAAAAGTATTAGAGTAGTTATTACTTATTACTAATGAAAAGAAGAATACAACGGCGGGGAAATTGAACATGTAGGGGTAGAAGCATATTTTTATGACCAAATTTAAAAAATGTTCACATGAAAAAATCTGATACATACATATGTAGGTATATACATACGAAGAACATCTCTTTGCAAAAGATAATAATTTTTTTTTTTTTTTTTTCACTTTATGAGTAAAACCTCAAATTGTAATATTTAAATAAATGAAGACAATATAAGCGAAACTCAATCGAAAATCTGGAAACAGAAAAATCAGAAAAACATATTGACACCTCTGGGACTCGAACCCAGGACCTCTTGCTTTCCGGGCAAACGCGCTAACCACTGCGCCACGGTGTCGATATGAAATTCGGTCATGTTTAACTGTACCATACTTCGACTAAGAACCACCTACAAAAATGAAGATAATGTAGGTGGTTCTTAGTCGAAGTATGGTACAGTTAAACGTGGCGTAGTGGTTAGCGCGTTTGCCCGGAAAGCAAGAGGTCCTGGGTTCGAGTCCCAGAGGTGTCAATATGTTTTTCTGATTTTTCTGTTTCCAGATTTTCGATTGAGTTTCGCTTATATTGTCTTCATTTATTTAAAGATAATAATCTCTTTACTGAACACATTTGTCATTAAAGTATGAAAACCATAATGAGATGGCGATGGGAAAGGAAAGGGGTGCCAATACTAAATATGACCTTGGTTTTGATTTGCAAGTCTGAGAGCGGAAGTTCCTTATATTTTAGAAGAAATACTTTAATGACACAATACTGGCAACCAAAACAATATAATATTGTGCGAATGGAACAAAAGTGTGTTAGAAACATTAAGAAAGGTTGCTTCGTTTCTGAGAATAATTTGACTGAATTAATGGCACGTAGTGTTCGTGCACTCCGCAAAATATGATTTTTTTAATAAGTAACGCAGTTCTAAATTTCCTTAAAGAAAAATCCCAAATAAATTAAAGCTTTATTTATTAAAAGAAAATAACTTACTTTACATCACTTTATTTTTTATACTTTATAATATCAACATGTTTCGTGAACCATGTTCACTTCTTCAGGAATAAAAGTATACTAAAGTTAAAAAAATAATTATAGATTACATATGGAGAGAAGAAATTGAAGGAGGGGGAAGGGTTGACAATGGTGGGAATTTCGAAGAATTGGGGATTACCAAGCTATTAGAGGATTACCAAGCTTTTACTTCTAATAGCTTGGTAATCCCCAATTCTTCGAAACTCCCACCATTGTCAACCCTTGCCCCTCCTTCAATTTCTTCTCTCCATATGTAATCTATAATTATTTTTTTAACTTTAGTATACTTTTATTCCTGAAGAAGTGAACATGGTTCACGAAACATGTTGATATTATAAAGTATAAAAAATAAAGTGATGTAAACTAAGTTATTTTCTTTTAATAAATAAATAATGACATCACAAAGTAACAACCTTTTAGAAGAAGTTTTCTTCGAAAAATTAAATTAAAGCTCTCCGATAGGTTATAGAAGGAAGAGGCGCAACATGGCGTAATACCCCTAATTATTTTTATTTTTACATTAAGTCCACGCAGGAGAATATTTCTCCTGCAAGGAAAATATTTTCCCTCAAGGACTATGTCATCTTTAAGGATGCTATGTAAAAGGTCTTTTAAAGGAAAGAATGGAGAGGAGTTCTGGAAAGGAAAGGGTAAAAGGGGTGGTACGAATCTGGGGATCAGTGTGTCCAGGAGTGACGGACGTATATTCATACGGAATATTCACGTATTCCACTGCGGTGCAAGGCGATGGGTCTAGAGACTCTGGCTGGAGAGGTCAAACATCAACCGACCTCTTCCGATACGGCTCGCCACGCGGTTGAGGTGCAGATGCTTTCGCCGCACCAAGACCTGAACAAACCTCACCCTCATGTACTCGGGCACCCCTGCCAAGTCACCAAATTTAGGCTTCCATTTGGGGAGACCTATGGCAGATTAAAAAATAACCTAAAAAATAAATTTAATTTCAAATTTAAGAAAAATAATTCACAACAAAATGTTTCACCCTACAAATCTCAAATCACATAAAACGTCTACAATAACTTTAATTTAAGGGTCTTTTGTTATTTTTTTTACTATTTATTAATCAATTAGTCCGCCTCGGCACAGGACCCCCTAGTGAGGAGGACTAAGAAATACAATATTTTGTACTTAATTTCACATTGCATTTTGTATGTAAAAATTTTTAATATAGTCGCTATAATAAAAAATAAAAATAAATTATCATTATTATTAATAATCTATTTCATTTATTGTTTGATTTTATTCATAACTTCCTAAAAGTGGAATATTAATTCAATTTTATAAGAGAGATGACGTTGACGTGGACATTTGGCGATGGAACCTTGTTAACTTACTTGAAATCACTTCAATTGCGTAACAAGGTTCCAACTAACAAAATGACTTTTCCAGATTTCATATTTCTAACTTAAAGAGACCCTTCATAGTACCAAAAATCAGTTAAGGGCTTACAACTAACCGTATTGGCATACTCAAAAAACTATAAAGTTGAATAGGTATCGAAATATAGTGATACAAATTTTTGAAGCCCGTTTTCTCAGAATAGGGTCGGTGTCAGTTGGAACCTTGTTATTCCATAGGGTCGATTTGTCGCATGAGAAAGGATTTCTAAGACGCGTTCTTGAGTTCAACGGAACGGCCGTGGAATGATTCGCCGGCTTCTGTGTTTTCTCCTACAACATGGAACTCTTCAAGACCCAGGTTCTTTGCTTCCATTCCACAAAAAGACCCTCCACGTAGCAACCTCTAAAGATGACATAGGCTATGTGAAGTTTTTTTTTTCGTTATTTATTTTTGGGGTGTTATGCCGTGTTGCGCTACCTCCTTCTTTAGCCAACGTTTCGGACATCGTTGCAGTGTCCATCATCAGGGCAGATCCGGCAGATCTACCGGATCTGCCGGATCTGCCCTAAAACACCCCAAAAACAAATAACGAAAATGCTTTTGGCCGTGAAAATCTTAAAACTTATCTATGTGAAGTTTGATCGGTCAGTGGCTGAGTTGACATCGCGTTTGGCTCCCCCACCCAGGCATCGCGAGTTTCATCGGCTGAAAAAGTCCTCTATCACGACACGAGCAACATTTTCCACTTACTGTGATGTCAAGTTGTTCGTAACCTGGGAATGTTTGTTTTTCTTTTAAAAATAGTTTTAAAAAAATCCCCAAAAATGACTTGTCCTAAAGGAATGGAGCCTCATGATTAAGTTTTTCTTTTGCCCTGTTTAATTTATCTTTGTCTTACTAACCTATCTTTTGCATTTGTATTTCCTGTTAAACACTTGCATACTGCTTACTAACAACGTATGCAAGGACACTGGAGGTCTAGATTCGTTCAAAATAAATAAATGTAGCTTCGTTTAATAAAAAGGGAACTTGAAGGAGTAACCATCTGTTACTTATACCAGGGCGGGGAAGAGGTGGATAAACTCCACTAGTCCTAAAGGAAATTATATTCATTAAGATCTCTTTTGCGCAGTTTAATGTAAGAAAATAAATAATAAGTAAATAGTTATGATAATAATTTAGAATGACCTTTTTAATTTGGCTTTAGCAATTACACCAATACCTGACTTATTCTCATGGGTAAAAAGGTTTATCAACTCCGCCTTGTAGTATTCTAATATTATTCAACATACTTACAAACTGATTATAACGTTCGTTAAAAAGTTTATTGTGAATTCATTGAATACCGGAATTGAATGTTGTTTATCGGAATGTTTTGGTATATTATAAAAAAGACAAAAATAAAACAAAGCATTGATGTACGTTATTAAGTGATTATTCGAACTCGTTATGCATTTTTTTCAGTGCAATATTTTTTTTGTATATCACCTTGAAATTGTGATCTCATTTCATCTTCAGGGTGGAGAACGAGTTTAACTGAAAACAAAACAATGGAATTTAACCGCAATGTTCTTATAAATTGGTAAGCAGTATTTTTTATACGTATACTTTTTATATGTCCCGTGGACATAGGCCAAAGACAATCAATGGCTGTATTGCATCAATCTGTATTGTGTCATTTAGGGAAAAATTAAGGCTTACCTGATGCTTTGTCCCAAGACATGTCACCCCGGGAACTATTTATTGGATAACCAACACCTCTGCCACAGGTCACCCCAAGTGTTTCGCTACGTTCATTGACTTAGCAGGGGTACCCGCTCATGGGGTGAGGTTTGTTCGGATCTTGGCGGCGGTTGCGTCTGCCCACCAACTGTGTGGTAGACCGGATCGGGAGAGATTGGTTGAGGAAAATCTTTTCTCTCCAGCAGGACATTGCCTCAGTGGTGAGGATAGATTCATACATCCGTCACTCTTGGATACACCGACCCTAGATTCCTACCCACCCCTCATACCTTTTCTCCTTCCCAGAACTTCCTTTCCTTCCTTTTCTTAAAAAGACTCTCCACCCAACATCCTCAAAGATGATAAAGGTCCTGAGGGGAATTGTTTTCCCCAATAATTAAAAAAAAGACAGTTGATCCCTCTACCAGTCGACCCCCATACCAGTTGATCCCCCCAGCAATTGATCCCTCTACCAGTTAATCGCTTTAATTGATCCATCTACCAGTTGATCGCTCTACCAGTTGATCCCTCTACCAGTTAATCCCTCTACCAGTTGATCCCTCTACCAGTTGTCTGCTCTACCAGTTGATCCCTCAACCAGATGATCCCTCTACCAGTTAATACCTCTACCAGTTGATTCCTCCACTATTTGATCCCTCCACCATTTGATCTCTCTATCATTTGATTTCTTTACTAGTTGATCCCTCTACCAGTTGTCCGCTCTACCAGTTGATCCCTCAACCAGATGATCCCTCTACCAGTTAATACCTCTACCAGTTGATCCCTCTACCAGTTGATCGCTCGACCAGTTGATCCCTCAACCAGATGATCCCTCTACCAGTTAATACCTCTACCAGTTGATTCCTCCAGTATTTGATCCTTCCACCATTTGATCTCTCTATCATTTGATCCCTTTACTAGTTAATCCCTCGAACAATTTATCCCCCAAAGTTTCTTCAAATATTTATATTCGTACATTCCAGACTCATCCTAACCTAACCCAAACTAACCTTTAACTGAACTAAAATGTTAAAAGAATATTTAATTAAATCACAATTCGTAAAAATAATACTTTTCACAAAGAGGATTTATTGTTAATATGAAAACAAAAATAATATAAACGATTTTTTTTAATATACATGTAATTTCGTACGAGAGCAATATAATTTTTAAATTTTGTCTCACCATATTTAAATACAATAATTCATATTTATAACATTCACAGATTTGGGTATGTACGAATATAAATTCAGTAACATCGAACATTTAAAACGTGAGTATTGGAAGCATCTCCCATCCTTATCCAATATTCCCCGTTCTCTCCCCTTACTTAACATACAATAAAACTTCTATCCCTAAGCAACCTTAACATAAGAAACTTTTTGGATTAACTTTACGTAACTTCATATTGTGAATACAATTTTCGTATCAAGTTTTTTTTGTTTATTAGTTACATATAAATATAAATGAATAATAATATGGGCTAAGAGGCAATTTATTAAATATAGCAGATTTTTCATAGAATTTAAAATCACAAAGATATGTATTTTTTTTAAATGCACAAAAAATTAAACACTTTTCACGGCCCTGTTATCTCTCCCATTATACGTGTATTCTTACTTACACCTGACAACATTCTGGAAACCATAGTAGGCCATCGTCCCACTGGTTCTTATAAGTGGGACTTTTACGTGTTTTTACATAAACCCTAAAATAAATGAAAAAAAGGGTGTGCTAAACTTACAAATTTATTGTTCAGATCTCTTCGCTTATTTCATTACAAACATGTTTTATTTCAAACAATCTACAAGATTAGCCATGAAGTATGAAGCCGTCTTCTCAATTTAATCTTCTACTTTAATATTTTTCCATCTTCTCCAGAATCAGAACTGATGTACGGTGATTAGCAAGAGGAATCTGCCAACACAACATTAACTTCTATATTTCCGCGCTCATCAAGCAGACTCAAGGCCTTGGGAAGAATTTTTGAAGAGTCTGCATTGGTTTCACCTAATATATGATCGTATTCGCCAGATTCCTCTACTACTTTCGGAGGGTGAATTTGTTGTAGGTGTACATTATCTGTTTCCAGATTTTTTGGAATAATTAATTCAACAATTTTCTCTCTGCCTGCAGGATTAACACGATGTCCTCTTTTTGTTTTAAATGATTTACTCCCCACAGGCTTACCAGATTGTAAAGCCAAGTTGTTGAAAATACCTAGGTTTGTGCATCTATCAGTAGTTTGTGCCAAATTCTGAATTTTTATTTTCAGTACACTTTCTTTTATGTTTGTATTAACATTTTCGCTAGTTTTATTCAACTCACTTGGAAGCAAAACTCGTTGGGCGTTAGTTTTTTCTTCATCTGCACCTAATTTAGTACCAGCAATCCCTATCAAAGCGAGGTGGAGTTTATTTACTGTATCTACTTGATCATTATTTGTGTTAATCACAACTGTATCATCGAATCTTGATTTAATCTCAAACTCTTGTTCAGCGTTTATATCTTCTTCATTTCGTTCTGTTACTTCATGTAAAGCATTATAAAAGGTAGCTTGTTTTATCTTGTCTGTTTTTAAGTGCTGATCGTTGGCATTCACAATAGTTGAAGTATACTCAGGATTCAATGTTTCCTTAACTATAGACTCTGTTGAAACCTGTTCGTAAATATGTTCAGCAGCTTCGTGCAAAGCTTTATGAATAGCAACTTGCTCGGCATGTGCGGCCAAATGTTCATTTCTTGCTTTTGCCACCTCTTTAGTGTACTCAGGATTAACATTGAAGTTAACAATAGGTTCTGTATCAACGCGTTCTACCTTATATTTAGCAGAGTTTTGTAGTGCTCCAAGAATAGCAACTTGTTCTGCGTGTGCTGCTAAATGATCATTTCTTGCTTTTGTCACCTCTAAAGTGTACTCAGGGTTCACTTTAAAATCAAAAACTTGTTTATTTACGGCTGTGTTTTCATTATTTTTAGCAATGCTTTGTAAATCTTTATGAATAGCAACTTGCTCTTCATATGCTGCTAAGTGTTCGGCCCTTGCTCTTGCTACATCTGACGTGTATTCGGGATTAACTGTAAAATCAATGGCATGTTCACCGACAGCAAAATTTATATTTTTTCTAGCAATATTTTGCAATTCTTTGTGTATAGCAACTTGTTCCGCATACGCTGCTAAGTGTTCCTTTCTTGCTCGTGCAACATCTGCAGTATATTCAGGATTCATAACTACCTGAGCAACAGATCCACTGTGAATGGCTCCATGCTCATCATATGCAGCTGCATTCTGAATTGTTGCTCTAGCAACATCAGAATCGTCTTGAACGAAACCATTCATCAATGCCAACTGAAGTTTAGTCCTAATTTTGTTGTAATTGCTCCAATCGATTTGTTTACGTCCAATATTCCAAAGGTTCAATCCAGCAACAACATTTTCAATTTCATCTTCTTCAACAAGTTTGTTAGTGTTCTGTTTTCTTTTTTCTATGGCGTCCCTAGTTTTTTCTGGAATGCTATTATGAGCCACGTGGAATCTTTCTGGGGTATGTTCTGAGATTGTTTTGATGAATTTGGGTGCATTTTGGAATAATTTATACTGGTTCTCAAGAATTCTTGCTGCAGGTGCATAAATCGGAAAGGTGGCAATTCTTGATGCGGAAACTTTAGGGGAATCAGTAACATTTTCATCAGCTCCCAGAAGACCTAGTTTTTGAAGTTTAGCGTTATTCATTAACGTTTCTCCATCATCCTTTAAATGTGGAGCTCCTGTTGTAAATGTGATAGTGACCAACGCCACCAAGAGAGTCTGGAACATAAATTTTAAAAATTGTTAACCTGATATACATAAAAAGGTGGCGACACCAGCGAGGACCTTTAGTAATTGTTTATTTATATTGGAAAATCATCAGATTTTTTTACATCTACATGTTATAAACTTATAGACAATACAAATAAAATCTAATGACAGTTTTTTACATAAACACAAAATTTTAACAAAAAACTAAGGAAAAGATACGTTCACATCTTGGACTCAATTCCAGGACCTACGGATTGCCGGGGCGGAGCTCTACCAACTGAGCTAATGTGTCCCTATCCCATTCGGTCATATTTAACTGTATCATACTTCGACTAAGAACTTCCAACATTATCTTTATAATTTTTTGATATTTATTTATGCAATTTAAAAAAAAAAATGGTTAAACTAGTCGCTGCCGTCAAAAGGGCCAATCCTTTGAAAGGAAGACCCGAATTCACCTTTATTTTGGCATTTTAACGACTTCATTATTTGTTTGTTAGTTGGGAATAGCTCAAGTGCGTTGTGTGGATTGTCTGGACAAAGCTTTTGATTCATTAATTATAAGTATCTATTTTTATTTACATACAAGCGAGAAATCCTTCTATTAGATTAAATGCTTACGACATTAGGTTGTTAGCCTTGTACATAAATAAATCAATTGCGTGTTATGCAAATTACCGAAGAATCAAAAAAAATATAAATTATAAATAGATATACATAAGGAACAATTATGTGAACAGAACAATAATTTATTCAACATGACACTTATTATATTTGATTGGCCTATTGCCATTCGGCATTCGCGTGATTCTGAGATGGCAGTTAAAATGAACACTTGTCAAATATTAATTGTTGAATGAAACACTAGTATATATTGAATTATTTGGCGGGTATTTGATAAGCCCCCATAGCTCAGTGGTCAAGAGCAGCTGACCGGCAATCAGAAGGACACAGGTTCAAGTCCCGTTGGCGGCAAGTATCTTTTCTCGGAAGATTTTTCAATGTTGAGGTTGATAATTATTGCTTATAATAATTGTTAAAATGAACACGTCTAAAAATTATAAATTATCTGTTTAAGCGTTGTTTAAATACTTCCACGTGAAATGTAAGCTGTCTATCTACTTACATGTATTCTAACATAACTGCTTTTACACACTTTAACGGCGCAGTGGACCATTTTTTCTATGTTTTATCAACCTTTTACTAGGAGCTCAATAGGCGACCAAAACAGCCAATGTCTACCGTCTGGATAAAAATTCTCAAGAACGCACACTCGGAGCGCATGGGTACACATCGCACACTGTCTCTCTAATAAATAATAATAATAATTGGCTAATTTAATAGCGTCGTTTTTGTGAAAAATCACTTCAAGGGCACTGTACAAACAAATAAATAAAATAATTAATAATGAATTTTTATAAGAAAAACTCTCTTTTTACAACTCTTGAATAATAATAATCAATGCAATATATCATTGAAGAAGATAATAATAATAATAATGTAAACGAAAATATGAAAAAGAACGAGATACATAAAAACAGAAAAAGATAATGCTCGCAACTGGGACTCGAACCCAGAACCTCTCGTCTATCCGGGACGTGCGTTTACCAATTCCGCCATTGCGCCCTACTGTCAAACCGTCATAATAGCCAATCTCATATTTAAAATTTTAGATTTAACAATATTATCTTCAACTAATTTATTTTCCATATCACAGGAAACTACCCTTTTATTGGAAACAATCATTCTAAGAATAAGTTTGTAACCTGGATAGCGTCACGGATAATATCATATGATATGGAAAATAAATTTCATGAATAAAATATTTTTAATTCTAAAAGTTGAAATATGAGATTAGCTATTATGACGGTTTGACAGTAGGGCGCAATGGCGGAATTGGTAAACGCATGTCCCGGATAGATGAGAGGTTCTGGGTTCGAGTCCCAGTTGCGACCATTATCTTTTTCTGTTTTTCTATGTCTTATTCTCTTTTTATTATTATTATTATCTTTTTCTTAAATGATTTATTACATTGTTGGTAATAACCTTCAAAAGTTAAAAAAAGAGAGTTTTTCTAATAATTTTTTTATTAATAATGGCTTACAAATAATGTTTATAGCTATGACTAGTGACTTACATCCAAGAATTGTAGCTAACAACTAAGATTCATAGGGTTAAAATAAGTCAATTGTATCCCTTAATACCTTGAATATTTAAAGAAGTGTCCCAGTGTGGATTTCTTTAATACACAAATCTACGTTTTTATTCCGTGATTAATGAAATTTAGCCCACCTGACCTTCAAAATAAGAAAAAAGTCACTTGTCTGCATGAAAATTCGGACAAATGAGAATTTTAATACAACCCGACGAATTTTCTAACATTCATAATAGGCCACTTGCATGGACTTCATAACGACTTGGAAAAAATCGTGTGGATAGAATTTTTTACAAAGATTACGAAAATGTTAGTAAAATTTTTTAGAAATGTAGTTTTTTTATTTTTAAATAAATAAATCCATTATTTGAGCTCGTGACGTCACTACATGAAAATGTCCCGTATCCGAAAATGTTTCTATTAGTTTTATAAAATTCCACACTGATTTATTTTTTTTATACGGCATCACTTTGATTTCAGGCGAATTTGACGTTCACTAGATTTAATGTTTGTTCTCTGCGAACGTATCATTTGGTTTGATTTTTTGACAGATGTTATGAAGAGATCCCTGTACATTTTACGCCGTTCGTACGTGTTTTAGAGGTATAATGATAATGGTGCGGATTATAACAAAATAAAATTTTATAATATTCTTATTATTATTATAATTTACAAGTGCAAGTATATTACATTCGATTTAGTAATATAGACGTTGAACATTTTAATGATTTATGATCAATAAGATGGATCAAGAAAAAAATATTTATGAGATTTAATATTTTTGGTATGCCTCGTTATCCCCTGTGTCATTCGTGTGGCAAACGTTCTTTTTTTAAAAATGATTTTCGGCTATGTAATTATCGTTTTTTCGCACCTATAAAATTATGTCCAGTCTTTCCGGTTTATAAAAAATTGTCTGATTTTTCAGATTGAAAATTTAAAAATATCGACAGGGTTTCAAAAATACGATTAAAAAAAATACAGGATGTCTTAGAATATTTGCCCAAACCGGAATTTTTTTTTTTAATGTGTTGCAAGTGGCCTATTGGGAGGTAGAAAGTGGTAGATTCTCTCAGTATCGCTATGATAATAGACCATGATTCAGAATTCAAATCGTATTGCTTGAAATGGCTTTAGCTGAGTTTGGTAACCAGATGTGAGTAGTCAGATACTTCCCCTACCTTCTCTGGGTAAGACCCTATCTCCTTCACTCCTCACTCCCTTTAGCCTCACAATATTCCCCAATGATTGACGATGCCATAGTCCCACATTGAGTCATTGAGACGTTTATGTTGTGAGACCGGAAAGTTTGAGAATGGAAAGGAGATGGGGGAGAGGAAGGTATTAAAATAACCAGCTCATCAGAACTGGTCACTCAACACGGTTAAAGCCATTTAAAGCAACGTTTCAATTCTGAATGGCAATATTTCGCCAGAGCGATACTGAGAGTATGTTCCGTTCTGGAACGTGCCACAAGTACCTATCATAAATTAATAAATTGTCAAATGACACAAAAAGTTAATCAAACCAAATTTACTTGCTTACTCGGGCATTCACCCCGCGACCTCCAGATTCGTAACCGAGGATCATAACCACTCTACCACGGAGGCCTTATTATTTCTTAGTTCCTTTATTTGTTTTACTTGAACATCCAAGCTTCAGGATGTAATAAATAAATAAAAGTTTAAAATTCTCATTCCATTCCTAACCATACAGGGTGTTAAGGGACGTACTTAACTTACTTTAACCAGTGATTCCTGACGTTATTTGGAGTAAAAAATGGAAATGAAATTTTGGTCTCCGGTGACTTTTTTCGACGACTTTTTTTTTTTCAAAATTTTTTTCTTTAAAATCAAAAAAAATTAATTCTTCCGCATGTCGTCACTGGTCACTCAGCCGGGTGTCCGACGAACCCCTTACCCCGCCTCCAACTGTTCAACAACTACCATTTTTTTATGTTTTTGTAGAAAAAAAAAAAAAAAAAACATCAAAAATGTCACCGGAGACCAATATTTCATGTAAATTTTTTACTCCAAATAATGTCAGGAATCACTGGTTAAAGTAAGTCAAGTACGTCCCTTAACACCCTGTATTTATGTCCAGCAAATGACATAATAAATAATTGGCTTGATCATTAGTAGGTGGGTAGCATTTCCGCCTACCAACTCAAAGGTCTCAGCTTCTAATAATGTTGCTAAATTAATAAATCTTGTTGATACCAAATGATGATGAATTATTAGGAATCATTATTATTTATTACTTTAACACAAACTATCTGTTAGTATTAGATACGAGTTTTTCGAAATTATACTTAAAGAGTGACCTTTCTCTTATTTTGAAGGGCGAGAATGTAAAATTTCATCAATCTATGAATCATCATCATCATCATCTGTGGCTCTACAACCCAGGTCGGGTCTTGGCCTCCAGCAGAGCCTGCCTCCATGACTGTCGGTGTTGTGCTGCGTTGCGCCAGTTTCGGATGCCGATGGTGCTTGCATCCTTCACCACTCCATCCAGCCATCGAAGCTTTGGTCTTCCAACTCTTCTCCGACCCCCAGGTGCACCATCCATAATTCGCTTTGGAATATCTCCTTCGCTCATTCTCTGGATATGTCCAGCTCACCTGAGTCTTCCAGTTTTGATTTCCTTGGAGATATTAGGGTCCTCGTAAAGATCATATAGCTCCTGGTTGTATCTGATACGCCATTCTCCATTATCACAGACTGGGCCGTAAATCCTTCGCAGCACCTTCCTTTCAAAACTTTCTAAGGCTCCTTCATCACCCTTACTGATTGTCCAGCATTCCGAACCATACATAAGAACAGGTCGTATAAGGGTCTTGTAAAGCAGTTCTTCTGGTAGGGTGGCGAGATTTCATATGCTTCTGTAGCCCAAAGTAGTATCGATTTGCAGCTACTATTCTTCTTTTGATTTCGCTGGAATAGCCTATATAAATTGACACGACGGCCTCCGTGGTCGAGGGGTAAAGTTCTCGACGAACAATCTGGAGGTCGCGGCTTCAATTCCCGGAGTACGCAAGTACATTTTATTACATTAATTTGGGTTATTTTGCAATTAACTCATTTAAAATCGTATGTATTCCATGGTGCAATATTCCCTCAGAATCGTCCTGGTGTACGACTACCATTTAGAATTGAAACGTTGCTTGAAATGGGTTTGGCTATGTTTGATTACTAGATAGGCAGATTCTTCCCCTCATTATTTTTCCCCATCTCCTTCCTCCCTACCCCTTTCAGTCTAACATCATACCTCAATATTCTAAGACATACTGTATTTTTTTAAATTGTAATTTTGAAACCCTGGCGATTTTTTGAAAATTTCAATGCGAAAAATCAGACCATTTTTTTATAAATCGGAAAGACGGGACATAATTTTATTAAAAAGAACGTTTTCCATACGAATGACACAGGAGAATAACGAGGCATACCAAAAATATTAAATCTCATAAATATTTTTTTTCCTAATCCATCTTATTGATCATAAATCATTATAATATTCAACGTCTATATTACTACAAGTATATTAAATTTGATTTAGTAATATAGACGTTGAATAAAAATTTGATTTTGTTAAAATCCGCACCATTATCATTATACCTCTAAAACACGTACGAACGGCGTAAAATGTACAGGGATCTCTTCATAACATCTGTGAAAAAATCAAACCAAATGATACGTTCGCAGAGAACAAACAATAAATCTAGTGAACGTTAAATTTCAAATTCAAAAATTCGCCTGAAATCAAAGTGATGCCATATAAAAAAAAAAATCAGTGTGGAATTTTATAAAATTAATAGGAACATTTTCGGAGACGGGACATTTTCATGTAGTGACTTCACGAGTCCAAATAATGGATTTATTTATTTAAAAATAAAAATAAACTGCTCATTTCTAAAAATTTTTACTAACATTTTCGTAAACTTAGTAAAAAAATCTATCCACACGATTTTTTCCAAGTCGTTATGAAATCCATGCAAGTGGCCTATTAAGGATGTCATAGTATCACTGGCTCCAGACAGTTGGAAGCACTTGTGCGGTTAAACACTAAAAAAGCAAAAAAAAAATGGTTCCACTTTTGTACGAGTATGTCCAATTAGTCCTATTTGGCCTCCAACGCTCCCAATACTACCGCCGAACCACCGGAAACTACAGATCCCAGTCAACACGCAGTGCGCACCAATTATCGCTAGTTGAACATAATGTTGCTTCGACGAGATTTTGCGACAGCGCCTCTAATTGTATGCAGGTTCTTAAGGGACGTTCTTGACTTACTTTAATTTAAACACTGATTCCTGATATTATTTCAAGTATATTGTTTTCAACCCAAAACTTAAAAAGTCTGTCGGTATTGGACAGGTAAAGTCGGGGTAAGTGGTTGGGCGGTTTTTCGGCTTTGTGATCAGTGATTAAATGTGGAAGAATTATTATTGTTTGGTTTGATTTTGAAGAAAAATATTTAAACAAAAAACATTAAATAAGTCACCGGAGACCAAAATTTTTCTAAAATATTTTTTTCTCCAAATAATGTCCGGAATCTAACACCCTGTAACAATTAGAGGCGCCATCAGCGCCCTTGAGGTGATTTTTCACAAAAACGGCGCTACATAAATCATCCAAATATTATTATTATTTATCCAAAAAAAGTAAAGAAAAACATCAAAAAAGTCACCGGAGACCACAATTTTATTTACATGTTTACTGCAAATTATGGTAGTAAAGTAACTTGAACAAGTCGTGTTGATATGGTTCCATGACAGTTGGTCCGGCGACGGTTGGTCCGGCGGCAATTGGTCCTGCCGAAAGTTTGGAAGATGTTTTCTTCAAGTATGTAAGTGTGCAAAGAGGATATACTGCCGTACAACCAAAGTCGTTATACTTATATCTGAAGGCATTGTCATAATAAAAATATGACTTAAAATTGTCACGGTGAAATATACATCAACATCTGCCAGCTTTATTTTTAAAAGGGGCGCCACTGGTTGATTAACCAGGCTAGCAGTTAGTAAAACAATAATCCTCTCTCAGGGTCTTTGGTATGAAAACTATACGATTAAATTAGAAGGATTTTTAAAATAAAATAGACAGTATTATTAAGAAATATGAATTAAAAGATTTATTATCACATAATAAAATAAAACTGGAACCAATAAACATATTAACAGAACTTAAGACTCACCTTCCTTGAATCGACCAAAAATATACATGATTCTAACTATCTATCTAAATTACGATCTTGAGCTTCTGGTTTTTCTCCTGAAGTATGGTCAGACAAAATACCTGGAACTGATTTCAGCCGAAAACAGTATCTGCTCCCAAAATCAAACGCCAGCCATGAAAATCTTGTATTATCAGGCGAGAATAATTATTCCTTCGTTATTTAACAGATTAAATTTCTTGTATTTTAAATCTTCCATGTTTTAAAATAAATAGCTTGTTACTTGGCAAGTAAATTCAAAATTAACCATCAGTTATATTCGGTGAAAATTACGAAGACAGAAATGTGTATTTACAACACTTATCGGCACCACGATTACAATAGTCGCGGCCTAGTTAATTATGATCCAGTTCGGATAAAATAATAATCGTTTTACTTTATAAAATTATTAACGTAATCAATAAGAATCACGCCCGACTTGTCAGTAAAACCCTCCACCACCATAGAAAGATTACTCAGAAGTGGGCTCTAAACAAAATATTCGATTTTTATACCCTATTCAAAAAAGAAAAAATGAATGATGTTACTTCCAAAATTTAAAAAAAATAAATTTATGTAGAAGCTTATTTAATATTATTTAATCACCTCTTGAAATGAGGTACCTGCTTGCCTAAATCTATGATAAAATAAACTTCGAGATATATTGACAAATATTTTATCATAACAGCATCTTGAGTAAAAATCCGCTGTAAAAATATTTTTACTAATAATTTCGACTCTCCGAAGTAGCATACGGCAATCACAAAATACGACATACTTATACATGCGGTTGGCTTAGCAAAAAAATGCTAAAGATTCCTACTTGCATATAATATAACTTTTATATCTGAATATAACCAAGAGTCCCAACTGCTCCCAACCGCTCGAGCCATTGAGACTATGGCATCCCCAATTTTGGTATGGTGTGATGCTGAAGGTAGTGGGGATGGGAAGGAGATTTGGAAAATGTACCTGGCTATTCAGATCTAGTCATCAAATACGGCTAAAGCCATTTCAAGTAACGTTACAATTCTTAATGAATACTGACTATTTTGCTGTTCCATTCCATGTCTATTGGACCAAATGTCGGCCGGACCAACTGTCGCCGTACCGATTGTCGGGTCACCGTTGATATATGTACAATACATACATAAATATGATCTAATAATATTTTAAGATTGATGGTTGCAAAAAAAACCCAAATACTTAGATCAAGTCAACACATTTTGTCCAAAAAAATCATTAATAACTGTGAACTAGATTTAAAATGCCCATTTAACTTCCAGTATAATATCACATTATATCCATCGTTTGTTCCATTACTAAACACTTGAAAAAAAATCGAATTTAACAAGAGTCTTCAAATCTGGGGAAAAGTGACTTTGTAATATATTTGTTGCCTACAATAGAATATAATCATAGTTTTATCAGCAAGGTGTTAATAATAATTATGGAATTGGTCAATAAATATAATTATTAACGTAAATTCAAAGCAGGATTTGCAATTTTTGAGTTGAATTTTTACTTTTGAATTTTTACGACAAACCTAAATTTATAATTATAAATCTGTATTCTTTAAGTAGGTACCTACTGTATATATGTATTTTGTTTTCTGTTATTAACTTTTGTACTTATGCAACTTTTAAACTGTACTCTTACTGTACTTATGATGTACTTTTTGTTTTTGTAGTTACAAATCTTAAATTTTTTTGTTCAATAAAGATAAATTATTATTATTATAACAATTATTACAAGCAATAATTGTCAGCCTGAAACACTCATTTACATTGAAAAATCTCCCGAGAAAAGATACTTGCCGCCAACGGGACTTGAACCCGTGTCCTTCCGATTGCCGGTCGAATGCTCTGACCACTGAGCTATGGGTCAGAGCATTAATATTATTATCAATTTCAAAAGTTGCAAGGCCTATTTCTAATTTAACCTTCCGGTAGTCGCACCCTTGCACCGGACAAAGCAAATTTTGGTATATTTTTTATAAGATTGAAGATTTTGACATATGTTCTCTTTAAAGGTTGTACATAGTAAATTATACATTTTTGGAGCTATGAAACTAATTTGCCTTTGGGACAACCTAGTTTTGCAGTGGGGTACTGCATACTCACATGTGCCACGTCTTTGGCTGGTACGATTTGAGTTTTTTTTAAGTGTTTTGGACGCATGGAAACAAATTTAAGACATTGAAGTCCGTAAGTCTGTCTAAGGTCCAAAATATCAGTTTCCTTAAACAATTGTTTGGAGGGATACGATTTTTTTTTGTACATAATCTTAATAATTGATTTTTGGGCAATTTCTAAAGGTTTTACATGATTATTGTAAGCTCCACCCCAGCCAATTATTTCGTAGGAAAGAGATGAATGGACTAGTGCATCATAAACTAGTTTTATGGTTTTTATATTTACTATGTTACACATTCTTTTAAAAATATAATTTCAGTACCTTAAGTTATATTATATTAAGTTAAATTATATTAAGTTATATTATCAACGCAAGTGTTCGCGTTAATAATAAAAATAATAAATCAGGGATTTCTGAGCGTCCGCATTGGAAATTTCATACCTCCGAATTTTAATATGGCGACAAATAAATTTAATTTTTATTATTCGTTAATTATAAATGTAAAATTAAATAAATAAATTACGTAATTCGCGTTATACATTTTTTAGAGCAATGCTTGTGTATAAAAGGCGCAGAAACTGCTTAGAGTGTTAGAGAAACCATTAAATGCACATATTTTTAACCTCTTATCCCATATTTTAGTATTCACAGAAATTAAAAAAAAATCCTAATACTCTGCAACCGGGCCTAAAAAGAAGAAGATGGAGAGATACGAAATTACGAATGTTAGAGGAGAGCGCTAACATTTACAGCAACAAAATCGATGCGAAAATTGCGAAAATGTTTAATAAAACACGACCGTTTAATATAGAGCAAAAATCTCGCGAAGAGAATTGGAAAATTAAAAAAGTAAATCCTCAACTTAACGAACCATTACAAATGCATTTTGACTGAGTGAATAAACGAAAGAAACACTGTGATTTTTTTCATACTTATAACTTTTAAAATAACTGAAACAAACGTGTTAATAGTAATTTTTGGAGCATACTTTGCGATTTTTTTCTATCGGGGGAATTTTATATAATTTGCGTTTCGGCGCGGGCAAAGTCTAGATATTATCTTCCAAAATAACATATATTTTTTTAAGAGCTTAAAAATTTACCGTGTTTAAGGGAAATATGTAATAAATCGGTTCAAATCCGGGTTGCGGGCCCTTAAATTATAAACGCATGAATTTGGGAGTTGATAATCTCTCTCTCTGGTTTCAATCCTGGGATTGGTTTGCAGCAATTTCATCTATTCGTTTTTTCCACTCTTCCCTGTCTTGTGCGGCTCTTTTGAATTCTGCATATGATAAGCAGCGCACGTCCACCAGCAGGTCCTCCAGGTACTCTCGGCGTGGGCGTCCCCTAGCGTTTGTCCCCTCGGTCATACCCTCCATTATGGCATGCAAGAGGCCTTCTTGTCTTATTGCATGGCCGATCCATCTTGCGCGCCTTTCGGACAAGGTCCTGAGCAGGTGCCTTCCTCCTTCGATTTTTTGGAGAACCTCCTCATTTGTGATGTGGTCTCTCCAGGAAATTCCTAGTAGTAATCAGATGAGAGTAGAGATGTCAGGAGTTCCACTAAAGAACACCAAGGAGTTTGTGTACCTCGGGAGCAAAATAACATGGGACGGTCGGTCTAAGAGCGAGGTCGACAGCCGTATACACCAGGCTAGGCTTGCATTCAATAAAAGGTCGAAAATAATAGAATCGAATAATATAGACCTGAAACTGAGAATACTCCTCATCAAGACCTATGTATGGAGTATCTTGATGTACGGCTGCGAAACATGGTGCTTATCCGAAAGAGATAAACGGAGACTAGAGGCTTTTGAGATGTGGTCCTATAGTTGATAATATAAGTTGCAAATATTTCACAGGTACTCACCGAAAACATACCGCGACGATAATTTTTTTAAACTACCAGAATGTCAAACCGACTGAACTATATTAAAACTTCAGCATTAGGTACTTAATAACATAGCATACCAAAAAATATAATATGTGCCTATCTTAATGACAATGATGACGTTTGACCACTGAAGTAATGATGTATTTAGGTTTTACCTCCAAATTTACATAATTATTCATTATTATTATTGAAACATGTTTTAGAAGATGCTGTTTTGTTTTTCTTACGAATGTCATTAGTCATTAGGCAGGTCATTCAAGTCGTCAATAGAAATAATGTATAATATTGATAACACGCATTTGATTCAGTGACAGAAGAAATAAAGATGCTTAAGGCATAATTTTTTTTTTTTATATTTTAAAAATAAAATAATAATCATCTCATTTCTCCCCGAAAGTGGGCAGAGAGGCTGGATCATCATATTCCCGCGTCTTAGTTCAAACTTCTTGCTTCATTCATATTCTTATTTTTGATCTGTAGGTAATACGATCGAGCCATAATTTTCTGTAACGTCTTCTCATCGACTTTGTTTCGACTACCATAAGTTTTTTACACCGCTGATGAAGGTTCAGGTCGAACCTAAACCGGTTGGTTAAACGTATATAGTAAAGTGGTATTCAAACTAAGTTAACTCTTTACGCACCAGATTTAAATATCCGGGTTTAATTTTCCCCACAGGAAAAACTAAACCCTTTCACACACTTCCCAAATGATCATCTAGTCAATTCCACGCTATGCAATTGCACTGTATAAGTATTATAAATACAAAACAATGCAAGAACAACATGTCAACCTACCAGAGACCAGATGGGAAAATAATTCACCGACTCCAGATATTTTCATATCAGAGGGTTCTGCTCTGTGGAATTCCTAATTGAACCTATAAATCCTACTGATTCCTCAATATAAATATTTAAAAAAATCTTTTGTAATCCTACATGTATTTAAAATGACTGATTTTAATTATGTGAAAATTATAATTTTTTAAGCTTTAATTTCTAATTAGCATTGTTAATTTGTTTAACTCGGATTTTACTTTGCTTCTACCCTGCTCAAAATGCTGTTAGATTTAAAAATGAGATCAAAATTGTTGATGGCCATGTAGAATCTTTTCTTTCACAATCAAAATCAATAACAATCACCGTCTACCAAGAAACCCAGAAACTTTTCTTATTCCTTTTCAAAAAACCAAGTTAACCTTCTCTCAATCTCTTGTGCGAATGTGTCGACTACTCAACGTCCACTCAAGCGGCAAGATTCCTGATATATTTAAAAAGGGTCTTCGGAACTTCCTGGAATCTCCTGTTTTCACTTAACTTCACTCGATCTGAACTTTATTGTCTCAAATCTTTGTTATTGTTCTACATTCTACATACTTATTGTTTTATTTTACATATTGTTGTACAATGTTGTTGAACGGTTGGTATTTATTATTTGTTATTTATTTGTAATATTTTTATGTTAGCCTTTTGAATATTCGTTATTTTGGTTGGACAGGGTTCTACTCTTCTTTACTCTACCGTGTTCTGAGATATGGGGTGTCAAAATTTGTGTAGACAATTTCTTTCAATCTATTCACCGATTTCTGATTTTGAGGTGGAATATTGTGTAAAGTATTTTAGGTTAACATTTTAACTGAAAATATTAAAATTGGACGTATGCTTACCATAAACAACCTGCTAGGGCAGTGGTCTTCAACCATTTTGATCCGGGGTACCCATTGTCTCTCACTACAAATTTGTTGTTCCCCGTACCCTCTATTGTTTGTTATTTTTAATGCTCTAATTATTACATGAATTTAACAATCAAGACACACAATAAATGCAATTTTATACACAGTGTAACACGACTACATGCATTTTAACCAGTGATTCTACTACATGCGTGCCACGTTATTGCGAAACCCCAATTTGGTTTCGCGTACCCCCAGGGGTACGCATACCACAAGTTGAAAACCACTGTGCTAGGGCATAATAATTAATTTCATAAGGTTCTAAATACATTTCCCCAATGCCATTCCAAGATAAGGCCATGTTCTATTTAAATATTTTCCTTTAAAATATGTTAAACCAAAATAATTTACAAAAGATTTAACAATTTCAGGAATTATAAAATAGATAATGAGAATTCTTCTGCAATCTTTGACACCTGTGAACACGGTTAGGTGAAGTAAGAATCATATCCAACCAGAGTTGACTGCACTGCGCTTCGTAAAAACGATCAACCATACAAAGAAAATGGCAATAGGCCACTTGCATGGATTTCATAACGACTTGGAAAAAATCATGTGGATAGATCTTTTTACAAAGATTAAGAAAATGTTAGTAAAATTGTTAAGAAATGTACAGTTTTTTTTATTTTTAAATAAATAAATCCATTATTTGGGCTCGTGACGTAACTACATGAAAATGTCCCGTTTCCGAAAATGTTCCTATTAATTTTGTAAAATTCCACACTGATTTATTTTTTTATATGGCATCACTTTGATTTCAGGCGAATTTTTTAATTCGTTCACTAGATTTATTGTTTGTTCTCTGCGAACTTGTCATTTGGTTTCACTTTTTGACAGATGTTCTGAAGAGAACCCCGTACATTTAATGATGTACGGGGTTCTCTTCAGAACGTGAAGATGATGTCGGTACGTATTTTATATGTATAATGATTATGGTGCTGATTTTAACAAAATTAATTGTTTTAAATTTCTTATTGTTATTATAATTTACAAGTACAAGTATATTACATTGAATTTAGTAATAAAGACGCTGTACATTATAATGATTTATGACCAATAAGATGGATCAAGGAGAAAAAATATTTATGAGATGTAATATTTATGGTATGCCTTGTTATTCTCCTGTGCCATTCGTGTGGAAAACGTTCTTTTTTTTAAATGATTTTCGGCTATGTAATTATCGTTGTTTCACACCTATAAAATTATGTCCCGTCTTTCCGGTTTATAAAAAATGGTCTGATTTTTCGGATTGAAATTTTCAAAAAATCCCCAGGGTTTCAAAAACACGATTAAAAAAAAATACAGAATGTCTTAGAATATTTGCCTAAACCGGAATTTTTTTTTTAAATGTGATGCAAGTGGCCTATTGCAAATGGTTCAAAGTGATGTTAGAATCTTATAAAATAAATTGAAGCTTTAAACACTAGCAGCCTTACTAAAAAAAACACAGCACGCCAGATAACCCGTATTGTTGCAGCAACACGAATAAAACAAAAATACACTAAAACAGGAAATATTACTAATAAGGTTTGATTTTAAAATGTATTTTAAATCCAGCAACAATGCATATTTAAGTACTAAATTGTTTGTTTTCCTTCATAACCGCTAGGTGGCGCGGCGGCGCGGCGCCTGCGCATTCGTTGTTCGCGCTCGAAAACGACGCTGGAAGCGCGAAATGATTTCTGTGTGTGCGAAATGATTTTAGTGTGTGCAATATTTCTTATGTGATGGTTAATTTCTATTTATATGAATAATTTACTCTTATATTTATATCATTGATATATTTATCGCGTTTTTTGTGGTTTTTCATAAGTTTTAGTCAAGTTATAAAACAATAATAGTACTTTGAAAATTGAAGTGTCAAAAACTATTTTATGTGTTACATGAGAATTCAAATTTACATTTAAAGGTTTTATTTTACGATTATTATATGAAAGTGGTGTTTTTTTAAATAATAATATCTAATACATGTGTTCCTAAATGCATCAAAGAAATTAACGTCTTAGAGATGCAAGAAATCTGATATAAAAGACGGTATAATTTTTAGGTTAGAGATAAAAGCAGGTGAAAATCTGATTCTCCTAGGAGATTGGAATGCTGTTGTAGGAGAAGGACGTGAAGGAACTTGCATTGGGCCCTTTGGGTTGGGTGCAAGAAACGACAGAGGAAACAGATTGACAGAATTCTGCGAAAAACACAAACTAGTGATAGCAAACACTTGTTTCCAACACCACCCAAGACAGCGATACACCTGGAAATCCCCTGGAGACAGACAAAGACTGCAAATAGACTATATAATGGTTAGACATAGATTTAAAAACCAAATAAAAGACTGTAGAAGCTATTCCGGTCCAGATATAGATAGTGACCATAATATGGTAATGGCCAAAAGCCTTCTAAAACTGAAAAAATTAAAAAAGAGAAAAAATCTCAAATGGGATACAAAAGTATTAAGAATAAAAGAGATTAGCGACAGTTTTAGGGAAAAGACGCAAGAGTGCAACCTAATGGAAGAGGAGAACGTGAATGCGATCTGGAAAGTGATAAAGACGAAGATTATAACTACGGCAGAGGAAACTATAGGCAAGGAAAAACCCCAAGCACGGAAGGAATGGATAACCGATGAAATCTTAAATATGATAAAGGATAGAAGAGAGCTCAAAAATGATAAAAGAGCTGAATCACAAGAGAAATACAAAGTGCTGAGAAACCAAATAAATAGAGAATCAAGAATAGCCAAAGAAACATTCTACCAGAATAAATGCGATGAGATAAATGACGACCTAAAGAGAGGAAATGTAGAAAGAGCTCACGCTGCGGTGAAAGACTTCTTTGGGATGAGAGTTGGAAAGGGTAATGCAATAGAAGGAGAAGACGGCAAAATACTTTTCGAAAATCACCAAATAGGAGAGAGATGGAAAAGATATCTCGAAATGCTGTACAATGGAAAGGGAAATAATGACAACGAAACATTGATAGAAAGAGAAAATGAGGTAGACGCAGATGATTTGGGAGATCCAATCACTAGAGAAGAGTTTGACCTCGCACTGAAAAATCTCAAAAACGGGAAAGCACCCGGAATCGATGACGTTCCGGCTGAACTAATTAAGCCAGCAGGAAAAGGAACTATAGATGCCCTGTTTAAAATGATACAGACAATGTATAAGACTGGAAAGATACCAGAGGATTTCGAGAAATGCCTAATTGTCGCATTACCAAAGAAGGTGGGCACGACGAAATGTGAACAACACAGAACTCTTAGCCTTATATCCCATGCCTCAAAAATATTGACTGATATCATTCTAAAAAGAATCGAACCAAAAGTAGAGAACATCCTTTCCGGAGACCAGTTTGGCTTTAGAAGAGGTGTAGGAACCAGAGAAGCAATATTGTCGCTACGATTACTACTAGAAAAAAGATTAAAAAGAAACCAAAACACATTCATCGCATTCATAGACCTGGAGAAGGCTTTCGACAAAGTAGAATGGAAAAGACTCTTCGAGATTCTGAAGAGAATTGACATCAAATATAGAGATAGACGAATAATCCAGGCGCTATACAAGAATGAGGCCGCTATAATTAGATGTGACAATGATACAAAAGAAGCCAGTATAAGACAAGGGGTGAGACAGGGATGCTCTCTGTCACCTGTTCTTTTTAACGCATATATACAAAGTGCGATTGATGACTTGAGGGAGAGAATGAGTCACAGAAAAGGTGTAAAGATACACGGGCAAAAGGTGGATATGATAAGGTTTGCTGACGATATTGCTTTGGTTGCTGAAAGCGAAGAAGAACTGCAAGAGGCCTTAACAACCATGCAAAGCATTCTTCAAAATAATTACAACATGAGGATAAATAAAGACAAAACAAAGCTGCTGACTGTAGGCCGAATGCAACATCAGATGAGAGTAGAGATGTCAGGAGTTCCACTAAAGAACACCAAGGAGTTTGTGTACCTCGGGAGCAAAATAACATGGGACGGTCGGTCTAAGAGCGAGGTCGACAGCCGTATACACCAGGCTAGGCTTGCATTCAATAAAATGTCGAAAATAATAGAATCGAATAATATAGACCTGAAACTGAGAATACTCCTCATCAAGACCTATGTATGGAGTATCTTGATGTACGGCTGCGAAACATGGTGCTTATCCGAAAGAGATAAACGGAGACTAGAGGCTTTTGAGATGTGGTCCTATAGAAGACTACTAGGAATTTCCTGGAGAGACCACATCACAAATGAGGAGGTTCTCCAAAGAATCGAAGGAGGAAGGCACCTGCTCAGGACCTTGTCCGAAAGGCGCGCAAGATGGATCGGCCATGCAATAAGACAAGAAGGCCTCTTGCATGCCATAATGGAGGGTATGACCGAGGGGACAAACGCTAGGGGACGCCCACGCCGAGAGTACCTGGAGGACCTGCTGGTGGACGTGCGCTGCTTATCATATGCAGAATTCAAAAGAGCCGCACAAGACAGGGAAGAGTGGAAGAAACGAATAGATGAAATTGCTGCAAACCAATCCCAGGATTGAAACCAGAGAGAGAGAATTTTTAGGTTAGTTTTTTAGCAATAAAAAAAACTTTGAAATTTTTTTTATTAGTTTTTATTGTATGCACGAGGAAAAAGTGAGGTGATAGTTTCCTTCCAAATTTATTACATAAAAGGACTGTGTTTTTGAAATTTGTTTTTTTTTTAAATTTCTCTACATTTAAGTCAAAAAAATTTTGGTAAGAAATTTTTTTCCATTTATTTCCGAGTTTGAATCTTAAAATATGTCAAGTTTTGAAAACTAAACTGTATTTCAAATATACAAATCTAAAAGGTAATTTTATCTAGTTTTCATAAATGGTATTTGTTTTTACGACACCTTCAAAAATAAGAAATATATAGAACATTCAAAATACTTTGGAAAAATTTCAAATTTCGTTCGTACATCAATCATTAAAACAGAGATAAACTACCCTCTCAGGCCGTGTAAACCACGTGTATTTCTTTCAATGAACAAATTTTTAATTAGTAATGTTTTCACATCCGCGGCCGTTTGTCAATTGAATAAAATTTGCACTGGGTTTTTTAGTAAGGCTGTTAATGTTACAACTTCGTCATAAAGATATCTACGGAAATACAACACAGATGGCTCTGAAAGTTATTTTGGTTATAGATATGAGGAGAGGAAATGATTTTGCATTCAAAGGTCATTTTTGAAAAAAAAAATGTGAGTTAGAACCTTTTCCAAATAAAGTGACGATGCTACGTGTTTTCGATATTATTTTATGGAATGGAAGCATGGACGCTTACTGGAGAACTAATTAGGCGACTTGAGGCATTCGAGATGTGGATCTACAGAAGATTACTTAAAATAAGCTGAATGGACAGGGTTATAAATGAAGATATTATGGTTCGGATGAATAAAGAAAAAAAAGTTATTAAAACCATAAAAATCCGAAAACTTCAATATCTTGGGCATGTGATGAGACATCCAGAGAAGTATGAGATCTTGAATCTCGTAATGCAGAGAAAGATTGCCGGAAGACGGAGAACCTCATGGCTGAAAAACCCGAGACAGTGGTTTGGCCAGTCTACCGTAGAGCTGTTCCGGGCCGCAGTAAACAAAGTCCGCATAGCCAACATGATAGCCAACGTTCGTTGAACGGACAGGGCACAAGAAGAAGAACTGTAAATTCCGACTTGGCTCGTTTGCTCGAAACCACATTCAATCATTGCTATTACTGGAATCTGAGATCAACTAATTAATATTTTATCTCTGACATATTCTAATGCGGTTATATTTTCATAATTATTGTATAATGTTTACTTTATCGAGAAAACACGTATGTGTACTATCAGTATTCTTGCACCAGGGGCTATTTCCACGATGATATATATTATAAATGGTAAGGAAATCGTTCAGTATATCGCCAGTGGACACTCTGCCCAATTCAACATGAAATTCTACGCAGTAAGTAATAATAATATTTAAATACTAATAATTTTTACATTTCTTCTTCAGTAGAGGTAGGTACCAATTGCTTGCTGTTGGCCTCTCATCTATTTAATTTAAAACCTCTTAAATCTATTAACTCTTCGGTTTGTGTGTTTTTTGCAAGACCGCTCAATATTATCAACGAGGAAGGCAGTGGAAATACGGTTTTCTTATTTGGGGTATGTTCCAAGGCAGATGAAAGTGTGAGAATTGGAATAAGAAGTTTACTTATTTGTCTATGGACCTGGTGACTCCCGTTCACCAATTCTCTATCTGATACGAAATGAGATTTTCACGATCCAAAATTATGCCTTGTTACGCTTCCTGCTTTAGCAAGCGTTTCGGACAGTGAACTGAAATAATCATTCCTAAGCGGATTGGATATAGTATAGCTTCTACGTATTCATTCACATAATCTACACATCTGCCCCTGATGGTGGACACTGTAACGTTGTTCGAAGTGTTGGTGCGGCATAATACCCCATCACGATAATTCTCTACGTGTTCAAAGTAACGTCAATCGATTTCTTGTCTGATGCATTTATACCGCTTTTGTCAAATTTTTGTAGTCGTTGTTATTTTCATCAATTGTAATGTTGGTATTGCTGTTATGGTGGTTCTGTTATTGTTGAAGTTGTTACAGTTGTTATTGATGTCATAGTCATTGCTGTCATTGTTAACGTTGTCATTGTTATTGTTGGTGTTGCAGTTGATGGTGATATTTTAGTTATTGTAGTCATGGTTGTCGTTATTTTTGGTGATCGTATTTGTGGTGTACTGTTGTTTCCTTTGATGAACGAATCGAGTGTATCAATAATTACTTCGGTTCGTCTCGATTACGAGTCTTGTTTATTATTGTCTTATCGGTAATTATCTGAAGCAGAGAAAATGCTCGTTGAAGACAGGACATGATCGGCTCTCGCATAAAGTACTACTTCTAACCTATATTGCGACATCTTAAAACTACCTGTGTAACTACCTTATACAAACGAAATCTATGGAGAGACATAGATCTACATACAAATGGTGTTATTGTTGGTGTTGCAGTTGTTGTTGTTATTAAATTTTGATTGTTGTTGTTAAATTTTGGCTGTTGATATAGGTGTCGTTAGTTATGATTGGTGTTGTTGTTATTAAATTTTGATTGTTGTTGTTAAATTTTGGCTGTTGATATAGGTGTCGTTAGTTATGATTGTTGTTGTTGTTATTAAATTTTGATTGTTGTTGTTAAATTTTTGCTGTCGATATAGGTGTCGTTAGTTATGATTGTTGTTGTTGTTATTAAATTTTGGCGGTTGATATTGGTGTCGTTAGTAGCTCTTTCGTATTTTAATATTACTCCGGACATTTTATGCAAATTTAAAAAATGGGATACAAAAAATGCTTAAGTTTTTTTAAATTTCTTACCGATGTTTTTTT
Organism: Limnephilus rhombicus; assembly: GCA_929108145.2. NCBI lineage: Eukaryota > Metazoa > Arthropoda > Insecta > Trichoptera > Limnephilidae > Limnephilus > Limnephilus rhombicus. The sequence continues at coordinate 41,561,764 of OV815291.1, read as the reverse complement.
CTTGTAAATTTTACTAATTCATTTTACTGATATCCACTGGAAACACATTTATTTAGCCAAACTAAGCTTGATTAACACAATTGTCACTTCACTTGTTTTGGTTTTCCATAAAAATTATTATTTTAGAAAATTGGCAAGTCTTGACCGGGTACACTGAATTATTTTAAATTATATTAGAATGTTTACGATTTTTTTTAATTCAAAGTGAAAGCTCGGTGTTTTCTTCTTCTAAATCTGTTGATTACTATGATTTTTACTAATTTACGCATGCTGTGAATATTTTAGTGTGTTAATATCTATGCACATCGTAATGGCAATTTCATTAATGAAATAAGTTATTGCTTCAAACTATAAATATATAACTAGTTTTATTGAAGTGAAACTCGATGATACGAAAAACAGCCACACTAAAAAGAAACAGAAATCGTGACAGAACTACGTGGCAGGAGTGAGTTTTAAATTAACTATTTACGAGAATCATTGATTAGTATTACAATGATTAATCTATAATATAAAAATGAATCGCTGAATGTGTTGCTAAGTGCAAATCTCGAGAGCAGCTGAACCGATTTCGCTAATTCTTTTATTAGAATATTCCTTGAAGTACAAGGGTGGTTCTTACGGAGGGAAAAATTAAGAAAATTGCGCAGAAAATTGGATAATTTCAGAAAACATTGCACATTTGACAGTTCGCGGGTTTGAGAATGTCATTTTGCAAAACAATGATTGTTAATAAATCAGGATTCTATTATTGAAAATCTTTGAGTTGATAAATTTATTTAAAGTAGGTACTCCCCTAATAGCTTGAATCGAATCAAGAATTTTAGATATTTTAAGTAGGTACCTATGTTAGGTACCAAATTTAATATACATGAAAAATGGAAATTTTAATAAAAATTGTAAAAGGTGGCACACGGGCTGTTTAAAAAGGGAATGTACTGGGATTGAATATATGGAAAGCAGGAGGGGTGGGGGGGGGAGGGAGAGGGAGATCGATGAGAGGGGGGGGGAGGGGGGGTGGTGGAGGAGGCGGAGAGGGAACCGCCCTTACACCATGCGAGCGAAGCCGCGGGAAAAAGCTAGTTTCTCATAACTGTGAGATGAAAAGGTCGTTCAATGTAGTTTCCACAAACCGGATTCATTGTACTAATAAAGCGTTAAAATAATTTAATTACCAAATGACGCAAACCGTCTCTAATGACAGATACGCAATACTGCATCCATCGATTACAGTTTCAAATACGCATAATAGTTACTTTATATTGATTTGTGCTCTATTATTTCACAAACGTTCTAGTTTAAAACGAAATTATCTAATGTTACAGTCAGAGGCGTACTGAAAAATATTAAAAGTACGTTTCATGCAAATTTTATAATATTTATTAAATTTTTTTGACTGCCCAACTAGGAGTATTCCCGTTTTAGTAAGTCAAAATATTATGGGTATGAATATGATTTGTACAAAAAAAAGAAAGAAAATTGATTAAATAAAAAGAGGAAATAAAAAGAAGAGAAAGAATATAAAATAATTTTTTTTTAAAGTTAAAACATGGTAACTGTTATTTGTTTAGCATAGTTATTAAAATAATATTAATTTAAAAAAAGAAAAGGTAAATAGGAACATATAGGTAACTTAAGAGGAATTAAGAGGATTAAAACATTTAGGTAACTTATGAATGCTTTGCATATTATAGAGAGATATGTTATAGATTTTAATAATAAGCAAAAAATAAAATCTGTAAATTATTCTGACGCATTGTTTACTAGCCCATCAAAAAACGAAATTCAAGATTATATTCGGTACCTAATTTATTTTTATTATTAGTGACTTAAACCTGCTTAAAGAAACGCTTATTAGGTGAGAGTTGCTAAAAATATGCTTTGAGGTTATTTTTAAGCGTAAAGGCATCATAAAGTATCAACAATTAAATCAACCAAATACCTACTTATTTTTTGGTATCATATTTCGTATTTTTATCATATTTGGTAATTTTATCCTATTCAGTATTTTTATCATATTTCGTGTTTTTATCACATTTGGTTTTTTAATCACACATATTATTTCGTATTTTTATCACGTTTTGTATTTTTCTCATATTTCGTATTTTTGACTTTTTCGTAAGTTCATCATATTTTTAACATATTTTATACTTTTTTATCATATTTCGTATTTTTGAAATTTATGATGAACATTGCTTAAAATGTTTTTTTTTTGGTCTGAACATATATTTTTGGAATATATATTACACTAGCGCAGCACCGCAACAATCAGATAGATTACAACTATATGATTGATAATTGCCTTTTCTAGACGATAATAACCTTCAGAAATGAACAAAAAATGAACAAAAATAAATTTAAAAAACAAATGAATTACACATATCAAATAATTTAACTTTACTTAATACTTTATGAATGACAATGTACCTACCAACTAATATGAATATGTCAATTTGACTGTCCAAGAACGGGAGGCCTTCCTAGTTGGACAGTCAAAGCTTCCTTATACTGAATGTATTTTATAACAAATAAATAATTAAATAGATTATTAATATAATATTATGGTAAAAAAATTAAATATAGGTAGATAGGTACTTTACCACTTTTTTAATACTTGACACATCGTCGCCTTAGTTCTTAATTGTCCAAACGACCATTTGAAAATTTTACAGGAGGAGAAGGTTTTCTTTCATTATTTCAATGAAACATTATGGTAGGTGCTTGAGAAAAAGGTGTTCCCGTAAAGGCAAAGGTCTCATCAATTTAAATAATTCTTATTTAAGTGATTAACTATCATTTTTTATACTTTATTTATAGTTTTAAAGTGGAGATTGAGCAAAAACTAAAATGGTCGTTTGGACAATTAAGAACTGAGGCGACGACATCAGTTTCAATTTTTAAAATGCCAATTAAATTCAAAACAAGTCCAAGATCCATTGAAATTGAGTTCTATCCAATTCCGTTGAACTAGAATTAAAATCACAGACTGACAAACGAAATTGGTATCTTTTTATTAATTAATGACTACAACATGACCAACTTAATTCACACGGCACGCCCCTGGTTTCTCGAACGCTGTTTTTTACGCTTGAAAACCGCTTCGACCTCAAAGGCAATATCAAATTTATGGTTTGTACGTGGCTACAAACATCAATTGGACCTTGCGCCTACGAAGCAACTTGCATGTAAACATAATTTGTGCGCTAAAAGTTATAGTTCTCAAAGAAGAAAGTGATTCTATAATAAGATTCTCAGGTATTCCTGAAGAAGTTGAATGGAGATATTAATGCTATTGAACATAAAATTTTTAAAAAATCACAGTGTTCATTTCACACGCGGTGAATGTGAAACCTTCAGAAAACTAAAGTAGACAAAAGTATGGAAGCTACGAAACACCACTCAAAGAGGAGACCGATAGGCTACGAGGCACCGCACAAAGAGGAGACCGATTATACTATCTCATTCTCTCGCATGCTAAGTCCTACAGATGTATGTGTTTGTCTCTTTTCAGTGTAGCTATTCTTCGTTTCATCGAGTTTCATATCACAACGGTGCTAAAGAAGTTGTCACATCAATAATACATAGTAGGATATTTGCCACATGTTCCGAAAGTACATTCAGTATCGATTTATTGAATACCACCTTTACCAAAAATTTATTCTTCCTTACTATGACTTCCGAAACCAAACTTTAACGTAGGCATGAATTACAACAATTTTTAGTGTAGCTATTCTTCGTTTCATCGAGTTTCAAATCACAACGGTGCTAAAGAAGTTTTCACATCAATAATACATAGTAGGATATTTGCCACATGTTCTAAAAGTACATTCAGTATCGATTTATTGAATACTACCTTTACCAAAAATTAATTCTTCTACATGAATTACAACAATTTTTCAAGGTCTTTGTAACTCTCACCCGTCCGAAGCTTGAAAGTCTCTTAGATCATCAATAAGTGGTTCACTACGTTGTTAGTGACTTAGAAGGAGTACCCCGGTTTATGAGGTAAGGTTTGTCAGAGTCTTGGCGGTGGATGCGTCTGCCCACCAACTGCGTGGCAGACTGGATTGGGAAATGGGGACTTTTTGACCTCTCCAACAGGACTCTCTTGGAACATCGCTTTGCACTGCAATGGGAGGAATACATTCATACGCTCGTTAGTTCTGGACACACTGACTCTCAGATTCCTACCAATCCCTCCCGAGAGGGTATTTTTTCCTAAAAATACCCTCCACGCACTCCCCAAATATGAAGTCGACCCTGAGGGAAATTATTTTCCTCAGATCCTGCTGTGCTGTGTAGAGCTAAAGTAATACAAAAGAGACCCCCCATATTAGCATCCTTTCCACAAATTAAGAACGTAATTCCAAAATGTTGAACTTCCAACCGTCTATTTTACCCAATCAATTAAATAAAAACTTTTAATGTGTCTCTATTTGAGTCTATGTAAATATTATTTTAACATTTTTCTTTTGTTTGCAGTATTTTGCGTTTCTCGTCGCTGGAGCAGTAGGAATATCTGCAAGCCCCTTTGAAATTCCTCCCTTGGGTCCTGACATCGATGTTCCAGGAACACAAAAATTGGAACGTTTTCAAGACTTTTCAGACTTAGTCAACAAACTCAAAATTCCACACACCTACGACGCCGTAACAGAATACTTGCGAAAATCTCCCGCAGAATTAGAAAAGATAGTTTCCAATCAAAACCCTGGACTGACTCCTACATTGGAGAAATTGGACTTAACAAAACCAAATGGAAATCAAAATGATAAAGACGACTTTTTGAACGGTCAGCATATCACTGCGTTTAGAAGATCAGGACCAATAGAAGAACACACCATTTCTTACGAATTGCAACTGCCAAAAGAAGACATTCCTTCGCCAAACTCAAAGTCGGAGAGCTATCATTTTGCTTCAAATGCCGTGGCATCATCCAATTCGCCAGGTTTACTCCATCTCGAGTGGGGGTCAAATAAAAGAAATGGTCTAGATGCTCCAGTCGTTGATTCTGGTAGTAAAGACTACGTCTTAAAGCCGCAAGAAACTGATCTCCATGTTATTTTCGATAAACTCTACGGGAATAAAGACCTGCCCAAAATTTTGAATATTGACATCTCTGGAAAGCCTGTTGATAATAATTCTGCAGTGGTTTCTTCGATAAATAACAGATTTATTGCTGAGGAATTTGAATCTCCCAACAAGGATGATAATGTCAAGGAAAGTCATTTCTCGTCACAGAGTTCGCACAGTTTTTCATACCAGGGAGGGTATATCCACTCCTAAACCTCTGATGATCTTTTGTAACAAAAAGATAGAGCTATTTTTAGGAGGTGTTATTTGTAAGAACTGATAGATGTACAAAAAAATAAAGAATTGTATTTATCGAAATTATATTGTTTGTTGTTCTATAGATCGTAGATCACATTTCGAGGGATTGTCTGAGCTTGGTCTGTGGTCGTAATTATTTCAATTACTTCATTGATTTTCAAAATATGACAAATGGCAATATCTGTTAATCCCAATGATTAAGCCAACTTGCAATGAGTTATGAATCTTCCAAATAAGATCGAGGTTCTCTGTACAAGTTGATTTATTTACGTTTCGTAAAGTTTACAATGAGTATTTAACTGGACTAGACGTTCTTACTCTATAGGTTCTAAGTTATTCTTTCGCTCCGAATTGCCAGGCAGATTATGTCTGTCTCACTACCAGGCTTCTTCGGAACAGTTCGTACATTAAACACGAACGACGATATTTATTTTTTTAATTTTTTTTTTTAATTTTTCTTTATTCATTGCATATTATGGTTACATCATTTGTGGATTTTTCGACCACCATGCTAGGCTGATGCCCATGTTATGGTGGTCGATTTAAGATATAGTGCAATAACAATCCAGAAGTTATAATAATCTAGAAAAAGGATTATAAAATAATATTAAAAATATAAATTAACATATAATTATAGAATAGAAGTGAGTATAAAATAATATAAATAGAGTGGGAAAGATATAAGATAATTTAAAAATCATAGTAAGTATACGAAGGAATATAAAAATATGAATTTTAAAATTATCTTGAATTAATGTAAGTGATATAATTACTAAAAAGCGTTTAAATTTTTAGTAATCTTTGGACAAATATATGCAATATTTATTATTATAATATACTGTATAATATTATGGTTACATCATTTGTGGGTGTTTCGACCACCATGCTGGGCTGATGCCCGCGTTATGGTATTGATGATGCTGTGATGAAATGAAATACTGTTCTACTCGTAATATAATAATTAACTAACATCTATTGGGATACCACAAAACTTTGTACAGCTAACTATACTAACGACATCCAATGAAGGATGTTGAAATAACATGACCACCCCATACTACACAAAGCAAAACCAATGTCGACTGGGGTTAAATACTGACACAACGCCCTTCAGATGATATTTCACAAAATATCACTTAAAAATTAGCCAAATGTTTTTAGCAAATAAATCAATTGGTATTGCAAATAAATTCAACAATGGCGTTCTCGTCTTGTGTAATATATTCTTGAATTAGTGGTCATATTGGGAGTTTTTTTTTCAATAAAAAAACCAATAGAGACCTTCGGATTATGTAGGTTGAAACGCGTATTTTGATACCCACATCGCCTACTTTCCTGTTCCAATGAAGACTCCTACCACTATGGACTATGGTCGAATAGACACTTTGGTCGCCGACATTCATAAAACAGCCCAGGGAACATAACGCTGAAGCCATAGATAATAATATAAAACAATTGAAAAGATTTAACATCTAAATAAAAGTGCGCAACGGCATACAAATTAGTTATAAGGAAGAAAGAAAAGAACTACAACAACGGAGAACCAAAGCGTGACGCGGATGACAGAAAAGTGTTGAAAAAACTAATTGCCTGGTTTCATAATGATTACTAAACACAATATTGTTTATGATAATCTTTAAATAATTAGAGCCAATCGGCAAAATGGAGGGATTAATTCTCAGTAGTGCCCAGAATTGATGTGTAAAATCAATTACAAATTAAACATTCATTAATTTGTCTTTGATGTAATAAAATGTACAAAATGTTCATTATTCGGGATATAATTTTTGTAGGTGCGTACGATGACAAAATTATACGAAATATTTGAATATCTGAGAGTTATTAACAGTTCGAGATTAAGCGTTATTTTTGAAGGTTCATAGTGCTTTGATAAATAATGAAAACATGTGCAAAGCTTAAGTAATTAATTTACTTAAATTATTAACAAATTAGCTCTTTTTTCTATTATTTCTGGCCTTCACCCTTCCTGGGTGTCTTCCTTATCAATGGTTCCCTGGTATGTTGTTCCTTGAAAGGAAAGGTGAATTTATATATGAATTTTATTTAAATGTGCAAATTTCAGAGTTATATGGATGATTGGAGACGAGTTCAAACTTAAAAGAGAAGAGATATTAAATGGAGGGGAAGCAATTTTAGAAAACGCTTGATAGAAGTGAAGATATTTTTTTAGAGAGGGACAACCAAAAATATGTGATGTAAAGTTCCCACATCTAGTAGACCACAGAATGTACAATCTGGGGGTCAAGGATTTGAATTTTAAAAGGTTGATAAGGAACGGAAAAATGTCCGATTCTTATTCGGATTAGTGAGGAAATTTGTTTTTTGGAAAAATGGGGGAATTTTTGAAACAACAGTTTTGATGGGATAATCCTTTGTATTGAGGCACAGCAGGCTACTTTGGATTGACTAGCAAAGTTCCAATACTCTGTACAAACATTGCGGGATCTATTTTTTGAAAAAATATCAGATAGGGGAATATGGTTGACGTGGGTAACAGTAAGGTTGGACGCTCTTTGTTTGGCGTCCAAAAATAAGCTAAACAAAGCAAGAAAAATTGACGAATTATAAATAATAATGTATGTACCGATTTTCAAATTAGGGAGCTGGGTATGGGTACATTTATTGCAACCATACTCAACCTGCGGCCCTCCAAGCTTTTTTGTGCGGCCTTAAAAGCATTTTAATCAGGAACATGATTTAAAAAAATTCTATCATTCTAAATTTCGTATATCTTGAGATTCGTTTCGAAGAGGCAACTGAAGAGGATTGTCATTATAGTCCTCATCAGATTTGGTATCAGCGTGTTGACTGTTGCTGTTGCTATTGCACACGCTATATTTGTTACCAAAAAGCAATTATTTGACAAAAAAGTATGCGCGCAAATAATTTATTAATAAAATAGCCGTTTCCAGCAACCACCAAATCAATTATAATGCATAAAAACTATTTAATATTGTATAACAACTGTTTAAAGCGATGTAATAGTAGTCAGGTACCTACTTGCAAACTTTAAGAGCATTTTTGACTGCCTTATAAAGTATTGTTTTGTTAATTTAATTACCCATAATGGCGGGAGTGTCTTCAGAATGCAATCTAAAAATGTCCGGACGACAAGAGCGTTTAATGGAAGAAGAATATTTGGGGGGGGGGGGGGGGGGGGGGTGGGGGGGGGTGTAAAGGGGATGTTCCATGATTTTTTTTCATCATACCAGTATAGTGTTGCGGCCCGCGTAACTTTACATTTGTATGTATGTGGCCCGAAGACAAAAAAGGTAGAGTATCGTTGATTTATTGGATAACCATCACTCCTGCCATGGGTACCCCCAAGTGGGTCTCTGCATTTGGTGACTTAACGGTGGTGCCTGGGTTCATGGGGTGAGGTTTTTGTAGGACTTGGCGACGAATGAACCATTCCTTGGTCAGAACAACATTTCATAGATTTTGTTGTGATTATAAGCTCTGCCCTGGGGCTCGGAATTTCATAGCTGCACCACTAAAATATCCGAAAATTTTATAACCTCCAAAAAGATAAACGATTTCAAAACCGTCCTAATAAAAAAAACATCAATAACAATTCGCGATGGTTTTGAAAGCGTGCATCTTTTCATTAATTCAGTGCCAAATGCAACAAATAATTCAAGATAAACTCTTCGGGTGAAACGAAGTTACTAAATTTCGATCATAGCAATCAGGAATTATTGTAGAATCTGCGTTGATACGAGGCTACAATTTCGTACCTATATTCTTTAAAAAAATACCCACCGTATCGAATATCTATCGAAATTTTAAAATATTGGATTGCGACAAAAGTTGCAAACCGTTTGTCCCCCGCCGAAATTTGTATTGCTTATTGTAAAATATGGTACCAAGTATAAAATTGATGGGACATTTCCCAAGCAGTTCAGAAACGTTTTGAGATTGAAGTGGTGCAGTTCTTTACAGTTGATTAGTTCGAATTTGCAATACCCCAATGAATCTCATTGTGAGTACAATCTTGCTTTATATTATTTCTTTGAACAGAGTGAAATTGGTTTAAGAGTTAGTTTGTTGTTATTTGTGATATAATTTTAAAATAGTTCGTGGTTCATAGGGTGAGGTTTGTTCAGGTGTTGGCAGTGGATACGTCTGCCCACCAACTGTACTAACGTATGTTACTCCTGGACACACAAGCTCTCAGATTTCTACCCATCCCTCATACCTTTTTCTTTACTAGAACTTCATTTTCTTCCTTTCCTTGAAAAAACCCTCCCAACAACATCCCATATGTCATCATGTCCAAATTGTGTTCTCAGGACCTCATGGGTAGACATAATGAAAAAAGTACATATTATGTATCTTAAAAATATGAGATTCCAATACCGTGCCAATTGTGAGAAGTGCATTCTTGAAGCATTCAAGTCAGACAATACAGGATGTCTGTGGGAAAGTGTACTAACTTGATTTATATACAGGGCGTTATGGGACGTACTTGACTTACTTTAACCAGTGATTCCTGACATTATTTGGAGTAAAAAATGTAAATGAAATTTTGGTTTCCGGTGACATTTTTGATGTTTTTTTTTTTTTTTTTCTACAAAAACATAAAAAAATGGTTGTTGTTGAACAGTTGGAGGCGGGGTAAGGGGTTCGTCGGACACCCGGCAGAGTGACCAGTGACGACATGAGGAAGAATTTTTTTTTGTTTGATTTTGAAAAAAAAAATTTTTGAAAAAAAAAAAAAGTCGTCAAAAAAAGTCACCGGAGACCAAAATTTCATTTACATTTTTTACTCCAAATAATGTCAGAAATCACTGGTTAAAGTAAGTCAAGTACGTCCCTTTACACCCTGTATGTACATGTTCTTTTTATTGATCAAGATAAAAATAATTTCCCTCGGGGCCTAAATCATCTTTGGGGATGCTGTGTGAAGGGACTTTTAAAGGAAAGGAGGGAGAGGAAGTTCTGGTAAAGAAAAAGTATGAGGGTTGGGTAGTGAGGGTTTGTGTGTAATCTGTAATCTGGGGTCAATGATTTCAAGAGTGGCGGGTGTATGATTCGAGATCGACCGATGTGTCGAGAGAGACTTGCTGGAGAAGCCAAATGGTCTAATAGCTCTTACGTAGTAAGTGGGCAGACGCATACCTGCACTCCTGCTAAATCACCACACGAAGCGAACGACTTGGAATAACCTACGGTAGAGATCTTGGTTATCTCATACCCACACCCTCCTCCCAAATTAAAAAAAAAGCTTTTTTTAATTTTCCAACATATATATTTTCAGGCAAGAAAGTTCCGTGGAAAAATATTTTATTTGGGTAAAAAAAAGATAGCGTGGAGTATATAAAAATATGTTTCAAAATCAAGATGATTATTTTAATCGTATTTATGAACAAAGTGTATTCATTATAAGCTTAGTAGTTGTAAAGTGTGAATCTTTGCAACAATTAGAACGCATGTTTATGACTTAGGGTAAGGAATCACTGAAAGGGTGATAAAGGTAAAGTGAGAAGGGTGAATGTAGCAATTAGCACTTTATACTGGATATTTGATTGTCGTATTAGGTAAATAATAATAATAATATTTGGTGATTTATATAGCGCCATTTTTTTGTGAAAAATCTCGTGTTAAAATAAGTGTATAATAAAATTAATATAACTGGCTTACGACTAAGATTTATATTTATGTCTATTGACTTACATCTAAGATTTACAGCTTAGATGTAAATCTCACAACTAAGCGGGTACCCAAAAGAAACCGAACTAATGTTGTGGTGGGACGAGTTTTTGAGTTTATACCATTTCCGAGTCAATAAGCCAAACGTCATGGCTAAAGAAGGTTCCGTTCGGTTTGTGTGAATTTTTTAATGACAGTTGTTTTGTTGCTCATCGTTTTTGCAATGGCTGATTCTCGTGAACAGCGCGCGGCCGTAAAGTTTTACTTCTGGCCCCGAAAAACTGGCAAAAAAATGTTGAGATGAAAAAACATTGGATCATTATCATAGACATTCAAATTTAATAGACGAGAAGATACAGATGAGGGGTAAAACCAAACTATGGGGGGCGTAGAGGGGAAAGATGACTGTGATTCGTTAAAAAATCAATCTGACAGTATATAGGCATCTTGCATTATAATATCACCATTTAGTTCTTAAAAGCAAAATCTGCTTTCGAACGAATAGATCTTTTTGCATGGGAGCGCGAATTGCTTGCCACGTTATTAACATATTTGCGAAGTCCAAATGCGGCAAAGTAAAGTTCGCCGATTTTCACAGAGGAATATTTTGTTGCCGTATTTAGTTAAGACACTTTTACAAATGTTTCATAATTTACTTACCCTGTAACCAGCGACGAGCTCACTAAAGAACCGCCCACATTCGCTATGTCCACATATTTTAGGGTATAGCATGTATAGAGCCTCTCATTTATGCCGTGTTATTTCGTAAAATGTACGATGTGAGCTCGGTGCTGGTCAGGACAATAATGATGACGTCACATTTTTTAGATTCAAGCCAGGCTGTCGTAAGCCCTGCCGGCTCCATGGAACTGGTATGGGGAGGGGGAAATAATACGCTTTTATCACTTAGGACAGGTATATTCATATATCCATGATCATTATGGAATTCTTCTTGCAAAGCAAAGCATGATTCCACGCGACCTTGTTTTTGTTCAGCAGTCAGCAGTCGACACACAAATTTGGAAGACACCCCATTCATCCTCAAATCTTCCGTTATAATTCGCTGAACTGAACTCCAAGCTACTCCAGACAGTTCCACAATTTCTTCAATAGACCGTCGTCGATCTTTCAGGATGATTTCGATTTTTTCAACATTTTCAACGATTCGGGCCGTGGACGGATGACCAGAGCAAGGTTTGTCGTCTGCTGCTTTGTCGTTGACTGCTGAACAAAAACAAGGTCGCGTGGAAGCACGGGTTGAAGAATTCCGAAATGGTCCATTTTTTTTTTCTTTTCAACATTTTTTTTTACATTTCAAGAGTTTCTTTGCCAGTTTTTCCGAGCAAGAAGCAAAAATTTACGGCCGCGCGCTGTTCACGAGAATCAGCCATTGCAAAAACGACGAGCACACAAAACAACTGTCACTAAAAAATTCACACAAACCGAACGGAATCTTCTTTATCCATGACGTTTGGCACATACTAAGCCCACGCCACGCTACGCGACGTAGGTAGACGTCATCATTTCCGTATCTGGACTACTATCATCCATACATTTTCTATGGAAATGGTTCTTTAGAATCACACTAGCCCCACGCAACGCAAACCAACGCCCCCTACGCGACGCGGATCTGCCGCAGCCAGATCGGCGTGGGCCATGTGGAAGGTGGAGGGGGTATGGTCACGCCTACTACGAGATGATTTTACATCTTTTTGGTGTTATCTAAGCATTTAACGTTATGTTTCGCAATATCTGTGGTGGTTTTTTTGACAGATATTATATAAAAATGAATGACGAACAGTTCGTTGAAACTGTTAGACGGCACGAAGTTATTTATAAAATCAAATTGCAGGATTATAGAGATTCTGCATACGCAGTGCAGCTTGGGAGGGAATTTCAGTCATGCCTTTCAATATTATACCCCTATAATTAATGACAATCAAACCTTAGACACACTGCCAGTCTTTCTCTGATCCGAATGGACTTTCGAAGACGTGTGTTTTCTTTTTTATGTCATATTCAATTATGCTGTGAAGCTCTTCAAATACCACTTTACTCATACGGAAGTACATGAAGAATCGTCCGTCATCAGATTCTAGTTCCTTTACTTAAGTATGGAACTCTACAAACATTTGTCTTTGTTTGTTAATATTGTGTACCCAAATACTTCTCACTTTTTTCATTTTACTAGAATATTGATTTAATATTGATAATAATAATAATCGTAGCAAATCATCTTCAAATTCGCTTTCAAGACATGGCAAAGCTGTCATCTGCTGAGAAGAGAATCACATAAACATAACCTAAAAAATAAATGTCAAATACCTATGTCGAATCAATCGCGCCTGCGCACAACCAGAGACCCCTTGTCACGTGGTCACAGCGACGCGTACATACGTCGGCCAGTGTGAACATGGACAGGAACGTTGCGTCGTGTCGCGTAGCGTGGCATGGGCTTAGTATGTTCCCAGCTTTACTAAGTCGGGAATGGTGGTTCTATACGCCCCTAGCGGCAGAACGCGGTACCTACTACAAATACTCGGCCCACCACATCATCAGTTCGGTTTCTTTTGGGTATCTACTCGTATAACTACTGACTTAAAACTAGTGACTTAATGACATACACATTTACAACGGCATATATTTAGTTAGAGATTCACACCTAATGTAGATACTTTCGTTTATAAATACTTGTTTTGAGTTTCAGTGATAACATTAAAAACCAAACAACAAACAAAACTCTGTAGATATATATATACCAACAGGTAACACGAAGCAGTTCGGGTTTTATGCAAATGTTATATTCTACAGATTTTTTACATGTTATATTCTCTTTTTAATGTAATTAATTATGTATGTCTACACTTCTTACTTCAAATATGCTTAGGAAACGCTAACTAAAATCTTTTGGGTACGTCCGACAATTCGGTTAAAATTCATTGTGGTTCCCATTTATACATTTTTATTGTACACTCGGTGTAACTGCATTTACTCGGCGGATTTTAACTAGCGATTCCTGAAATATTTGGAGTAAAAATGTAGATGTTACTTTCCTATCCGATGGTATTTTTTTTTTCAATTATAAACAATTTTTAAAAATCCATCAGACGTCGCAACTGAGTAGTTGGGTATAGCCTATCGGCAGGTCACGTGATAAGCACTCCGTCTCGTTCCACGCAACACATGAAACAGCGTGACTATCACTTGATCCCGTCGTGCCGTATGGGAGTGAGAACAGTAGCGACGCGTGATTACATTTTTTTTTGGTTTTCGAATGAAAACGACATCTACTTTTTGCACTCCAAATATGCTTAGCAATCGCTGGTTTAAATCAATCGGGTACGTGCTGTTACATCTTGTATTATATTATTATCTCTGGCTTGCCATTGCCATTGAATTAAAATCAAGTATTGGTTTCATAGTGCTTTCACACAAACGAAGTATTGAAATCCGTAAGTCTAAACTTAAACTTTAGGTCGCATAGTTTATACACGCGCTGTGCAAGCGGGTTCCCCACAGAGCGTCGGACCATCCCATTATAAAATCAATTTTGTTGTTATTCCAGTTCCCAATCATATTGCTCTGTCTGGTGGCTGCTCCCATCTGCAGAAGTAAAATAGTCAGCGACGAACGCAGATGGAATGACGATGATGACGAAAATAACCACGATGCAGATGAAGGCAGCAATGAAGACAGGGACTCAGATGACCGCAGTAACGAAGACGGGGACACAGATGACCGCAGTAACGAAGACAGAGGCAACTCAAATGACGGAGAATTGGGCGGACTAGCCCGGTACGGACCGGCGCCCTTAGGTCACAATGGACAGGTGATCGACACCGGAGAGGTAGAACAGGCCAAGGGGCTGCATTTTGAGGCTTATGCTAAGATGGCGTCGCTAGCAGCTCAACATGGTAGCGGAAAAGGCCATAGAAGGAATCAATGGAGAGGTTTGCAAAAACCTTTTTTTTTATATTAAAACCATTTTGTTATTTTGTGTATTTTTACAATAGCTCCTTAAAGGACGCCCTGAGAAAAAGATTTTCCCTCGGGGCCTTTGTCATATTTGAGGATGCTGTGTGGAAGGTCTTTTTAGAAAAAGGAAGGAGAAGTATCAACTTGGGAGAGACTGATATTGGTACCGACGCCCCGGGAAAAATTTATTGGATAATAAATACCTCTGCCATAGGTCACCCCTAATGGGTGGATTGGGGGGCTGTTCAGCAGGGGTCTGGGGTTCGTGGGGTGAGGTTTGTCCGGATCTTCGCGCCGGATGCATCCGTCCATCAAATATGTGGCAGGCCGGTTCGGAATAGACTGATTGCGTGAGACCTCTCGACCTCACCGGCAGGACTCTCCTTGAACACACTGACCCCCAGATTCCTACCTACCCCTCATACCTTTTCCTTCCCAGAACTTCCTCTCCTTCCTTTCCAAAAAAAAAACTCCTGAAAAGACGATAAAGGGAATTACCTTCCTCAGGGCCTCCTGTGTAGAACTAATGTAAAAAAGGGAGAGAAAGTTCTGGTAAGGAAAAAGATATGTGAGGTGGGTTGGAATATAGGGGTCAATGTGTCCAAGAGTGACGGACGTATGAATCCATCCTTCTCACTGCGGTGCAAAGCGATGGGTCGAGAGAGTCCGACTGGAGAAGTCAAAAGATCTCCCTCATCCAGTCTCCCCTATCCGGGGCGGCATGTAACTGGACAAACCTCACCTCATCAACCCGGGCACCTCTAGCTAAACGAACCTTGGGGCGACCATTGGCAGGGGTGTTGGTATTATGTGTTTGGGGATTATGTGTATTGCTATATTATGAAATGTATGAAACTTTCAAACAACCTTCTTTAAACCCCTGCGAAGGTTTTTGGATTATTATAACCACACGACAATACATCTGAAAAGTTTTGTAATCATTACAAAAAAATTTGCAAACTGTCAAAAATTTGAAAATGACATTTTGCAAAACATTGATTGTTAAATTAAATTCTACTTAAAAACTCTTTACATTAATGGATTAATTGGAAGTACTTACATAATAATTTGAATCGAATCGTTTGATTTGTTTGATTAATTAGACGACCGGCGTGGTCTAGGGGCAAGGCACTTGACTCACAATCCGAAGGTCGCGGGATCGAATTCTGACGTTGCAAATAAATTTTATTTGATTAATTTGTGTTGTTTCACAATTAATTCATTAAAAATAATATATTTGTGGCAAGTTCAAGAGTGGAAGTTCTCAGTATCGCCCTGGTGTAAGACCACCATTCAGCATTGAAACGTTGCTTCAAATGGCTTTAGCTGTGATTGGTGACCAGATCTGAATAGCCAGGTACTTCTCCACCTTCATCCTCCCCCATCTCTTTCCTCTCCCTCACAACAGGTAATGACCTTCAGCCTCACAACATACCCCAATTTGGGGATGCCATAGTTGCACTGGATCCAGACGGGAGCAGCAGAGACTCTTGTGAGGTATTCACATAAAAAAAAATCAAGAATTATAGATATTTTGAATAGGTACCAAACCAAAACCAAAACCAAAAACCTTTGTTAAGTACCAAATTTGATTGATTGTCTTTATAATATTTTATTGTTCTTGTAATATACAAAAATGAATATTAAAGTTTTAATACATGGAAAATGAAAATTTGAATTTAAAAAAATGTGGCACGTGAGCTTGCAAACTGAATGTACTTGGACTGAATATATGAAAGCGGGAGAGGGGTTGGCGGGACGGGGACCGGGAGAGGGGAGAGGAAGGGCGGGGAAAGTGGAAGGGGTACGCGGGAGAGGAAGGGGGGCGCACGGGAAAAGACAGGCTGGGACATATCTTTGAATATGGCATTGTAACGCATGCGGAGAACCAACTAGTCTAGTATAAATGTCCCGAATTGAAACCGCTTCAATTCTGTGAGAATTTGAAAAATGTAATTAACTTAATAATTACGCTTGGTCAGGTTTTAATCTCACCAATTATTATGGATTACAGATCTTACCGCTCTGTCAGATATGCCGACAAATCAGGAAATTTTAAGCAGGTACCTCTACCTAATCTCATGCTTTAACAGCCCTGCTTATTAGCAGCGAAATTCAAGTTAAAGTGTTGTGCAATATATGATTTGACAGTAGATTTAAGTTATAAATTGCCAAATAATTCAATTTGGGAGGTGGCTATGGGTACCGTTACCCCGGAACCATTAATTGGATAACCAACATCCCTGCCATAGGTCACCCCAAGTGTTTCGATAAGTTTAATGACTTAGCAGGGGTACCTATCCGGGTTCACGGGTGAATTTTGTCTATAAAATTAGCGCAGTTCACTTGATAAACTCATAAGTTTTCAAGTTTTTTTGTCTTATTTTCATTGTTGATAAAAATTCTCCCTAGAGAATTCACATTATAAAAAGCTTTTTTCATTATTTGTTATTGGGGCGTTAAGCCGTGTTGCGCTACCTCTTTCTTTAACCAACGTTTCAGACAGCATTGCAGTGTCCGTTAGGGCAGATCCGAAGCACGCATTTCACCACTAACAATTGCACATCTGCCGGATCTCTCCTCCATACGTTATGTACTCGTATATACTTTTGGCTAAGAATAATTTTTACCATGCCTTCCCCGCCTTCCCACTCGCTCCCCGACCAGCGAACTCCTCTCCCGTATTCCCCTCGCCTCTCCCGGGTTCCATATATTCACTCCTGGAATATTCAGTTTTCAAACTCCTCGCGTACCACCTATTGGCATTGTTTTACACAAATTTTCGGTAAATATGCAGTTAGTCCACCTCACGGATAACACGGAACGTTCGTGTTGTCGAAGTTTGATGCACGGATAATACGGAATGTTCCTTTTTTAACTAATAGACAATCAAATATGACACTTGTCGGAAGTACCAATCTTATAAAATAAATTCTCTAAAATAAACTCGCTTTTCATCATGCTTTTAAAAAACATCCCAGGTTTTGAATGGTTTGTTTGGCTACGCAGGGTTTGTCTAGCGTGCTTGTGTAATTATTTTAATACATTTCTTTCCATGTTCTACTGTTATAAATACTGGTACAAACTTATCAATGATGCATTCACTTTGTTTTACGCAAAAATATTTTTTCTATGATTGGCAGCATTGATGAAATGTTAAAATAAAAACGATGAATAAACATGGCGTTACCGCGCGAGTGAATTAATTTTAACAAAATTAAAATGTTAAATGCATATTTTTTGCATGTTTTTTGGTCTCCCCCGACATAAATACTCACTTTTAGTAATAATAAAGCTAAATCTAACTGTTTGGGTAAAAAGTTTTCCGTATTAACGAGTAAGCGGTTTAATGCATAAATAATAAATTTTCTTACGAACATTCATTTGCATATATTATATGAACCTATTTAAAATACCTATAATTCTTGATTAGATTCCAAGTATTTGATTTTTGTTAACATCGTAGGTGAGTACTTCTATTAAATTCATTAATTTAAAGAGTTTAATCGAAAATTGACTTTTGATTAAACAATCGATGGTTTGCAAACTGTCATTCTAAAATTGTGACATTTTTGACAGTTTTGTAAAAGTATTTGTGATGATTAAAAAACTTTTCAGGTGTACTATCGTGTGGTTGCAATAATCCAGAATCCTTAGCGATGGTAGAAAGAAGGTATTTTGAATGTTTCAAACATTTTCTACGCTTAATATAGCAATACATAAATAACAAACGTACTCGTACATGCAAGCAGGACAAACATAACATTAATTTTATATATATAGATCATATGATTAAAACATAATCTTATTCTAGGAAATGACGGGCAAGCAGACAACAGAGATGCTGGAAGTCTCAAATGGAGCGGTCCTTTTGCCGAAGTTGAACTCACATCCGATGGGTTCCTCAAGTACACCCCTGAAGTAGCGCACGAGAGGGCCAAGCACCTCAGTGCTCATGCCGCCGCCACGGCCCTGGCAGAACAAAACGGCAGTAGCGGACTCGATAACGGGCACAGCGGCGAACAAGATGGCGGGCAAGATGGCGGACAAGAGAGAAAACAAGATGGCGGACGAGCGAGAGAACAAGATGGCGAACAAGATGACAGTATCGAACGGGATGGCGGCGATAGTAGTGACGAACAGGATGAATATTAGGATATTATCTAGACAGAAAGATTTCTACAGCAATTCCGTGATATACCGGTATTTCAATGGAAGGAAAAAGAACTGCGAATATATTAAACGAATATCACTTATTTGATAATAGAGATTCAAATTTTGTTACTGGATCTTTGGCTCAACGACTGATTTGACTAATTTAACAGACGGACTTTATGTTTCCTCCCTCTTCAAATTAGAGTGGAATATACGAACAAATATTATGTTTTTTATACTTTGACAAATTCGTTACATAGCATATATTTTAAGTTTATTTATTTTGGTTTGATTTGACGCTTTCAGGGACAAAAGAATTACGGTGATGTATCTTTGGGGTATTATGCCGTGTTGTTCTATCTCCGTCCTTAGCCAAAGTTTTGGACAGCCCATGGTCCAAATTTGCCCTGACGATGGACCAAAACTGGAATAGATGATTCTCATTGTAATTAAACTGATACGAAATGTTTTTAAATTCATATTTACGATGTCCATCAATTAAAGAAATTTATCGTATTGTTATATAATGGGGGGCTAGAATTCCAATAATCCATGCGCTTGGCTGCAAGACGAGTTGTTATCTAGCCTAGCCTCCTACATAGTTAAGTAAATTCTAAAGTAAAATCCATGCTAATTTGTACGCGCATTTTTCCGAAAAACAGTGCTATATAAGTTGTCCAAATTTGTTATTATTATTATTACAAATAATTATTTCCCCCTTTAAAAATTGCGCCCTTTTGTTTTAGTAATATTTTATAATAAGTGTTATGTTTACTGTTATATTTTTTGTTGCACTGTGGTGCATTTTGTAAATATTATAGTTTGTAAAAAATATTCTCTTTTATATTAATTTCTATACCGGTTGAAAATAAATCATCAAATTTGTGAAAATAAATCCTCATCAAATATTAAGAAACGATAGATGAGTATGCAGGATGAGGTTCAGATAGCCTTCTTTACTAGCTCATTTGTTCCCCACTTCTACAAGACCGGTTCAATTGCCATTGCCCCTTCTTTAATTGGCCTCACAACGTCATCTAACTGGGTAGAGAAAATATTTTCCTTGGTTAAGTCCAACACAGAGGAGGGCATTACTGTTAGTTGTAATAAAAAAAATGTAAACAAAGCAGGATAAAGTGGGGGAATTTAAGAAAATGAGGAGGGGTTGAATATGGGGAAAGAGAAAGGTTAATAAATACTTACCATTCAAAAATTCCATTTGGTCATTAAACTCGGTTAAAGCCATTCCAAACATTGTTTCAATTCTGAATGCTGGTTTTTCACCAGGACTGTCTACAAACAATATCGTGACACAAGAGGGTGTGGATGTAAATCTATATTTGTATGAGACAAGACAATTCATACGCTGTGATGATCCAATATTGGTGGTGGCTGCTCCTCCACGCTGATAGCACAAATGGTGGTTACTGTTTACTGTCACTTTTGCATTAGTTAGTATTTTACGATTTTTAAAGCGAGAATTTCAAGAACGATTTCACGACAATTTTTCGTCTGAAATGAATATGGGTAACTTCGATTTTGTGCAATAATACTGGGCATGTGTGCCAGTAGGTAGACATCATCTTTCTCTTCTTCTAGTAAGTAAGTAGGGCCTTTCAAGAAAGGAGGGGGACAAAGGGAGAAATAACAATGCAAGGAATTTGGGAAAATGGGTTTCAGTTCGTAAGCTGTTTCAGAACTGAACAAGTACCGTAATTTATTTTTAATTTATTTTTTGTTATAGATAATTTTACAATGTATTTAAGATGTTAAGTGCTCGGATGTTATTTAATTCAATTGATTAAAGCTAAATAAAAAGAAGAAGTGACCAACATAAATGGTAATACACTTGAAAAGAAATAAAACGAAGTAAAAAATGCTCAAAAAGCTTAATATTGTAGAAAATGAACAAACAAAAATTGTTAAAATGCACCTTCATTTCGAAGACTTTTAATTTTTTATGAATATAAATAGTGTAGCACAACCGAAGAAGGGTTACATTAAAATTGACAAAAACGATAAATAAATACCAACAGTCCAATAACGGTGAACAAACATGTGTCGGATTAAAACAATATACAGATAAGTATGTAAAACAACAACACCAACAAAAACGAGAGACAATGTCTGGATGTACACATTATGGTAGACACATTCACAACAGATGTTGGGAGAAGGTGGTGTTGGTTCTATGGTAGACACATTCACAACAGATGTTGGGAGAAGGTGGTGTTGGTTCTATGATAGACACATTCACAACAAATGTTGGGAGAAGGTGGTGTTGGTTCTATAGTAGACACATTCACAATAGATGTTGGGAGAAGGTGGTGTTGGTTCTACGGTAGACACATTCACAACAGATGTTGGTTCTTTGTAAAGGAATGTGGTAGTTTTCAGGGTTTCTTGGAAGGCGATAATTGACATTATCTTGATTGTGACCAAAAGGGAAGATTCTTCATAAATATTCATTCATTAAGTTTTTATCAACAAGTGGATTAATTTACCATTTATGGTGATTATCATGATGATGCTGGTCATCATGATGGTTGTGATGTTGATCACCGTTATGATGGTCATGATGTTGATCATCATGGTGGTCGTGATGACCGTCGTTGTGATGATTGTGTTGGTTATGCCCATTGTGCTGGTGGTCAGCCCATTCTTCAGGTCGCGTTTCTTTGACGATTTCCACCACGATAACATCTCCCTTTTTGTCTAGAGGAGCTCCCTCGGAGGCCAGGACGGCTGCAGCCAGGAAGAAGAAAAGGGCGATCTGAAATATTTTTGATTTAATAAAAGAATCAATATGATACAATTTACCACCTTCTTCCCCTCACAACTTCCATCAGCTTCGCAACTTCACCCGAATTGACGAAGAGTCTCCGGGCCAAACAGTAAGATAAAAAAATTACCAAAAATAACAATGTTGCAAAATTCGTTAATGTTACAAATCTAATATAATAATTATAATAAAATTACTTAGTTTGAATACCATTTTATTGTGTGTTTACTTAAAAAACCAACCGGTTTGAATAAATTAAAGGTAGGTATATACAATGAAGCGATATTCAAACTCAGACATTTTATTCAAGATATTTTAATTATGAATTCCCACAAAGTGTATGCGAAATGTGAAATTTATAAATCTGGTAGGTAATCACTCTAAATCCGTTCGAAATACTAATTGGAGTGAAAACATTAATTTGTTTTAATTTTGGTAGTGTTTAAAATAACAAACAAATCCTCGCTCACATTATAAAACCGCGTTTCTTATTTAACAGAGTTTAAATTCTTAATCTCATTTTTGAAAAAAAAAGATTAAAATAATATTTAGGGATCAGTTGTTCAGAGAAAAAAATCATTAAAATCGAATGGTTAGGTATTTTGAATGACATTCGCGATGTATAATACAAAAAGGGCTCAGAAATAATGAGATGTGCGTTGTTCTTATGCGGGGATTTGTTTTTATGCGAGTACCGCACAGGAGTCCCAACTGCTCCCATTTGGAGTGAGTGACACTATGCCATCCCCAAATAAGGATATGTTGTGAGGTTGAAGATTGTGGAGAGGGGAGAAAGGTGAGGGAGAGGAAGGTGCAACCTGGCAATTCAGATCTGGTCACCAAACACGGCCATTTCAGCAACGTTTAAATTCTGAATGGTGGTCTTACACCAGGGCGATACTGAAAGTATCTTCCACTCTGGGACGTGCCGCAAATATACTACATTATTATTTTTAAGTTATTCATTGTGAAATAACACACATTCCGAATGCAAGTCAAGAGTCGTACCCCTCGACCACGTAGGATTGGTTAAAACATTTGTTTGTTGATTCAAACGGTAGCGCATGCATAATTTTAAAAGAAATACGAAAAAAGTTGTTGTATTGTGGGCGACGAAATAACAAATAGCGACCAGCTTTGCACAATTTTTCGAAACCTTTTAGGTTGCCAGAATGAAATTTTGAGACCTTCATGCATTAATAAAATCAAATACGAATGCACTGATCTGAATTATTCAGAGTTATCAAATATAACTAAGTCAACACATAAAAGAAGGTTAAAATGTTATTTTGTAAACCGTCTTACCTTAATCATTGTAGTTTTGATTCTTTCACACCGTTGAACAGAGAAGAACTGATAATATTGTTCACTCTGAATGTGTTTATATGTCTTGATTTCGTATATGGATGTAATTAAGCAAAGAATTGTAGATATACATAAATGAGTTATTGATGATGTGCTGACTGCGTTGGGTGAAATTTTCGGTAAAACCACCTGTATTATGTAGGTAGATAAGTTTACTAAACATTTGCACCAAATACATAATACCTACCGGTTTAGGGTGGTGGCATATACTTATTAAATTAATTTTATTGGACAGATTTTTAGTTTGCAACGCAAAAATAATCGAACAGAATTATTTATTTATTTGCTCTTTCGTTCGCCCATGGGGCTTTTAAATTTGGTGCTTAATCTTTACAATGTTTTACACTAGAATATGTAATAAACAGTAAATTTGCAAAAAATATTTTACAAACATTATAATAACAAACTGAAATTATCAGAAATAATGTCTAGACTTACAATTCGCATCGATTTTCTTACATTAAAACTTTCTACTAATTAATTGGTATTTTCGTTTGCTGAACTCTAGAAAGATAATCCTATTTTATCTACGTTAAATATAATTAAGTTTAAAATTGTATATTTGATATATTCTTTTACCAACACAGTTTAAAGGTAGTAGTCACAGAATAATTAGTATAGGGATTTGTACTTGTAATAAAACCAAAATATTTATAAAAAATATACTGTAATTTAAAAAAAATCGAGTGCAGTTTACACGCGGTAGAAGCAAAACTTTACCAAAACAATCTCAGCGAATACTTGAAAAGTGAGGTCATAAGCAAAGCAACCAATGAGCGCAGACCAGCGTAATTTCCGTTTCATATCTCGACCAATAGGAGCCTTTAAAAGTGACATCATAATCAAAGCGGTCAATGAGCGCAGTCGATGCGTCGCAGGTACAGTAATCGTCATTTCCGTTTCATCCGAAATCCAAATTATAGCGGGGCTGTAGAAGTTCCACTTCAAAAACAAAATTCTGTAAGCCTCTTACAAATCACCTACAAAATACGAAGTCTATTTTTAAATGAAAAATAATGTTTCATTTTATATCTAAATCATATTTTTGATATGCTATGTAAGTTTGAATGATAATCAGTCGTTACACTTAATTTTTTTTTCCAAAATCACATTAGAATTAGAGAATTTAAATAATACTTGGGTATTCTGATAAAAATCTGATGTGTCCGAAGTAAACTCAATCTTTCACTGATGAAATTGATCGAACAAATTTTAATAAATCGAAATTCATTCTTTTACCATTTACCAATTTGATTAACCTATGACGGCTGGCGTAGTCCAGCGGTAAGGCTCTTGACTCGCACACCGAAGGTCGCGTGATCGAATCCCGGCGTGGCAAATAAATTTTATTTGATTAATTTGTGTTATTTCACAATTTATTCATTGAAAATAATATATAGTAGGTATATTTGCAGCACGTTCCAGAGTGGAAGATACTCTCAGTATCGCCCTGATGTAAGACCACCATTCAGAATTGAAACGTTGCTTGAAACTGAAACTGACCAGATCTGAATAGCCAGGTACTTCCCCACCTTTCTCTTCCCTATCTCCTTACCCTCCCCACTACCTTCAGCCTCACAACATACCCCAATTGGGGATGCCATAGTCTCACTGGCTTCAGACGGGAGCAGTTGGGACTCTTGTGCGGAATTCATATAAAAAAAACCTCCGTCTTACAAAATTTGTTCTAATGGCATCAATTTTCTTTTAGATTGGTATAGATTAATATTGTGGTGTGTTAAATAGGACTACACGTGAAGTTTCAAAAGATGTCGTCAGAGCGTGTTGTTTTAAGATCTTGGTTTTAAGATTTGGTTCAAAAACTAATTCTCAGAATTAGTTTTTGAACCAAAATAATTGGTCCAATAATGGATTCAGCACAACCACCCCATCCTACTATACCGTATGTTGCTATGGATTGGAAAAGGGCAAATTAAACGCTTCTTAGAGTCTGTAAATCTAAGATAGACCTAAGGGAGCAGAAAATATGGCAGAGTTTACGAGGTTTTTTTACTGTGTCACCGAAGTGAGCTTCCCAACGTAGTTGGTTGTCTATGATTATTCCCAAATATTTAACTATTTTTGATGATTTGAGGGTCGAACACGTACAATTTATATTAGATGTGGTTTCTGGATTTTCTAAATTCAGTTGACACGAGTGGATGATTGTAAATTTGTAAATTTGTAAAAATTAAAATATTTTGTATTGTAAATTTGTAAACAGTTTACCACTTTCTTCCCCTCCCAACTTTGATCAACTTCGAAACTTCACCCGAATTGTGGAAGAGTCTCTGAGACAACCGGTAAGATAAAAAAAATACCAAAATGTAGCAATGTTGCAAATTTCGTTGATGTTACAATAAATCTTATCTAATAATTAGAATAAAATTAAATTCATTTTTTAAAGATGTATACGACAACACAATTGATAATAGTGAAATTCCTTTTTTTTCATCTAACATCAATTTACAAATTTCTAACATTCACATAGATATAAATGAAATTAAAACCCATATTAACAAATTAGATGTAAAAAAAAGTTCGGGTCCTGACAAAATACCACCAATTCTATTGAAACACTGTATACATGCCTTGTCGTATCCCCTCTATTTAATTTTTAATATGTCATTGTCATCGGGATATTTTCCAATTGCATGGAAAAATAGTTACATCACACCCATATTTAAAAAAGGTGACAGATGCGATATACGCAACTATAGACCTGTGTGTATACAGTCAACTATTCCAAAACTTTTTGAAAAAATTATTTTGGATAAAATTATTTTTTAATTAAATGGGATTATAACAAGGTTTCAACACGGTTTCATGAAGAATATATCAACTCTGACAAATCTACTGATATATGAAAACTTTATAGCGAATGCCTTTGCAGATAAATGTCAAGTAGATTCGATATATACTGACTTCAGCAAGGCGTTCGATAAAGTTTGTCATAAAATATTGATAAATAAATTAAGGAGTATGGGTATAACCGGGAACTTTATTAAATGGGTAGAGAGTTATTTAACAAATAGGCAACTGTTTGTAAAGTTAAATGACGTAATATCGAATGCCTTTTCTGCCACTAGTGGTGTGCCACAGGGCTCCCATTTAGGACCAATACTGTTTATTTTATTTATTAATGACATTGTAGACGTTTTTTCCGATGTTGATATCCTGTTATTTGCTGATGATTTAAAATTATATAAAAAAATTAAAAATGTTTCTGATTGCATAATTTTACAAAAAAATTTAAACAACTTGTTTAATTGGTGTACATGCAATAAACTGGCACTTAACATTAGTAAATGTCAAATAATAAGATTTTATAAAATAAAGAAACCGATCATATATGAATACAATCTTGACAAAATTATATTAAACTCAGTAGAAACAATACATGATCTAGGTATTATTTTTTACTCAAAACTTACATTTATTAGCCATATAAATAATATTATTCATAGAGCAATGAAGATTTTAGGATTTATTATTAGAATAACAAAACAATTTTGTAACATTGATACTATTCGCATTTTATACATAACGCTAGTGAGAAGCATTTTAGAATATAATTCTACGATTTGGGCTCCACATTACAATATCCATATTCAAGCGATTGAAAAAGTCCAGCATAGATTCCTTAGGTATATTAATTTTAAATTAGGTATTCCAAGAGAATCCGTGGACTATAATTTGTTATTAAACTGGACTAATCTCGTAAATTTATCAGATCGCAGAAAAATCTGTGATCTATTAATATTATATAAAATAATTCACTCGGTCCTGGATACCCCTGATTTAATAGAACTAATACGATTTCATTGCCCTGGTCGCGCTAACAATAGACTGACTCTACCGTTCTACTATAATAACACACATACATCATCACATTATTACTCACCAATCAGTCGATTACACATTTTGGGAAATGAATATGCTAACATCGGCGACATTTATTTCTTAAAATTAGCGCAATATAAACATGCACTCAAAAATTATTTTTCCATAATGTAACTTTATATACGCAATATGGACATGTTGAAATGAAATGTGATATTTCTCATTGTTCTTTTTTGTTATTTTTTGTTGTGATACACAAAATAATTGTATGTTATTTTAAAGTTTAAAACTACTATTATGTAATGATATTATTTTTCTTACTCTATTATATATTATTTTGAACTCTTTTATATGTTTATTTATAAAAGGCAGTATAGCCGTTTATGTATTTAAAATAAAATAAAAAAAAATTAAAATTAAAAATAAAATAAAATAAGTTAGTTCGCATACCACTTTATTGTGTGAATCGTTAATATATAAAACCAACCGGCTTTAAAAAATTAAAGATAAAATAATTAAACATTTTGTATAAACATTAAATGCTGATCATTGATAAGTACCAATTATTTTGTTACAAGGAGCGCTGATTGGTCAAAACATTTGTTTGTCGATTCAAACCATGGCGCACGCGTAATTTTAAAAGAAATTCGAAAAAGCAAAACTGTATTTGAACAATTTTTCAAAATCCTTCTTATTAGGTTACCAATATAAAAAATTTACGAATTCATTGATCTAAATTAATCAGAGTGAATAAACATAACTAAGTCAATAAAATAAAGTACATTTAAATGTTATTCTGTAAACTGTCTTACCTTAAACATTGTAGTTTTAATTATTTCTCACCGATGAACAAAGAAGAACTTATAATATTGGACACTCTGAATGTGTTTATATATCTTTTAACATTATACATGGATATAATTAAGCAATGATATATAAGTATGCGTAAATTACTTTTTGATAAGGTGATGACCGCGTTGGGAGTTTGTGAAAAATTCTTGGGAAAACCACCTGTATTAACCTGCTAACACTATTTGTTCGCTTTTCGGGACTTTTTAATAATTATTTTTACATGGAACAAAAAAAAGTGAGGAAACAATAACGTATGATGAAATTGAATTTTTTTTTTGGTACAGTACATACAATAGATACATAAATATAATGAAAGTATATAAAAAAAAAACTTAATACAATTATTGAATACAGATATACATATTTTTTAAAAATGTTCTCCCATAATAGGCAAATGCTTGTTTGTACGGGAGGAAGTATTATTTGTTAGGTTATTTTGATTTTTTTTAAATTTAGTTTATAGAATAAGAGAAACATATGTGTGTATATGTATATATTTTTTTAATTATTATTTATTTTTTATTTTTTTTAGTTAAGGTTTTCAGTATATTTTTTTAACTGTGTTTTGAAATTTTTGAAACTGTCCTTAAGGGATCTTATATTTTCTGGTAATTTATTAAAGAAATTTGTTCCTAAGTATTTATAGTTTTGTTGACCCAAAGTTTTTTTACAAATGGGAATTGGTAACATGTATTTTTGCCTGAGATTTACTGTGTTTTTGAAAGGTATGGATTTGTTTAGGATATCCTCTTTGTAAACTTGTAAGGTTGAATGATACAGGAAGAGAGTATTAAATTTTCTGACTTTAAATTCTTTGAATATTAGTTCAGATGGATAAAGAAATGATTTTTTTAAATAAATGAAATGATATACGTATTGTTTTTCAAATCAGTAATTTTAGTTTAAAAAAACGTAAGCCATTTTTAATTTTTTTTTGTGTTTAATGCAAAATATTTATATTTAAAAAATTATATGTTTATTTCGATTCGTAAAATTTTAAAGTTCATTTTATTACCATTCAAATCATTTTATAATTTTCGGATGCGTTCTGAAATATTCCATTTATTTGGATTTTATTTTAAAGCGGAAATATTTTGTTTCTCTGACAAAACATCATCGAGGCCTGAGGGGTTAAGTAGATTAAGCTTTTTTTCAGGTTCTCCATAAAACAGTTATACACCAAATTATTACGGAGAAGATTACAAAATTTAAGACAAAAAAAGTCCAAGAGGGCAGTTTCACTATGTTGAGACGTATGTCAAAAGATAGTTACTGAAGTCTCTACAGGTAACATTGAAGATGTCAATGCTTAATGCAGAATCGTTAATCGTTTAATGGGTTTAGTTAAAGAGGATGCTCATCATAAATCATTGGTTATAGAGCTAGAATTTCCATCCACTAATGCAACCCTCTCAACTCCTCGAACAATAAAATTATTCCATAAAGCAGATTACACCGAGATTAATGAGAAACTGAATGAGACCAACTGGTCTACCGTTATAAATGC
The DNA here is from genome assembly GCA_929108145.2 of Limnephilus rhombicus. Taxonomy (NCBI): domain Eukaryota; kingdom Metazoa; phylum Arthropoda; class Insecta; order Trichoptera; family Limnephilidae; genus Limnephilus; species Limnephilus rhombicus. The sequence continues at coordinate 41,532,284 of OV815291.1, read as the reverse complement.
ACCGGATGTAAATACAGCGTTACATTCATTTTACGTTATAATTGAACAAATTGTCGATGCGTTTATTCCCAAGAAAGTTGTGAAATCTGGAAAATATCCACTATGGTACACGGCAGCCTTAATAAAAATAACTAATGAAAAATTAAAATTCTTTAGAGCATGGAAGCGTCACCGGAACCCTCTTGATTATCTGTCATTTTCTTTGCTTCGCAAAAGACAAAAAACGGTCGCTTCAGCGGCTTACAAAACCTACATTTCTACGATAGAATCCGGCATACAGCATAATGTTAGAAAAATATGGTCCTATTTCAATTCTCAAAGAAAATCTCCTACCATCCCCGATCATATGATTTATGGTGAAAAAACTGCTAAGGAGTAGCCAATTTATTTTCCGAGTATTTCGGTTCTGTATTTTCGAATGTTCAACCTGCTCATACAAGCAATGCCAGTGACTGTTTTAATTCAAATAGCGTTATTAGCTCAATCGAGATCAATGAAGACATAACTTTCAAATACCTAAGTCCATCGATATCAAAAAGGGACCGGCGAACGACAAACTTCCAGGAATCTTTATAAATTATTGTAGTAAACAACTGACACCCCCCATTTTTGCCATTTTCAAACTATCGCTATCTGAAGCAACATTTCCTGACAAGTGGAAAACAGCCTTGATTACCCCAATGTTTAAAAATGCTAGTAAAAATGATGTCTCCAACTATCGACCTATATTCAAATTACCCATTCTAAGTAAAGTTTTGGAAAAAATTGTTTATTTAATTGTTAATTTAATTCTACCATCTCACCTTCACTCTTAACTAATCAACAAGGCTTTATGAGAAATCACTCCACAACCTCGAATCTTGTGTCTTTTATAAATTTTCTTCATGCTCAAATGGATATGCGATGCCAGGTAGATGCCATCTATACTGATTATTCCAAAGCATTCGACCGTGTTAATCACTATATTCTTTTACAGAAGTTTTTTTTTTTTTTCAATTATTTCTGGCTTTCACCCTTCAAGGGTGTTCTAGGCCATCATTTATAATTACAGATAAAGGAAAGGTGAATTTATATATTAATTTTATTTAAATGTGCAAATTTCAGAATTTTATGGCAGATTGGAGTAGAGTTCAGACTTAGAAGAGATGAGATGTTGAATGGAGGAGAGGCAATTTTTGATAACGCTTGATAGAAGAGAGGATATTTATTTAGAGAGGGACAATCAAAAAATATGTGATCTAAAGTTCCCACATCTAGACCACAGAACGTACAATCTGGGGAGTCAAGCACATGAATTTTATAAAGGTGAGAAGGAACGGAACAATGTCCGATTCTCATACGAATAAGTAAGGAAACTTCTTTTTTGGAAAAATGGGGGAATTTTTGAAACCACGGTTTTGATGGGATAGTCCTTTGTATTGAGGCGTAGCGGGCACCCTTGGATTGACTAGCAATGTTCCAATACTCTGTCCAAACATTGCGGGATCTATCTTTGATGATGGAAAAAATATCAGACAGGGGAATATGGTTTACGAGGGTAACGGTAGGGTTAGACGCTCCTTGTTTTGCCAAGGAATCAGCAATATCGTTACCCACTATGCCAACATGTCCAGGAATCCAAATCAGAGTGACAGTTTTTCCAGAGCTTTGAATGGAGGTTATCAATACTCGAATAAGACATACAAAGTGATCATCAGGATGAAGAAGAGGACTTGTTTTAAGTTTTTGGAGGGAACTGAGAGAGTCAGAGAGAACAAGAGAATGTTCAAAATTATTTTTTATTATATATTTGAGAGATTCAATAATCGCAATGCACTCGGCAGAAAATATTGAAAATTGGTTTGAAATTGAATAAAATATTCTTTCATTAGAATTATTGTGGTAAACGTTAATACCAATACCACAGTTAGGAGAGTCCGGAGATTTGGAGCCATCAGTAAATAAAAGAGAAGAGTTGGGCCATTTAGAAGAAATAATGTCATTGAACATATTATTGACAGTACGGGCTGGGAGATTGGAATGACTTTTAAGGATGCCGATCCCTTCTAATATCGTTGGGGATAGGGTGACGTGACTATATTTTAATTTGTACAAAGGAAGAAGATCATTTTTGATAATTTGAAGCTCTGAGAGAGAGCGAAAATTTTTACAGATGGCAGGGAGAGGTTTAGTTCGAGCTCTGATTGTAGATGAATGTGTTGAGTCGTTGAACAACGAGACTCTGGGAATAATATTTATTTATTTATTGTTCTTATACGCCCGTGGGGGCTTTTACATAGATTATAAAATAATATTTAAGATATCGAGGATTACACATACATAGAATTTATATCAAACGTTATAAAAGTGAAAAAACTTTTAAGAATATACAAGTAGTTTTTAAAGAAAAAACCACTTGTATATTCTTGCTTAAAACTGTGAAATATTTTAAACAATGTAATATTTAACAATACCATAGAACAAAATATAATATAAAACATTACAATAACACATCAAATCGTTAAATATATTATACCCACGTTACAATAATTTGTAGGATTCCACAAAGTGTTGGTTTAAATTGCATTTTAGAATGTAAAGGGAATCAGCGAATATATCTACAATACCACCAAACTTGTTGCCTAAATCATGCATCCTATTGGTAAGTGAGTGTGATTGATAGTTGGTTGTGTATGTGTTGCAAAAGAATGTTATATTTTGTCTAGTATTCCTTGTCGGTACATGGAGTTTAATACTAGAAACGATGGCAGGGCTGTCAATTAGGTTGTTCATAACTCTGTACAATAAAATTAGGTCTGAAATAATTCTTCTGTCAGACAGCGTAATTAAATTTAGTCGATTCATTAAACTTAAATAATTAATGTTTTCTATTGGAATAATCTGATGACTTTTAGAATTTAAACATTTAAGAACAAATTTGTCAGCAAATAATTGACGCCTTAAATAAAGAGGAGGATCAGAACATTCTACTTGAAGGGAATTGATGGGCGACGATTGCATCGCGCCAGTTATTATTCGCAATGACTTAGATTGAATTTTGTCTAATTTACTGAGTGCATTTTTGGATGCAGTACTAAAAAGTGGGCAGGCATAGTCGAGATGACTTCGAATAAGTGCATTGTAGAGCAACTTAATGCAGATAGGATGAGCACCCCACCAAACGCCAGTCAATGATCTGATAATATTTAAATTTTTTTCACATTTAGTAACTATATTATTAATGTGGGAAGACCATTTAAGTTTCCTATCAAATGTTACTCCCAAAAAATTTACTTCGGAAGCATTGGGGATTGGAGAGTTTTTAAATAAAATTTGAACAGGGGGGTTATTATGACGATTTGGAAAGGTAACACACTGACTCTTTTGTACTGAAAGTTCAAGACCATTTAAAGTAAGCCATGTGCAAAGGGCATCCATGGCTTCATTAAGATATTTGACGGCGGATGATTTTGGATGATAAGAAGAAAGCTATGTCATCTGCGAACTCAACAACTTTTACTTGAGGGGCAATGGTGACATGCATATCGTGTGTGTATATATTATACAGTAAGGGGGATAATACATCGCCTTGGGGTAAACCCTTCCAAATTGACCTACTCTGAGGAGTAACATCTGGTAGCTCAATGAAAATTTTCCTATCGAGAAAAAGATTAATAATAGATTGGACAAACATGAGGGGTAAGCCAAGGCCTAAAAGTTTTTTTTTAAGAATTGGGATGGAAACATTGTCAAAGGCGCCTTCTATGTCTATAAAGACTGCAAGACATACTTCTTTGTTAGAAATGGATAAATTAATATCAGTGCTGATGATGGCAAGGTTATCTTGTGTAGATTTCTTTTTCCTAAATCCAAATTGGGATGGAGAGAGAAGATGATTACTCTCGACAAAAAATTCTAACCGGTTTTTAATTAATTTTTCATAAATTTTACTAAGGGTGGATGAAAGAGCAATTGGCCTATAGTTGGATCCAGAATTGGGTGATTTGTTTAATTTTAGAATTGGGATGATTATTTGAGAACTCCAGTCATCAGGTATTATGCCAGTCTGGAAGATTTTATTTAATATGCTTAAAAAGTGATTTAGAACATTATCATTACTATTTTTGATAATGCTATAAGGTATACCATCTCTGCCTGGAGATGAGTCCTTGACTGTTGATAAACAATTTTTTAATTCAATTAAAGTGAATGGAGAGTCAAGCCAATGATCAGACATAGGAGTGTTGTGGATTGGAGTTATTTCATCTAAGTTAGGTACAGAAGGGGGGGCAATTTTGTCCAAGAACTCGTCTATCCATTTAGAATGAGAAGCTCGAGGAGATGTTGGACTGAAGGAGGATCGAAATCTTCGAATCATAGACCAAACTTCCGAAATTGGAGTGTTCGGAGATACTGAACTGCAGAAGTTGTACCACCCGGATTTTTTTTTTTGACCTCAATACCCTTTTCGCATTGCCTTCGGCATTTTTGTATATGAGATAGTTCTCCATAGTCATATTGTGACGATAGGAAAGAGATTTAGCTTTCCGAATTCTCACTACTTTGGAACATTCCTCATCCCACCAGGGAGTTGGAGGGAGTTTTTTGAGAGATTTGGTTTTAGGGGGAGGATTCGATTTATTGATTGCAGTTACGAGCATTGATTTGAAGTTATCGTAGTCATCTTTGACAGATAATGTATCGGTATAGGATAAATTTTGTATAAACTTATCCATATGTGAGTTAAATTCGTCCCATTTGGTGTGTTTTGTTTTAATCTTTGTCGAAATATGGGACTTGTCTGAATGGAAAGAAGTTTGATAAGTGATGGTGATCGGGAAATGATCACTGGAGCAAGGGTCGGGGGACACCACCCACGAGGAGAGAGGTGCCAGATTAATAGAGCATATGGAGAGATCCACTGCACTGGGGTTTGTGTTGGGGCGAGAGATTCTAGTAGGAGATCCGTCATTCAAAAGAAAAAGGTTGGATTCATCTAGGAAATCCATCACACTTCGACCGTCTCGATCACAGAAAGCAGAACCCCAGACGGGGGAATGGGCATTAAAATCACCCAATAAAAAGAAAGGAGGGCTTAGTTGACGGACAATTTGCAACCACGCTTGTTTATTGAAGTGCGATGTTGGGGGAAGATAGATAGAAACAAAGGAAGTGTCCTTTATTTTAGCTGCAACCATTTGAAAGTCAGCATTGGGGGGTTTGATATTATTTATTGGGAAAAACGGAAGGGATTTTTTAATAAAAAGGGCAGCACCACCGCCCGTACCTTCCGGGCGATCATCGCGGAGACAGGAGTACCCTCCCACATTAAAGTGGGTGGATGGAGTAAACCATGTCTCCGAGACAGCAGCCACAGAAACAAGGTTTGAATTTAATAGGTTAAGAAGGTTTGATTTGTTAGAAATAGCACTGCGGCTATTCCACTGAAGAATTCTGACATCTTGAAGAGCCATTTTGAATAAATGATTTTAAAGTGGAAATAATAGAAGCAGCGTTGGACGGTAGATTAGTTTGAGAAGAAATTAGGTCAATTAGAAGCATAATAAGAGTTTGAATAAATGAAGAATTATCTTGGGAGAGTTGTTCAGAAAGCTTTTGATAGTTTGTTGAGGATGAATTATAATTGTTTGCGCACCCATTTGTGGCGTGTGAAAGAGGAGAACCATTGGGATTTAAGAGAAGTGAGTTGTGTTGTTGCTGATCGTATCCACGAGCCTGTTTAGAGATAGGGTTTTTGTATGTGAATTTTGTTGAACGGGAAGATGTTGAGGAGGAGGCGAGAGGGTTGGATGAAGAGTTACTGGATAAAACCTCGGAAAATGATTTTTTGACAGGCGGGAATAATTTAGAAGCCTGCAGAAAAGACAAGTTCTCAGAGGCCATAGAAATTTTTATATTTTTTTGGCGAGATTGTTCGGGGCAAGAAGAGTTAATGGCGGAATGAGCGCCTAAGCAGTTAAAACATTTAGGTGAAGAGAGAGAAGAACATTGGTCAGCCGAGTGGTTTTCTCCACATTTGAAACATCTGGGAGGGGATCTGCATGCAGCTTTGGTATGACCAAAACGGCAGCAGTTGTAACATTGAGTGGTGGGATAAGTGTACATTTCAACTGGTAAGGAGTTGAAAAATAAATAAATATGGGAGGGAAGAGATTGTCCTTCGAATGTGATGACGACAGATTGGGAGGGCTTCCAGGAAACGATGCCCTCAGAGGTGTCCTTATAATTTAGCCTCCTGGCTTTTATGGGATTGCCGATATGTTGGGGGGTTGAAAGTGAGGACAGGATTTCTGGAATGGACAGATCGGTCGAGATACCCCTGACCAGGCCCATTCGAGTGACATTGAAAGTTGGGATGTACGCCTTGAATTTAGAATTTGATGAAATAAATATATTTTTGATAAAGTTGTTGGCGGCTGAACCTGACAGGAATTCAACAGAGATTCGGAAGCGACCCTCGGCTTTAACACCTCCAGGTTTAATCGAAAGGTTCTTGTTATTTGAAAGAAATTTGCCAAATTCAAGAGGATGGATGGTTTTACCTTGTTCAGTTTTTTGCGCATATACAATGTAGGGGCCACGGGAATGAGTAGAGTAAAAGATTGTTGGAGGAGATTGAGGAAGAGCTGGAGGGGACTGAGGAGACAAAGGCGAATCATGTTTTTTTGGGGAAAGGGGACTAAATTTTCTTTTTTTAATTGAGGTTAGGATGACAGATTCATTGTCTGAAATGTTTGAATGTTCTGAAAAGTCTATTTTATCTGAAATGTCACCATCTGGAGGGTCAGGAGGTGGATCTGGGGGCTTTGTAAGGGGTACAAGAGGGAAATCCTCCTCCATTGTTCAAAGAATTACAGCTAATATAAAAAGTGACAGAAGTAAAAAAATTATATAAATATCTGAAAATGAGCAGCAAGAAGTGACTCCTGGAAGATCAGGGGGGAGAAGATTCCAACACACTAAACTTTTTACAGCCAAAACACAATAAAAAGATTGGTTTAAGAATATTTTTTGAAAGAGCAAAACAAAAGAACTGATGACAGCCAAATGTTATTGTTGCGAGTTGGATGAAGGTTTTTCTTTACAGAAGTTATTTAGTCTAGGAATTCACGGTGATCTCTATAGATGGATCGCATCATATGTCAGTAATCGGCACCAAATCACGGTTGTCAACGGTTTCGCATCCTGTTTAACGGAAATCGTCTCGGGTGTGCCCCAGGGGTGGCATCTCGGACCACTCTTATTTAATATTTACATAAATGACATCTATGAATGCTTTCAAAATAGTTACTTTGTGTTATATGCGGATGATATGAAAATGTTTAAACCTGTACAGTCTTTATCTGATTGTATAGAATTACAAAGCGATCTTGATCATTTGTGCGCGTATTGTGAATCAAATTTACTCTCCTTAAAAATTTCTAAGTGTCACTCAATTACATTTACTAGAAATAAAAATAAAATCATCTATTCTTAAAACTTGAATAATAAACCTTTACAATCTACGTCTACATGTAAAGATCTAGGTGTTTATTTAGACAACAAATTTATTTTTGATAAGCATATCGAACACATAATATCAAAATCCTACAAGATGCTAGGTTTCCTATTAAGAATATGTAAAGTTTTCAAAAGTGCTAAGACTCTTGAAATGTTGTTTTGTTCATTGGTCAGAAGTCCACTGGAGTATGCGTCCCCGGTATGGAATCCTCAATGTAAGGTGTACATAGATATAGTAGAAAGTATACATAACAAATTCTCTAAATATTTATTCAAGAAATACAACAAAACTACAAATAACATGTTAACTTTACAAAAAAGACGCATATTATCAGATCTGCTGTTTCTGCATAACCTGCTAAATAATAAAATAGATAGTCCTGAATTGCTATCCACTATTGGTTTAAATGTCCCAATGAGGCGTACCAGGCACACTTCTCTTTTTCATATAGAATCCAATAACACTAATGCAGCGAGTAACTCACCAATTACTCGCGCAATCATAACTTATAACCACTATGAAAAATTACTACACTTAGACATTTTTCATGATTCCTTGCAAACATACAAAACTAATTTATTAAATTTTTTGGCGTGATATAATTGTTTTAAAATTACTTACACTTAACTTTTCATTCAACTTTAATCAGTCAATTACAATTAGTGAGCATATAATTCTTGATTTCAAAATGTCTCCTTATCTCCCCCCCCCCCCCCCCTCTTTTCATCCTTTTTATTATTATTACTTCATTCATTAAATCATTAAGTTTTAAGACCGGTTCATATCTCAGGCGTAATTATCAAATGACATTCTTTGGACTTACGTAATAGGTACATAACCATGTAATAATTTAATTTAACATACCTTATAATCTGTATTATAATGTACTGTGTATGTCTTAATAAACAAATAAATACAAATAAATAAATGGGGCATTCTGAAAGGAAGAAGTTCTTGCTTTCGGAGCATAAAAAAGTGCGTGGGATTTCCCACGAGTATGCGCGTTAGGGACATATAGCTTAATCTCCTTCAACATAGGTGGATTCAATACAGTACCGGAGATCAGCTTAAAAAAATGTTTCCCCAAAAATATTTTTCGGCGGGCTTCTAAGGTATTAAGATCGAGCATTCCTGTTAAGAACAACGATGGATACAGGAATGGGTAGAATGTATATTCCCGCATATACAGGTAACGCATAAACCTTTTTTGTACTCTTTCTATTTCTAGGATATGGTTTTGTTCAGAGGGGGCCCAAATAATGGATCTGTATTCCGGGATGCTGCGAAAAATATATGAAATGGGTTAGGAGTTGTAGCCAACAAGTTTATGAATTTTATTAAAGATGGTGTTAGTTTTGCAAAAAAAAAATATCAATCAACGTTAAATTCTAACAGCAAAGAAATCATATGAAGAAGAAGTGTATTTTGGAAGCGGGTGTGGATAACGCCTCCCCGGGAAACATTTATTGGATAACCAACACCCTCGCCATAGGTCACCCCAAGTTGTTCGTTCGTTGGCAACTTGTTGAGTGGTGCGCGGATTCATAAGGTGAGGTTTATCTAGGTCTTTTCGGGACTGGTCGAAGGAGACCTGACCTAGACATCTCCGGCCGGACTCTTTCGACCTAACGCCTTGCACCGCAGTGGAAGGGATGTGAAGCATTGACTTCCAGATTCCTACCCACCCCTTATACCTTTTTTTCTTCCTAAAACTTTCTCTCCTTCCTATCCTTAAAAAGAACCTCCACACATCATTTTCAAAGATGACGTAGCCTGTGAGGGAAATTATTTCCTTATTTTTTTTTATAAAAATAAAAATAAAATTAAAGAAAACACTAGAAAATTCGGTCATATTCACTTTGGAACCAAAACATAGCTTTAAATATGTGCCTAGCTACTCGGGGTACAGAAAGTTTTTCCAAATCTTGACGGCGGATGCATTTGCCCACCTGATTGTTGCGGACCAGATCGGAAGAGAGTGGTTGAAGGAGATCTAACGTAGACCTCTCAAGCTGGACTCTCTCAATCCATCGCTTGGCACGGCAGTGGTCGAGGGGTAAGGCACTTGACTCATAATCCGCGAAATAAAATTTTATTTGGTGAATTAGTTTTATTTCACAATTAATTCATCTAAAAATAATACATAGTATATTTGCGGCATGTTCCAGAGTGGAAGATACTCCCAGTTTCTCCCTGGTGTAGGAGCCACCATTCCGAATTGAAGCGTTGCTTGAAATGGCTTTGGTCGTGTTTGGCGACCAGATTTTAATAGCCAGGTACTTCCCCACCTCTCTTTTCCCCATCTCTTTTCCCTCCCAACTTACTTTCAGCCCCACAACATACCCCAATTCGGGATTCCATAGTCTCACTGGCTCCAGACGGAAGCAGATGGGACTCTTGTGGGAATTGACATTAAAAAAATAATAAAAATTGACCAAAATGTGGCCATAAACTCTCTCTAAGATTCCAAAGTCCAAATAAAACGCAGTCTTTCACTAATGAAATTGATCGAACAAATTTTAATATATCGACAATATTTCTTGTACCGATTATCAATTTGATTAACCCCAGTCTTACATGATTCGTTCTTTATTTGTTATGGCATCAATTTTATTTTAGATAGCTATAGGTCAAAATTCTTGTGTGGTATATATACATGTGTATAATATATGTAGTTTCAATATCCTTCCACAGATGTCGATAGTGGGGAGATAGTTATATATAATTTCAAGGTGTCTCCACAGATGTCAATTAAGTAGTAACTTAAAAAGTATTTTTGTAGAACTGAGTTATGACGCATTTCCGTTTTACCCAAATTTCAAGTCACTAACGGCGCTAAAGAAATTTCACTTCAATAAAAAAAAATTGGATTTTACTTCATATTGAAATTTTTGGCGCGCTTGGAACATTATCAATGTAGAATCGGTATATAAACCGCAAAATCACACCGTGCAACACTGGCGCGAAACAGCTGTTACCAACAGTTTGAGATTAAATTTTACTGCTAAACGTGTAGTGACAATATTCATTTATATTTATGTGTCGAAAGATGTAAGTACTTTTTGTCATTTTTTAAGCATCATTGACTACAAGAAGTCACTGTTAGCTTGTTGTACCCGCGATATAAAAGTTTGTGTCTTTCACATTTTAAAACTTTTGTAAAAGAAAGAAGAAATCAAAGGCAAACTTAAATCAAGCGTTTTTAAGAGTACAATGTTAACTGAAATGAAATAAACGTTGATTCAATTTGGTTGCACCCGCGATGTCATGTTACAATCGCGGGAGCAACTCTTTGGCAACTACCCTTATTATGTCATTTATCGTATATTTTATTGGTTTATTGTGTCTTGAATAATAATATATGCTGTGTATGACTGGTGATTTATATTTAAATGGGGTGTTTATATTATATTTCCCTTTTTTTATAGAAACATCGGTTAAAATGGCAGAAGAACAACGAAAATAAACCGCTTCATAGAAATGTGGGTGAAAATTGAAACAAAATCCTTCTTTATTTTAGTAAAAAAAAAGAAGTTGAAGGAAAGATGGTCATATTGGATGATAAATAGGAAGGGATGAAAAATATGCATTCAATTAAAACATTTCATTCAATCTGAAGTCGGCGATAACATTTCCGTGGCGCGAACCTCCATTGCCTACATTGGTTTTGAAATCTCCTAAACTCCATAGAAACAGAAAGTGATTGGGACGATAAAGATTTGGGACATCTTACAATCTTGTTTTTTTCCTTTTTGTTTAACTAGATATTATCAATAACCTTCGCATATCCTAACTAAACTTGCATTTTTCTAGCACTCTTTTTCTAAATCTAAGATATATATATATATATCAACAAGTTTTTCGTGTCTTGACTTGTATCATTCAAGGAGCCGGAAATAAACTACCATCTCATTTTTTTATTGTCCTTCACCCCATCAAGGAGGCGGACTAGATCTATGTCCGTGCAACAACCGAGAAGATGACTCCCAAGGTAGCCGCTGCAAAACCCGCCCGCGCCTCCCCCGTCGCCATGTGCGGGCCAGAAGACCAACTGTAGCGGACCGGTGCCCTACCGCCCTGCCTCCGGTGACCCGGTGCTCTCTTTTATCCCTAGTGTCTTCAGGTCTTTCTGCCCTTAATCCGAACATTTTCTTCGAGGGCCTACCGGGAAGCCGGCTTAGTGGCGCGGACACCGAGTCTCGCTTGCGACTGAACTGATGGCTCCGCTTATTCTCGGCGGGACTGCCGGGTGACTGTAGCTCAGCTGATTTGGTTAATTAAACAATCTCATCATAATATGATTTTTTTTTTTTTTTATTCTGCATATTAACAAACTTTTATTTCAGCTACAACAGGTGGCGGAGATGAGACGTGATACTGTGAAATAAATAACTAACAACATGTACGCACTCGCATACTGCCTGCTAAGAATGTATGCCCGGACATTGGGGGTCTAGAGTCATTTTAAATAAAAAGTAGCTTCTTTATAAATAAAAAAATTAGAGTCCTGATGAGTACGGTGAAGGAGGAAACCATCTGTTTCCTTAGAACGCCGTGGGAAACTGGTGGGCAACCTCCAATCTTACAAATTACAAAATATAAAAAATCCAGTATCAGATCAGAGTAAATCCTTCGTGTCACCTAAAACAAAATTACGCATTTCTGATGTTTACAGTGATTCAGGCGACGAATCCGTAAATGACGAAGCTCCAACGTCTCTTCAACTCCACCATCAAATTACCACCACACAGCATCCCTGACCATGACCCTCCACACAGCATCCCCAAAGATGACATATGCCCTGATATGAATTGTTTTCCTCGGGGCCTCCTGTGTGGAGCAAATTTAAAAAAATATTATATTTATATCTAAATTATTTAATTAATGTTAATATTTACATCAAAAGATATTAATTAATTTTTTTTTTTAAATAACTTATATCATTAATGTCACCATTCCGAATTCCTGTAATATTAAAAAATCTGTTTCTGAAAAAATAAGAAAATATACAGATTTAGGAAATGAGATTAAAAGAATTTGGCATTCTCAGACTATAAATATATTACTAATTGTTATTTCGGCTACTGGCGTTATGCCTAGCTCTATCATTCAAAATTTAGGCTTATTAGATTTGTCAAAGAATTTATATATAAAAATGCAAAAATCAGTCATAAGATTACGAAAGATTTTTTAAATAAATGAAACAATTTAACTTTGTTTGAACCACTTTTATATTTGAGTAAATCCGACCGGTTTCAGAACGACCGTTCCTTCTTCAGGGCTAATGTATATCTACTGATTTGACAGTTTTGAAATATGGATGGGAACAATGTATTATTATGGTAGGGGTGGAGCCGTTGCTAGGTATTAATGAAGAGTGGGTGGGTAGGGGAACATATTCATGATTGTGCTATAAGACAATATTTTTTGTTTGTTGATAAAAGATTCATTATTTTTAAGGGATTTTTTTATTTCCAAGGCTTCTAAGTTATTTAAATATTTATAGTGAGGGATCAGTAGGATTTATCGGTCCAGCTAGGAGTTCTACCGAGCCGAACCCTCTGATAAGAAAATATCTGGAGTCAGCGAATTATTTTCCCATTTGGTCTCTGGTAAGTTTACATGTTGTTCTTGTATTATTTTGTATTTATTTTACTTATATAGTGCACTTGCGCAGCGTGGATTTACGGGAATGGAGAGGGGAAGAAGATGCTACCGCAAAACTCACATTTGATCATTAACTCGATTAAAGCCATTTCAAACATTGTTTTTTCACAACGACGATACTGAGAGTATCGTACCGTAAAAGCTTTTTTGTTTTTGATATATGTGAAGTAACAATTTATTTATGCCACCGGCGCCGCCCGGGCTTCGAACCAGCGACCTCTGGATACAAGCCTAAGATCTTAAGTTCTCGGTTGTTGTATAATTCAATATATTAATCTTTAAATCAAAACTAAAGAAAAGGAAGAAGTGAAAAACATAAAATTAATAAGTTGACGTTAAGTTTAAGTATTTCCCCAATAAATGAAGACATAATTTGTCTCGACGCCACCTAGCGACGGATTTAACACTAACAGTGTCTCAGTTGGTTGTTTTCAGGTGGAAAAAATATAATAAGCAGTAATTGTTGAATGAAATACTAGTATACATTGAATCATTTGGCGGGTATAAGATAAGCCGCCATAGCTCAATTGGGAGAGCAGATGACCGGCAATCAGAAGGGCACGGGTTCAAGTCCCGTTGGCGTCATGAATTTTTTCTCGGAAGATTTTTTCAATGTGGATGAGTGTTTCAGGCTGATAATTATTGCTTATAATAATAAAATTAATACACTTGAGAGTAAATAAAACATTGTAAAAAATGCTCAAAAACTTTAATATTGTAGAAACAATTTTTTTTTTAATACGTATCTTAATATATGTAGATGGCCGATTTATAACCAAAGTTTTTTTATGAATATAAATAGCATAAACGTATACGGAACGTTAGCTTAAAAATAACAAAAACAAAGCATCTATCTATCTATATAAATAAAAATGAATCGCCGAAATGTATGTACGCGCATAACTTCCGAACGACTGCACCAAATTGGATAATTCTTTTTTTGTTCTGTTCGTTATTATCAGGATAAGGTTTGTATAAAACTACTGGTGAGCTCTGGCATTAAAAAAATTTGTATAAAAAAAATGCAATAGGTGGCACGCGAGCTGTTTGAAAACTGAATCCACCGGGAAAGGGGGGTGTGGAGTGGGGAGAGAGGGTGGAAGGTGGAGGAGGTGGCGTGGGAACATGCGGGAGAGGAAGTGGAGGTGGAAGGAGAACGGGACGAATGGGAAAGGACACGCAGGGAGAAAATATTTCTTTATTAAATGGCATAGCAATGCATGCCGGGAACTAGCTAGTAAAGTATAAATACCAACCATCAAATAACGTTGTACAACAATGTGTAAGAAATAATTATATAGACCAATATTTAAAACAACAACAATGCAAGAGACAATTATGTTTGGATCAAGTAAACAACACGTTGGAGATATTTAGGAGGATAACTCTAAATGTTTCTGAAATCTTGTAACTACGTTGGATTTCCTATATACAAATAACTATAGTCGACACATTCACAACAAGTGGTTGCTAGAAGGTTCTGTAAGATCTTTGTAAAGGAATATGAAAAGTTTCGGGGCTACTTAGTTGACGGTGAATGAAAATGATTTTTATTGCGGCCAAGAGTGAAGATTCTTCATGAATATTAAGTCATTCAGTTTTTTTCGACAAGTGGATAAATCTACCATTAATGGTGATTATCATGATGATGCTGATTATCATGATGATGCTGATTATCATGATTGTGCTGATTCTGATGATGGTCGTAATGTTGGTCATTGTGGTGGTCATGATGACCATCGTTGTTATAATTGTGTTGGTTATGTCCATTGTGCTGGTGGTCAGCTGTCTTTGCCCATTCTACGGGCCGCGTTTTCTTGGCGATTTCAATCTTAGTAACATCCTCTTTGTTTTCTAAAGGAGCTGCCTCGGAGGCCACGACGGCTACCACCAGGAAGAAGAAAAGGGCGATCTGAAATATTTTTGGTTTAATAAAAAAATCAATTTGTTATAATTTACCACTTTCTTCTTCTCCCAACTTCGCAACTTCACCCATCTATGGGCTATCCGAAAGGTTAAAAAAAATTCCAAAATATTACAATGTTGCGAATTTTGTTGATGTTACAATAAATCTTACATAATTATTATAATAAAATAAGTTTATTCATAGATTTCCTTCATTCTATGATTCATAGATTAATCATTGTAGCTCTGTCACCCGGTAATTTCTTAATAGAACTCAATCTTATTAAACAAATTGCAATCAATAATGCAAACAACACCAATTTAATTGATAACATTCTTACCAAAAAATACAAGAATAAATACCTTAAATCATAAATTTATCCGGTACAAAAAGATCAGCAAGGGAAAAAATGGAAGAAAATGATGTTTTGTAATGATAAAATTTCCAATTCCTTAATAAATAATGACCAAATGAAATTCTTCCCTGATTTTATGCTAATTATAAACTTAAAAACTTTTATAGGGTAAAACTTCAAGAAACTTTGAAATTAGGATGAAGGAACATGAGCTGTGTTTAAACAATAATAGTTTCTCTGAGTTTGCCAATCATTTGTTGGAGACGAGTCCCACTTTTGACTTCAATGGTGGTATTGATCGACTACATTGTAATTTTAAAGGTGCTCAATTGGACAAAATGAAAATCTTAAAAGTCAGAAAGAGCGCGTGACTGCAAATTTGAATATTTTTAATAATCAAAAAATGTTTTTAAATGACCCCTTATTAAACTCGTCCCCTTTGTACATTGTGCCCTTTTGCCCCTCTTTCCCCATTCTCAACTTTTCATAGGCACCGTTAAGTCTATTGTCTATTAGGTATTTATATCCTTATGAAGCATTGCTCATGAAACATGTCGGTTTTTTCAAAACAATAAAGTGGTTAAACCTTATCACTTATCATTCTATTAATTTTGAATTAAAATAAGTGGGGTATTTTGTATTAAAATAATAAGGTTGATTACTACTTTATAGTTTATCAGCCTTACTAAAAAACCCAGTGAAAATTTTTTTCAATTGACATACGGCCGCGGATGTGAAAACATTACTAATTAAAAATTTGTTCATTGAAAGAAATACACATGGTTTCCACGGCCTGAGAGGGTAGTTTATCTCTGTTTTAACCATTGATGTCCGAACGATATTTGTAATTTTTCCATAGTATTTTGAATGTTCTATATATTTCTTATTTTTGAAGGTGTCGTAAAAACAAATACCATTTACGAAAACTAGATAAAATTACCCTTTAGATTTGTATATTTAAAATACAGTTAAGTTTTCAAAAACTGACATATTTTAAGATTCAAACTCGGAAATAAATGAAAAAAAAGTCTTACCAAATTTTTTTTGACTAAAATGTAGAGAAATTAAAAAAAAAACAAAATTTCAAAAACACAGTCCTTTTATGTAATAAATTTGGAAGGAAACTATCACCTCACTTTTTCCTCGTGCAAACAATAAAAAAATAATAAAAAATTTCAAAGTTTTTTTTATTGCTAAAAAACTAACCTAAAAATTATACCGTCTTTTATATCAGATTTCTTGCATCTCTAGAGACGTTAATTTCTTTGATGCATTTAGGCACACATGTATTAGATATTATTATTTAAAAAAACACCACTTTCATAAAATTATCGTAAAATAAAACCTTTAAATGTAAATTTGAATTCTCATGTATCATATAAAATAGTTTTTGACACTTCAATTTTCAAAGTACGATTATTGTTTTATAACTTAACTAAAACTTATGAAAAACCACAAAAAACACGGTAAATATATCAATGATATAAATATAAGAGTAAGTTATTCATTTTAATAGAAATTAACCATCCCATAAGTAATATTGCACACACAAAAATCATTTCGCACACACAGAAATCATTTCAAATCTTATTAGTAATGTTATCGTGTTTTAGTGTATTTTTGTTTAATTCATGTTGCTGCAATAACACGGGTTATCTGGCGTGCTGTGGTTTTTTTTAGTAAGGCTGAAAATCTTTAATATGTGATACCAAATGGATTGAATAAATTGAAAATACATATGATAAAGTGGAATTCAAGCAAAGTTACTTTATTCAAATTTCTTAGTGTGAAAATTTACAAATCTAATAGGTGTGATGAATTGCATTGATCAACAGTGAAAAATAAGAAAATATCGTAGCTTCCCACTTTAATTTAAAAAGAAAATATCAATTACTTATAAAACGGACACGTCTACGACATCTATCGGATTAGAGTAAAGTGAATTCATATTTACGGTAGGGATCTATAATTAGACAAAGTGAGACGAGTATTGATGAAAGGATCACAGATGGTATCAACAAATAATCAGAAACAGGGGTTCCCCAATATACTTTAGACCGAGATATATTGACAGCCAATTGAATTGCAGCAAAAGCGATTAAAAACCAATTCAGCCAATCAACGGGAAGAGGGCCGAACCCATTTTTAGAACAAAGGAACGACCTTTGGACTTGGCAATTAGTAATGTGATTAATGAGTTTGACGTTCCCACCAAACCGAGAGGTGAATAAACTCCATGGGAAGAAATAATCTGTTCAGGGACAAAAGTACGGTGACCCCAAGAAATGTTATCATTAACCGGTACATTCCAGGGATCAGAAACCCTAGTTCTCGAACGCATTAAAACATATCAGGTGCGGAAAAAAAGGATACACGTAAACACGATGCAAAAGTTTAAGTGAAAAATTGCAAAGCAAGTGACGAAAACGTATTGTAAGATGTTAGGGAGATTTTCATCTATAATACGATTGTTTGTGACGACCGGAGATGATCGATTCGAGGGAAAACGTGCTAAAGGAAATGGAAATGTTGAGAAAACAATGGAAAATTATTGTTATCAATTCTAGACGGAGCTAGGATATTACGATGAAAGATTTAGGGAGGAAACGTCAAAAAAAATGAGAGTTTTAAAGAATAGGCGAGGGTACATTTCAGATGTCTAGAGCAGTAACAAGTGTTAGAGAAGAAAATAGAGTGCAGTACGGAGGGGAGTGGAAAATGCTGAAAACATTGCGATAGAAAAACTCAGGAAAAGGAGTCATTTTACGTAATTAAAATGGAGTTTATAGAGTAACATAGTACGCGATTGCAGATAAAGATGAGGCATTACAATGGTTGTCGATCCCAGATGTATTTTGTTGTGATAAACAAGGAATATTCGAACATGGAAATTGTTTAGATAAGGACGATTAGCCGTTAAAAAGGTAATAAAAATTATCATGGGTCTTATGAAATATTTATATTAAAGAATTCTCATAAAATTTAACGACACTGAAATAAAAAAGGATTTATTGCCAGGTGGGTACAGGGACTAATGTATACAACTGTCAAGACATATGGTTTATGGGATTTTTCGTAAGAACGGGACAAAGTTTGGGGGACGATCTCTATGAAGCAATAAAAATGACAGGAATTTAAGGGCCGAAGTGGGGGTATCTCCTATAAAGATGTTAAAAAATGATATATTTATTAATAACAAATAGAAAATGAAATTTTCCAAGAGGCAGCAAACATCAAAAAACGATATGGTTATATCAGGGAAGTACGGGGAAGTGAGGGGAAAGGAGATACGACAGAGAAAAACAAAGGAAATCTTAGATTAACAGTGAATAAAATAAATACGGCTTGAAATATAAAAATCTATAGAGATATGAACAATAGCGTAAGAATAAATAAGGAAATTCATGGAAAGAGTGTCGTGAATAAAATAAAATTCGAGAAAAAATGGAAAATTCAAATATACGACGTAAATAGAGAAAATTCGGTTTTAAATGGAAAGGTTCATATAGAATACAGAAAAACTCGAGGAAAAATAATAAAATAAAAATGAACAATTTGCGAGAAAGACTTCGACATGAAGATATCTCTGATAGGCGAATTTGGGGACAGATTTGGAACATATGGTAGATGCCGTACGCACGGACATGTTACGAAATATATGAAAATAGAACTTTAAAATTATTAAATTCAAGCTAGTTTTGTATGAACAACAGGACAAAGGAAGTTGGGCCATTAAACATGGATCTTACTAAATCCGGATCTTGTAAGCATGGAAGTACGAGACAGAATTTAATGTATCAAACGCAAAACGTACAAAGAGACCGCATTCGACAATAATGGAGAGGTTTCAAGAAATTACGAGTTGATAGTAATTAGATTGGTTTATTATAGGAGATTCAGATACGATCTTTTGGACCTGAGAGGGGTATAAAAGTCTAGACAAATGCCAGTTGAGGACAGTCTACGTCGTGGTCGAAAAGGTTGTAACTTCGCGGAACGTGACGAAACGGTGGGTGATTTAAATTTGAAAAATTCTAAGTGATAATTATTTTGATACTTAGAAAAATTTCACATTCTAGTCAGTGATATACAAAAAAAATACTTTGCAGTTAGAGTCAGTGAAAATAAAAATTAAAGACAACGCATTAATTACTTGTGAAAAATAAAAGTGCTCGTGATAAATACAATTTGTTTTAGTGGAAAATTCGGATTTTATAATCACTTAATATCGTATTTTTAAACTTAGAAATTTCGCGTTTAATATTAGTGCAATAAATAACTGAAGTGATGTGATAATTTAGCGTGATGAAGTTATAATTAAATACGTGTGTTCAATCTAAGTGAAAGTGTTCTAACAAATAATAAATATTTAAATTAATTATCTTAAATAATAATAATAAAACAAAATAATATTTTATTAATACATAAAAATTTCGGAGGGATAAAAATTTAATTTAACAACAATTTACCATCTCTAAATTAATCGTGAAGTAACTATCATTTAAAGTGTTATCTAACCAACGAGTTTTGAGATAAAATACAGTTTAGAACGATAGAGTTCATACATCATTTTAATTAATTAGATTAAATGAAAAAAAAAAAAATTGAAGTCAAAAAGATTTAATTAAATTTAGGAAAATAAAAAATTAATTTAGGAAAATCGCAGCAAGGTTACCGTGTATTTCCCGGTCGGAAAAAACCTTGGTAGGGGTAAGTCTTTTCCGTTATAAAATTTTACAGATTCCAAGGAGATAGCGGAATGCAGCAAACATTGGTATTTGGATTAATTATTTGACCAAGATATTACTCTCTTAATATGTGATATGTAACTATATTAAAATATTATAAATTTAATAAGTATATTTTTATATTTATATATGTAAGTATATAAACATATATATATGTAATTTTGTTCCCAAGAAAAATTATAATCAAAAAAAAAAAAAAAAAGAAAAACACTTATATAAAAAAGAGGAAAAGGGTATCGATTCCTACCTCTGAATTCATCAATAACTATTGAAAGTAGTTATGTGTGATAAATTTACAAATCAATATTTTATATTTAATGTTATGTATGTATTAATATAATTTCAGAAAATCCAGAGCATTTGAAATAAGTTATGATATTAGAAATTATTTCAATCATAAAATTTATGTATGTACATATCCATATTATAAATTATTTACTGAGACAAAGTATATATAAATGAATAAATATGTATACGTAATCGGGTATCAGACTAGACAATTGCGCTAAGTACATCATTATCAAACAAAGAAAAAATTTTAGAGTCATCTCACACGTCTCCGGAACGTCTAAAGTAAACATACCTCATACGCTTGAATCTAGGTCACGAGGACGTAGAGAATGTTTACAAAGCTCAAATTGTTTACAAAATAATTCGGTCACTGGGTCACTAGTTCGAATACAGTAAAAAGAAAAAAAAAATGACCTTGATTAATGGATATCGTACTTAGGTATTAACTTCTAGGAACGGGATAAAATTATTATATTGCGCAATTATTAGGAACAAAAAGAAAAAGGGGTGTATTGAAGATTTACATGAAACATTTGATAAATCACGGGATAGTTCAAAAAGGGGTGTATTGAAGATTTACATGAAACATTTGATAAATCACGGGATAGTTCAAAAAAGGGTGTATTGAAGATTTACATGAAACATTTGATAAATCACGGGATAGTTCAAAAAGGTGTATTGAAGGCTTAGATGAAACATTTGATAAATCACGGGATAGCTTAATAAGGGGTAATGAAGGCTTAGATGAAGCAGTTGAAAAATCACGGGATAGCTTAATAAGGGGTAATGAAGGCTTAGATGAAGCAGTTGAAAAATCACGGGATAGCTTAATAAGGGGTAATGAAGGCTTAGATGAAGCAGTTGAAAAATCACGGGATAGCTTACTAAGGGGTAATGAGGATTTACATGATTCAATTGAGAATCACGGGATAGCAAGAATTTATCAAAAGTTGAACATTGGAGGGGAGGGAAAGAAAAGAAAAAAAAAATACAGTTCAACCAACAGAAGGCAGTGTTCGCTTCTGTAACAAGGACCATTAATCAAACCATAGAGATGGCGGATCTCTCAAACAAAACCGTCAACAAAACCAAACAAAAGCTTGGAGTTATGGCGAATCTCCAGAACACATCGCCAGATAAGATCTTATTGTACTAGTATATATTTATATTTCACACTATTCTTACGTATATATTCGGTATCAATCTGAGGATTGTGCAGAATCCGATGGGCGAGATCCGAGCTCGGGATGCGTTGCAAGTAGTTTCGCATTGCGAGTTATAAACCTTCCCAAAACGTATGTTTACATATATATCTTTTTATGTACTGTTCATTGAATGAAACGAACTCACTTACAATTAGTGCTTTAGGCCTGTCGGGTCACTCTCGTCTCATTTCTTGAACGTGGAGGGAGGATTCACGACCCGTAACTCCACACAAACCCGTGAGTATATGATTGCATATAGGACGAAACCGGTTCGCCCTAAGTAAATAGTAAACTTTGGAGGAGTAGGAATTTGGAGGTATCTGGGCTTGGAGGAAGACCTGAAGGCAGTGCATGATGGCGAAAGGAAGGTCAATTGGGACGCGATAACTTAGGTATCAATCAATTGAACCGTGCCAAAAGACTGTGCGAATTTTGGGTTGACTTCTGATCACCCTGCTTACTTGATGGAGGCAGGAGCCAAATTTTGCCAGAAAAAGGGTTATTCTGAGTTCGTCAAATATGCAATTAACTAATTACATTAACCTACTAAATCCATCTTTATATGTACCTTATAGCAGCTGAATCTAAACGGAGGGGCGCCCAGCAGATACGAGATACAATCATAATCAAATTTACTAACATTTAACCATTTGAGTTATATTTAATTATCTGTTCAATTAGTCATGTGTAGTTTCGATTAGTATTGCTTATTCATGAATTCATTAGGATGTAGGGAATCATAATAAACGTCAAAGGGAAGTTAGTTCATTTAGAGAAATTACTTAAGGTTAAATTTGCAAGAGAGAGACCAATACAGTTTGAAATTCAACACTCTGTTTAGAATCAAGAGGGTTACCACAAATTTAAAGTAATTAAAGTCCTATATCATAAATCAAAAAAATTACACAACGTTTGATGGAGTTTAATTACAACCTAAATACGAAAATATTTACGTTCAAAGTCGTAAATAACGTATTTATTAGTTAAGTACATATATCGCTAAAGGTATGTAGTACAAGGGAGCTTTAAGTAGCTTTCTGTAGTTATCAGAGGAAATAAGGGTCCAATTTTATAAAGGCTTGTGTGACGTAGGGGAGGAATTTTCCATCCCTACCACACATATGCAAAGCCTTAAGAATTTAAATATCGATCAGAGCCAAGAGAAAAGGCGAGAATATTACAACTGTCTTGCCGATGAAAGGAGAGTTAAATAAGTATGAAAAGACGAAACATTACGACTGGTGCCAAGTGCCCAGGAGTAAATAAAATACAGACAAATATAAGAGTTTAGAGAAAAGACATACATCACATAGGTAACAAAAGTTGTTCAAAAGATTTTAACAATCATTCTAAATTCCAATATTAGTGAAAATATTCATTTGCTGTAACTTCGGTAGTGTATAAAATAACAACAAATGGTCGCTCACATTATAACACCGCGTGTCTCATTTTACACAAGTTTTCAGGAGAAACAAAAAACAGTTTAAGAAAACACTTCATTTAAAAAAAAGATCAACTTACATTTACAGATCAGCTATTTGGACTTTTTTTGTTAATTAAAAACGTATGGTTAGGTATTTTAAATGACATTCTCGGTGTAACACATAGACAAACTCGCAAATAATGAGATTTGCATTATTCTTATGCGAGAAACGTATAATTTTATTTTCGACTTAAGACTTAATAAGAATAATTTTATTCTTATTTCTAAATAAAACTTTTGTATAAACATTTACTGCTGATCATTGATGAGTGCCAATTATTTTGTTACAAAAAATTGTGTAAAAGGAGCGGTGATTGTATGTATGACAGCAGTAGCGTTTGGGGTGCATTAGGCGACCTCTCCAGCCGGAATCTCCCTACCCATCGCCTTGCACCGCAGTGGGTGGATTGGATTCATTCGTTCATCACTCTTGGACACTCTGATCCCCAGCTTCCTACCCACCCCTCATACATTTTCCTTCCCAGACCTCCCTCCCCCCACACCCTATCATAAAAAAAAATCAAAAAATAAAATCATGACAACACAACCAACTCAAATTAACTGCAATACAGCGGCGAGTAGTAGGCGACCCCGGCGCAGGCCAAAAATGTTGACGAATTACACCAACATTCGCGGCCTGCATATCAATTTGAACTTTGTCCACCACCACCTTTTTTCTCAACGCCCCAACCTACTATTCCTGTCTGAAACGCAGATAGTAGACGCCTGTAGACGCCTCCTATCTGGACTGCCCGGGCTTCACCCTCGCAATCAAGTTCAGACCTTAAGGAGGTGTCTGTCTCTATAGTCGAGCTGACGTCAACTGTGTGCGACTGTTGTGGGTACACGTCAATCTTGCCAGTACGGTAAGATTCTACGCATGTTTATACCGCTCACCGAACCTTAGCGAATCAGACACGTCCGAGCTCTTCAAACATTTAAGCGACACTATCGATGACCTCTTGCCCCGCTACCCTACGGCAGAGTTTGTGGTCCAGGGGGACTTCAATGTTCATAACGAACCTTGGTTGAAGTTCTCAGGATCAACAGACTCGGCTGGACGCCAAGCGGAATCCTTTGCCCTTTGCTACGGATTGGAGCAAATGGTTCAGGAGCCTACAAGGGTTCCTGATGTCCAGACTCACCGTTCCAATCTGTTAGACCTATTTTTAACTACTGTGCCACATGGTTACAAGATTGAAGTAACAGCGCCTTTAGGATCGTCTGACCACTGCCTGGTGACGACATCAATTCCTGTAAACTTCAGACCACCAAACGAGAGGCTGAAGAGAAAAGTGTGGCACTATAGGCCAGCAGATTGGTTCGGTCTGCGGGCACATTTTAATGCTTTTCCGTGGTCGGCTGTCTGTTTTCGGACTTCGGATCCCTCAAGATGTGCCCAGGAAATTGATGAAGTCATCACATCCGCGATGGATGGCTTCATCCAATCTACTGTGAAGGAATCTGGTGTAGGCTCAAAGCCGTGGTTCAGTCGACAATACTGCCGAGCCTACAACACATTCGAGCCTAGAACTTCCGAAGACAGAACAGCTTACAACAAAATGGCAAAGGAAACCAAGCGAATCATAAATAGGTCAAAATTCGAGCACGACCAGCAGATCAGCAGAAAGCTGGCTGCATGCCCGCATGGCAGCAGGCAATTCTGGTTGCTTGCGGGCTCAATAGGTCGCAATTTCTGCAAATCCAGTCTGCCACCTCTTACCAGACCTGACAGCTCACTAGCAAACACCGCCACTGAAAAAGCTAACTTATTAGGTAAAATGTTTGCGGATAACTCAACCCTCGATGACCAAGGTGCTGTCCCGACGTCGGTTCCTCACTGCGATTTTCGTATGAAAAAGCTGAGGATCCGGCATCGGGAAGTACTCCATGTTTTACGAGGGCTTGATGTTAATAATAATAATAATAGAATAACTGCCCTGGTACTGCAGAGGTGCGCTGCAGAAATAGCTCCAATTTTGACGAAGCTATTTAAAATGTCCCCAAAGACTGGCTCTGTGCCCTCTGGTTGGAAAAAGGCGGTTATCTATCCTATTCCAAAGAAGAGTGACTGCTCCAACCCGGCCAACTACCGCCCCATAGCGATCATATCAGTTCTGTCTAAGGTGATGGAACGTGTGATCAACGACAAACTGCTCACATACCTCGAGAAGAACAAAATTATTAACGACCGTCAATACGGATTCCGGCGGAACCGCTCGTGCGGTGATCTTCTTGCGTATGTGATGCATGTTTGGGGGCGATGTCTGAAACGTTTCGGTGAGACCCAAACGGTTGCACTGGACATTTCCAAGGCCTTTGACCAGGTTTGGCACCGAGGACTTGTCAACAAACTGCCTTCTTACGGACTTCCCGCATCCTTGTGTACGTGGATTGACGACTTTTTGAGGGAGACACACTCGATAAATGCTGGCGTCCCACAGGGATTGGTTCTGTCTCCGATTTTGTTTTTGTTGCACATCAACGACCTTTTGTAATGTGCACCGATTCATTGTTACGCGGACGACAGTACAGTTCATGATAGCTTTTTGTTTGATAAGCCCCCAAAGGGCTCACAAACTCCAACAGCTCGTAGGGCTTTGAAGCAAAGAATGGACGGTTACCTCGAGAGTGTTTTCTCTTGGGGTAAAAATAATCTCGTTGAATTTAATGTTTCAAAGACCCAATCTTGTCTGATTACGTCTAAAAGGGATCGAAATGAAAATCTAGTCTCTTTTAACGGAAGCAATCTTCCGAACAGGCCCTCCATTGATATGCTTGGTGTAACCCTAAGTGACCAGCTCAGGTATGGGGGCTCCATCGAAGCCAGAGTAAAGTTAGCCTCCCAAAAACTGGGCGTACTGTACAGGGCCCGCAGATACTTTAATAGTACTCAACTGCTAACCCTGTACAAATCACAAGTGCGCCCCACGGTTGAATTTGGCAGCCACCTCTGGTCTGGAGCTCCAAAATACCTGAAAAATACCCTCGACTCTGTTTGATACATTCTCCCATCTTAACAGACGGATTGCAATCTTTAGAGCACAGGCGTCGGGTGGGAATGCTATCCTTGTTCTACCGGTATTACAATGGAAGATGCTCCGAGGAACTAGCATCATTGATCCCTTCGGCACCGGTGCATAGTCGGGAAACGGTTGAAATTTGTCACATGAGAACGGGTCGTTTCTTCGACTCGTTCTTGTGTTCAACAGCTCGGCTGTGGAATTATTTGCCGGCCTCTGTGTTTCCTCCTTCCTACAACATGGGTCTCTTCAAGACCAATGTTCATTCCTTCCTCTCCTCAAAAAGACCCTCCACACAGCATCTACAAAGATGACATAGGGCCTGAGGGAAATTATTTTCCTCAGGACCTCCTGTGTGGAGTTAATGTAAAAAAAAAAAATTAAAAACAAATACTGTTTCGTAAAAAACGAAAATAGAATTAGCAAAGAGACTAATAATGTGTTTCAAGTTCCTGAAAATCAAAACCAAATTAATGCAAACACATGGCAGTTTTATTGATCCTATATATATATGACATTTAATCTTCTACCAAAACACATTCAAATGGCAGATAAAATATGAGTTTACATAAAAGAATTAATATTATGGCTAAATGATGCAGATGTTGAAACACTTTTTTTATAAATTCTATATCAACCTTCATGCTTCACTTTCACAATTCTACGGTAACTTCAAGACTAACTTTATTTATCTTCTTGAAACCGTAACAAAAATTCAACTAACTTGTATGCGTCACTTTATTACTACAATATTTTCAAAGATACATTACCCTTATTTTTGAACTTTTCACTTTGAAATTTACATTTTTTACTTGTACCGCCAACTTATTGGTGTAATTTAGCACTTTAGTTAATATTACCCACGCACAGGCAGTGCCTTAGTGGGTTCCAATTATCTACTTTTGTCTTATATATATTTTTTACTTTTTTACATTATTTTTATCTTGTGTTATTTTATATATATATATATATATATATATATTTAGAAAATGTGTAAAAATTATTTTTGAAATGTATCAAGACATAATGGGAAAAAATAAAGGAAAAAAAAAATTGGTCAAATCATTTGATTGTCGATTGAAACCATGGTGCATGCGCAGTTAAATTTTTATTTTTTTTTTGAAATACACGATTTTGTATTGTAAACGACGAAATAACAAATAGCGGCCAGATTTGGACCATTTTTCGAAACCCTTCTTATTAGGTTACCAGTACATTTTTTTAATATCTTTACGCATTAATAAAATCAAAAGCGAATTCATTGATTTAAAATAAGCAGTGTAAGTAAATATAACAAAGTCAACAAATAAAATTTCATTTAAATATTATTTTGTAAACCGTCTTACCTTAATCATAGTAATTTTGATTCTTTCTCACCGATGAACAGAAAAGAACTGATAATGTAAAAGAACTGAATGAGTTTATATATCTTAACTTTATATATGGCTGTAATTAAGCAAAGAATTTTAGATATGTTTAAATGACTTATTAATGGGGTGATAACTGCGTTGGGAGAAATTCTCGGTAAAACCACCTGTATTAGGTAGATATGTTTTCTAAACAGTTGCACCAAATTCATGAAATCAGTTTAGGGTGGTAGCTAACACTAAGTGAATGAATTTTATTAAAATTTAACGCAAAAAAATAATCAATCAATGTTATATTCTAACAGCAAAGAAATCATTTGAACAAGAATTGTATTCTGGAAGCGGGTATGGATAACGCCGCCCCGGGAAACATTTATTGGATGACCAACACCTCTGTCATAGGTCACCCCAAGTGGTTCGTTCGTTGGCGACTTAACACGGGTTTCCGGACTCATGGGGTGAGTTTTATCTAGGTTTTGGCGGCGAATCGGGAGAGACTGGTTGAAGGAGACCTAACTTCGACCTTTTCAGCCATACTCTCTCGACCATTTGCCCACCGCAGTGGAAGGAATGGATACATACTTCCGTCACTCCTGAACATAATTTTTTTTTTTTTTTTTTTTAATGCCGGCAACCCGGTCGTTTATTGTAATAATAATCATATACACACAAGTTAGTAGCCCGCCTCACTAGACTAAGTCTGTTCCGAGGCGGGTACATATATATATATATACATAAACTTAGACACATATACATTTACATATATATACATGCATATACACAATTATGTTCATACACACATACACGCATATGCGCACAGACTTACACACAGGTATTCGCATACGTGTACATAATCAAACTCATAGATACATATTAAAACCTAAATACATATAATCAAATAAGAATTATTGGGAGTTGAAATACAGTTATCAAGGAATTGACAAATTTCCATAAAACCAAAAATTCATCAAGTCCACATAGTAATGCTAGCGTCTAAATCTAGAACTATAAGATTTCAACAAAATAATATACATATGAGGTAATAATAATATAAACTTTCGCAAAACAAAAGCAGTATTAATAATAAAAGCATTCGTAATACAAAAGCAGTATTAATAATTAAGATAAAATTTCTATAAGTAACCAACACATATAAGTAAATAAAGAGTGAGGATTAAAGACTAAGATGAGATTACTAATAACTTGGTGATGCTTGCCCTTTTTTTGTGTAGTAACCATGTATTGAAATGTTTGTATAACCAGTTTAGGTTGTTTTTTGTGGTACAGTAGGTGGTTTCTTTTAGGAAGGTGTTGAAAATGTGAGGTGCGAGGTAAGATTCGTGTTTTTGGGCAAAAGTTGATTTAGTTTTAGGCACTAGAAGTAGGTTACACGATTTAGCTCTTGTGTTTTTCGGGTGAGTTATGTGGCATGGAGAGGAATTTACGCAGTTTATTTGTATGATCTTTTTAATGAACAGCTTCCTGATATCTAGTATGTTATTAGTAATAAGTATGTTTTCCGTCGGGTGAAGATAAGGTTTTTTGAACATGATCCTAATTAATGTTTTATGAATTGTGTTAAGCGGTTTAATGTACTTGTCGGCAGCTCCCCCCCAAGCAGAAATTCCATAAGTTAGGAGGCTTTGACAAAGAGCGTAGTAAACATTTTTTAATTGTTTTAGTGGCATAATGTTTCTAATAGTTTTGAAAATAAATGTTAGTTTACGGATTTTTTTAGTTAGTAAGTTAATATGAAGTTCCCAGTTTAATTTACAATCCACTGTTAAGCCTAGATACTTGATATTATCAGTATGTTCTATTTTTTCGCAGTTGTGGTTTGAGGGATTTGAGGTAATATCAGGGTGTAGGTATAAAGGCGGAGTGATTTTTGGTTGCCCGGTAGTGGTTTTGCTGAATGTTAAGTATTTTGTTTTGGAGATGTTTAAGGTAAGAAGATTTTCGTCCAGCCAATTTTTTATTTCTAACATACCAGTTTCCGCACTTTTGAAGGCCTTTTCCCAACTCGGTGCTTTGCGGTCATCTGCGTAACTGATTACCTTGTAGTCGATAGAAGCCATTTTAATATCGGTAAGTTCATTTATGTAAATAAGAAATAGAAGGGGACCAAGTACACTACCTTGAGGGACGCCATACTTGATTTCTTCCGGATCACTGTAGCATTTATTAAGTTCAACTATTTGTTTCCTATTTTTAGTATAGCTAATAAACCATTCGAGCGGCGGACCGTTGATACCATTATTTTTAAGTTTTTCGTACAGAATGTCATGAGAGATAGTATCAAAAGCCTTAGCCAGATCTAGAAAAACTCCGATGACTTTGGATCCTACATCTGTATTTTTGACAATGTAATCAGTTAATTCGGATATAGCCTGTTCTGTGCTCATTTTAGCTCGAAAACCGAATTGACAATCTGAGAGTAAGTTGTGTTTATCGAGGTAGGATATTAGCCTTTTTTTCATTGCTTTTTCCAAAACTTTCGATAAAGAATTTAATAGTGAGATAGGTCTGTAGTTAGATATGAGAGATTTGTCCCCTGACTTGTGAATTGGAGTTATAATGGCAATTTTTAGTTTATCCGGGAAAATCCCTTGGCTAAAGCTTTGATTGAATATGTGTAGAAGAGGTATAACAATAAATTCTCGCAGATTAATCAGAATTTGGTTTGAGATTTTGTCCGGGCCCGGAGCGCAATGTGGTTTGAGAGATAAAATAAAGTCGGAAATTTCTGTTTTATTGAGTTTATATATATTAAAAGAGTGTAATGGTTGCTTGGTAGGGCTGTGTTTAGATGAAAGTTTTTTTGCAGTGTGGTGATTGTTGAGGATTTTGCTTGCTAGATTTAGGCCTACGTTGGAAAAATGAGAATTAATATAATTAGCTAGTTTAAATGGTTCGTTCTTAGTTTCAAGGATTTCTCCATTAATTGACAGTTTCTTGATATTATTATTCTTCTTGGGTTTTAAATATGCTGCTTCATTAATGACTTTCCAAGTTTTTTTTGGATCCGTTCTGGCATTTTCAATTGCGTTCCTATAAAATTTGTATTTGGCCTGCTTAATTAATTTGTTACATAGATTTCTATATAATAAGTAGTCATGATTAAGTTTACCGTCATGTGGGTTTTTATGTACTCTCATGTGCATTGCGTTTCGTTTGTGAATACTCTTTACTAGCCCTGCAGTGATCCATGGTTTAATTTGCAATGTTTTGTGAGCTTTGTTTTTATGTGTTTTTATTGTAGTGTGCTTGTTAGTGTACTTTTCCATAGTTATTAGGAAAGCATTTAGAGCTTTGTTCGGGTCTTTTTCTTTTAGTGTTGAAGTCCAGGATTCATGACTAATTTCTGCCCTAAGTGATTTGAAGTCTATGACGTGTTGTGTGGTGTTTGTAGGCATTTTCGTTTTATTTTTGAAGTTCGATCTAATGCCGAGTGAAGTAGTGTAGTGATCGGTGACCGTTGTGTGAATAATGGATGAGATGGTTATTTTCTTGGTTTTAGCAAAAATGTGATCAATGCAAGACTTGGACTCAAGGCTTATTCTTGTGGTAGAATTAATAGTTGATTTAAGGCCATAATGACTTAAAAGACTTAGATATTCGTTAGTTTGAGGATTGCAATTCAAAATGTTTATGTTCAGATCACCCGCTAAGATGAGTTGTTGGGTATTTGTGTTATCATTCAGAAGTTTTTGTAGAGAATTTAGGAAAGGTGTAAGATTTTTAAAGCAAGGAGGTCTATAAATCGCAAATACAGATAAATCAGATCCAAGTGATATTTTTATGCAATTTGCTTCCGTTAAATTTATTTCAGAGATAAAGGGATTCAGCGATTCTGTTACGAAGATAACTATCCCATCATTTTGGTTGAGTTTAGTAGTAGTATGGAATTTCGAATATCCAGGTAAGTAGATATCGGTGTAAGAGTCATCTGTCCAGCATTCACTTAAAATTATTATATCAAAGCGGGAGTCGAGGTCTTGTAAAAGAATTGTAAAACTGTCTAAGTTCTTGCGAATGCTTCTAATATTTTGGGATATTATATTTAAAGAGTTATTTGTGTGGAATACTTTGAAATCTTGAGAATTTTTGAATATTTGTTCTTCATGATAGGGAGGTTCAAAATCAATGTTTAGTAGTGAGTCCATTTGTAATAGATGGAGTTACCTATACAGTAGACAGTTAAAAATAATGTAACCAATTAGATTATGAGCTGTAAGTCGTTGACATGTTTTACGTTTATTATTTTTGAAGTATGATCAGAGTTCTTTTTTGTGAGGATTTTATTATTTTTGAACCAAGTATACATATAATTATTATCTTTAGCTTTTTGTTTTGTCTTCCACAGCAGCTCTTTAAAGTAAGGGGTTAATAGTTCGCCTACAAATATGTTCTTCTCTCTAGCGTTCTTGCGGGAGTTCAAGACTCTCTGCTGGGCTTCCTCATCTTGAAGTTGTACTTTGTATCTGTAAGTTCCGCCCTCCATTTTCTGTGTACGATCTTGATAACGGATTATTCTTTTTATCTTCTGTGATTCGACATTAACTTGTATTTCCTTGAATAATCTGTTTATGGTGTCCGGCGGTTCTTCATTAGGAAGGGTAACTACACCCGCAAACTCCGCCCAATTGTGGCTCATACTGACCTGTTCAATTTCAGCCAGTCGAGTTTCTAGGTTATTGATTCTGATTTCTTTGCTGTTGTTTGCTTCTTCAAGAATATCTACTTTTTTGTTTAATTGTAGGATTGTGTCAACCTTGGTTGAAATATCATCATATTGCTGGCTTATAAAATCTACACTTTTTTTCATTTCTAAAATTTCATGTTCTAGATTTTTCTTAATGTTTAGTGTCTCTTGTTCCATTTTTTTGAAGAGTTGCTGCTTTATTTCGTCCATCTTTTTGTCTACATATTTGATAAATTTATCATAGTGCACTTCACCGGCATCGGTTGGTAGTGGTGACTCAATAGGTTTTGATCGTGTTTGCACTTTATTAGAAGTAGCCATTATTATCGTTGTTGTTATTTCGTACTTTGTATGTAATTGCGCCTGAATTTGTAAGATCTTCAAATTTCTTTTCACTTATTACACAGTGATTTAAATAAGGATGCAGAAAAAAGGGAAAAAAAAAACACTTTGGTATTACTAGGATTCGAACCACGGACCTTCGGATCTAAAGGCAGATGCTCTCGCCACTCTGCTACCAGACAGTTGTAAATCACTGGGAGTAAGGTGTAATATAAAATGCCTTTTGCATAGGTATATTTACGGAGATTATTAAAAGTCAATTTTACTGCTAAGGTTAGTCTTCAAAATTATTTTCACTTATTTCAGAATTATGTGTTAATTAATCTTGAAAATAATTTTCACAGTACTTTTTAATAATGTTGCAGAAAAAAGAAGAAAAAAAAACACTTTGGTATTACTAGGATTCGAACCGTGGATCATCGGATCTCTAGGCAGATGTTCTCTCCACTCTGCTGTCAGCCCTTTGAAACTGAGTGGGAATTATGTGTATTATAAATTGTCTTTGCACAGGTATATTATTGGAGATTATAAAGGGTTAATTTTACTGCAACAATATTGACACACTTCAAAGTTGATCTAAACACTATAAAACACAGTAAGTTTAGAGCGATTAAGTAACACACGTACGGGTTTCACTTCAGGGACACGTTTAACAATGAGTTATATGGTTTTTTTTAATTTTAGACACTAAATTTTGTATATTTTTGTGGAGCAATTTATGACATGCACTCTGTTGGAAATAATAATTACTAATGCATTGTCCTCGAGATTCCACTTCTCTTACATACTGCCTTCCCAGAACTTCCTCCATTTTCTTTCCCTAAAAGACCCTCCACACAGCATTCCAAAATATGACATTGACCCTGAGATTTTTTTCCTAGTAGCTAATGTAAAAAAAATTAATGAAAACAGTGGAAAATTTTCTTATTTTTGATTTAGAACCAAAAAAGTATTGAAATATGTACCTAGCTATAACGAGCGCTAAATCAATTTAAATGCAGAGAATCACATATTATTTATATCTAACTAATATTGATATATCGGTCCCAGAATCACTTCTACGTAAATAAACATACACTTCAGTAGCCACAACCTACACAGTCTGCTCTCTCTGTTGATCGAAGGAAGAAGTGCAACACGGCTTAATAACCCAAACTCATAGACATCCAAATTTAATAGACCAGAAGTCACAGATGAGGGGTAAAACCAAACTATGGAGGGTGAAGAGGGGAAGATGACTGTGATTTGTTAAAAAACCAATCTGACAGTATATAGGCATCTCGCATTATAATATCACCATTTAGTTCTTAAAATCAAAACGGCTTATTAATGAATAGACCTTTTTACATGGGAGCGCGAATTGCCCGCCACGTTATTATCATATTTGCGTTATCGAAATCGGCAAAAGAAAGTTCGCCCTTTTTCACACGGGAATATTTTGTTGCCGTGTTTAGTTAAGACACTTTTACAAATGTTTCATAATTTACTTACCCCTGTAACTCACTGGAGAAACGCCCACATTCGCTACGTTTACATATATAAGGGCATAATGTATAGCACAAGCTCTCACTTTTGTTCGTAAAATGTGCGATGTGACCAGCGCGCTGCTTAGGACAAGAATGATGACGTCACATTTTTTAGATTCAAGCGACGCTCTCGTAAGCCCGGCTGGTTCCAAGGCGGAGCTATAGCCGGCTCCATGGGGAGGGGGAAATAATACGTTTTTATCACTTAGGGCAGGTCCAGATATATTCATATGTCCATGCCCAAAAGACATACCTACCTACTATATTTATTTACCCCTAAGATTATAACTAGAACCTCGCCTTTCTTTGCTCTTTTTCTGCAAATACTTTAGCGTCACAAAATTCCGCAGATAAAGGATGCGATAGTCTTACTGTCATAACCAAATCTTGAAAAGTTTTTATGACAATTTTTGAACAACATTCAATATAATGGCATATAATGCACGGTCGGGAAGCACACCAAACCCGCACGCAACATTTGAATACATTTGACATTTGTCACATGAGAACGGGTCGTTTCTACGACTTCAGTTCAACACCCCGGCTGTGGAACGATTTGCCGGCCTCTGTGTTTCCTTTCTTCTACAACATTGGTCTCTTCAAGATCCTAATTCACTCGTAACTTTCCTCAAAAATATCCTCCACATAGCATCCCCAAAGATTTTTTTTTTAGATGACTGAGCTAATGTAAAAAAAACGTCCATTCTCAAATACTTCAAGGTCAAAAAATTCTCCAGCTAAGAGATGCCATAATATCACTATCTCGTGCAGTTGGGTCTTATTAAGAAACTCTTAATAAGCATAACCAAATCTTGAAAAGTTTTAACGACGTCGTCGTGTGAAAGATATTCAACATAATGGCCCAAAATAGGGAGACACAAATATTATCAAGCAAAATAATCTTGACGTCATCAACTTCAATTACTCTTCCCTAATTACCAATACAGTAATGAATGCTTAATGTGTTAAGGTATATAAACGATTTGGGAAAACCAATTATTCACAGTTTATTTCAATTCAACTCTGGGAACGCATTTCAAAACCACGATGCTTAAGGTAAGAATTTGTCATTTCCTGACATACCTTTTAACCGAGCCAAAAATTATGTCACTTTAATTTACCTATTGTAAAAGACAGATAGATTGCAGAATAATTTCCCAACTTTCTCTTCTCTATCACCATTCTCTTCCCACTATACTCTCCGCCTTACAACATACCCCGATTCTGGATGCCATAATTCAACATACCCCGATTCTTGATGCCATAATTCAACTGGCTCCTGTTGGTTGGGAGCAGTTTATTGGGAGCAGTATATTGCGGTATTGAGACAAAAAAAAAGACTCCAGGCAGAATTCCTTCACAAAATACTATAGGCATAAAAAACATGGCGTTAAAGTATATTAGTGCAGACCCTTAAAAATATTATAATTCTGGTTATTATAATTCTGGGAATGATAATAATTATTAGCCTAAAAGCGCACACAATTAAAAAAAAATTGAAATCTGACCTTGCTTGTCAAGATTAAAACTTGGCCCAATTATTTCGCAGAAACTCAAATGTAACCCTGTCATCACTGACAACATATCCTCTTCTGCTGATCGCAATTTGTTCAAAGGTTAGAACGGACTTAGAATCGGCATTCACGGGAACCGTTCAATTGTCAAAAAGATAAAATGCCATGTGACTACTTTGTCACAAGTGAAATTTTGCGACACGGCTGGTATTTAAAATGGCTTGTTTCACATAAATTGAACAATAGTTAAAATCAAAGTTAAATTTCAACATCTTAAAAGTTCTATCCACGTTCCGTCAGTATACGTTTGCCCTGAAGAAGGAACGGTCGTTCTGAAACGTCGGCTCTACTCAGATATATAAGTGGTTCAAACAAAGTAAAATTGTTTTATTTATCTATAATGGATAACCACAAAGTTATAGCTACATTACACATAATGATTTCTTAAAATTCTGTTAAACAATCCGTCCTAACAAATGTAAATGAAAGAAAAATGCATTTCAAACCCAGAATTCAAATTATTTTCTGATAAAAAATATTATATTTCAGGTAGGTACATTATCGCCTGTCTGCATCTAGAATCGGCATTCACGGGAACTGTTCA
Organism: Limnephilus rhombicus; assembly: GCA_929108145.2. Classification (NCBI taxonomy): domain Eukaryota; kingdom Metazoa; phylum Arthropoda; class Insecta; order Trichoptera; family Limnephilidae; genus Limnephilus; species Limnephilus rhombicus. The sequence goes on along the minus strand of OV815291.1, from coordinate 41,496,047 downwards.
ATTGTCAAAATGATAAAATGCCATGTGACTACTTTGTCACAAGTGAAATTCTGCAACACAGGTGGTATTTAGGATGGCTTGTTTCACAGAAATTGAACAATAGTTAAAATCAAAGTTAAATTTCAACATCTTAAAAATTCTATCCACGTTCCCTTATTATTTCCTTTTAAACCAGTTGGCTCACAGTACTAAAATTTTAACATAAATTGAATAAAACTTTTACAATAGAATATTAAATAAAATATCATACTTCACATCTTTTTCCAACCTGACTTCACTGAAATCTAATCTAACCTAAATATATACTCTTCTAGATGACTATTTACCTACCTTGATTAACCTCCAGTAAAAATTTTAGCTTTCATAAAATAATTTATAGATTAACATATTTAAATCTTACTTCTTAGAATTTTGTATTTTATTTTTAACTTCTTTAAAACATTTTTTTTTTGTTTATTTTCAATTTTATATATGTGTGTATATATATATATATGTGTTTGTATGTGTGCGTATGTATTTATTTGCTTGTATATGCATATGCATGTGTGTATGTGCTTACGTATACATATATCTTGTTATATTTTACCTTAAATATTTTTATCTTTTTTCTTTCTCTTCTTTCTAATATCTTATAATTTCTATTTCAAACCAATATTTTGTTCTATGTAGTTCTCACACTGTATAACTTATATCATCTATGATTACCTTAACACGGGCAGAAAGCACGGGCCTAGTAAGGTAGTAAAAAAAAACATAAAAGTGTACTTTCAAAAATTGTATGAAATAATGAAATAAAAATTAAAAAATTAAAAATTAACTTTGACATAAAATGATTTCTTAAAATTCTGTGAAACAACCCTTCCTCAGAAATGTTAATAAAAGAAAAATATATTTTAAATACAAAATTAAAACTATTTTCTGGTAAAATATATTATTTTGTTGATAGGTACTTTATCGCTTGTCTGAAATCTTCGATACACAAAGTTCCAATTCTGCAAATGACACTTACTCAATACAAATCCGAGTTTATTAAACCCGAGGTGTAATCACTCACAGACTGACCCACAACCGAAATATTTCATGGTTTATTAATCCGACAAACATTTCAGGTTGCAATCTTCTTCGTTCTGGTGGCAGCCGCCCTGGCCTACGAGGAAGCCCCCCTTGACTATAAGGGACAAGTTATCGACACTAAAGACGTGCAGATCGCCAAGGAGAAGCACTTCGCAGCCTGGGACAAGGCTAACTACGAGTTGCACCACGGTCACGAAGGTCACTATGACCCTCACTACGATGGTTACCATGACCTCCACGCTGATCCACACTACGTGCATCGAGATTGGGTGGACCCTGATCATAAGTGGTGATTGTAAAAATTACGCATTGAAGAAAAGAGATTGTAATTTTATCACTTTTACAGAAAAAAATGTTTTATTTTTATTTTTAGTACCTATTCAATACAGAGGATTTTTTCGCCTAAAATAAACTGATTGAGCATTAGAATAATGATATATTTTTTTAGTTTCATATATTTATACGGAAAAAATTAAGAAAAGAAACAAACAGAATAGAAAAAAAAGCATGTGTACAGTTCACACGCGGTAGAATTGAAACCTTCAGAAAACTAGACTTCGAGAGAATGAGACGAATGTGGAGTTTTAGGAGTAGGATAAGTGTATGGTATATTTATTATAATACTGTTACAAAGTTTATAAATTATTTTACATTTAATTCTTCGAAGCACCGCACAAACAGGAGGCCGATAGGCTACGAGGCACTGCACAAAGAGGACACCGATTAGTCTGTGGTCTATATCAGGGATGGCGAACCTTTACGTATCAACGTGCCATTTTTCTAAAGAAATGTTTAATGAGGTCATAGACGTGCTGTTACGCTGTAATTAGGGATTAAGTATAGATAGGTATAATTCTCTTTAAGTCAGGTTCTTACCACTAACTTTACGGTTAAACCGAGCGCCAAAAACTGCCATTTATGCAGAATTATGCCCGTGGTGGGTAGAATCATGAAACTCTATCACAAGGGTGAGCAAAATGTATGCGATCTCCAGCATATTAGGGTATTAAATAATAACATATATCTCATTTGTAACTTAAATGTAAAAATCGTATATTGTTTCAAAAGTGACAGGTTACAATAAATGAACAGAACTACTCACCCTCAGGGACCGATTGATATTAGAATAACTAGCTAAATTCACCACTATTCCTAGCCGATCCGCGTCTCGGGGATCGCAACAGGATGACCAGCAAGACTTCTAGCCGATCCTCGTCTCGTGGATCGCAACAGGATGATCAGCAAGACCTCCAGTCGATCCTCATATCGTGGATCGCAACAGAATGACCAGCAAGACCTCCCGACACCTTCGCAGCAAAGCAGGGCTCCAAGGGAAGTGGAATTCCGGGCACGATGTTACGGGGCTTTCATAGCAAGCAAGTGGAACTGATAGTATTACTGTTCGTGTAATTGTTAATACAAGCCGGTGAGCGTGATTTTAATACTCCACGCGATAAATGAGTCGAACTTATTGTCGGCACCCGACAAATACACTCCGGCGCGGCCCGTGCAACGTTAAACCATTTCCGATCGCCATGATAATTTCAGTAAACTTTTCGAATATTTCGATCTACCGCGGAATCCTATCTCGCGATATTATTGATTACATACTTCAATGCACTTTAAAATCTTGTATCAGAGATCGTTTCACATTACTTTAACGTGCCAACCGACTGAATTTAATAATATTAACTATTTGACTGTCTCCGCCATGATCTTGCCCAAAGGATCATGCCAGCAAGAGTGGGTTTCATTACCGGACCCGGAAAGGAAAAAAATGCCCCCTCCATGACGACTCGTGTTGCCAGTCATCCCGTTGATAAAACATCATAAAATAATTAACTGAATAGTTCGTGCGGCTAGATTCGACGTTATAAAGCAGTGTTCATATTTTAAAATGAGAAAAAGTAATGATTTCAACACTGCTTCATAACAGTGTCATCAAATAATTTTGACTTTGTGATTATTGGGAAAATAATTATAATAAATACTAACTTTCAATTAAAAACTCTTTATTTATCACTACTAAATAGGAACATTTAGAATTATACGCGTAATTTAAATTAAAGTAAAATGAGTATGACTTCTGTTGTTGCAGGCTAGATGACAAATAACCTAATATGTTAGGGTTGTAAGATGTTACTTTTAGAAAAATGCATGCTGAATTGGAATCATCTGTCAAACTCTCTCTAACCGACTCTTTAATGTTATTCATCTCTGAAAATAATGACTTGCAGGCATACGTTGATGATAACATTGTTTAAATAGCATGAACCAGCTTCTTCAAACAATTAAATGTGTCTGGTAACGCATTCCATGTTTCCAAAATTTAGTTTTTAGCATTTTCACTTATATTACCTGTCAATCTTTGTGTTTTAATTAATTCTAAATTTCTCCTTTTATCAATATTTTTTTGAATCCATATTGAACTAAACTGGAAATCAATCAGCTACATTTCAAATTCATCAATTTCCAACCAATCGAATGGGGACAAATTCAGTTTATCAAATGAAGTCACATCAGGGTAAATAATAAACTTGAGTATTTCCGATAGTTCTTTGAACTGAGAAAATCTGAGAACTCGGGTTTTTCGTAGTGCATAGTAAATTTTGTGATCACTGTTCAGTGACGTGCCCAAAATATTGTGTCGCGTGCCATTGGTTCGCCATCCCTGGTCTACATCATTCTCTCGCTGGCTAAATCCTATCCATGTATATATTTGTCTCTTTTTAGTATCGCTCATTTCCATTTCATCGAGTTTCAAATCACAACGGTGCTAAAGAAGTTTTCACAGAACAGGCCCAGTGCTCACTCAGGGGTGGCGTTTGGTGTTAAAAGGGTGCGGGTGGCCACTGTACTGTCGGAGGCCATTAGCCGTATCCTGGCTACAGTGACCTGGTGTCTCATCAGACCGGTGAAACTATTCATTCCTAGTTCCGTAAACATTTTCGATGCTCTGCTGCACCTGTATAAAAATATAAATCGGCAGGCCTTATTGTATTGGATCCAGAGTCATTTCACAGAGGTGATTCGGTAGTGACACCATGTTTCACACAAATATAGACTGTACAAAATGCATGAAACAATGCTTGTTTTACATTATTGCTGCATTGGAAGAATCTTCGGGCAATCAAATTAGACGGTATACTTAAACTTCTCATCTATTTTTTATTTTTTATTAATAAAATTCCTTTATTATTTATTTACAGTTTTTTTACACTTTTAAATTAAGTCCCGTTAAACTGATTGATATCAGTTTGTCAACGGGTTCTTTTGACAATTACTTTTTTTTAAATTGGGACAGGTCTTCGACCAAGTCGAAGAGACAGGTACATGAAATATACAGGTACATGAAAAAAAAATTGTTAATAAAATTTATAAGAAATACAGAACAGAGAAAATGAAAGAAATAAAAGAAAAGACAAGAGAAAATAATAATGGAAAAAACATTAAAACGAAAAGCGGAAAATAACAGAAATTAGTACAAAAAAGTTCTTTCACTTAACCATTTTTTTAGCGTACATTTCCTTCTGAAACTCAATTCACAGCTTTTTATTGCGTTGGGTAACATGTTGTAAATTATTGGAACAAGGTATTCTAGAGTTCTTTGACCGTATTTATTTAGGTATCTTGGAATTATAAGTCCATCATTTGCAGTTAGTCTTGTATTATGAACATGAACCACTAGTTTATTATATTCAGATTGAGATGTATGCTGACTCGCAATTTTAAGCCACAATATATCACGAACAGATAATACATTTACAGAGTTGTATAATAATGATTTTGGTATATCATGTCTTTGTTCGTATTCAGTTTTTTTTAATAATAATTTTACCAAAGAATATTGTACGTTTTGCACTGAAAGAAGATTTGTTTTTGTTGAATGTCCCCATGTGGTTATTCCATATCTTATTAGGGATTCCGCTAATGACAGATATACTAATCTAAGATTATTTAGTGGAACAAAAAACTTCAGTCTATAAAGTTTGCTCACTATAGCTCTAAGCCGTGTGCAAACTTTTATCGTACGCGGATGGATGTAAAGTCATCATCTTCCAAAAGGTCTTCAGTAACGATGCGCCCCAAGTATTTTACGTTCTCAGGTGTATTTATATTTGCCTCGTTAAGTTGAACGGGGAGCATCTTCTTCAAGTTTTTTTCAATTGTGGCTTCTTCACAAATTTTTAATAATAATCTCAACCCCTTGATCGACGGAAAGAGGAGAATCGTGTCATCCGCATAGCTCATGCGATTTAGACATAAATTATTAGTACGACAGCTCGCGTATTCAGGTGATTTGATAACTCGTCCATGTATACATTGAATTGGTTACGTGCACCCTCCTTGCCTTACTCCTGATGCAAGTATATCGGCTGGGAGTATATTCTTGCCCACCTTACAACGTTTTCCTGCTGGGAGTGCCATCAGGATAGTCTGTTAATGTATATATATTTTTAAATTTTATCTGTTGTTGAAAATGGTATGAACTAATGATATAATGAATGAGAACATTTTGTCTGATCTCTTAACACTTTGTTATTAATTCATATTTTTATCACTTATTATTTTCTCTGTTTATCATTTTATTTTAAATTTTATTTTTTTGCTTTTACTTAACTGTTTTGCATGACCCATATTTGCGTGTGTTATTTTTATTAAATTGTGAAATTATAAACCCCGATACAGGCGAACCCTAGTGGGGTTAATAATTACATGCTAAAAATATATGTATATAAATTGTGAAGAAGCAATAAATAAATAAATAAAATAAAATATGGTATATTTGTAGCTTTCAATTTCGTACATATTTAACCAGCTTCAAAAATGAACTGCCCGTTGGTTAAATTTAATCTAACTCTATTTTTAAAACCTTCTATTATCTCTTTGTAAAACTATCTTATGACTGGATTTAAAAAAAAGTTTATTGTATTTTTAATTCATGTTGGTATTCTTTATCTATGGTTATTTTTTATTATTATTTCAAAAAGTATGTCTCATGTTTAAATTTATACTGCTTGTATTTAGATACGATTTTAGATTTTGCCACACATCTGCCCTGATGATGGACATTGCAACGATACCCGAAACGTTGGCTAAAGAAGGAGGTAGCGCAACACGGCATAATACCCCAAAAACTAAAAACAAAATGCTTGTATTTATGTAAAAAGCCTTCTGGGGGTTGAATCATAATATGTGAACCCGAGGTGTGTAAGTAACCTGAAAAGTCAGTAAAAATTATTGGATTTACTAGCTGACCAGGCAAACGTTGTTAAGCCATATAAATTATTTCTATTGAATATACAGAGGGAATGTGTTTTATATGGGTCACCGATTATAGAGGCTTACCCGCTGTATTTTTTTTTTTTTTTTTTTTTTCTTTTTTTTTTTTTTTTTTTTTTTTTTAATTGTACAACAGATTTTTATCCAATTACTGTACAATTTTCTCATTTTAACAGTCTTAACACCTAGGAAGATGATTAATATACAAAAAAATCTTAAGGCTATCTAAAGAAGAGTTATATATATCTAGTGTTTCCGATATTTCGTTCAACAGCACCATTCCTCTTGTCATGCTATGCTGTGCTAGAACATCTGTTCTGACGTATGGTATTTTGAACAAGTCGTGTCGACGACTACGGCTGAAATTTTCAGGCACGTATAAGCCATAACATTCCAAGAGGAATGGGCTGTCAATACGATTATGGATTATGTTAAAACTAAGAATTGCAAGATTTGCATAACGTCTAGTTTCCAAGCTAAATCTATTTGTTGCCTCAAGTAATTCCATATGGTGCATGAATCTCGGGTACGTTCCATTCATCCGCATATAGACATACCTAAGGAATTTTTTCTGAACTTGTTCTAGCATATTAATATATTTCGCTTGGTGCGGAGTCCACACACCACTGGCATACTCCAGCTTACTTCTTATGACTCCATCAAACATGGCTATCATTGCATCTGGGTCATCAAATTGCTTACATATTCTGATGATGAAACCCAGGAGTTTGTAGCATGCTGGAGTGAGCCGTGATATATGATTCGAGAATGTCAGTTTGGGATCAAAGACGATACCGAGATCTTTAAAGCTATTGACTCGGCATAATGTTTTCCCTTTAATGTTGTATTCAAAAACTATGGGCTTCTGGGAGCGGGTTTATGTCATGGTTACACATTTTTTTGTATTGAATTCTAATTTGTTTTTTTACTGAGCATTCTGCAATAGCATCAAGGTCAGATTGCATTTTTAAGCAGTCATAGTAACAGTTAGAGTTAAATATTAATGATGTATTATGTAACAATTATTATAAGCAATAATTGTCAGCCTGAAACACTCATTTACATTGAAAAATCTTCCGAGAAAAGATACTTGCCGCCAACGGGACAAGTATCCCGATATGACAATTATTGCTTATAATAATTGTTACCCTTTGTGCTATGCATAAAAATCTTGTCTTAAACGTTAGTTTATAAAATTAAAAATAATAATTGATGTATTATGTGTTTTAAAGTGTGTAAAAGTGTGGTAAATCAAATTAGTAGTATGTCGGTACATTACTTACAGGTTTATTAACAATTTACAACGTATTCCCAGTTCCTCTAAATTTTAATATTTTACAATAATAATAATGTGAAGGGTGAACAAACACGATTTGCAAGTAAGTCTTGACCGGGAGTTTAAAACCGAATGAGCGGCAGATTTTTGATGCGTCCCGGAGAAAGTTCTTGTGACTTAAAAGTGTATTGGATTGGTTGCTTAGGGACCAATCGAATAGCCAGCCGACTGCGATTCCGTGTCCTTTGTTCGACCTCCACAAATATTTTGGTTGTTAAATAAAAAATAACGAATGTATTGGAAGTGTGTGGGAATGGGATCTATGACAGAAAGTGGTATGGAGTGCTGTAGACGATGACCGCCGATAAAAACAAAAAATAATAATGTTTTATATTAATAATAAGTAACCATTCATTTTCTCAATTCAATGTATTTCATTAAAGTAACGAACATATTCATTGTTTGATCTCTTTACGCACTGGTTTGTGATCCATAACAAATGCCGAATGAAATGTCAAAATGACGCGACGCTTCTCGTGAATGACTTGCGCATGTGTGGATGAAAGTTCGATGAGGCGGAAGTAGCGCCATCTGTCATTCAACAACAAAAATAATTTCTTTCTGTTTGAAATTCGAACGACGCGACGGTTAAATATTAAAAAAAATTAAATAGAGATTAAAAAATGGGAGGGTTTGGGTAGGAGGGTGAAAATTTAAGATTAAAGATATTTTTTGATGCCAAAAAAATAATTTTTTTAAAATTGTCGAAAATACAGATTTTTTTTTTCTGGATAGCGACACCCTAATCACTAATCTAAACACCCAGCGATATGAAATATTCTTTTCGACCAATTCTCACACCTACCAAATATACACTAAAAAAAATCACTAAGATCGTTCGTATCGGAGGAGCGCGACCACAAACATCTTGACACGAGATTTTATATGTATATCTTTATCTTTACTAACTCTAAAATGAAATCGCTCACGATGTATACGCGCTTAGATCTTTTAAACTATGCAACGGATTTTCATGCGGTTTTCACCAATAGATAGAGTGATTCATGAAGAAGGTTTTTAGGTATATGATTTGTCAAGGTTTTGTGTAAATTGGTTGAAATACATAATATATCTGGTCAAGCGGCAGCGGCAGCGGGCAGCGGGCAACGGACTGACAAAGGGTGTCGATTTCATTGAACAGATAGCGTTGGTTATAAAGGTTTCGTTAGCCACTGCAACGAAACGTGTTAGAAATGGTGCACAATTTGGTAATATTTTATGTCAAACACTGATTAGATTATTAAGTTGATCCGGAGAGAGTAAAATCCACAATGATTCAAAATTACATCATTTGGCAGTTGCGTTCTTTCATGTATTTTATCGAGGCTTTTGATTCACACAATGTTGTCATTTTTTGCCTCACCTGTTTTTAAATTATAATATTTTCATTATAATCTCTAGTGATCATTAAAAGTACTTAGTCCTTTTTTATTCATTTTGTATAAAAAAACAGTTTTAAATATTTTCCAGTTTACATGATATAATAAATTTCATTATTCTCGGTATGGCATGAAACTCGGTTGAGGCTGTTAAATTCTGAACTTCCGATGAGTTCGAGGTCATTAATATGGTTACACTCTACCGTTAATATTTAATGCACTTCGATAATATATGCCCAACATCATCAATTTGTTCACACATCGAGTACATTGGAGAATCAGAGAGGCCTATCAAACACAATATTCTTCCCATTAGTGCAAGTCCGGATCTTAGTCTTAAAATGATTCTCATTTCCGATCTTTTCAGATTAACCTCAGTGAACCATGGTCTTTTAAAGGGTTCGTTTTGGAGTTTTCTGTACGTTTCAAAATTATTATTCCACATATTAATACAGATCAATTTGGGAAGTGGCAATGGGTACCGCCGCCCCGGGAACCTTTATTGGATAACCAACACCTCTGCCACAAGTCACCCCAAGTGTGCCCGGGTTCATGGGGTGAGGTGTGTCTAGGTCTTGGAGGCGGATGACCAGGACATACTGAAACCCAGATTCCTACCCACCCCTTAAACCCTTTTCCTTCCCAGAACTGTCCTCTCCTTCCTTTCCTTAAAAAAACCTCCACACAGCATCCCCAAAGATGACATAGGCCCCGAGAGAAATTATTTTCCTCAGGGCCTCCTGTGTGGAGCTCATGTAAAAAAAAAATATATATATATATAAATATATGGAATTTATTTTTGGCAGTAATTTTCGGCATCTGGCACCCAGTCATACATGATTCCATTCACACACGCTTCGTTTGCCAACAAATCCGCCTCTTCATTCCCATGTATTCCTACATGAGATGGAATCATATATGACAAATCTTTGTGCTGTACCTAAACGCCTTATTTTTTCTACAATATTAGGCTTTCCTATAGGCAGTTCCTTTCGGAATAATACAGACAGTTCCTTTAATGTGTTGAAGCGCACTTTTAATTTGATTCCACCGAATTTTAATTGCGGATTCCACCGCTTCTTTGATTGTACAATAACATTTGAATAATTCTCATTCGTATTCAAAAGGACACTTCAACGACATCTGTGGTGGTTTTTTTTTTTTTTTTACATTAACTCCACACAGGAGGCCCTGAGGAAAATAATTTCCCTCAGGGCCTATGTCATCTGGGATGCTGTGTGGAGGGTCTTTTTGAGGAGAGGAAGAAATGAACATTGGTCTTGAAGAGACCCATGTTGTAGGAAGGAGGAAACACAGAGGCCGGCAAATCATTCCACAGCCGAGCTGTTGAACACAAGAACGAGTCGAAGAAACGACCCGTTCTCATGTGACAAATGTCAACTGTGTACAAATGTTGGGCACGCGTTTGGCGTGTTTCCCGACTATGCACCGGTGCCGAAGGGATCAATGATGCTAGTTCCTCGGAGCATCTTCCATTGTAATACCGGTAGAACAAGGATAGCATTCCCACCCGACGCCTGTGCTCTAAAGATTGCAATCCGTCTGTTAAGATGGGAGAATCTATCAAACGGACCGCCCATTTCTGCACAGAGTCGAGGGTATTTTTCAGGTATTTTGGAGCTCCAGACCAGAGGTGGCTGCCAAATTCAACCGTGGGGCGCACTTGCGATTTGTATAGGGTTAGCAGTTGTGTACTATTAAAGTATCTGCGGGCCCTGTACAGTACGCCCAGTTTTTGGGAGGCTTACTTTACTCTGGCTTCGATGGAGCCCCCATACCTGAGCTGGTCATTTAGGGTTACACCAAGCATATCAATGGAGGGCCTGTTCGGAAGATTGCTTCCGTTGAAAGAGACTAGATTTTCATTGCGATCCCTTTTAGACGTAATCAGACAAGATTGGGTCTTTGAAACATTAAATTCAACGAGATTATTTTTACCCCAAGAGAAAACACTCTCGAGATAACCGTCCATTCTTTGCTTCAAAGCCTTACGAGCTGTTGGAGTTTGTGAGCTCTTTGGGGGCTTGTCAAACAAAAAGCTATCATGAACTGTACTGTCATCCGCGTAACAGTGAATTGGTGCACATGACAAAAGGTCGTTGATGTGCAACAAAAACAGAGTTGGAGACAGAACCGATCCCTGCGGGACGCCAGCATTTATCGAGTGAGAGGAAGAGGTGAAACCATTGACTACCGTCTGAATCGACCTCTCCCTCAAGAAGTCGGCAATCCACGTACACAAGGATGCGGGAAGTCCGTAAGAATGCAGTTTGTTGACAAGTCCTCGGTGCCAAACCCGGTCAAAGGCCTTGGATATGTCCAGTGCAACCGTTTGGGTCTCACCGAAACGTTCCAGGCATCGCCCCCAAACATGCGTCATATACGCGAGAAGATCACCGCACGAGCGGTTCCGCCGGAATCCGTATTGACGGTCGTTAATAATTTTGTTCTTCTCGAGGTATGTGAGCAGTTTGTCGTTGATCACACGTTCCATCACCTTAGACAGAACTGATGTGATCGCTATGGGGCGGTAGTTGGCCGGGTTGGAGCGGTCACCCTTCTTTTGAATAGGATGAATAACCGCTTTTTTCCAACCAGAGGGCACAGAGCCAGTCTTCAGGGACAGTTTAAAAAGCTTCGTCAAAATTGGAGCTATTTCTGCAGCGCACCTTTGCAGTACCAGGGCAGGTATTCCGTCAGGCCCACTAGCTTTATTAACATCAAGCCCTCGTAAAACATGGAGTACTTCCCGATGCCGGATCCTCAGCTTTTTCATACGAAAACCGCAGTAAGGAACCGACGTCGGGACAGCACCTTGGTCATCGAGGGTTGAGTTATTCGCAAACATTTTACCTAGTAAGTTAGCCTTTTCGGTGTCGGTGTTTGCTAGTGAGCCGTCAGGTCTGGTAAGAGGTGGCAGACTGGATTTGCAGAAATTGCGACCTATTGAGCCCGCAAGCGACCAGAATTGCCTGCTGCCATGCGGGCATGCAGTCAGCTTTCTGCTGATCTGCTGGTCGTGCTCGAATTTTGACCTATTTATGATTCTCTTGGTTTCCTTTGCCGTTTTGTTGTAAGCTGTTCTGTCTTCGGATGTTCTAGATGTGTTGTAGGCTCGGTAAGCCGCGTTTTTTCGTCGCACTGCTACAATACATTTCATTCCTGAAAGCACATAAAGACCGCCAAACAACCACTTTGTAATATAAATAGCTTTAATTTATATAACCGACACCAAAAATGCTAAAATATATCATGATTCATAACCAGGAGACATGATGCCGGCGTGATCAGCGGTAAGGCTTTTGACTCGCAATTCGAAAGTTGCGGAATCAAATCCCGGCGTGGGCAAATAAATATTATTTTATTATATTATTAGTCCCAGCGGAGCCAATATCTTTTCTGATTTTCTGTCTCCAGATTTCGATATAGTTTCGCTAATATGGTCTTCATTTAATTAAATATTATTTGATTTATTTGTTTTATTTCACGATTAATACATTAAAAATAATATGGAGTATATTTGCGCCACGTTCCAGTGTGGAATATACTCTTAATATCGCATTGGTGTATGTAAGACCACAATTCAGAATTGAAACAATGCTTGAAATGGCTTAAGTCGTGTTTGATGACCAGATCTGAATATCCAGATACTTTCCTACCTTCCTCTTTCCCCTTCATCTCCTTCCCTTTCCACTACCTTCACAACATACCCCAATTAGCAAAATGGCTGAAATTAAACAAGTTGAAACTGAACGTAAACAAAACAAAATATATGGAAATAGGCAATAAAACATGTAACAAAGGGTTAAATTTAACAATCAATGATGAAAAAATTGGAAAAGTAAATGAAATCAAATACCTGGGTGTAATACTCGACTCAAAACTGACTTTCACAGCAAACTTTGAATATGTGCTAAAAAAGGCAAATTTTCTTAGAAGACTAAGACGTACATTAAATAGAAACACTACGGAGCTCATTTATAAAACTATCGTTGCTCCACATTTGGACTACTGCTCTACAATGTTATATTTGGCCAATGAAGGATGTTTGAACAAACAAGAAGTTATATAAAACAAAGCTATGAGATGTATACTGAGGAAAGGCAAATACGCAAGGATTAATCAAATGAAAGAGGAGCTAAATTGGATTCCAATAAAAAAGAGACTACTATTTAACGTGTTAATTTTTGTGCATAAAATTATGAAAAACCAAATGCCAAAATACTTTAAGGATGAAACTGTTTTTAATAGAGAGATTCATAATTACGAAACAAGAAATATAAATAGAGTTCGATTGCCACAAATGAAGAAATCAAAATCACAGAACTGCCTAATGTACAGAGGACTAAAGATGTATGATGAAATGCCTGAAAGTATGAAGAATGAAGAAAAAATGAATGTATTTGAAAAGAAATGTTATGCTTACTGTAAAAATATTTAAATTTATCAAATGAAATGTTACATTGTGCTTATTAGTTTATATTCATGTAGTATAAACTAACTTAATAATTAAAAAATTAAAAAAATAAAAAGATAAAAAAATAAAAAAATTGGGGATGCAATAGTCTCACTGGCTCCAGACGGGAGTAGCTGGTACTCTTGTGAGGTATTCATATAAAAAATGAGTTAAATAAATAGAAAAAGTTGACAGTATTTGTTTCTGAAAGTCAAAGAGAAACACAAATCTTATAATTATAATATCTCATGATTTATGGTGGTCATTAAAACAGTACTATGCATAATGCTCACACAGTTTATTTATGGTGGTCATTAAAACAGTACTATGCATAATGCTCGAACAGTTAATTTATGGTGGTCATTAAAACAGTACTATGCATAATGCTCGAACAGTTTATTTATGGTGGTCATTAAAATAGTACTATGCATAATGCTCGAACAGTTTATTTATGGTGGTCATTAAAACAGTACTATGCATAATGCTCGAACAGTTTAATTATGGTGGTCATTTTTCTTCTTCTTCTTTCGTATGGTGGGGGGTCAGAGGGGGACATCTAGGTCTGCGAGCCAGTCTAGAGCCTCAGGCGTTGCCCTGTGGACGTCATCAATCCTGCCGGGGAATGAATGGAGCGGGCATTCGTTGACCACATGTTCGGTGGTCTGCACCGCACCGCATTCACACGTCGCCGACTCTTTAAGGTCCCATCCATGCATCATGTGAGCACAACGGCTATGGGAGCACCTTATCCTATTGATGGCAGTCCAGAGTTTGCGAGGCAATGAGAACCCAGGCTGTCTCTCAGTGGGGTCGAGATGTGCGTTTTTGACGTTGGCTTACTAAAAAGTCCACCTTTGAGAGAGATGTTCCCTCAATATTCAGGGACAATATTTATGGTCATTAAAACATTACTATGCATAATGCTCGAACAGTTTATTTATGGTGGTCATTAAAACAGTACTATGCATAATGCTCGAACAGTTTATTTTAGAAAAAAAAATCCTCAAATACAGAATATTAAAAATAAAAATAAAACATTTTTCTGAAAGTGGTAAAATTACAATTTCTTATCTTCTTTGGGTAATTTTTACAATTACCACTTATGCTCAGGCTCCACCCATTTATGAGGCACGTAGTGTGGATCAACGTGGAGGTCATGGTGACCGTCGTAGTGAGGGTCATAGTGACCTTCGTGTCCGTGGTGCAGATCGTGGTTAGCCTCATCCCAGGCTTCGTAGTGCTTGTCCTTGGCGATCAGCACGTCTTTAGTGTCGATAACTTGTCCCTTATAGTCAACTCCCTCGTAGGCCAGGGCGGCTGCCACCAAAACGAAGAAGATTGCGACCTGAAATGTTTGTCGGATCAATAAATCATGAAATAATTCAATGTACTAATTTCGGTTGTGGGGTCTGTCTGTGAGTGATTGTACCTCTGGTTCAATGAACTCGGGTTTGGTTTGAATAAGTGTTGTTATCAAAATTGGAACTGGAGGTATCAAAATATTCAGACAAGCGATAAAGTACCTACCTACAAAACTATATTTTTTTACCAAAAAATAATTTTAATTAATCTCTATTGCCGATCCGAAGTCCGTTTTTGCTTATGAACAAATTGTGATCAGCAGAAGAGGACAACTATCATGGTATTAGGCTTGTCAACTTATTACCATATGATAGAAAACCTTTAACGGGCAGCTTTTGAATGTAAGAAAAATAATATAGCGCTGAATGGCTCTTTGATGACAAAGTTACATTTGAATTTCTGCGAAACAACTGGGCCTAAGTGTTGATGGGTCTGCGTTTTTTAGCTAAAATGCGATGATTACATCAATCCCATAATTATAATTTTCCGTGATTTTTAAGGGCCTACAATAGTATATTTAAACAATATAAATGTTTTTATTTTGCCTAAATCTTGGAAAGGATTTTTTTTAATGTGAATAACGCAATAAAGTACCAAATGCTTCCAACCGTTTGAAGCCAGTGAGAGACTATATCATCCAGAATTATTGGCGTATATTGTAAGGCTAAGAGTATGTGGAAAGAGGAAGGAGATGGGGAAGAAAAACATGAGAAAGTAGCCTGCAATCTATCTATGATAACCTTGTAAGATTTTAAGTATTATAAATAATAGGTACGTATATAAAAGTTAAATATTATTGGCAAGGTTAAAAACATATTAGCATACGAAATATTCTTACCTTAAGCATTGTGGTTTTGAAATGTGTTCCAAAAGATGAATTGAAACAAACTGTGAATTATTCGTTCTCCCAAATCGTTTATATACCCAACACAGTAAATATTCGTTAATGTATTGGTAATTAGAGAAGAGTAATTGAAGTAAAAGACGTCAAGATTATTTTGCTTGATAAAATTTGTATCGTCTTATTTTGGGCCATTAAATTGAATATCTTTCATACATTGTCAAAAACGTTTCAAGATTTGGTGATATTAATTAAGAGTTTATTAACTGCGCGGAGATAGTGGGACAGTGGCATCTTTTAACTTCTTATTTATTAGCTCCACACAGGAGGCCCTGAGGAAAATAATTCCCCTCATGGCCTGTGTCATCTGCACAGGCACACGACATCTGGGGCTCAGTGTGTTCAGGAGTGACGGACGTATGAATCCATCCGTTCGGAACCGGTGCGGGAAACAGGAAACACGTATGTTAACACAGATTAGAATACAATTCCTCTGTATGGTCACCATACTACAATGTTCATTCTCAATCATTGGAAAAGGTACAAAACAAATTTCTTCGGTACATCAATTTTAAAATGAAGATTCCAATCGAATTTATAAATTATAATTACTTACGCGCTGAAACCAGACTTCTTAAATTATCAGATAGAAGAGTGTTAATTGATTTATTATTTTTATACAAAATTATAAAATATTTAATTGACAGCCCTAATTTGTTGGAACTAATTTGCATTAGCATGCCCGCTAGACAAACTCGTAGTAAAGATATTTTTAAATGCAATAGCAAACTCAACACTAATTACTCTATATACTCACCAATTCCAAGAATCCATAACCTTGCGAATAAATACTGCGAATCTATAGATATATTTAGTATTGACAGTTTTGAATGTTTCAAAAATCAACTAATCTCGATTCTATCTGCTAATAATTAACTTTAATTATTTTTTTTTTTGTTTTTCTTATAAAATATTTTCTCTTCTAAACCTCACCAGTAAAATGTATACTTACTTTATAATATTTTTGCAGTTCTATTTACACTTTGTTCTATGTCAGGTCTTATTATTATTGTTAATAATATGTATAAATATTTAAAGCTGAATTGTTTTAGTTTTGTATAAGTACAACTTGTACTATTTTCATTTCATTTCTTTTTTATGTTGTAATATTCTTTACCCAACGAGTCGTTTGCATTCATATTTATTCTATTTTATTGATTATGTCATACATGTAATTAATATTGTTAATTATATATTTGCTTCTTTTCTTGTAAAAGCCCGCTAGGGCGTTAATAAAATATAAATAAATAAATATATAAAGCAAAGTCGGGTTAGTTACACTATTTATAACTCGAGAACGGCTGAACCGATTTTGATGATCTTTGATTTGTGGGATTAGTCTCCGGCCCAGATAACAGAATAACTATTAAAACATCGCAAAAATTCACGAAAAAGAAAGTTATAAAGAAAATTCATTTCTTCATACATTTTGTATGGAACGAATTTTCATCTTTTGAAAGAGCTGTGGCAATGTTGTGTTAGTTGAAGTTTGCGTGAATTCCAAAAATTCAAAAACGTCAAATGTCAATGCGCTGATTGTTTTGCTTTTGTTCTTTAACATGTAATGCTGCCTCTCTTTCTTACACACTAAATGTCAACAGTCGAAAATGAGACAAACGGTTAACGTGTGTCATCACCCTTCCAAAGGAAAAATACAATAATTATAATAAATTTCCCTCACACGCATAAAGAAAATGAAACGCAATCCCCATAAGGGGCCATCCATAAATTACGTCACATATTAAGGGGGGGGGGAGGGGAGTAGCGAGTGTGACTAGGGGTATGGGCTGGTCATCAGCTCTGTGACTTCAAATGTAAAAAAAATTTGAACTACTGTTTTGATTACTTTTAGATGTCACACTAGGGGGGAGGGGTCTTATAAATGTGACGATGTGTGACAGGGACGGGGGGGGGGGGGGGGGGGTAAAAAAATCTTGAAATTCGTGTGACGTAATTTATGGATAAGTAAGTGGAAGTAAGTGGAAAAGTAACAAAATCACCCTTACACAAGGTCATCTCTGATATTGACAAAAACAAAACACGGAAGTTATGGATCGATAATTGCTTCATTGTGTAATTTTTAACTTAATAAAAAAACTTAATTTAATTCAGCTAATAAATTAACACAACAGTTATTGATTCTAAGGGGGTACGAAGTTTGCCGGGTCAGCTAGTATTTATATATATTGATGAATCTACTCACGGAAAAAAATATGTCAACAGAATTACAATCAGCGCTGGACTAAATCTACAACAAAGACACTAACGTTATGCTGCGTAGGTGGCCTTTCCATTATTTTCCACGTGTTAGAAATGGTGCACAATTTGGTAATATTTTATGACAAACACTGATTAGATTATTAAGTTGATCCGGAGAGAGTAAAATCCACAATGATTCAAAATTACATCATTTGGCAGTTGCGTTCTTTATAAAAAATAACTTATAAATATTTTCCAGTTTACATGATATAATAAATTTCATTATTCTCGGTATGGCATGAAACTCGGTTGAGGCTGTTAAATTCTGAACTTCCGATGAGTTCGAGGTCATTAATATGGTTACACTCTGCCGTTAATATTTAATGCACTTCGATAATATATGTACGACATCATCAATTCGTTCACATATCGAGCACATTGGAGAATCAGAGAGGCCAATCAAACACAATATTCTTCCCATTAGTGCATGTCCGGATCTTAGTCTTAAAATGATTATCATTTCCGATCTTTTCAGATTAATCTCAGTGAACCATGGTCTTTTAAAGGGTTCGTTTTGGAGTTTTCTGTACGTTTCAAAATTATTATTCCACATATTAATACAGATCAATTTGGGAAGCGGTAATGGGTACCGCCGCCCCGGGAACCTTTATTGGATAACCAACACCTCTGCCACAAGTCACCCCAAGTGTGCCCGGGTTCATGGGGTGAGGTTTGTCTAGGTCTTGGAGGCGGATGACCAGGACATACTGAACCCCAGATTCCTACCCACCCCTTAAACCCTTTTCCTTCCCAGAACTGTCCTCTCCTTCCTTTTCTTAAAAAAACCCTCCACACAGCATCCCCAAAGATGACATAGGCCCCGAGGGAAATTATTTTCCTCAGGGCCTCCTGTGTGGAGCTCATGTAAAAAAAAAATATATATATATATATATATGGAATTTATTTTTGGCAGTAATGTTCGGCATCTGGCACCCAGCCACACATGATTCCATTCACACACGCTTCGTTTGCCAACAATTCCGCCTCTTCATTCCCATGTATTCCTACATGAGATGGAATCCATTGTAAACATATGGACACATCTTTCTGCTGTAGCCACCTTATTTGTTCAACAATATTAGGCTTTCCTATAGGCAGTTCCTTTCGGAATAATACAGACAGTTCCTTTAATGTGTTGAAGCGCACTTTTAATTTGATTCCACCGAATTTTAATTGCGGATTCCACCGCTTCTTTGATTGTACAATAACATTGGAATAATTCTCATTCGTATTCAAAAGGACACTTCAACGACATCTGTGGTGGCACAATACATTTCATTCCTGAAAGCACATAGAGACCGCCAAACAACCACTTTGTAATATAAATAGCTTTAATGTATATAATCGAGACCAAAAAAGCTAAAATATATTATGATGCATAACCAGGAGACATGATGCCGGCGTGATCAGCGGTAAGGCTTTTGACTCGCGATTCGAAAGTAAGAGACCTCCGTAGTCCAGTGGGTAAGACTCTTGACTCACAATCCGTAGGTCGCGGGTTCGAACCCGGCATGCGCAAATAAATTTTATTTGATTAATTTGTGTTATTTCACAATCAATTCATTTAAAATAATCTGTAGTATATTTGCGGCATGTTCCAGAGTGGAAGATACTATCAGTATCGCCCTGGTGTATCACCACCGTTCAGAATTGAAACGTTGCTTGAAAATGGCTTTAGCCGTGTTTGGTGACCAGATCTGAATAGCCAGGTACTTCCCAACGTTCCTCTTCCCCACCTCCTTCCCCTCCCCACTACCTTCAGCCTCACAACATACCCCAATTGGGGATGCCATAGTCTCACTGGCTCCAGAAGGGAGCAGTTGAGATTCTTGTGCGGCATTCACTGTAAAACAAAAAAAATAAATTATATGATTTATTTGTTTTATTTCACGATTAATTCATTTAAAATAATATGGAGTATATTTGCGGCACGTTCCAGAGTCGAAGATACTCTTATTATCGCATTGGTGTATGTAAGACCACAATTCAGAATTGAAACATTGCTTGAAATGGCTTTAGTCGTGTTTGATGACCAGATCTGAATATCTAGGTACTTTCCTACCTTCCTCTTCCCCATCTCCTTCCCTTTCCACTACCTTCACAACATACCCCAATTGGGGATGCAATAGTCTCACTGGCTTCAGACGGGAGTAGCTGGTACTCTTGTGAGGTATTCATATAAAAAAAGGAGTTAAATAAATAGAAAAAGTTGACAATATTTGTTTTTAAAAGTCAAAGAGAAACACAAATCGTATAATTATAATATCTCGTGATTTATGGTGGTCATTAAAACTACTATGCATAATGCTCGAACAGTTTATTTTAGAAAAAAACCTCAAATACAGAAAATTAAAAATTAAAATAATTTTTTTTATTGAAAATGGTAAAATTACAATTTCTTTTCTTCTTTGGGTAATTTTTACAATTACCACTTATGCTCAGGCTCCACCCATTTATGAGGCACGTAGTGTGGATCAACGTGGAGGTCATGGTGACCGTCGTAGTGAGGGTCATAGTGACCTTCGTGTCCGTGGTGCAGATCGTGGTTAGCCTCGTCCCAGGCTTCGTAGTGCTTCTCCTTGGCGATCAGCACGTCTTTAGTGTCGACAACTTTTCCCTTATAGTCAACTCCCTCGTAGGCCAGGGCGGCTGCCACCAAAACGAAGAAGATTGCGACCTGAAATATTTGTCGGATCAATAAATCATGAAATCATTAAATGTACTAATTTCGGTTGTGGGGTCTGTCTGTGAGTGATTGTACCTCTGGTTCAATGATCTCGGGTTTGGTTTGAATAAGTGTTGTTATCAAAATTGGAACTGGAGGTATCAAAATATTCAGACAAGCGATAAAGTACCTACCTACAAAACTATATTTTTTCACCAGAAAATAATTTTAATTAATCTCTATTTGAAATATGAATTTATTATGCATTTCTTAGGACGGGTTGTTTCAGAGAATTAGAATAATTCATCAAATTTTAAAGTTAATTTTCTAGTTCTGTAAGAGTTCTAATCAATTCGTTATTATGTAAGTACCTACTGTGAAACAACCACCCTATTATAAAGTAATAACGAAACTTGAATACAGTTTTAACAGGTATTGAATAAACAATAAAATTTGACGAATTTTTCAAATTCTGCGAAACAAGTAAGCCCGGTTGTTGCGTAGAAATTCACGTGTGAAAAGGTCATCAAATAGCCATTCAATGATATTTTTCATTTTGTTAGTTGAATGGTTCCCGTTAAATGCCGATCCGAAGTCCGTTTTTGGTTGTGAATAAATTGTGATCAGCAGAAGAGGACAACTATCATGGTATTAGGCTTATCAACTTATTACCATATGATAGAAAACCTTTAACGGGCAGCTTTCGAATGTAAGAAAAAGAATATTGCGCTGAATGGCTCTTTGATGACAAAGTTACATTTGAATTTCTGCGAAACAACTGGGTCTAAGTGTTGATGGGTCTGCGTTTTTTAGCTAAAATGCCATGATTAAATCAATCCCATAATTATTATTTTCCGTGATTTTAAAGGGCCTACAATAGTATATTTAAACAATATAAATGTTTTTTTTTTGCCTAAATCTTGGAAAGGATTTTTTTTTTAATGTGAATAACGCAATAGAGTCCCAACTGCTTCCAACCGTTTGAAGCCAGTGAGAGACTATATCATCCAGAATTGGCGTATATTGTAAGGCTAAGAGTTTGTGGAAAGAGGAAGGAGATGGGGAAGAGAAACATGAGAAAGTAGCCTGAAATCTATCTATGATTAACTTGTAAGATTTTTAGTATTATAAATAATAGGTACGTATATAAAAGTTAAATATTATTGGCAAGGTTATAAACATATTAGCATACGAAATATTCTTACCTTAAGCATTGTGGTTTTGAAATGTGTTCCAAGAGATGAATTGAAACAAACTGTGAATTATTCGTTCTCGAAAATCGTTTATATACCCAACACATTAAATATTCGTTAATGTATTGGTAATTAGAGAAGAGTAATTGAAGTAAAAGACGTCAAGATTATTTTGCTTGATAAAATTTGTATCGTCTTATTTTGGGCCATTAAATTGAATATCTTTCATACATTGTCAAAAACGTTTCAAGATTTGGTGATGTTAATTAAGAGTTTATTAACGAGACCTAAGTGCGCGGAGATAGTGGGACAATGGCATCTTTTAACTTCTTATTTATTAGCTCCACACAGGAGGCCCTGAGGAAAATAATTCCCCTCATGGCCTGTGTCATCTGCACAGGCACACGACATCTGGGGCTCAGTTTGTTCAGGAGTGACGGACGTATGAATCCATCCGTTCGGAACCGGTGCGGGAAACAGGAAACACGTATGTTAACACAGATTAGAATTCAATTCCTCTGTATGGTCACCATACTACAATGGTTATTCTCAATCATTGGAAAAGGTACAAAACAAATTTCTTCGGTACATCAATTTTTAAATGAAGATTCCAATCGAATTTATAAATTATAATTACTTACGCACTGAAACCAGACTTCTTAAATTATCAGATAGAAGAGTGTTAATTGATTTATTATTTTTATTCAAAATTATAAAATCTTTAATTGACAGCCCTTATTTGTTGGAACTAATTTGCATTAGCATACCCGCTAGACAAACTCGTAGTAAAGATATTTTTAAATGCATCAACAAACTCAACACTAATTACTCTATATACTCACCAATTCCAAGAATCCATAACCTTGCGAATAAATACAGCGAATCTATAGATATATATAGTATTGACAGTTTTGAATGTTTCAAAAATCAACTAATCTCGATTCTATCTGCTAATAATTAACTTTTATTATTTTTTTTTGTTTTTCTCATAAAATATTTTGTCTTCTAAACCTCACCAGTAAAATGTATACTTACTTTATAATATTTTTGCAGTTCTATTTACACTTAGTTCTATGTCAGGTCTTATTATTATTGTTAATAATATGTATAATTATTTAAAGCTCAATTGTTTTAGTTTTTTATGAGTACAACTTGTACTTTTTTCATTTCATTTCTTTTTTATGTTGTAATATTCTTTACCTAACGAGTCGATGGCATTCATTTTTATTCTGTTTTATTGATTATGTAATACATGTTATTAATATTGTTAATTATATATTTGCTTCTTTTCTTGTAAAAGCCCACTAGGGCGTTAATAAAATATAAATAAATAAATATATAAAACAAAGTCGTGTTAGTTACACTATTTATAACTCGAGAACGGCTGAACCGATTTTGATGATCTTTGATTTGTGGGATTAGTCTCCGGCCCGGATAACAGAATAACTATTAAAACATCGCAAAAATTCACGAAAAAGAAAGTTATTAAGAAAATTCATTTCTTCATACATTTTGTATGGAACGAATTTTCATCTTTTGAAAGAGCTGTGGCAATGTTGTGTCAGTTGAAGTTTGCGTGAATTCCAAAAATTCAAAATCGTCGTCAAATATCAATGCGCTGATTGTTTCGCTTTTGTTCTTTAACATGTAATGCTGCCTCTCTTTCTTACACACTAAATGTCAACAGTCGAAAATGAGACAAACGGTTAACGTGTGTCATCACCCTTCCAAAGGAAAAATACAATAATTATAATAAATTTCCCTCACACGCATAAAGAAAATGAAACGCAATCCCCATAAGGGGCCATCCATAAATTACGTCACATATTAAGGGGGGGGGGGGGGAGTAGCAAGTGTGACTAGGGGTATGGAGTGGTCATCAGCTCTGTGACTTCAAATGTAAAAAAAAATTGAACTACTGTTTTGATTACTTTTAGATGTCACACTAGGGGGGAGGGGTCTTATAAATGTGGCGATGTGTGACAGGGACGGGGGGGGGGGGGGGGGTAAAAAAATCTTGAAATTTTGTGACGTAATTTAAGGTCATCTCTGATATTGACAAAAACAAAACGCGGAAGTTATGGATCGATAATTGCTTCATTGTGTAATTTTTAACTTATTAAAAAAACTTAATTTAATTCAGCTAATAAATTAACACAACAGTTATTGACTCTAAGGGGGTACGAATTTCGCCGGGTCAGCTAGTATATATATATATAAATTGATGAATCTACTTGCATTCAGGAAGTAATAACGTGTCGTCATTGTGCCGAAAGTGGTCACGATTATGAGGATTGCCCCAAAAAGGCAGAGGCCGCTGTCTGTGCTACTTGCAGACGTTTTAAAAAAAAAGATGATCACCCCACGGGTGATAGAATGATAGAAACTGTCCCGCACAGCGAGCCGCTATTGATATACAAGTCAGGATGACCGATTATGGTCGTACTTGATCCTCCTTTCAAGTTTAGGTATGTTATATATTTCTTTTTTTATTGTTTCTTATTGTGATCTTTCCGTGTATCACTTTTTTTTATTTAAATTAAAATTTTGTGTGAAAAGAAATTTTTAGTTTTGTTTTTCTTATTTTGTCTTTTATTGTGATATCGCTGCGTATCATTCTAGTTATGTGATTTTGGTTGAGCAAAGTTCCTAGAACTTTATATATTTTGTATTGTCTACTTCACCTCAGTCTCTGTATCTTTCAGGTGCCTTTACTTGTAATCTTAATATTTTTACAGTTATTATTTTTCTATTGTTTTGAGTGATGGCATTGTTTTTTCTTATATTTTTCTGTAAAGTTTTATAAAATAATAATAATCATATTCTCTGTATTTATCTCATGTTATGTTCATCATTCATTACACTAACCCATCACCCCATTTTCAGACTAACTCCTGTTTTACAGGGACATTTGAGGGTTTAGCTTCGTGCATCATAAGTAGCTTCGTTTATTAAAAAAAAATTACAGTCCTTGTGAGAGCCCTGAAGGAGTAACCATCTGTTACTTATACCAGGGCGGGAAAGCGGTTGGATTACCTCAAGTGATGAATCCACTCAAGGAAAAAAAATGTCAACAGAATTGCAATCAGCGCTGGACTAAATGTACAACAAAAGACACTAACGTTATTCTGCGTAGGTGGCCTTTCCATTATTTTCCACGTGTTACAAATGGTGCACAATTTGGTAGCATTTTATGAAAAACACTGATTAGATTATCAAGTTGATCCGGAGAGAGTAAAATCCACAATGATTCAAAATTACATCATTTGGCAGTTGTGTTCTTTCATATATTTTATCGAGGCTTCTGATTCACACAATGTTGTCATTTTTTGCCTCACCTGTTTTTAAATTATAATATTATCATTATAATCTCTAGTGTTCATTAAAAGTACTTAGTCCTTTTTTATTAATTTTGTATAAAAAATAACTTTTAATTATTTTCCAGTTTACATGATCTAATAAATTTCATTATTCTCGGTATGGCATGAAACTCGGTTGAGGCTGTTAAATTCTGAACTTCCGATGAGTTCGAGGTCATTAATATGGTTGCACTCTGCCGTTAATATTTAATGCACTTCGATAATATATGTCCGACATCATCAATTTGTTCACATATCGAGCACATTGGAGAATCAGAGAGGCCAATCAAACGCAATATTCTTCCCATTAGTGCATGTCCGGATCTTAGTCTTAAAATGATTCTCATTTCCGATCTTTTCAGATTAATCTCAGTGAACCATGGTCTTTTAAAGGGTTCGTTTTGGAGTTTTCTGTACGTTTCAAAATTATTATTCCACATATTAATACAGATCAATTTGGGAAGCGGTAATGGATACCGCCGCCTCGGGAACCTTTATTGGATAACAAACACCTCTGCCACAAGTCACCCCAAGTGTGCCCGGGTTCATGGGGTGATGTGTGTCTAGGTCTTGGATGCGGATGACCAGGACAAACTGAACCCCAGATTCCTACCCACCCTCTAAACCCTTTTCCTTCCTTCTCTCCTTCCTTTTCTTAAAAAAAAACCCTCCACACAGCATCCCCATAGATGACATAGGCCCCGAGGGAAATTATTTTCCTCAGGGCCTCCTGTGTGGAGCTCATGTAAAAAAAAAATATATATATATATATGGAATTTATTTTTGGCAGTAATTTTCGGCATCTGGCACCCAGTCATACATGATTCCATTCACACATGCTTCGTTTGCCAACAAATCCGCCTCTTCATTCCCATGTATTCCTTCATGAGATGGAATCCATTGTAAACATATGGACACATCTTTCTGCTGTAGCCACCTTATTTGTTCAACAATATTAGGCTTTCCTACAGGCAGTTCCTTTCGGAATAATACAGGCAGTTCCTTTAATGTGTTGAAGCGCACTTTTAATTTGATTCCACCGACTTTTAATTGCGGATTCCACCGCTTCTTTGATTGTACAATAACATTTGAATAATTCTCATTCGTATTCAAAAGGACACTTCAACGACATCTGTGGTGGTACAATACATTTCATTACTGAAAGCACATAGAGTCCGCCAAACAACCACTTAATATAAATAGCTTTAATTTATATAATCGAGACCAAAAAAGCTAAAATATATTATGATGCATAACCAGGAGACATGATGCCGGCGTGATCAGTGGTAAGGCTTTTGACTCGCAATTCGAAAGTTGCGGAATCAAATCCCAGCGTGGGCAAATAAATATTATTTTATTATATTATTAGTCCCAGCGGAGCCAATATCTTTTCTGATTTTTCTGTCTCCAGATTTTGATTGAATTTCACTAATATTGTCTTCATTTAATTAAATATTATTTGATTTATTTGTTTTTTTTTCACGATTAATGCATTTAAAATAATATGGAGTATATTTGCGGCACGTTCCAGTGTGGAATATACTCTTATTATCGTATTGGTGTATGTAAGACCACAATTCAGAATTGAAACATTGCTTGACATATATTTTTTTAAATTTTATCTATTGTTGAAAATGGTATGAACTAATGATATAATGAACATTTTGTCTGATCTCTTAACACTTTGTTATTCATTCATATATTTTTATCACTTATTATTTACTCTGTTTATCATCTTATTTTTAAATTTTATTATTTTGCTTTTACTTAACTGTTTTGCATGACCGATATTTGCGTGTGTTATTTTTATTAAATTATGAAATTATTAACCCCGATACAGGCGAACCCTAGTGGGGTTAATAATTACATGCTAAAAATATATGTACATAAATCGTGAAGAAGCAATAAATAAATAAAATAAAATAAATGGCTTTAGTCGTGTTTGATGACCAGATCTGAATATCCAGGTACTTTCCTACCTTCCTCTTCCCCCTTCATCTCCTTCCCTTTCCACTACCTTCACAACATACCCCAATAAGCAAAATGGCTGAAATTAAACAAGTTGAAACTGAACGAAAACAAAACAAAATATATGGAAATAGGCAATAAAACATGTAACACAGGGTTAAATTTGACAATCAATGGTGAAAAAATTGGAAAAGTAAATGAAATCAAATCATCATCATCATCTGTGGCTCTACAACCCAGGTCGTGTCTTGGCCTCCAGCAGAGCCTGCCTCCATGACTGTCGGTGTTGTGCTGCGTTGCGCCAGTTTCGGATGCCGATGGTGCTTGCATCCTTCACCACTCCATCCAGCCATCGAAGCTTTGGTCTTCCAACTCTTCTCCGACCCCCAGGTGCACCATCCATAATTCGCTTTGGAATATCTCCTTCGCTCATTCTCTGGATATGTCCAGCCCACCTGAGTCTTCCAGTTTTGATTTCCTTGGAGATATTAGGGTCCTCGTAAAGATCGTATAGCTCCTGGTTGTATCTGATACGCCATTCTCCATTATCACAGACTGGGCCGTAAATCCTTCGCAGCACCTACCTTTCAAAACTTTCTAGGGCTCCTTCATCACCCTTACTGATTGTCCAGCATTCCGAACCATACATAAGAACAGGTCGTATAAGGGTCTTGTAAAGCAGGACTTTAGTTCTTCTGGTAAGGTGGCGAGATTTCATATGCTTCTGTAGCCCAAAGTAGTATCGATTTGCAGCTACTATTCTTCTTTTGATTTCGCTGGATACATTGTTGTCATTTGTCACCATAGTACCGAGATATCCAAACTCGTTGACAGTTTCAAGTGTATAATTATCTATCTGTATACTTGGTGCTTTCAGGCGTCCATGTACGGGCATATATTTTGTCTTCCCCTCGTTGATGACCAATCCCATGTTCCTTGCCGACGTAGCTCAGCTTTTAAACGCCGATTTTAGTTCATATTCTGAGCGTGCGATGATATCTATATCGTCAGCATAAGCAAGGAGCTGAACAGACTTGTTAAAAATATGGCCTGTGGTTTGTATACCTGCATTTCGGATGGCCTTTTCCAGCGCTAAATTGAATAAAATGCAGGCAAGTAAGGCTCACAATGTCTAAATGAAATCAAATACCTGGGTGTAATACTCGACTCAAAACTGACTTTCACAGCAAACTTTGAATATGTGCTAAAAAAGGTAAATTTTCTTAGAAGACTAAGACGTAAATTAAATAGAAACACTACGGAGCTCATTTATAAAACTATCGTTGCTCCACATTTGGACTACTGCTCTACAATGTTATATTTGGCCAATGAAGGAAGTTTGAACAAACTAGAAGTTATACAAAACAAAGCTATGAGATGTATACTGGGGAAAGGCAAATACGCAAGGATTAATCAAATGAGAGAGGAGCTAAATTGGAAACCAATAAAAAAGAGACTACTATTTAACGTGTTAATTTTTGAGCATAAAATTATGAAAAACCAAATGCTAAAATACTTTAGGAATGAAATTGTTTTTAATAGAGACATTCATAATTACGAAACAAGAAATATAAACAGAGATCGATTGCCACAAATGAAGAAATCAAAATCAAAGAACTGCCTAATGTACAGAGGACTAAAGATGTATGATGAAATGCCTGAAAGTATGAAAAATGACGAAAGAATGAATGTATTTAAAAAGAAATGTTATGTTTAATTAAATGAAGACAATATAAGCGAAACTCAATCGAAAATCTGAAAACAGAAAAATCAGAAAAAGATATTGACACATCTGGGACTCGAACCCAGGACCTCTCGCTTACCGGGCGAACGCGCTAACCAGTGCGCCACCGTGTCGATATCCAATTCGGTCACTTTTAAGTGTATCATACTTCGACTAAGAACCACCCACACTATCTTCATTTTTCTTAACGCATATACTATTGGCTGCTATCTTTATGTATGATTGCAAGTGTCAATATCTTTTTCTGATTTTTCTGTTTTCAGATTTTAGATTGAGTTTCGCTTATATTGTCTTCATTTAATTAAATATTACAATTTGAGGTTTTACTCATAAAGTTAAAATAAAAATAAAAAGAAATGTTATGCTTACTGTAAAAATATTTAAATTTATCAAATGAAATGTTACATTGTGCTTATTAGTTTATATTCATGTAGTATAAACTAACTCAATAATAAAAAAATAAAAAAAAAAAAAAAAAAAAAGGGGATGCAATAGTCTCACTGGCTCCAGACGGGAGTAGCTGGTACTCTTGTGAGGTATTCATATAAAAAATGAGTTAAATAAATAGAAAAAGTTGACAATATTTGTTTTTGGAAGTCAAAGAGAAACACAAATTTTATAATTATAATATCTCGTCATTTATGGTGGTCATTAAAACAGTACTATGCATAATGCTCGAACAGTTTATTTATGTTGGTCATTAAAACAGTACTATGCATAATGCTCGAACAGTTTATTTATGGTGGTCATTAAAACAGTACTATTCATAATGCTCGAACAGTTTATTTATGGTGATCATTAAAACAGTACTATGCATAATGCTCGAACAGTTTATTTATGGTGGTCATTAAAACAGTACTATGCATAATGCTCAAATAGTTTATTTATGGTGGTCATTAAAACAGTGCTATGCATAATGCTCGAACAGTTTATTTATGGTGGTCATTAAAACAGTACTATGCATAATGCTCGAACAGTTTATTTATGGTGGTCATTAAAACAGTACTATGCATAATGCTCGAACAGTATATTTTAGAAAAAAAATCCTCAAGTACAGAATATTAAAAATAAAAATAAAACATTTTTCTGAAAGTGGTAAAATTACAATTTCTTATCTTCTTTGGGTAATTTTTACAATTACCACTTATGCTCAGGCTCCACCCATTTATGAGGCACGTAGTGTGGATCAACGTGGAGGTCATGGTGACCGTCGTAGTGAGGGTCATAGTGACCTTCGTGTCCGTGGTGCAGATCGTGGTTAGCCTCATCCCAGGCTTCGTAGTGCTTCTCCTTGGCGATCAGCACGTCTTTAGTGTCGATAACTTTTCCCTTATAGTCAACTCCCTCGTAGGCCAGGGCGGCTGCCACCAAAACGAAGAAGATTGCGACCTGAAATGTTTGTCGGATCAATAAATCATGAAATCATTAAATGTACTAATTTCGGTTGTGGGGTCTGTCTGTGAGTGATTGTACCTCTGGTTCAATGAACTCGGGTTTGGTTTGAATAAGTGTTGTTATCAAAATTGGAACTGGAGGTATCAAAATATTCAGACAAGCGATAAAGTACCTACCTACAAAACTATATTTTTTTACCAGAAAATAATTTTAATTAATCTCTATTTGAAATGTGAATTTATAATGCATTTCTTAGGACGGGTTGTTTCAGAGAATTAGAATAATTCATCAAATTTTAAAGTTCATTTTCTAGTTCTGTAAGAGTTCTAATCAATTTGTTATTATGTTAGTACCTACTGTGAAACAACCGCCCTATTATGAAGTAATAACGAAACTTGAATACAGTTTTAACAGGTCTTGAATAAACAATAAAATTTGACGATTTGTTCAAATTCTGCGAAACAAGCAAGCCCGGTTGTTTCGTAGAAATTCACGTGTGAAAAAGTCATCAAATAGCCATTCAATGATATTTTTCGTTTTGTTAGTTGAATGGTTCCCGTTAAATGCCGATCCGACATCCGTTTTTGCTTGTAAACAAATTGTGATCAGCAGAAGAGGACAACTATCATGGTATTAGGCTTGTCAACTTATTACCATATGATAGAAAACCTTTAACGGGCAGCTTTCGAATGTAAGAAAAAGAATATTGCGTTGAATGGCTCTTTGATGACAAAGTAACATTTGAATTTCTGCGAAACAACTGGGTCTAAGTGTTGATGGGTCTGCGTTTTTTAGCTAAAATGCCATGATTAAATCAATCCCATAATTATTATTTTCCGTGATTTTTAAGGGCCTACAATAGTATATTTAAACAATATAAATGTTTTTTTTTTTTGCCTAAATCTTGGAAAGGATTTTTTTTTTAATGTGAATAACGCAATAGAGTCCCAACTGCTTCCAACCGTTTGAAGCCAGTGAGAGACTATATCATCCAGAATTGGCGTATATTGTAAGGCTAAGAGTATGTGGAAAGAGGAAGGAGATGGGGAAGAGAAACATGAGAAAGTAGCCTAAAATCTATCTATGATTAACTTGTAAGATTTTAAGTATTATAAATAATAGGTACGTATATAAAAGTTAAATATTATTGGCAAGGTTAAGAACATATTAGCATACGAAATATTCTTACCTTAAGCATTGTGGTTTTGAAATGTGTTCCAAGAGATGAATTGAAACAAACTGTGAATTATTCGTTCTCCCAAATCGTTTATATACCCAACACAGTAAATATTCGTTAATGTATTGGTAATTAGAGAAGAATAATTGAAGTAAAAGACGTCAAGATTATTTTGCTTGATAAAATTTGTATCATCTTATTTTGGGCCATTAAATTGAATATCTTTCATTCATTGTAAAAACGTTTCAAGGTTTGGTGATATTAATTAAAAGTTTATTAACTGCGCGGAGATAGTGGGACAATGGCATCTTTTAACTTCTTATTTATTAGCTCCACACAGGAGGCCCTGAGGAAAATAATTCCCCTCATGGCCTGTGTCATCTGCACAGGCACACGACATCTGGGGCTCAGTGTGTTCAGGAGTGACGGACGTATGAATCCATCCGTTCGGAACCGGTGCGAGAAACAGGAAACACGTATGTTAACACAGATTAGAATACAATTCCTCTGTATGGTCACCATACTACAATGTTCATTCTCAATCATTGGAAAAGGTACAAAACAAATTTCTTCGGTACATCAATTTTTAAATGAAGATTCCAATCGAATTTATAAATTATAATTACTTACGCGCTGAAACCAGACTTCTTAAATTATCAGAAAGAAGAGTGTTACTTGATTTATTATTTTTATTTAAAATTATAAAATCTTTAATTGACAGCCCTTATTTGTTGGAACTAATTTGCATTAGCATAGCGGGTATAACTCGTAGTAAAGATATTTTTAAATGCAATAACAAACTCAACACTAATTACTCTATATATTCACCAATTCCAAGAATCCATAACCTTGCGAATAAATACTGCGAATCTATAGATATATTTAGTATTGACAGTTTTGAATGTTTCAAAAATCAACTAATCTCGATTCTATCTGCTAATAATTAACTTTTATTATTTTTTTTTTGTTTTTCTCATAAAATATTTTCTCTTCTAAACCTCACCAGTAAAATGTATACTTACTTTATAATATTTTTGCAGTTCTATTTACACTTTGTTCTATGTCAGGTCTTATTATTATTGTTAATAATATGTATAAATATTTAAAGCTGAATTGTTTTAGTTTTTTATGAGTACAACTTGTACTATTTTCATTTCATTTCTTTTTTATGTTGTAATATTCTTTACCCAACGAGTCGTTTGCATTCATATTTATTCTATTTTATTGATTATGTAATACATGTAATTAATATTGTTAATTATATATTTGCTTCTTTTCTTGTAAAAGCCCACTAGGGCGTTAATAAAATATAAATATATAAAACAAAGTCGGGTTAGTTACACTATTTATAACTCGAGAACGGCTGGACCGATTTTGATGATCTTTGATTTGTGGGATTAGCCTCCGGCCCGGATAACAGAATATTTATCAAAACATCGCAAAAACTCACGAAAAAGAAAGTTATACAGAAAATTCATTTCTTCATATATTTTGTATGGAACGAATTTTCATCTTTTGCAAGAGCTGTGGCAATGTTGTGTCAGTTGAAGTTTGCGTGAATTCCAAAAATTCAAAAACGTCAAATGTCTATGCGCTGATTGTTTCGCTTTTGTTCTTTAACATGTAATGCTGCCTCTCTTTCTTACACACTAAATGTCAACAGTCGAAAATGAGACAAACGGTTAACGTGTGACTTCACCCTTCCAAAGGAAAAATACAATAATTATAAAAAAATTCCCTCACACGCATAAAGAAAATGAAACGCAATCCCCATAAGGGGCCATCCATAAATTACGGGGGGGGGGAGAGTAGCAAGTGTGACTAGGGGTATGGAGTGGTCATCAGCTCTGTGACTTCAAATGTAAAAAAAATTTTAACTACTGTTTTGATTACTTTTAGATGTTAAACTAGGGGGGAGGGGTCTCATAAATGTGACGATGTGTGACAGGGACGGGGGGGGGGGGGGTAAAAAAATCTTGAAATTCGTGTGACGTAATTTATGGATGGCCCCTAAGTAAGTGGAAAAGTAAGAAAATCACCCGTACACAAGGTCATCTCTGATATTGACAAAAACAAAACACCGAAGTTATGCATCGATAATTGCTTCATTGTGTAATTTTTAACTTAATTTAATTCAGCTAATAAATTAACACAACAGTTATTGATTCTAAGGGGGTACGAAGTTCGCCGGGTCATCGAGTATATATATATATTGATGAATCTACTCACGGAAAAAATATGTCAACAGAATTGCAATCAGCGCTGGACTAAATGTACAACAAAAGACACTAACGTTATGCTGCGTAGGTGGCATTTCCATTATTTTGCACGTGTTAGAAATGGTGCACAATTTGGTAATATTTTATGAAAAACACTGATTAGATTATCAAGTTGATCCGGAGAGAGTAAAAACCATAATGATTCAAAATTACATCATTTGGCAGTTGCGTTCTTTCATGTATTTTATCGAGGCTTCTGATTCACACAATGTTGTCATTTTTTGCCTCACCTGTTTTTAAATTATAATATTATCATTATAATCTCTAGTGTTCATTAAAATCTATTATATTATCGTTATAATCTCTAGTGTTCATTTAGTCCTTTTTTATTCATTTTGTATAAAAAATAACTTTTAAATATTTTCCAGTTTACATGATATAATAAATTTCATTATTTTCGGTATGGCATGAAACTCGGTTGAGGCTGTTAAATTCTGAACTTCCGATGAGTTTGAGGTCATTAATATGGTTACACTCTGCCGTTAATATTTAATGCACTTCGATAATATAAGTCCGACATCATCAATTTGTTCACATATCGAGCACATTGGAGAATCAGAGAGGCCAATCAAACACAATATTCTTCCCATTAGTTCATGTCCGGATCTTAGTCTTAAAATGATTCTCATTTCCGATCTTTTCAGATTAATCTCAGTGAACCATGGTCTTTTAAAGGGTTCGTTTTGGAGTTTTCTGTCCTTTTCAAAATTATTATTCCACATATTAATAGAGATCAATTTGGGAAGCGGTAATGGGTACCGCCGCCCCGGGAACCTTTATTGGATAACCAACACCTCTGCCACAAGTCACCCCAAGTGGTTCGCTACGTTTGGTGATTTAACAAGGGTGCCTGGCTTCATGGGGTGAGGTTTGTCTAGGACTTGGAGGCGGATGACCAGGACATACTGAACCCCAGATTCCTACCCACCCCTTAAACCCTTTTCCTTCCCAGAACTGTCCTCTCCTTCCTTTCCTTAAAAAACCTCCACACAGCATCCCCAAAGATGACATAGGCCCCGAGGGCAATTATTTTCCTCAAAAAAAAAATATATACATATATATATATATGGAATTTATTTTTGGCAGTAATTTTCGGCATCTGGCACCCAGCCACACATGATTCCATTCACACACGCTTCGTTTGCCAACAAATACGCCTCTTCATTCCCATGTATTCTTACATGAGATGGAATCATAAGGACACATCTTTGTGCTGTACCTAAACGCCTTATTTGTTCTACAATATTAGGCTTTCCTACAGGCAGTTCCTTTAATGTGTTGAAGCGCACTTTTAATTTGATTCCACCGAATTTTAAATGCGGATTCCACCGCTTCTTTGATTGTACAATAACATTTGAATAATTCTCATTCGTATTCAAAAGGACACTTCAACGACATCTGTGGTGGTACAATACATTTCATTCCTGAAAGCACATAGAGACCGCCAAACAACCACTTTGTAATATAAATAGCTTTAATTTATATAACCGAGACCAAAAAAGCTAAAATATATTATGATGCATAACCAGGAGACATGATGCCGGCGTGATCAGCGGTAAGGCTTTTGACTCGCAATTCGAAAGTTGCGGTATCAAATCCCGGCGTGGGCAAATAAATATTATTTTATTATATTATTAGTCCCAGCGGAGCCAATATCTTTTCTGATTTTTCTGTCTGCAGATTTCGATATAGTTTCGCTAATATTGCCTACATTTAATTAAATATTATTTGATTTATTTGTTTTATTTCACGATTAATGCATTTAAAATAATATAGAGTATATTTGCGGAACGTTCCAGTGTGGAATATAATTTTATTATCGCATTGGTGTATGTTAGACCACAATTCAGAATTGAAACATTGCTTGAAATGGCTTTAGTCGTGTTTGATGACCAGATCTGAATATCCAGGTACTTTCCTACCTTCCTCTTCCCCCTTCATCTCCTTCCTTTTCCACTACCTTCACAACATACCCCAATTAGCAAAATGGCTGAAATTAAACAAGTTGAAACTGAACGTAAACAAAACAAAATATATGGAAATAGGCAATAAAACAAGTAACACAGGGTTAAATTTGACAATCAATGGTGAAAAAATTGGAAAAGTAAATGAAATCAAATCATCATCATCATCTGTGGCTCTACAACCCAGGTCGTGTCTTGGCCTCCAGCAGAGCCTGCCTCCATGACTGTCGGTGTTGTGCTGCGTTGCGCCAGTTTCGGATGCCGATGGTGCTTGCATCCTTCACCACTCCATCCAGCCATCGAAGCTTTGATCTTCCAATTCTTCTCCGACCCCCAGGTGCACCATCCATAATTCGCTTTGGAATATCTCCTTCGCTCATTCTCTGGATATGTCCAGCCCACCTGAGTCTTCCAGTTTTGATTTCCTTGGAGATATTAGGGTCCTCGTAAAGATCGTATAGCTCCTGGTTGTATCTGATACGCCATTCTCCATTATCACAGACTGGGCCGTAAATCCTTCGCAGCACCTTCCTTTCAAAACTTTCTAGGGCTCCTTCATCACCCTTACCTTACTAATTGTCCAGCATTCCGAACCATACATAAGAACAGGTCGTATAAGGGTCTTGTAAAGCAGGACTTTAGTTCTTCTGGTAAGGTGGCGAGATTTCATATGCTTCTGTAGCCCAAAGTAGTATCGATTTGCAGCTACTATTCTTCTTTTGATTTCGCTGGATACATTGTTGTCATTTGTCACCATAGTACCGAGATATACAAACTCGTTGACAGTTTCAAGTGTATAATTATCTATCTGTATACTTGGTGGTTTCAGGCGTCCATGTACGGGCATATATTTTGTCTTCCCCTCGTTGATGACCAATCCCATGTTCCTTGCCGACGTAGCTAAGCTTTTAAACGCCGATTTTAGTTCATATTCTGAGCGTGCGATGATATCTATATCGTCAGCATAAGCAAGGAGCTGAACAGACTTGTTAAAAATATGGCCTGTGGTTTGTATACCTGCATTTCGGATGGCCTTTTCCAGCGCTAAATTGAATAAAATGCAGACAAGTAAGGCTCACAATGTCTAAATGAAATCAAATACCTGGGTGTAATACTCGACTCAAAACTGACTTTCACAGCAAACTTTGAATATGTGCTAAAAAAGGTAAATTTTCTTAAAAGACGTAAATTAAATAGAAACACTACGGAGCTCATTTATAAAACTATCGTTGCTCCACATTTGGACTACTGCTCTACAATGTTATATTTGGCCAATGAAGGAAGTTTGAACAAACTAGAAGTTAAACAAAACAAAGCTATCAGATGTATACTGGGGAAAGGCAAATACGTAAGGATTAATCAAATGAGAGAGGAGCTAAATTGGAAACCAATAAAAAAGAGACTACTATTTAACGTGTTAATTTTTGAGCATAAAATTATGAAAAACCAAATGCTAAAATACTTTAAGGATGAAATTGTTTTTAATAGAGACATTCATAATTACGAAACAAGAAATATAAACAGAGATCGATTGCCACAAATGAAGAAATCAAAATCACAGAACTGCCTAATGTACAGAGGACTAAAGATGTATGATGAAATGCCTGAAAGTATGAAGAATGAAGAAAGAATGAATGTATTTAAAAAGAAATGTTATGCTTACTGTAAAAATATTTAAATTTATCAAATGAAATGTTACATTGTGCTTTGCTTATTAGTTTATATTCATGTAGTATAAACTAACTCAATAATAAAAAATAAAAAAAATTGGGGATGCAATAGTCTCACTGGCTCCAGACGGGAGTAGCTGGTACTCTTGTGAGGTATTCATATAAAAAATGAGTTAAATAAATAGAAAACTTGACAATATTTGTTTTTGGAAGTCAAAGAGAAACACAAATCTTATAATTATAATATCTCGTGATTTATGGTGGTCATTAAAACAGTACTATGCATAATGCTCGAACAGTTTATTTATGTTGGTCATTAAAACAGTACTGTGCATAATGCTCGAACAGTTTATTTATGGTGGTCATTAAAACAGTACTATTCATAATGCTCGAACAGTTTATTTATCGTGGTCATTAAAACAGTACTATGCATAATGCTCGAACAGCTTATTTATGGTGGTCATTAAAACAGTACTATGCATAATGCTCGAACAGTTTATTTATGGTGGTCATTAAAACAGTACTATGCATAATGCTCGAACAGTTTATTTTAGAAAAAAAATCCTCAAGTACAGAATATTAAAAATAAAAATAAAACATTTTTCTGAAAGTGGTAAAATTACAATTTCTTATCTTCTTTGGGTAATTTTTACAATTACCACTTATGCTCAGGCTCCACCCATTTATGAGGCACGTAGTGTGGATCAACGTGGAGGTCATGGTGACCGTCGTAGTGAGGGTCATAGTGACCTTCGTGTCCGTGGTGCAGATCGTGGTTAGCCTCATCCCAGGCTTCGTAGTGCTTCTCCTTGGCGATCAGCACGTCTTTAGTGTCGATAACTTTTCCCTTATAGTCAACTCCCTCGTAGGCCAGGGCGGCTGCCACCAAAACGAAGAAGATTGCGACCTGAAATGTTTGTCGGATCAATAAATCATGAAATCATTAAATGTCCTAATTTCGGTTGTGGGGTCTGTCTGTGAGTGATTGTACCTCTGGTTCAATGAACTCGGGTTTGGTTTGAATAAGTGTTGTTATCAAAATTGGAACTGGAGGTATCAAAATATTCAGACAAGCGATAAAGTACCTACCTACAAAACTATATTTTTTCACCAGAAAATAATTTTAATTAATCTCTATTTGAAATGTGAATTTATTATGCATTTCTTAGGACGGGTTGTTTCAGAGAATTAGAATAATTCATCAAATTTTAAAGTTAATTTTCTAGTTCTGTAAGAGTTCTAATCAATTCGTTATTATGTAAGTACCTACTGTGAAACAACCACCCTATTATAAAGTAATAACGAAACTTGAATACAGTTTTAACAGGTATTGAATAAACAATAAAATTTGACGAATTTTTCAAATTCTGCGAAACAAGTAAGCCCGGTTGTTGCGTAGAAATTCACGTGTGAAAAGGTCATCAAATAGCCATTCAATGATATTTTTCATTTTGTTAGTTGAATGGTTCCCGTTAAATGCCGATCCGAAGTCCGTTTTTGGTTGTGAATAAATTGTGATCAGCAGAAGAGGACAACTATCATGGTATTAGGCTTGTCAACTTATTACCATATGATAGAAAACCTTTAACGGGCAGCTTTCGAATGTAAGAAAAAGAATATTGCGCTGAATGGCTCTTTGATGACAAAGTTACATTTGAATTTCTGCGAAACAACTGGGTCTAAGTGTTGATGGGTCTGCGTTTTTTAGCTAAAATGCCATGATTAAATCAATCCCATAATTATTATTTTCCGTGATTTTTAAAGGCCTACAATAGTATATTTAAACAATATAAATGTTTTTTTTTTTGCCTAAACCTTGGAAAGGATTTTTTTTTTAATGTGAATAACGCAATAGAGTCCCAACTGCTTCCAACCGTTTGAAGCCAGTGAGAGACTATATCATCCAGAATTGGCGTATATTGTAAGGCTAAGAGTATGTGGAAAGAGGAAGGAGATGGGGAAGAGAAACATGAGAATGTAGCCTGAAATCTATCTATGATTAACTTGTAAGATTTTAAGTATTATAAATAATAGGTACGTATATAAAAGTTAAATATTATTGGCAAGGTTAAAAACATATTAGCATACGAAATATTCTTACCTTAAGCATTGTGGTTTTGAAATGTGTTCCAAGAGATGAATTGAAACAAACTGTGAATTATTCGTTCTCCCAAATCGTTTATATACCCAACACAGTAAATATTCGTTAATGT
Organism: Limnephilus rhombicus; assembly: GCA_929108145.2. Taxonomy (NCBI): domain Eukaryota; kingdom Metazoa; phylum Arthropoda; class Insecta; order Trichoptera; family Limnephilidae; genus Limnephilus; species Limnephilus rhombicus. Next base: position 41,456,349 of record OV815291.1, on the reverse strand, counting down.
ATTGGTAATTAGAGAAGAGTAATTGAAGTAAAAGACGTCAAGATTATTTTGCTTGATAAAATTTGTATCGTCTTATTTTGGGCCATTAAATTGAATATCTTTCATACATTGTCAAAAACGTTTCAAGATTTGGTGATGTTAATTAAGAGTTTATTAACGAGACCTGACTGCGCGGAGATAGTGGGACAATGGCATCTTTTATTTTCTTATTTATTAGCTCCACACAGGAGGCCCTGAGGAAAATAATTCCCCTCATGGCCTGTGTCATCTGCACAGGCACACGACATCTGGGCCTCAGTGTGTTCAGGAGTGACGGACGTATAAATCCATCCGTTCAGAACCGGTGCGAGAAACAGGAAACACGTATGTTAACACAGATTAGAATACAATTCCTCTGTATGGTCACCATACTACAATGTTCATTATTTATGCATTAAACCGCTTACTCGTTAATACGGAATATTTTTTATTCAAACTGTTGTATTTAGCTTTATTATCACGAAAAATGAGTATTTAAGTCGGGGGCGACCAAAAAACATGCAAAAAATATGCATTTAACATTTTAATTTTGTTTAAATTAATTCACTTACGCGAGTACAAAATCTTCGCCATATTCTATTTATATCAACAACTTATATGTTCATAGACAATCAATCCTTCACATTTTCCAAGGTACCAATAGCTAGAATATTAAAATAGATTGCCATAGCGGAAAAATTGATTCTCAAATATTTTAGGAAGGTACACCAACTAGTATTGTGGAGTATTTATGCCTTGACGCGAGTAGGCGTTATAAAGGGGCACTTTCTTTTGTATCACAAACCATGTTACACAAACCTAGCGTAGCCGCTAAACTACTTGAAAACTGGGATGTTTTTCTTGCCTTGACGCGAGCAGGCGGTATAAAGGGGGCACTTTCTTTTGTATCATAAACCATATAACACAAACTTATACCAACATAACAAAATGACACTTGAAAATAATGTTTGAAAATGGACGGTCTCGTTTCACAGAATGAAAGCTTATTTTAATTTTACCTAATCGAAATTTAGAATTAAATATTTTCCACTTCCCCCAATGCAAATAGTTGTCTTTTAATGTAATTAAGGTGAATCAAAAGATTTTTTCCAAAAAAGTGCGTATTAACCATTGCCAGCGATCTCAAAAATTTACCGTATTTTAGCTCAACCAGTGATTAGGTAGGTACTGTACGTCATTAATTCCTGGCTAGGAAAATATAACTAGTTGAATAAAGAATATACAAGAATTTATTTTATGATGTTGATACTTTCGGCAAATGTCACATTTGATTGTCTATTATCTATTTGTTAAAAAAGGAATATTGCATCAAACTTCGACAACACGAACGTTCCGTATTATCCGTGAGGTGGACTAACTGCATATTTACCCAATGTTCATTCTCAATCATTGGAAAAGGTACAAAACAAATTTCTTCGGTACATCAATTTTAAAATGAAGATTCCAATCGAATTTATAAATTATGATTACTTACGCGCTGAAACCAGACTTCTTAAATTATCAGATAGAAGAGTGTTAATTGATTTATTATTTTTATTCAAAATTATAAAATCTTTAATTGACAGCCCTTATTTGTTGGAACTAATTTGCATTAGCATACCCGCTAGACAAACTCGTAGTAAAGATATTTTTAAATGCATCAATAAACTCAACACTAATTACTCTACATACTCATCAATTCCAAGAATCCATAACCTTGCGAATAAATACTGCGAATCTATAGATATATTTAGTATTGACAGTTTTGAATGTTTCAAAAATCAACTAATCTCGATTCTATCTGCTAATAATTAACTTTTATTATTTTTTTTTTGTTTTTCTCATAAAATATTTTCTCATCTAAACCTCACAAGTAAAATGTATACTTACTTTATAATATTTTTGCAGTTCTATTTACACTTTGTTCGATGTCAGGTCTTATTATTATTGTTAATAATATGTATAAATATTTAAAGCTGAATTGTTTTAGTTTATTATGAGTACAAATGGTACTATTTTCATTTCATTTCTTTTTTATGTTGTAATATTCTTTACCCAACGAGTCGTTTGCATTCATATTTATTCTATTTTATTGATTATGTTATCATGATCGGGACCAGACGCCAATTCGAAGATACTTACCTCAGCATCAAGTCCCGTATTTAGATTTTTGACTCACTATCACAGGAGGTAATAAAATAATAGTAATCGCGGTTTAACTTTTAGTCATTTATTAATTTAACCTTGCAACAATGTAATGACTCGGACAATTATAGAGAGCTATGTAAAGTTCGCCGCCCAGAAACAAATCACCACCGAGAATGAAAACGGGCTTGCTCAAAAAATGCAAATCACCTCGTTTCCACTCTTTGGTGTTGCACGCCCAGAAAATATCTTTATGGCTGTAAAGTTTTTTGTTGGATGTAGGTACCGCCACACGCCTTCCCCCCAGTTGTTAAACGATATAATGAAATTTGGGAGGGGGACTCTAAAAGACATTTTCTGAGCTTACAAAGAAAAAATTTGTGACGTCACATTGTGTCAGTGCCTGAGTTTTTATAATAATTAAAAAGATAGTTGCTGTTAAAAGTGTTTTGCATTACAATAGGCCTCCTGACTCGATGTGAGATCATGTGACAACATAATTAAGTACCGAAAAATATAATATATCCTATACGTGACATCATCGTAGGATATTTTGTTCCTATGCGTTCAGAAAGATACAGTATATGTGTGAAGGTATTTATATAAATGGCATCCCCATAAGTTTGTGAACGCATTGGAAACTTTTAAATATGATTTTAATTAAATTTATACATCATTACATTAGTTAATAACTAGAAATTGCTACGCTCAAAGTTGCCAAGTTCCATAGAAATAGAATGGTATATACTATGTTTTTACAAAAGATAATCGATTCACCTTATTTTGTGATAACAAATGCATTCTGCTATATAAATAATATTAATCATTAAAAATAAATGCGTGTTTAATTTATTATAAACCTATTTAGTATACGATGCTAATATATAAATTATTTGGGAAATAGTGATATATGTAATTATTTATTCGGAGCAAATACTGCGTCTACAAAAAAATATTTATATATGTTTTGAATAAGTCGCTGTTATAAGTATCACAGGCGACCAGCTGTTTATTGGAGCATTTCTGCATCGACAATAATGCTTTGGATAATTCTTGTTAGTTAAAGATTTGGCTTATTTGCCATCCGTTTTCTAAAGCTAACATCTATAATAATAATATATTATACCCTAAACGTTGTACTATACTATAGGATACTATTTTAATTACATACTTAATTAACATACATTAGATACAATATTTTGCATAAGTTGTAAAGGTTAGTTTGACACTAAACGTCGAAATAATGTTTTCATTATTCCACGTACCCATGACTCTGTGTCATAAGAATATGAAAGTAACAACTAAAATGTCAAGTTGTATACTGGAATGGTCATACCCAAAATTAAAAAATATACATTAATTGATGTTTACTGAAGCACATTATTAATCATCTGTTATGTTTGGTATGTTTTCATATTGTAAATAATTAATTGATTTAACAAAATATGAAAACAGATGTGCTTCCGTATACACTATATAGTTATAAAAAATTTCAATACTTGCTACATCAAGTGATGTCTGAGTCAATGTAGCAATATTGGGCAGGTATATTCATATACATAATCACTTTTATTTGAATTATTGTTTCTATACAATAATCGCTGAATAAATTATCTCGCGTAGAGCGAATTCAATTGAAAATAATTTCTTATACCATATTAGACATTTTGAAATTTTACCAAGTGATACGGTGTTATTTAAGTTATACTATTCTTTACTGCGCAGACAACCATTCATACTTTTACCATTATATAAATTCTTAACGAATAAAAATCATTTTCAAATGTTTACTGATTCTCGATTATTATTTACTCCATATACTATGAAGCCTTTTGTAACAGGTAACTAGACTGAATGTGATTTCGCGTCCAGCGTAGATATATTATTTTTCTTATTATGTTATTGCGATTAGCTATCAATGAGTCATGAAATATACTTGCTTTCGTAAACCTTTGAAAATAATTATAATTTAATATTTAAGTGGCAGTTTAAACAACATGCCTGTTCAGATGTGTATATTCTATAAGTACATCTGAGTAATAATAATAGTTGGAACTATTAAAAACAAAATTTAATGCTAGATATTATTTTTTATAAATGTCAATATAAGCTATATTGAACCCGTATCCAATATAGAATACATTAAGATTTCACACTATCAGAGTTATACACATATGAAAGGTTATTTATATCATAATAGTTACAAGAGTTGTGAAAAGCGATTATGGCTAGACACGTAGATTAATATACAATGTTTTAAATTTGCTTAAATTAATTACATGTAGGTACATGATTTTGAAGGATGAAATTTTTCATCAATTGATAATGCATCATTTCTCTGACAATGAATTGCATATATTCGTCTTGCATTCTAATTATGTTGTTTGTAAAAATATAAAATTATGAATTATGATAAACAATAAAGCTCAAAATTTGTGTGAAATATTGTAGACTTTGTTGTTTTTTATTCTTAGTAGTTTTTTAAGAATTGTAATACCTTTGAAATCTTGTGAGAGTAATTAATTATTATTTTACATAAATTTTGTTGTAAAAATTATAAAATATCACGGCATTATATCATTGGTGAAATAAGTAGAATACATCAATGCAGGTTTACTTAAATAGTTTAGTTAATTTAATTTATTTAATTTACTATGCCTTTAGGGTATTGCCAAGTTATTATCGTATTTTGAGTATGTTGATAGACTAGTCGAGATCGGAGTCATCTTTTGCCTTATAGATATCGTCGTTTTGACTCTGCGCTTTTCTCGTGCGTCTGTAGTATATAGCAGTAGGGCTGTTTGTCTCTTCTGTATGAGATAGCGTGTCTGCTAGTATATTAAGATATTCGGAGATGTACCTGGTGCCTGTGTTGAATTGGGCGATAAAATCGAGTTGTCTCTCTTCAATGCGAGATAGTAGCTATTCAGTTGTCCGTTGGTATTCCTGTTTCCAGTTGCCTGTTGCCTGTTGGCTGGAGCTGTGTCCAGTTGCCTGTTGCCTGTTTGCTGGTGATGTCAGTTGCCTGTTGCCTGTTGGCTGGAGCGTGTCCAGTCGCCTGTTGGCTGGAGCGTGTCCAGTTGCCTGTTGCCTGTTTGCTGAGATGTCAGTTGCCTGTTTGCTAGAGCGTGTCCAGTTGCCTGTTTGCTGTTATGTCAGTTGCCTGTTTGCTGAAGCGTGTCTAGTTGCCTGTTTGCTGTTGCTACAAGTGTTTTTTTGTGTTACTTGAGCATGATGGAAGGGACTGCTACTGATGACGAAATCACACATCCTTACTGTGTGGCGCCGCCGTTGTTATTCGATTTGTCGCTTTTGTATGGGCACGGTTGTTGGCTTTGAAAGCTTTTTCTCCGTATTTGTTGTGGAAATGGCAATATCCGGTTGAATGATTTTATTATTATTGCGTGACCTTGATCGTGGTTTTCATGAGAAATTTTGAGATGAAGACGATGGTTGCCTCCATTCGCGGCCGGTACTATAATTGCGGCGTTTTGTGGAGTGATGTGCCCGTCCATTGCCGCCGTTTTGGATCATCTTCAATTGTTTGACCTCCCGTGTCAGTATGGCGATTTGTTCGTGTAGATTTTGGAGTACTGAACAGATGTTGGGGTCTTGATTGTAATCGTAATGCGCGAATAATTGCGCTCTCCGCCAAAGCGGGACCAGCGAGTTCCATTGTGGTTGGATTTTTTCATTGTTGGAAGTTGATTGATCATCCATTGGGTTTTTGTTTATTATGATGATATGGCAAGTAATAGGCAGCAAGGAACAATAATATGTTTGTGAAAAAAGTATAGCGGTAGGGCAAAAACATTAAAAAAATTTTTTAAATAAAGTTGATTGATGTCTTCCAATTATTTTCTAAAATCCCTTACAAGAATCAATATTGAAACCAATGGATGTAACAACATGCTGTATAAAAATATTGCAACCTTGCATTGTATTATTGTTAAGATTCATTATCTTATGAACAATTTTTTAAACTCATGAAAATGATACTATTATTGACATCTGTGTTTTAAACTGTTTAATTATTTGCATAATCCAAGACTCAAACCATAGTTTATTGACTTGTTTTCAAGGTAATTAGTTGCCAAATATGTAGATTACTACCTACGATTAAATATTATGATGTAAATTCAAAATAGATCTTCACTTTCAATTATTTGTATTATAATAGCGTACTGTAAGAATTTTAAAAATATGCAATCTCATGGTGATTTTTGTAACATTTTATCGAACGGTAGGTATAAATGCATGCAAAAATTGGTACGTTCCTGGAAAATATTAAATGTATTAGATTGAACGTTACGTCGTATGCTTCTTGTCACCCTGCTGATGTTCCATCGATGACTGGCTATCAGCTCTGCTTCCCTGATGACGGGTAGGCTCTGCCCAGATGGAAGACAGTTGCTCTGATGAATGCTGAAGGTGCTCCGGAACAGGTTGCCAACTGCTTTCACTCTGCTCATGATAATCTGCTTGGGCTCGGATGTCTCGTGGCCATTGTTTCTGAAATTGATTTCTTTCGCAGTTAATGGTCGTTATAATCACGATATTTTTAAAACGCATTAGTTGGGACAATAATCATTATAATATCAGCTAGGTTTATAGTATAGGGTTTAACAGATCACTCCAATTTCGGTAACTCCGATGCAATCGAAATCGCAAAGAGTTGTACTACGTACATATTGTATAAAAATTACTGAGATCATTTAATTCAAGAGAAAAGGTTTTTTTTAAATTGAAATTTAACTTACACTTTGCTGTCTCAGGACTCTCGATGGCGATCCGCTTCTGGTGGCAATTCGTCGTATTTATTAATGTTAAAAATAAAGCAACGTCACGATTGAATTTAGTGTAACAAGTCGGGTCACCATTATCATGATCGGGACCAGACGCCAATTCGAAGATACTTACCTCAGCATCAAGTCCCGTATTTAGATTTTTGACTCACTATCACAGGAGGTAATAAAATAATAGTAATCGCGGTTTAACTTTTAGTCATTTATTAATTTAACCTTGCAACAATGTAATGACTCGGACAATTATAGAGAGCTATGTAAAGTTCGCCGCCCAGAAACAAATCACCACCGAGAATGAAAACGGGCTTGCTCAAAAAATGCAAATCACCTCGTTTCCACTCTTTGGTGTTGCACGCCCAGAAAATATCTTTATGGCTGTAAAGTTTTTTGTTGGATGTAGGTACCGCCACAATGTAATACATGTAATTAATATTGTTAATTATATATTTGCTTCTTTTCTTGTAAAAGCCCACTAGGGCGTTAATAAAATATAAATATAGAAAACAAAGTCGGGTTAGTTACACTATTTATAACTCGAGAACGGCTGGACCGATTTTGATGATCTTTGATTTGTGGGATTAGTCTCCGGCCCGGATAACAGAATAACTATCAAAACATCGCAAAAACTCACGAAAAAGAAAGTTATACAGAAAATTCATTTCTTCATATATTTTGTATGGAACGAATTTTCATCTTTTGAAAGAGCTGTGGCAATGTTGTGTCAGTTGAAGTTTGCGTGAATTCCAAAAATTCAAAATCGTCGTCAAATGTCAATGCGCTGATTGTTTCGCTTTTGTTCTTTAACATGTAATACTGCCTCTCTTTCTTACACACTAAATGTCAACAGTCGAAAATGAGACAAACGGTTAACGTGTGTCATAACCCTTCCAAAGGAAAAATACAATAATTATAATAAATTTCCCTGACACGCACAAAGAAAATGAAACGCAATCCCCATAAGGGGCCATCCATAAATTACGTCACATATTAAGGGGGGGGGGGGGGAATAGCAAGTGTGACTAGGGGTATGGGGTGGTCATCAGCTCTGTGACTTCAAATGTAAAAAAAATTTGAACTACTGTTTTGATTACTTTTAGATGTTAAACTACGGGGGAGGGGTCTCATAAATGTGACGATGTGTGACAGGGACGGGGGGGGGGGGGGGGGGGGTAAAAAAATCTTGAAATTCGTGCGACGTAATTTATGGATAAGTAAGTGGAAGTAAGTGGAAAAGTAAGAAAATGACCCGTACCCAAGGTCATCTCTGATATTGACAAAAACAACACACGGAAGTTATCGATAGATAATTGCTTCATTGTGTAATTCTTAACTTAATAAAAAAACTTAATTTAATTCAGCTAATAAATAACACAATAGTTATTGACTCTAAGGGGGTACGAAGTTCGCCGGGTCAGCTAGTATATATATATATATATATATTGATGAATCTACTCACGGAAAAAAAATGTCAACAGAATTGCAATCAGCGCTGGACTAAATGTACAACAAAAGACACTAACGTTATGCTGCGTAGGTGGCCTTTCCATTATTTTGCACGTGTTACAAATGGTGCACAATTTGGTAGTATTTTATGATAAACACTGATTAAATTATCAAGTTGATCCGGAGAGAGTAAAATCCACAATGATTCAAAATTACATCATTTGGCAGTTGCGTTCTTTCATGTATTTTATCGAGGCTTCTGATTCACACAATGTTGTTTTTTTTTGCGTCACCTGTTTTTAAATTATAATATTATCATTATAATCTCTAGTGTTCATTAAAATCTATTATATTATCATTATAATCTCTAGTGTTCATTTAGTCCTTTTTTATTCATTTTGTATAAAAAATAACTTTTAAATATTTTCCAGTTTACATGATATAATAAATTTCATTATTTTCGGTTTGGCATGAAACTCGGTTGAGGCTGTTAAATTCTGAACTTCCGATGAGTTCGAGGTCATTAATATGGTTACACTCTGCCGTTAATATTTAATGCACTTCGATAATATATGTCCGACATCATCAATTTGTTCACATATCGAGCACATTGGAGAATCAGAGAGGCCAATCAAACACAATATTCTTCCCATTAGTGCACATCCGGATCTTAGTCTTAAAATGATTCTCATTTCCGATCTTTTCAGATTAATCTCAGTGAACCATGGTCTTTTAAAGGGTTCGTTTTGGAGTTTTCTGTACGTTTTAAAATTATTATTCCACATATTAATACAGATCAATTTGGGAAGCGGTAATGGGTACCGCCGCCCCGGGAACCTTTATTGGATAACCAACACCTCTGCCACAAGTCACCCCAAGTGGTTTGCTACGTTTGGTGATTTAACAGGGGTGCCCGGGTTCATGGGGTGAGGTTTGTCTAGGTCTTGGAGGCGGATGACCAGGACATACTGAACCCCAGATTCCTACCCACCCCTTAAACACTTTTCCTTCCCAGAACTTTCCTCTCCTTCCTTTCCTTAAAAAAACCTCCACACAGCATCCCCAAAGATGACATAGGCCCCGAGAGAAAATATTTTCCTCAGGGCCTCCTCTGTGGAGCTCATGTAAAAAAATATATATATATATATATATATATGGAATTTATTTTTGGCAGTAATTTTCGGCATCTGGCACCCAGCCATACATGATTCCATTCACACACGCTTCGTTTGCCAACAAATCCGCCTCTTCATTCCCAAGTATTCCTACATGAGATGGAATCATATAGACCCATCTTTGTGCTGTACCTAAACGCCTTATTTGTTCTACAATATTAGGCTTTCCTACAGGCAGTTCCTTTCGGAATAATACAGACAGTTCCTTTAATGTGTTAAAGCGCACTTTTAATTTGATTCCACCGAATTTTAATTGAAGATTCCACCGCTTCTTTGATTGTACAATAACATTTGAATAATTCTCATTCGTATTCAAAAGGACACTTCAACGACATCTGTGGTGGTACAATACATTTCATTCCTGAAAGCACATAGAGACCGCCAAACAACCACTTAATATAAATAGCTTTAATTTATATAATCGAGACCAAAAAAGCTAAAATATATTATGATGCATAACCAGGAGACATGATGCCGGCGTGATCAGCGGTAAGGCTTTTGACTCGCAATTCGAAAGTTGCGGAATCAAATCCCGGCGTGGGCAAATAAATATTAGTTTATTATATTATTAGTCCCAGCGGAGCCAATATCTTTTCTGATTTTTCTGTCTCCAGATTTTGATTGAATTTCACTAATATTGTCTTCATTTAATTAAATATTATTTGATTTATTTGTTTTTTTTTCACGATTAATGCATTAAAAATAATATGGAGTATATTTGCGGCACGTTCCAGTGTGGAATATACTCTTATTATCGTATTGGTGTATGTAAGACCACAATTCAGAATTGAAACATTGCTTGACATATATTTTTTTAAATTTTATCTATTGTTGAAAATGGTATGAACTAATGATATAATGAACATTTTGTCTGATCTCTTAACACTTTGTTATTCATTCATATATTTTTATCACTTATTATTTACTCTGTTTATCATCTAATTTTTAAATTTTATTATTTTGCTTTTACTTAACTGTTTTGCATGACCGATATTTGCGTGTGTTATTTTTATTAAATTGTGAAATTATTCACCCCGATACAGGCGAACCCTAGTGGGTTTAATAATTACATGCTAAAAATATATGTACATAAATCGTGAAGAAGCAATAAATAAATAAAATAAAATAAATGGCTTTAGTCGTGTTTGATGACCAGATCTGAATATCCAGGTACTTTCCTACGTTCCTCTTCCCCCTTCATCTCCTTCCCTTTCCACTACCTTCACAACATACCCCAATAAGCAAAATGGCTGAAATTAAACAAGTTGAAACTGAACGTAAACAAAACAAAATATATGGAAATAGGCAATAAAACATGTAACACAGGGTTAAATTTGACAATCAATGGTGAAAAATTGGAAAAGTAAATGAAATCAAATACCTGGGTGTAATACTCGACTCAAAACTGACTTTCACAGCAAACTTTGAATATGTGCTAAAAAGGGTAAATTTTCTTAGAAGACTAAGACGTAAATTAAATAGAAACACTACGGAGCTCATTTATAAAACTATCGTTGCTCCACATTTGGACTACTGCTCTACAATGTTATATTTGGCCAATGAAGGAAGTTTGAACAAACTAGAAGTTATTCAAAACAAAGCTATGAGATGTACACTGGGGAAAGGCAAATACGCAAGGATTAATCAAATGAGAGAGGAGCTAAATTGGATTCCAATAAAAAAGAGACTACTATTTAACGTGTTAATTTTTGTGCATAAAATTATGAAAAACCAAATGCCAAAATACTTTAAGGATGAAATTGTTTTTAATAGAGACATTCATAATTACGAGACAAGAAATATAAATAGAGTTCGATTGCCACAAATGAAGAAATCAAAATCACAGAACTGCCTAATGTATAGAGGACTAAAGATGTATGATGAAATGCCTGAAAGTATGAAGAATGAAGAAAGAATGAATGTATTTAAAAAGAAATGTTATGCTTACTGTAAAAATATTTAAATTTATCAAATGAAATGTTACATTGTGCTTATTAGTTTATATTCATGTAGTATAAACTAACTCAATAATAAAAAATAAAAAATAAAATAAAAAATTGGGGATGCAATAGTCTCACCTGCTCCAGACGGGAGTAGCTGGTACTCTTGTGAGGTATTCATATAAAAAATGAGTTAAATAAATAGAAAAAGTTGACAATATTTGTTTTTGAAAGTCTACAAGAAACACAAATCTTATAATTATAATATCTCGCGATTTATGGTGGTCATTAAAACAGTACTATGCATAATGCTCGAACAGTTTATTTATGTTGGTCATTAAAACAGTACTATGCATAATGCTCGAACAGTTTATTTATGGTGGTCATTAAAACAGTACTATTCATAATGCTCGAACAGTTTATTTATGGTGGTCATTAAAACAGTACTATGCATAATGCTCGAACAGTTTATTTATGGTGGTCATTAAAACAGTACTATGCATAATGCTCGAACAGTTTATTTATGGTGGTCATTAAAACAGTACTATGCATAATGCTCGAACAGTTTATTTATGGTGGTCATTAAAACATTACTATGCATAATGCTCGAACAGTTTATTTATGGTGGCCATTAAAACAGTACTATGCATAATGCTCGAACAGTTTATTTTAGAAAAAAAATCCTCAAATACAGAATATTAAAAATAAAAATAAAACATTTTTCTGAAAGTGGTAAAATTACAATTTCTTTTCTTCTTTGGGTAATTTTTACAATTACCACTTATGCTCAGGCTCCACCCATTTATGAGGCACGTAGTGTGGGTCAACGTGAAGGTCATGGTGACCGTCGTAGTGAGGGTCATAGTGACCTTCGTGTCCGTGGTGCAGATCGTGGTTAGCCTCGTCCCAGGCTTCGTAGTGCTTCTCCTTGGCGATCAGCACGTCTTTAGTGTCGATAACTTTTCCCTTATAGTCAACTCCCTCGTAGGCCAGGGCGGCTGCCACCAAAACGAAGAAGATTGCGACCTGAAATATTTGTCGGATCAATAAATCATGAAATCATTAAATGTACTAATTTCGGTTGTGGGGTCTGTCTGTGAGTGATTGTACCTCTGGTTCAATGAACTCGGGTTTGGTTTGAATAAGTGTTGTTATCAAAATTGGAACTGGAGGTATCAAAATATTCAGACAAGCGATAAAGTACCTACCTACAAAACTATATTTTTTTACCAGAAAATAATTTTAATTAATCTCTATTTGAAATGTGAATTTATTATGCATTTCTTAGGACGGGTTGTTTCAGAGAATTAGAATAATTCATCAAATTTTAAAGTTAATTTTCTAGTTCTGTAAGAGTTCTAATCAATTGGTTATTATGTAAGTACCTATACATACCTATGGTACCTATAAGTACCTATGCTTTATTCATAGATCTTCAAAAAGCTTTTGACACAATAGACCATAAAATATTACTAACTAAACTAAAAAAAATAGGAATGGCCGAATCAACAATTAACTTATTGGAGTCATATATAACAGGGCGAGAACAACAAGTACAAATTGGCAAACAAAAGAGCAAACTTCTATCTTTAAACTATGGCGTTCCTCAAGGAAGTGTACTGGGACCGATTCTGTTCATTATCTACATCAACGATTTAACTAACCTTACCATTAAAGGAAACGTAATCAGTTTTGCTGATGATACTGTTTTATTATTTCAAGAAGAAAATTGGACTGATACATTTAATGAGGCTGAAAAAGGGCTTAGTGCACTTCAAAATTGGCTTAAAATCAACTCGCTTACCCTTAATATAAGCAAAACAAAATATATAACATTTTCAATGAACTCAAGGGGCCAACCAATAAAATCACTAGAACTAAAATTACATGAATGCCATGGAAATAATATACAATGTTACTGCCCCGTCATCGAAAAAACACAAAACATAAAATATCTCGGAGTAATAATTGACGAAAATCTTAGATGGGACCTACACATCAAAGGAATTACGGAAAAACTCACAAGCCTTACATATTTCTTCAAAAATCTAAGAAACGTGCTGAATAAAAAGGATATGAAAAAGGTCTACTATGCGTTATGTCATTCTCGAATTGAATATGGAATCATAGGATGGGGATCTGCTGCAAATACGTACCTACACAGCCTGAATACGATTCAAAAAGGAATCATAAAGACCATATTGAAAGTACCAATTAGAACGCCTTCAACTGAAATTTTCAATAACTTTGACGTACCAAATGTACAACAAATATATTCCAAAAATATATTATTGAAGCTCTTCAAAAATAATGAATCCTCTACTAGACCGTGTATGCATAACACTAGATCGAATAAAAATGATATAAAAAATATTCCAAGTTATAAAACCACATTTGGACAAAGAAACTATACATACTTTGCAACAAAACTCCATAACATCCTCCCCCAAGACATAAAACTAATAAAAAATCCAATTGAATACAAATCAAGAATAAAAATATGGCTTAAAGAGGTCAATGAGAAAACCCTAGCGAAGACGCTAAAAACGACATAGAAGACAAATGAACTATATTTGAATAACTTTAGTCCTCCTCGGCACAGGACCCCCTAGTGAGGAGGACTAAGAAATACAATATTTTGTACTTAATTTCACATTTCATTTTGTATGTAAAATTTTTCTATATAGTCGCTATAATAAAAAAAAAAATAAAAAAAAAACCTACTATGAAACAACCGCCCTATTATGAAGTTATAACGAAACTTGAATACAGTTTTAACAGGTCTTGAATAAACAATAAAATTTGACGAATTTTTCAAATTCTGCGAAACAAGTAAGCCCGGTTGTTTCGTAGAAATTCACGCGTGAAAAAGTCATCAAATAGCCATTCAATGATATTTTTCATTTTGTTGAATGGTTCCCGTTAAATGCCGCTCCGAAGTCCGTTTTTGCTTATGAACAAATTGTGATCAGCAGAAGAGGACAACTACCATGGTATTAGGCTTGTCAACTTATTACCATATGATAGAAAACCTTTAACGGGCAGCTTTCGAATGTAAGAAAAATAATATGGCGCTGAATGGCTCTTTGATGACAAAGTTACATTTGAATTGCTCAAAGACAATATTCTTACCTAGGTCCTAAAATGTTCAACCTTATACCCGGATCTTGGAAATTGAAAACTGCAAGCGTCTTGCGTAAATTAGTCAACGACTGGATTCTGGACTTAGGAAGAGACGAATGTGAACGTATGCTGTTTAACTGATATACAAAATCACCTAACTTTCCTGATCACTAGATCAAAACTCCCACCACACTTCATTGAGATCTGATATGGCTTCACAATGTTTCGACATCCTTTTGATATTTTTATACCTGAGATTTATGGTTTTGTGCCCCTGAATACTGTTCGCTATTTCACTGTTAGTGCTTCACGTAAGGCGTAATATACTCACGTCGCTCACTAACATCGAGACTAGCTGTGTGAATCTTGGTACTTTATAGCGGTGATGATTTATAATAAATAAACAATACTTATCACAACTTGTATGACATACGAAATAATGCACCAATTACTTATGCCTTATACTACTTATACCTTTACCAAAGTAGCACTAGTATTTCATAGTTATTGTTTTCGTATTTTAGCAGGAGTACTACAAGACATGAGCGCGGTGTATATTCGTATTGTCGTATAATATAAAATGTACTGTAAACATGTTTTTAAATCAGTAAAGATAATGTCATGTTTGCACATAATTGTTTACATATTAGTTACAGCGCATAAATAAATAATAAAAAAACAACTTAATATATATTTTTACATACATAAATTACATCTAATATTGTAAATTTTTATGTATTTCTCTTATAAGTGAACTATGTATTATAAGTTCACACTTTTAAACACATAACTTCATCTCTCTATATTGTGAATCTTGTTGTAATTCCTCCAACTTGTTATCAAATACTTGGTTTACACTTTTTGACTTTTCAATGCTACTAACTTTATTACCTACTTATCTCATACACTGTAAATCTGAATATATTATATGTTATCAGGTTAATTCCGCAAATCCGAATATACTTTATGCTACCAGGTTCTTTTTCTATTTTTTTTTGTTATGTAATTATGTATGTATAATATGAACTAAACCTGTAAATTTGTCTGTCCTGGTACGGGAAACTTTCCTAGTTGGACAGGCAAAGCTTCCTAATATGTGTTTTGTACTTTTGTATGTATCTATAGTAAATAAATAAATAAATAAATAAAAAATAAATAAAATTTCTGCGAAACATGTTTTTTTTTGCCTAAATCTTTTTTTGCCTAAGGATTTTTTTTTAATGTGAATAACGCAATAGAGTCTCAACTGCTTCCAACCGTTTGAAGCCAGTGAGAGACTATGTCATCCAGAATTGGCGTATATTGTAAGGCTAAGAGTATGTGGAAAGAGGAAGGAGATGGGGAAGAGAAACATGAGAAAGTAGCCTGAAATCTATCTATGATTAACTTGCAAGATTTTAAGTATTATAAATAATAGGTACGTATATAGAAGTTAAATATTATTGGCAAGGTTAAAAACATATTAGCATACGAAATATTCTTACCTTAAGCATTGTGGTTTTGAAATGTGTTCCAAGAGATGAATTGAAACAAACTGTGAATTATTCGTTTTCCCAAATCGTTTATATACCCAACACATTAAATATTCGTTAATGTATTGGTAATTAGAGAAGAGTAATTGAAGTAAAAGACGTCAAGATTATTTTGCTTAATAAAACTTCTATCGTTTTATTTTGGGCCATTAAATTGAATATCTTTCATACATTGTCAAAAACGTTTCAAGATTTGGTGATGTTAATTAAGAGGAAACCGGGTGGTGTTTTTTCCATACAAACGTATTCCTCATTTCCCTCTCTGAATTTTGACACTAGAGAAAATATTTTTTTTACATAATATGAATATTGACCGCAAGCGTGTCGGTACGTTTTGATTTTTTTGATAAGTTACTTTTTATAGGAGTTATAACCCTTCAAAAATTGTTAAAATTGCCTTTTTTTAACGCCATCAACAAACGTTCAGTATACAAATTAGACGATGTATTTTTAAAAAAAGCAAAAGGTACAGACATAGAATGTTTTCTTCCAATACATTTGGTAAAAAAAATCTTGGAAATTGGTTCAGTTTTGGAGTAGAAAAATGAGGACTACAAAACCTCGATTTTGACAATTTTATTTGGGTATTATCAGGCTGAGGTGCATGTGTCCCTTTCTCTCAGTATTCGGGGGTGAGGGGGGGCGGAGAGGGTTTTGTTGAATACGTATACAGTCAACGAAGTGATGTGACATTCTCAATAATTATATCGATACACTAGTCCACTAGTGTTGTCATGTCCCGAGTTATCGATGTTTTTTTAAAATTATTTTTCTGTTTGGTGACTTATTTTGAGTGTGCCAATACTTACCGAGCTTATTTACTAAAGTTATTGTGACAAATTTAATTTGTTTACGTCAAATAAATTAATGGAAAAAAATTGAAAAAAAAACACCTGTTACAGACAGACCCCGAGATGATTCCGTTCCGTATTGCCGAGTTGGATATGGAACACAAAAATTAATTAAAATATTTTTTGATAACTTTTGAAGGTTGTACTCAACATAATATTATCCCTTTATAGGACCCTTTTTTTAAGATACAACTACCGAACCAAAAAAAAACTTTTATATTTGACTAAATATATTGTTCTAGATTTTTTTTTCAAAAAAATTATATTTTACAAGAAAATGTGTGATGGTAAGTACATACACCACTGATCGTTTGATGGAATGCTGGTACAGCGTATGTTCAGTGGTACATGCATCTACCACATGTTGTTGAATCGATTATGTTATTATAATATCATATTATACAAATGAATATTGAAATCTATGTATAAGAGGCACCATATTGTTTATTGTGCTACATATTAGGTACATACACATAACTAGTTTAGTTTTTATTTAACTTTTTTAATACGTTATATTATTACAGAAAAATGCACTTTTGGGAATACCTCCTACATCACTTGACATTTTCAATCTTCTTCAATGATCTAATATTTTTTGTTTTTAAACGCTTTATTGTAAAAAAAATTACTGTTTAACATCTACACAATGAAATTAAAACAATTTATGGTCCAGACCTTTCCCTCGCCGGTAAATTTCTTGGTATGCGACCGTCAATTATTTCTGGTAAAAGGCATTGGTGGTAGAAATTTTCTAACAGTGGAACGATTTTTTGCCAGATTTCATCGTCCCTCTCAATTTTTTCATACAGCAAACCTTTTGGACTCCACACAACAAAATAACAATAATTACGACGAGTAATATGTAACTGGCCTTGTACTTGGTAGAAGTAATTATGATTCCGTTTTAATGTTAAAGAATGGTCTTCCAATTTACAGTAATCAATTATCTTTTGTGCAATTCCCTCTTCTGGTGACATATTTGCTATACTATAAGGGCATTTAATTTCAATTATAGAATCCTCACCGATAAGGCCATCCGGACTTGCCGCTAAAAAGTTTTTGGTTTTATCGATAAATAGCCCACAAGCGGATACCTGAAAACTTGTTTTTTTTGAAAATTGCTCTATTGCTAGGCTTTCATTTTCTTTTCCATAATTTGTGGCCATAGTTCCTTTGAATTGTGAGTACAGTAAAGAGTTTAGTACTCCCGTAACTGAAGTTTTTTGCCGAAGCTTATATATTTTTCCAAAGTTAGACGCCGTTATCCGCTTACGTCTTTCAATTGCCCACAGATTGTTATTGCTTTGGCCTACCGTATTCCGTTCGAGCTCTTCCTTATTGGTTGAAGATAATTCTTTGAGAAATTCCTCTTTTTTCGTTTCAAATATTTCAGGTGGCATATCTGGTTCTAATTCCAATTGACCATAATTTTCATCGGGCCCTGTAACTTTTTTTCTTTTTTCTGTCGTATTTTCATTATACTTTAGTTTTTTTTTTCGACACATTTGTTTATTCTCCTTCGAACGTCGTTTTCTCTCTACAAAGTGCTTCGTGTATTTGCCGGGACTGTGGCCTTGGATTTTCTTTTGTATTCTTGAATGGGTTGCCAATTCACTATTCCACGAAGTTACTGCTCCAAAACATCTTGCTTGGTAAGATCCTCTTGTAGTAAAATTTACCCTTTTTCCACCTATAAATTTGGCGATAACGTTGTTGAATTGCTCCACAGTGTTATTTGTCACGTCAATAATAAGACTTTCTGCATTTGCTATTAGAGACAATAAGAATTGTTGGATATCAGTCCATATTCCACAATCTCGAAGATCGCTTACTAAATTTGGATCATCAGTATACTTCTCCGGCTTGCAATAGTACGATGCACAATTTTTATGATCACCAAACACATGATTTGCGGTATTTTTTATGTCCATTTTCAAATTTTTTATTTTATCACTTTGTACTGTGTTTTCTTGCTCTTTCCTGTAATTTATTGCTCCAACTACAGCTCTTCTCATGCGTAAAACGTTTGCTTCAACCTTTTTCCTTATATGAACTGGTACAAAGCCTTTAGCGTTGTTGGTTTTTTTTCCAAGTGCTTTCATTTTGTTGCAAAAATTGCGGAGTAAGTGATTTTTGCACTCTATTTTTTGTACTATAAGGTTAGGACCATATGGCATTTGTTGCATTATTTTTTTCATGATGCTGGAGTCGCCATCACCAACTAGTTTGTTAAATTTCAATCCATGCATTTCCATGCTTCTCGAGAACCCTTCTGCTATAATGTGGGCTTCCATGGCATTAGCACTGTCACGCCAGTTTATGAAGCACCTGTGCTCAGAAGCAACTATGTGTAGTTTAGTAGCTCTAGCACATATGCAGCAGTATGAGTTTCGCACTCCCAGAAATAAAACCTTTTTAGTTCGTAGTCCAACTATGCACCCTGCGCCAGATGAGGAGCTAAATCCACTTTTGTACGACCTCTTTGCGCAGGAGCCATCTGCAACCACCGTTACCAAAGGATAGCCACCCTCGTCTACGTCACCGTTTAAAATGGCTAGCCTTTTTTCTTCTTCACCAGCTGCGATCATTTCTTCTAAGGCACATTCTTCAATTGTTGGCGCTAAACATTGTTCTATGTTCGTGTAAGTCTTACAATCCATATTTGGCATATTTAAAACCCCACAAATTTCATTCCATTGTGAATACCCATTTCCTGTACACATCACTCCTTCGACGACAGCAGTATTTATAGACATTTTCCGTTTCGGGTCTTCGGAGTGAATGTATTCTATTTTCTTGCACATTTTGCACTCGAAAACATACTGGCTTAGAAGACCATTTCGTCGTTCCTTCATAAATTTTAAATCGGAAAATGTGCAGTTGGTGTGTTCGTGCTTTATATTTGATATCTCCGAAAACAAATATTTTATATCCACAATTCTGCGACCTTCGAAATTATCGGTTTCATCAATATGGTCTGGTTCTATCACCAAATCATCAAGCGTTGTTGATGATGATGAACTTGCGTTTTCGTCTATATTTGGAGCAAATGATTCATCCATGGAAGTTTCATGTATTAGTGAAGATGTAGTTAAGTTTCCAAAAGTAGTATCGATGACATCCATATCCCTGTAAATGCAAATGATTTATTTATTTAAATTTGTCCATCCCATTTTCCCGTTATACATGCTACATAATACACGGCTCTCATAGCATAAATCTTTAGGTTTTTCTCGTAAGTCGCTCACGTAAGAGAGTTATGGCAAAATTATCAATGTAAACGATACCCATTGGTAATTTTGCCATAACTCTCTTATGTGAGCAACTTACGGGAAAAAAAACTTTACGTACGTAAAGGTAACCTTAGGAAGGTTCAGTAGTAAGAGTGACAGGAAAGCGATATTTCGACTTACCTAGATGTCGAACGTGGTGCAACATGAATCTGTCGTTTGATACTAATAATCGGTTTTTTTCGTCTAGCAGATAAAAACAAACGCGCTTTGTTTCCATTTCTTTTACCCATTATTTATCTGTAAGAAAAATTTTTTTAGTTGAAGGTAGGTAATATAGTAGTCGATTTTATGTAACTCAATTTCTAAATACACATATCTTATGCTACGTATATATTTGCGAATAGTGGCGTGCACAGAATTTGAAAAATGAAATTTCGGAAAAAAAATAATTTTCAGCTTCGACAACATCATTAATGTCGTATTTTCAATCTTAGGATTCTAGCCCACTGAAAAATCAGTGCACGCCACTCTTTGCGGACAGAGACGCGAGCCGAACCACGAATTATGGTAAAGGTACGAAGCAACCGCAAGCGGCGCAGCGTTTCGGGCAGTTTGCTTTTGCTTCGTTCCTTTCCCATAATCCGTTGTTCGGCTGGCGTGTGTATACGCAGCCTAAGACGTAGAATAATATTTATTATAGGTTACTAGATATGTTAACAAATGTACCGACTTGCACTAATGCACTTTATGCATACAGTCAAAACTGATGAATTTACGTTATTCAGGGAGAGCCAAAAAACAACAACATTTTTAGCGATATTTATATGTTTAATTAAAAAAGGAAATTGTGTTGTAATATTGAGTTTTTATGAATGAATAGTTTATGTTTATAATAATAGTTTATGAATAATTTATGAATAGTTTAGTAGGTATCTACTCACCATATGTCCTATATGTGTAAATCGTGAGAAATGACCAAACAGATTTCAATATTCAAGGGGGTTTCAGGGTCAAAATTCGAAGGTCTGTATTTGACGTAGAATAGTTTCCAGTAAAAAGGCTAGTCAAAAACAGTAGAGTGATGCAGCCAGCGAAAAATAAAAACACTATACAATCACAAAGTACGTGATGTACCTACTGCGCCTATGCTGCCGTTTTATAAAAAAAGATGGTATGAATCTCCCGATATTACTAAACCAAAACAGCGTGCATCTTACTTTACTAATAGTAACAAGATGAATGAACTATGAGCGCAGAAGATATCTATTATATAGGAATACGCACGCTCAAGTCGCGACGCGTATTGACTTATCTGTTGCAGCAGGCAGCAACCTGTATACACGCACCCACAAGTCTCATTGACTTGTGCGTGTGCAGAAGATGAGCTCGGAGCAGGCAGTCACATGTATTTGTAGTAAGTAATAATAATAATAAAGTTAAGTACAATACAATATTAAATAATGTAGACCTCGCTATTTTATTACGAATATGTACCTAGGCATATACTTAATTTTTGGAATAAATGAATAACAGTAAATGAAATAATAAGAACGCGAAGTCGCTGGCGGGCGCGGCGCGGCGATTCGTGCTTCCAACACCTGCAGCCACGCACACACACGCATTGGGGTTCACCAATACACCGATAGCGCTTTTGCTGTCCCCGCTGAGATGAACGAAATAGAAATAATTTTTACAAATACCTATCGTTAAAATTTCTCGGCGCTCCTGCGCGCTCTTAAGAGTTTATTAACGAAACCTAAGTGCGCGGAGATAGTGGGACAATGGCATCTTTAAACTTCTTATTTATTAGCTCCACACAGGAGACCCTGAGGAAAATAATTCCCCTCATGGCCTGTGTCATCTGCACAGGCACACGACATCTGGGCCTCAGTGTGTTCAGGAGTGACGGACGTATGAATCCATCCGTTCGGAACCGGTGCGGGAAACAGGAAACACGCCAAATGCGTGCCCAACATATGTGCGTGCACGGTTGACATTGGTCACTTGAGAACGGGTCGCTTCTTCGACTCGTTCTTGTGTTCAACAGCTCGGCTGTGGAACGATTTGCTGGCCTTTATGTTTTCTCCTTCCTCCAACATGGGTCTCTTCAAGACCAATGTTCATTCCTTTCTCTCCTCAAAAAGACCCTCCACACAGCATCTCAGATGACATAGGCCCTGAAATAAAAATAAATAAATTAAAAATAAATAAAAATAATATTTAAAAATTTCAAGCCATATTTTGATTCTGCAGTGAAATTGAGAGAATTTCTCATTTTTTTTTCATTATTCTCTTATTCAAATGATTTTAATGGTTAACACTACCTTTAATATAATTAATTCGCATAAATGGTGTTTTGTTTATATTAGCTCCGCACAGGAGACCTTAAGGAAATCCATTTCTCTCAGGGCCTATGTCTTCTTTAGGGATACTGTGTGGAGGGTCTTTTTAGCGAAAACAAGGTGGGAAAGTTCTGGGAAGGAACAAGGTATGACGAACAAAGGAAAGTAAGAATCTGGTGGTCAGTGTATCCAGGTGTGGCGGACTTCCACTGCGCTACAAGGCGATGGATCGAGAGGGTCCGGGTGGAGAGGTTTGGTTAGGTCTCCCTCAACCAGTCTCTCTTGATCCGGCCCGCCATGCAGTAGGTTGACAAACGCATCCGCCGCCAAGACCTAGACAAACTTCATCCTATGAACCCGGACACCCTTGCTAAGTTACGAAACCGTAGCGAACGGTACAACTGTACCGTTATTATCTATTTACCTAAAACAGATGGTAAACAACGCAGTCATCAACTTATTAATCAGTCATTTGTGTTTATCTCCAAATGTTTGCTTAATTACATCCGTAAATAAAGATATACAGGGTGTTAAGGGACGTCTTGACTTACTTTAACCAGTGATTCCTGACATTATTTGGAGTAAAAAATGTTAATAAAATTTTGGTCTCTGGTGACTTTTTTTGATGCCTTTTTTTTATTTAAATAAAAAATAAATAAAAAAATATCGAAAATGTCACCGGAGACCAAAGTTTCATTTACATTTTTTACTCCAAATAATGTCAGGAATCACTGGTTAAAGGAAGTCAAGTACGTCCCTTAACACCCTGTATAAACGCATTAAGAGCATACAAAATTATCAGTCCTTCCGTGTTTTTCGATGAGAAAGAATTAAATCTACAATGATTAAGGTGAAGTGGTTACATTTAAATGTGCTTTATTTATTTTCTTACTTCTATTTATGAAATACTAGCTTACCCGACAAACGTTGATCTGCCATATAAATTATTTCTATTGAATATTTTGGTCGTTAAATAAAACATATATAACGAATGTATTGTAAGTCTGTGGGGCTGGGATCTATGACAGGAAAAGGGAATGGAGCGCTGTAGACGATGACCGCCGATAAAAGCAAAAAAACACCAACTAAAGTAGGAAAATGAAATAACTAAAATCAATATGAATTTCGAAGACCAATTGAGTGTACGATATTTTGTCAGTCCGTCTTTAGCTAACACAAATAAGCTCGATGGTTTGCCCACGCGAGAACATGATGCCGAATGAAATATAAAAATGACGCGTCGCTTATCGTGAATGTCTTACGCATGTGTGGATGAAAGCTCGATGAGGCGGACGTTGCGCCATCTGTCATTCAACAACATAAATAATTTCGTTCCGTTTGAAATACGAAAGACGTTTAAAATTGTTCATACAAAAACTCTAAAATCGCGATTAAAAAATGGGAGGGTGGGGGAACGAGGGTTTAAATTTGGGGTTGTAGGTATTTTTTGATGTCAAATAAAAAAAAAATACAAATTTTTTTTTTGCCCTAATCACCTAGTGGTATGAAATATACTTTAAAACCTATTCTCATACCTACCAAATATACATTAAAAAATTTATAAAAATCGGTCAAGGCGTTTCGGAGGTGTGAGACCACAAACACCGTGAAACGAGATTTTTATATGTAAGATCAATTACATCGTTTTTTTATTTTATTGACGGGGCGGCGTTTGGAAAAATTGACCGAATATAATCTCGTTTTGTTGTTATTTTGAACATTACCAATGTTACATCAAATAAAAGTTTGTCCCCCAATTATAATGTCGAAAGATTTAGAAAAATTGTTTAAAATCTCTTGAACAACTTTCGTTACCTACTAGATTTATTGTCACGATAACGAAATTTGCAACATTGCCATCTTTTGGTATTTTTGAATTGAGACTACTTAAGCCTCATTGTGATTGGGAATTCGGATAAAACGGAAACGGAAATGACGCATCACAGCACCTGCGAAGTATCAAACTGCCGCTTTGATTATATTGGTTGAGAAAAAAAAAAAAAATTATTTTGTGAAATCAATATCCAATCTTCGAACCACTTTTAAATAAGCAGGAAAAGAAAAGAAAGAGACATCTTGCAACTTTCTAGTGTCACTTCTACCGCGTGTGAATTACACACTCTGTTAATCTTGCCTAGGAGGCAGTGCATCGGGAAAGGAGGAGACAAAGACGAACATCGTAACAAATTGATCCTATTATTAAACCAAAAACATTTCAGATCACCCTTTTCTTCTTCCTGGCGATAGTCGTCCTGGCCTCCGAGGGAGCTCCTTCAGAAATAGAATGAGATGTTACTAAGATTGAAATCGCCAAAGAAAAGCGGCCCGAAGAATGGGCACGGTCAGCTGACCGCCAACGCTATGGACAACATTATGGCCAACACAATCATTACCACAGGGGTCATCATGACTACCATGGTTATCAACATTACGAACATCATGGTTATCAGCATCATCATTTTAATCACCGTAGATGGTAGACTTATCCACTTGTAAAAAACTGAATTACTTAAGAACAACCATGAAGAATCTTCCCTCTTTGCCCTAATCAAAATCAATCACCGTCAATTAAGAAGGCCCGAAACTTTCCATATTCCTTAGTTCAGGTTTTTGTTAGGTCCTTTTTATAGTTCAAAACACTTTGTTTTTTTTTTCTGTTGAGTCATTTATTCACAAGGAATCTTTTAGAGGATGGACAACTAGATCAATCAACACTTAAAAACATATTTTTAACGTAATTACAGCCCGGTCCCCAACTCTGACTTTACTAGGTAACCTAGAGTTCTTTAGAGTTTAGAGTTCTTTAACTCAGTTCTTTAACAAGATCTTTTACAGCAAGAATAACAGAGAACAAGATTATAACGTCTTCGTTAGCAAACAGCAGGATACCCCACCATGGAAAACAATTATCTGTCGGTATTAAAGAAAAATATTGTTACTGTGGCCTCTGACGGCAGAGTTGGAAACTGGAATTTTTGATGGATAATCAAACTTATTAAGTATGATAAACTGACAATAGATGTCATTTATTGTATGATTCATTGAAGTTTTAACATTCCTTTCCAAAGAACCAGAAAAGCTCTGGTGTAAGACCACCATTCAGAATTGAAACGTTACTTGAAATGGCATTAGCCGTGTTTGGTGACCAGAACTGAATAGCCAGGTACTTCCCCACCTTCCTCTTCCCTACCTCCTTCCCCTCCCCAATACCTTCAGCCTCACAACATACCCCTATTGGGGATGCCATAGTCTCACTGGCTCCAGACGGGAGCAACTGAGACTCTTGTGAGGTATCACTATAAAAAATAAAATAAAACCAAAATAACTTTTCCCCAACCTCCCGTTGTAAATATCTTGACTATATTCCAGATACATTTAGCGATATCCCGCAGAAATTAAAGTTCTCTAATCTCTTATTCACTTCATTATCTATTAACTAGTTTATATGGTTTTGTTTTTTATTTTAAATACTTATGCATATATTTTTTTTTTCCTACATAAGTTGTACACCGATATCTGACAGTTGATATTTATGTTTTGTTTTGTGACTTCCTTGTATTTTTTTATGTTAGCCTTCCGTCTGTCGTCACTAAAAATAAAATAAATTAAAACTATGGCAATAAATCGGTCTTCGATAGGTATTGACAAATTTTGTTTTATCATCATCAATTCTTTAAGCATTTTTTTAATAATAATTTATTTATTTACATGTTAATTAATTTTATGTTCGTCACTTCTTATTTTTCTTTAGGTTTGATTTCAAGCTTAACCTATTAAATTAAATAACCATCGAACAATTATTAAGACCCTCTCGATGTTGGTTCGAAGCCCGGGCTGCGGCTAAAATAAATTGTTTTTTTTTCACGTATTACAAAAAAAAAAAAACACTTGTAGACGATACTTTCAGAATCAAACTGGTGTAAACCAGCATTCATAATTGGAATGCTGCTTGAAATGGTTTGAACCGATTTTAGTGACCAAATGTGAATTTTCAGTTTATTTTCTAAACTTTCTTTTCCCCTATCTTCTTCCCCTCTCCACTCTCTTAAATTCGCCCAATTCTTCCTATTTTGAGCAATTCTATCTAAGGACATCGCTCCAACTTCGCTGTGATAAATATATTAATTCCAACGGTTACGGCACGGCACGGCGGCGACAGAAAGAAGGCGATAAACGTGGATTCCTTTAAAAGTTCGTCACAATACTGCTGCAACTCTTTCTTACGCACTAAGTAATGAGGGAGAGGTCGATTCAGACGGTAGCCGATGGTTTCACCTCTTCCTCACACTCGATAAATGCTGGCGTCCCGCAGGGATCGGTTCTGTCTACGACTTTGTTTTTGTTGCACATCTACGACCTTTTGTCATGTGCACCAATTCATTGTTACGCGGATGACAGTACAGTTAATGATAGCTTTTTGTTTGACAAGCCCCCAAAGGGCTCACAAAATCCAACAGCTCCTAGGGCTTTGAAGCAAAGAATGGACGGTTACCTCGAGAGTGTTTTCTCTTGGGGTAAAAATAATCTCGTTGAATTTAATGTTTCAAAGACCCAATCTTGTCTGATTACGTCTAAAAGGGATCGAAATGAAAATCTAGTCTCTTTCAACGGAAGCAATCTTCCGAAGAAGCCCTCCATTGATATGCTTGGTGTAACCCTAAGTGACCAGCTCAGGTATGGGGGCTCCCATAAATAGCTCAGGTATGGGGGCTCCCATAGCATCCCAAAAACTGGACGTACTGTACAGGGCCCGCAGATACTTTAATAGTACATAACTGCTAAGCCTGTACAAATCACAAGTGCGCCCCACGCTTGAATTTGGCAGCCACCTCTGGTCTGGAGCTCCAAAATACCTGAAAAATACCCTCGACTCTGTGCAGAAACGGGCGGTCCGTTTGATAAATTCTCCCATCTTAACAGACGGATTGCAATCTTTAGAGCACAGGCGTCGGGTGGGAATGCTGTCCTTGTTCTACCGGTATTATAATGGAAGATGCTCCGAGGAACTAACATCATTGATCCCTTCGGCACCGGTGCATAGTCGGGAAACACGCCAAACGCGTGGCCAACATTTGTACACGGTTGACATTCGTCACATGAGAACGGGTCGTTTCTTCGACTCGTTCTTGTGTTCAACAGCTCGGCTGTGGAATGATTTGCCGGCCTCTGTGTTTCCTCCTTCCTACAACATGGGTCTCTTCAAAATCAATGTCCATTCCTTCCTCTCCTCAAAAAGACCCTTCACAAAGCATCTCAGATGACATAGGCCCTGAGGGAATTTTTTTTCCTCAGGGCCTCCTGTGTGGAGTTAATGTAAAAAAAAAGTAATGGGGTGACATACAATGTTCCTCCCAAAAAAGTTATTAATTTTCTTGCATCTCCCTTACTCATAGAAATAAATAAAATGTCGCGAGCCGTATCCATCGCCGTGCCGGTGCTGAGGGAACTATAAAAGCAGCCTATTGGTTAAACTTATTCTTACTATAGGTTGAGCTTTTCTTAAAACTTTGTGTTGTCTCTTTGTAAACCTACCTGATCACTGTATTTAAAAAAATGGTTTCTTGAATTTTTATTTCATGTAATGCATTTTTTATTTTTAATGCTTACTAGCTGGTACCCGGCAAGCGTTGCTATGCCATTTAATAAAGAAATAGTTTCTCCCTGCGCGTCCTTTCCCATCGTCCCGTTCACCTTTCGTTCGCCTCCTCCCCTTTCACTTCCGCGTCCCTTTCCCCTCTCGCGTTCCCACTCCTCCTCCACCTTCCCTCTCCTCACTCTACTCCCCGCTTCCCCGCTTCCCCCGTCCCGCAAACCCTCTCCCGAGTTCCCCTCCCCCCTCCCGTATTCGTCTCCTCCCTCCCGCGGATCCCCCTCCCGAGTTCCCCTCCTAATTCCTGAGGTCCCTTCCCCATTCCTGAGATCCCCTCCGCCCTCCCGGGTTCCCCTCCTCCCTCCTGCATTCCATGCATTCATTCCCGATACATTCAGTTTTCAAACAGCTCGCTTGCCACCTATTGCATTTTTTTACAAATTTCATGATACCAGAGCTCGTATATGTTATTCTGATTTATGAGCTATATTAGTGTAAAGTTTCATCAAAAGCCATTCAGTAGGTTTTGCGTGAAAGAGTAACAAACACACATAGATCCATATAAACTTTCACCTTTGTATTAATCTCACCAGATTTAAATGTCCGGGTTAAATTTTCCCCACAGGAAAAACTAAACCCTTTCACACACTTCCCCAGATGATCATCTAGTCAAACCACGCTATGCAATTGCACTATATAAGTATTATAAATACAAAACAATGCAAGAACAACATGTCAACCTACCAGAGACCAAATGGGAAAATAATTCACCGACTCCAGATATTTTCATAACAGAGGGTTCGGCTCTGTGGAATTCCTAATTTGACCTATAAATCCTACTTATCCCTCAATATAAATATTTAAAAAATCTTTTGTAATCCTACATGTATTTAAAATTACTGATTTTTGCATTTTTATATATAAATTCTTTGACAAATCTAATACGCCTAAATTTTAAATAAGAGACCTAGGTATAATGCCAGTAGCCGAAATGACAAATCGTAATATTTTTATAGTCTGAGAATGCCAAATTCTTTTAATCTCATTTCTTTTCTTATTTTTCAGAAACAGATTTTTGAATATTACAGGGATTTGGAATAGCTACATCAATGATACAATAAATTTTGTCATGTAAAACTATATCAGGTCTATTATGACTAATTGTTCTGTTTGTTAGTAATTTATAAAATTCATTTTCTAAAAATGAATTTGGTTCATATTCATAATATGGTAGGTACTATATTACGGCAGTCAATTAAGTTATGTTTAATTACCAAACTTTGGTGGATTATTTTTAAAACCTGATTGTGCCTAAATGTATACTCTGACGGCGCTAATATAGAACATCCCGATATATATATATATATATTAGTAAGATTCTTAAATCAATAAATATTATTTATAGATGACCCGGTGTACTTCGTATCACCTATCCTAACGACATTAAAACTCTCCCTTCGCTAAAATGCAGAAAATTTTGATCAGTGCATTGATATGTTCATCAGTTATTATACTAAGTCTGGCAATAAAAAGTAGAAATGGTACCATAGATTTTTAACGGGAAACACTAATTATACTTCATGAAAGACTGATACTCATTTTTAATACAAAAAAATAGCTGCGTGCTAAATTTATTTCGTCAAACTCGCTAACTGTCAAACATACGAACTTTTCTGAAATTATTCTATTTTCTGAGAAATTTACTTAATTTTTCTTTCCGTAAGAACCTTCTACAAAGTATTAGAAAACTTTAAAAAAAAACTTATATTATTATTGTTTTATTTGCTTCAATTCGAGTGGACCTGAGTCTACCGTACCGAAGGGACGAACTTCAAATGTTTGACAGGAACAGTTTATATGGGAAAATGAAATTGTTGTTTTTACTATCTTCCTCACAATTTTTCCATATTTTCTACCGTTAAACCTTCCCTGGACTTCAACAAATATTTTAAAACCAAAATCAGCTAAATCGGCCCAGCCGTTATCGAGTTTTAGCGAGTCAAACGAACAGCAATTGATTTATATATATATATATTATATATATAGATTTCATTGTCCACATTCACATGTCCAAAATTTTATCTTATGTTAACATTATACCAGGTACCTATACTTACATAAAATCCTCCTAGGGGTTAAATAAATAATATTGTCGGTATTTGTTTTTGAAAGGTAATAAGATTTACAAGCATTAAAATAAGCCACAAACATTGCCAACCACTTGGGGTGACCTGTGGCAGAGGTGTTGGCCAATAAATAGTTCCCAGGGCAGCGATACCCAATACCCACACCCGCCTCCCAAAATGGTTGTTGACATATTCAAACAACTAAACATGTCCTAGAATAATTTCCACAGTCCTTCATCAGTTCCCAGGAGGCACGTGTGTGACCGAGTTACTTCCTATGCCGTCGACTGGCTACATAACCTCAGCATTCTATCCTCCATCGTATGAAGTAAGGGAATTAGAGAATTAATAAAACAATAAAAATGCTCGAAGAATTTAATTAGGAGTAAACAAACACGGACTTTGATGAAAAAAATACGTTTCAAAAGTTATAAACGTATCGCAATTATTTAAGATGTTCATAAATTAGGACGAGCAGTTACACAGAATTTGAACAATTCATCAAGTTTCAAAGTTAATTAAAGTTCTGTCATTATTTCATAATAGGCTGGTTGTTTCACAGAACTTGAATATTAACTTATAAATTTGATGAATTCTTCAAATTCTCTGGAACAACCCGTCCATAAATTTACAAGAAAACCAAAAACATTTTCTGAAATCTGAAATGATTAAATACAAAAAATCTTTGTTAAAAAGTCTTCACAATGTAGTCAAAATCTTTTCCTCGAAATGAATTACCATTTTTGGTAATCACCATGATGGTCGAAATGTTCTCCGCCTTTGCGGTCATAATCTTTACCACCATCGTGGTCATAATGACCCTCATGCTCAGGGATGTAATGGTCATCGTGTTCTACATAGTGCTGCTGGTCAGCCGCCTTATCCCAGGCTTCGTAGTGTTCTTCCTTGGCGATTTGAACATCTTTTGTGTCGATAACTTCTCCCTTCTCATTTAGAGGGGCTTCTTCATAGGCCAGAACGGCTACCACCAGGAAGAAGAAAAGGCTGACCTGAAATTTGAGGTAATTTTTAAATTCCTGTTTTCTATTTTACCTAAGAGTGCTGAATAATAATAAAAGGTTAAAATTCAATAAAAATGATGATATTAGTAATTGGATGATTTGTTTAGCTTCATTTTTTGTGAAAAAACATCTCCAGGGTGTTGAACCAATATTTTTTGCAATGCTCTATCTCATTACCAACGAAGATTAGAAAATTAATTATAACAAATTATGGATAACAGATTGCATCCATCGGTTCATCGATCAATAATATTCAAAATATGGTACAATTCATTTGACAATCAATGTGGTGCTGTGTAATATATTTATATTATTTCCATGTACAGGTAGATATATAGAGGTGTTGTATACATTTTTACGCCGCATCGCGTTCTTTGGTCAAATGCATTGTACATGTACATATAGTTTTGTAACAGTGATCGATGAACCAGTGAATGCAATTTTAGCTATATGTTGTTATAATGGTTTTCTAGTCTGTACTTAGAAGTAAGTTTGTAGAAATATATTATAAATTTGTACAGCGCCTTTGAGGTGATTTTTCACAAAACGGCACCCTCCAAATATTATTAATATTATTGTATATACAGGCAGATGGACCATGCTTACCTAGCAAGTCACTAGAGATTAACACTGTTTTTAGATAAACTAATAAAAAAGATACCGCTCTGCACACAGAGAATATAATTGGAAACACAAACATGTGACAGGAGATTATTTAATTCTTTGTTTATAATACTGAGTGTTCTTTGATGTATATAATGTCCCTCGATAAGATCATCAATCCAATAAGAAAATGTGTAATTAGGCAATGCAGGAGTGTTATTGAAAAAGCTATGGAAGGTGTTGTCCAAGTATGCAGTTAATGTCTCTGTGTGATAGAAGCATTGCATATATTCGGGTGAACGGCAATTTTACGGGGTGGTTTAATAGGAAATACTAGCGGCGTTTTTTCCATACAAACGTATTCCCCGTTTATCTCTCTTGATTTTGACTCTAGAGCAAATTTTTTATTTACATAATATAGATATCAACCACTAGCGTGTCGGTACGTTTTGCTCTTTTTGATAGTTTACTTCTTATAGAAGTTAAGACCTTAAAAAAATGAAAAAAATTGCCTGGTTTAAACGCCGTCAAAAGACGTTCAGTATACAAACTAAACAATGTATTTTTTAAAAAAAGGTACCAACATAGATTATTTTCTTCTAATACAGTTAGTGAAAAAAAAATTAAAATCGGTCAAGTTTTGGAGAAGAAAAATGGGGAATACAAAACATCGATTTTGACGATTTTATTTAGGTATTTTTGGCCCGATATGCAGTTGTCCCTTTGGCTCAGTTCCCCTGAGGGGAGCGCGGAGTGGAACAGAAGACATTCGTTACAATACCTATCGACGATATTTTTAAATGACCGGCATAGCTCTTAACATTACAAATGGTGTTAAGCAAGCTGCGTAATGACACCGTGGTTATTCAATACATACGTGGATTTGTATGCAATAATTAAAAGAGATGGGATTGGGCGCGAAATAGAGTAATCTGAAAGTATGTTGCCTGTTGTATGCTGATGAGGCGGTGTTGATTTCTAATTGTATGGAAGATCCACAGTCTCTCGAGTCGGATGAACGAAATATGTACGAAGAATGAGTTTAATGATGCATGTAAGTAAGTCCAAAGTCATAGTATTAGTTTGTGTATTTGGAAAGAAAATTGGGAAGTACATATATAGTAAGATATTTAAAGAAGGGTAAATTCTGGTAACTCCATTAATGGAGGGCTGAACGCCGCTGAAACGGCGTGATGGTTAATTAGTTAGTTAGTTAAGAGTGTTATTCTCAGGGAGGTGCCTATGTTGAAAATCTATTTTATAGTGCTTCTTACCTTAAGCATTGTTGTTTGGATTGTTTTCTGGAAGATGATTTCAAAAAGACTGTAAATAATATAAGTTTGGTATGTGTTTATATACCTTGATGAAATATTTTAACATTTAGTGGTCATTAACGCAGGCATTAGAAATGCTTAATTATTAAAGTTGATAACAATGCGTTGAAAGAAACCTATATTACCCAATGCCAGGGGGGGAGAACTCTACCAAGATTGTTGAAAACTATTAATAGATAGCCGATATAGCAAAATATTTTGGGCAATTAAGTTTCTTATCTACACAAGTTTTATTTATTTGTATGTATATGACTTAAAATGCCCTGTCTGAAGCGCATAAGGTTTAGAGAAACTGTATAACAATTCGTTTAGATTTGAAGCATTGTGTAAAACATTGTGTGATGAACGAAGTTAATTAGTTTGGGTCATGTTCCCAAATGCCATTTTCCCGATTGACTAACAATTAATTCCTAAAAATCGAAAACCAGAAAGTCGCTCCGTCACTCCTGGACATACTGACCCCAGATTCCTACCCGCTTCTCCATTTTATTTATTTATTATGCGACCTCTACTGAATTTTCTGCAAATCTAGCTCAAGTTGTAATATTTAATTATTTTTTTATTTAATTATTTATTTTTTTATTAAAAGAATAGATAATACATATAATCAACAAACAAGTCCTGCTAAGCCAATTGAATTGGCTTTTCAACGGGTGCTTATATGTTTTAGTTTTTCACTATTACCTGATCAGATAGACTGCTTGAGGTAGGTCTTTTGACCTTTCCAGCCGGACTTTCTCAACCCATCGCCTTGCACCGCTGTTGGAGGGATGGATTCGTACATCCGTCACTCCTGGACACACTGGCCCCCAGATTCCTACCCACCCCTCATACTTTTTTCCTTCTCAGAACTTCCTATCTCCCCCTTGATGACATAGGCCCCGAGAGAAATTATTTTCCTCAGGGCCTCCTCTGTATAGATAATCTAAAAAAAGTACCTATCTTGTTTTTCGGTGTTCCGGTTTGGAGGAATAAATAAAAGTTCACATTAGGTATACACCATGTTCCACACTCATACCGATATACTTTGGCGGGTAACTGGGAAAATGTTCATTTTTTCATTAGTGCCTAAATAAATAAAAAAGTTGTGGTAAGTTTGTTTATTAAAATAAGACATACACAGTCACAAGTTATAAGATCAAAAATCAAATCCAGCTCAAGTTATAATATTTAATTTTTTTTATTTTTTTTTTATTGAAAGAATAGATAATACATATAATCAACAAACAAGTCCTGCTAAGCCAATTGAATTGGTTTGTCAACAGGTGCTTATATTTTAGTTACATTACATTTTTTTAATTTAAAATTTTCATCTTACATCTACAGATTCAACATTTTTTCATACATATCAATATCAATATAAATATTTTTTTCAGATTGCCAATTTTTCACCATATATTTAACCTTATTCATAGAATTACATTGCTTTATAGTGTCAGGTAATAAATTAAATATCTTCGGTACGATGTATTCAAACGTTCTCTGTCCGTACTTATTGTTAAATTTCGGAACTATTAACGCGTCGTTGCGCGTGAATGAAGACAATATTAGCGAAACTCAAGTCAAGACTCTCAGAAAAGTCAATACATAAAATTATTCAAGATACTATCTAGATGGCATTTAGTTCGGATTGAATCTTGCAATAATACATAAAGATAGCAGAAAATAAAAATCATCATTACGAAAATGAAGATAATGTTGGTGGTTCTTAGTCCAAGAATGATAAAGTGAAAAATGACTGAATCGAATAGGAACACATTAGCTCAGTTGGTAGAGCACTGACCCGGCAAGGCATAGGTCCAGGGTTCGATTCCTAGATGTAACCCTATCACCCACACGAGAGCCGAGCTACTGAGCCAATCCACGAATGTTCGTAATTACATAAAACATAACTAATGGTTCGGCTCGCGTTCTCGCAAAAGATCGCAAAGCAGCATAACAAGCTTCGTAATCAATTCAAGATTTATAATTATTTATTTTTATTTATTAACTCTTTATCTTGGCCTAACCAAGATGCGAAACATAACGTCCGTAACCATGTGGGTCGGCCGAAGACCCCAACATTTTTTTTTATTTTTAAACCATAGAAATTCATTTTTCTTTTTTCTATATATTTTTTTTTATTTACGTTTTTATTGGGCAAGAAATATTATTACCGATATTTGAAAAAATATTTTTTCCTGCGATCAGCGTTATTTTCACTCTTTTTTTAAACAGCACATTATGTATTGTTTAAAAAAAAATTCTATATTTTTTGCGCAGGAATAGCTAAAATACTAAAAATATACTGCAAGTATTTAAGTAGCAGGAATCCAACTGCAGGAATTTAAGCTCAAATTAAAAAATTACCTGAAACTACTATAAAAGTCCCAAATATGTTTACTTTGTATCTTAAAGTCTGCTATTTTATTCCTTCTTTTTTCTTTCATTTCTTAGTTTCTAAATCTCTGAGTCTACTATTGTATAAATCTTGCGTTCTTTCTTACGTATTCTTTACTTACTTATTACAATAATTTTTGTTACTAACTTACATGATTCTTCCATTTATAATGATTTTTTAATTTATATTATGATTTTTTTTAAACTCTTCAGGATTTTTATTTTTAAATTATACAAGATTTTTTAACCTTCTTATTATTTACAATAGCCGTTATTACTAACTTACACGATCATTAATTTACTAATTGAGCTAGAACTCCCTCACCAAAAACAAGAGCATTGTCTCTTTATGGGGAGGAAAGGCAATTTATTTTTATTTTTTGTTAACCTTATGTAACTATGTAACTGTTGTAACTTCATATGTATTTTTAATAAACATTGCCAATAAAAAAAAAAAATAAATAAATAAAAAATAAAAATAAATAAATAAAAAAAGATATAACAAGGAGAGTGATTTTGGGGTCTACCTTCGGCCCCAGTTAGCTGCGGGAGAGTTAATCTTGATTTGGTAGTGCTAATAATTTACAAACATTAAAGTGATTCTTAAATTGGTGATTGTAAGTTCCAATCACCAACAGTAAGTAAGTTACAGTTTTTATTATTATTTTTTTATTTATTTAATATAGATATATATTATATATAGTACAGTGGTTTTATATAAATTATATATCGGTACACAAATTATTTAAAATTGCAATCTCTAGTTGCAAGAAGCTAGTTCTTGTGCTTGATGAGCGAGTTACACTAATTATAGCAGAAATAGAATAACATTATGCAATAGTTAAGTATATAATAGGAACAATTGAAACATCTGGATTATCTATACGTGTAGGTGTACGTACATATATGGGATACGGTTACATACTAAAATATTGTGCACTTAAGAGAAATTCGAAAAATCTAAATAAAATATAGATGAATATAAATTGATAATATATAGAAAGAAACAGAAAACCAGGTAATTATTAAGTTAATTATTCCTGGTGAAGTGTAGCTTCAGTTTGAGTTTCAGTTTATTGATGTCTTTGATTTTTTTATTTCAATCGGAAGGTTGTTGAAAAACTTTGTTCCTTAATAGATATAATTTTTTTGCATTAGTTTGGTATTAAATTTTGGTATTTTGAAGTTGTCTTGATATCTTTTTGATTGATGGGTTTCAAATTTTTTGATGATATTATCTTTGTAAATTTGGATAATTGCATTTTTCTTGAAGATATTCTCTACTCGAGGCACCGTGAAATCGGCGAAAAGCGTTTCTGTTGGATAAGTGGAGGGTTTCTTTAGGATTACTTTAATGATTAGCTTCTGGATCACTTTGATCGGAGTTAGAATATTGTTGTATGACCCCCCCCATCCAATAATTCCATATTGAATTGATGACTGGATCAGTGCATAGTTTACTCTTTTTAGATTGTTGAGTTTTAAAATATTTCTTAATCTTATGAATATATATACATATATATATATATATATATATATATATATATATATATATATATATATATATATATATATATATATATACATTTTCTGATACGCTTAACCAATTCACAGATATGGCTCTTCCACTTCATATGTTGTTCTATTATCACTCCGAGATATTTAATTTCTGATACTGATTTTAATGTTGAACAGCCTTGGATACATGTTATTTTATTACATTTGTTATTGTGGATAATTATTTTAGTGTTGGGAAGTGTTTTTAGTTTGTTGATTGAGAAGTGTATGTAGTATGTTTTGTTAGTATTCAATGAGAGAAAATTTGTGTCAAACCAATGTTTTAAGGAGTTCATGCTATTATTTGCTTGTTCGTTTACTTTATTCCAGTCGATCCCATTCACTATAATAGCTGTGTCGTCGGCATATGATATTATTTCTGCGTTAAGTGATAGTTTAAAAATATTGTTGACATAAATTATAGATAGTAGGGGGCCAAGGACTGTGCCTTGAGGTATCCCGCATTACTTATTAGTGGTAGACTTAGGGAGTTGTTTATCTTGACTACTTGTTGTCGTTCAAATATATAGCTTTTTATTCATTTTAGATCTTTATCGTTTATCCCAACATAGTTTAATTTTTTAATAAGTTTATCATGAGAAATACTATCGAAAGCTTTTTTAAGATCTATGAAGATTCCGAGGCATTTCAAAGATTTGTCTAATGTGTTCTGAAAAATGTTCGATAATTTGGCCATCGTATCTTGGGTATTAAATGGGTACTTGCGCAAATAAATATTATTTGAATGATTTGGTTATTTCACAATTTATTCACTAAAAAATATGTTGCGGCACGTGTAAGGTGTAAGACCACCATTCAGAATTGAAATGTTGCTTGAAATGGCTCTAGCCATGTTTAGTGACCAGATCTGAACAGCCAGGTACTTCCCCACCTTCCTCTTCCCATCTCTTTCCCCTCCCGCTACCTTCAGCCTCACAAACATACCCCAATTGGGGATGCCATAGTTTCACTGGCTAGACTCTTGTGAGGTATTAACACATGGAGTGTCACCCTAAATGTTTTGAACTAGCTTTGTTTCTTGGTGGGTATAGTAATTAAAGATTTATTTATGGTCTATATTTTTACAAATCATACTTAAATTACCCATCTGGTCACTAATATGATATTTTTATTTCTTAATTTATTATAATATTTTAGTGTTTTAAATGTAGTGTATTTTAGTATTTTATGTATGTAAAATCACTCAAATTTATAAATGTTAACCTCAATACAGGCTGTTAGTCCGAGTGAGGTTATTTTTTTTATGTAAAAATAAAAAATAAGAACATATTTATGTATGGTGGGAAGTTATAAATAAATAAATAAAATTAAAAAAAAAATACTAATTGTTGTGTTGGGGCTCTTCCAGTATAAATAATAGGTCCTTATCACAATTAGGTTTATTATTGTTTTTACGTGTTGACAATATATTATACTTCTGGGTCACACGACCGATCTCCTGTGTGGAGGTAATGTAAAAAAACTGGCTGTGAATTGTATGGTCACCCCTCAGAGTAACAATTACTCTGAGGGTCACCCCCAGCGGCATCTGTCAAAACTTGAAAGCCTAACTACATCTATTTATATCAACAACATTGGATTTTTTTCATGAACATCGTGAAATTATTTCTAGTTTTATCGGTTTATTTCTTCGGCGTATCGCTCCAATGCATAATAAATTTCCAGAATCATTTTGAAAAAAAAAACCATTCATTATTTAACCCACACCTCTTTCATAGTCACCTTAAGGTTAAACGTCACGTACGTTAAAATCTACGCATTCACAGTTGGCGCCAATTTAATTATTTTAGACTTTTGAATGTAGCTATAACTTTGTGGTTATCCATTATAGATAAATGAAACAATTTAACTTTTTTTGAACCACTTAGTAAACACTTTCCCTGAAGAAGGAACGGTCGTTCTGAAACCGGTCGGATTTACTCATTATATAAGTGGTTCAAACATAGTTAAATTGTTTCATTTAATTATTTGAGGTTTTTAAAATACTTTTTGCACGTTATGCTTTTAAATATTGAGGTGAATTAATTGTTTGCGCCCGTACATATTTAATAAGAATATAAATAAATAGTTTTGTCCATAAAAAACCCAAATCTTTTAAGAAAGGCTGAAAAATATTTTTGTATCGGTGACTCAATCCAAATAATTTAATTGGCGCCTTCTGTGAATGCGTAGATTATAACCTACGTGACGTTTAACCTTAAGTAGCAAACTATGTTTAGTGACTTAAAAGAGGTGCCTGGGATCCTGAGGTTAGGCTTGTCGAGGCCTTGGTGGCGTATACATCCGCCCACCACCTGCATGGCGGCTCTGATTTGGAGTACAAGGTTGAGGGAGACCCTTTCAGCTCTCCAGCATCTCTACCAATCATCTTGGACTGCTTTGGGAGAGATGGATTAATAAGTCTGTCACTCCTGGACACACTAACCCCCAGATTCCGACCTACCCTTATTATATTTATCATTCATATAACCTCCTCTCATTCATTTCCCTCAGGCAAAAAATAATGCTTAATCACTATTTTCAACATCTTTACTGCAAATGCTTTACATTATAATTTTTTTTTCTGATTTTTCGAGAAAAATGTGTCCTTACTGGGGAACCCCGTTCTAAGGACACATTGTACAAGTTTTCTTGTTTGAAATATAAGTAAATACAAATGTTAAAATGTTAAAATATTACAGAGGAAAATATAAAATCAAGTCTGAAAAAAATTATAAAGTTTTAAAATCCCAAATAAAAACACTAATAAACCAACCCGACACTAATTATAAGTTTTAAATTCATCATCACAAAAATAACAACAAAAAAAATAAACTAGAACATAATCTGTAAAAATATTTCATCACCATATCAAATTGACAGCAAGTACATACGCATTATTTGCAGGCACCAAATTGTTACAACTTTATTATATGTACCTACTCTGACAATACTGTCAGTTATTATGTCCACTTGTCTTCATGAATATATATTTTATTAATGTAAGTACTTGTAATAACATACTCTGTGTAACTATGCATTTTACAATGGCACTCCAAAATTCAAGCACGAGAAATGTTTTCTCTTTTGAATTGGGAATTTTTGAAAAGAAATTTACATATTGTTATTAGCTTTAAGAACCAAATGTTTTACTATGAATCTGTATACGTATGTATTTTTTTAAATAAAAAAAAAATAAAAAAATTATAAAGTTAAATCTAAAAGAAAGTACAATACAAGAATTGATCTTTGTTAGGTTGCAAAATTATATGTATATTCTTCCTTCCATGTCCGTAATGACCACAATCCATATCTTTATGCTTCTTTTGAAGTCCGTCATTTTTCTGATGGTTTTTATTTCCCGTAAATTCAATAATTTTATAGAGAAGTATTGCAACTTTCTTTCTCCAAAAGTAGTTTTAAGTTAACTGAAGCTTTTTCTACCGTTTCCATTGAGTAAAATTAAAATAAAGTTGTCAATATCTTTATAATAAATGTAAGCGTAAACTACTAAAAATGTGTTTTTTTTTTCAGTTGAAATGTACGAACGCATATAAGACTTTTTTAAATGAAATTTTATTGCTAAAATTAACTGTGACAGTTTTTATTGATTAACTATTTTCATCTTGGCATATGTGCTTTTAAAGTTTTAACGACATTCTTGATTTTATGAAACTATATAAATATACATTTCATGATAAACTTATAATAACAATTTCCAATAATTCTATTAAGATTTTTGGTTTCATGATACTATGTACATTCCATGATAACCTTATAACAATTTTCAATAATTATTTTAATATTTTTGGTTTTATGACATTATGTACATCCCATGACAACCAAATAGCAATTACCAATAATTCTTTCCAGAGTTTTAGTTTTATGATAACCTTTTAACAACTTCCAAAATTTTATCTCGATGCTATACACTTATGTTTTTATGATAATGTGCATGCATGCGTATACATATGTGTATGTGTGTATGTAAGTATATATGTATGCATTGATATGTACCCGTATCAGAACAGACAACGTCTAGTGAGGCGGGTTACTTACTTGTTTGAATATGATAATGTTATTTCAATAACTCCCGGCTTGCCGGAAATTAAAATTAAAAAATCTCATAAAATTATTAACAAAATATTAATATTTATAATAAGTTGATAGGTTTATTTCCTTTTTATTAATTTCTAAATAAAACACTTGTGTTGCAAAGTTTTTTTAACTAAGATACGACATTTATGTTTATTAATATCACTTTGAATGTATTTTTTTTCTAACAATCAAATAATAGAATAACAAAACAAATGACAATCGATGATTGCATTCTAATTGACATTATAGGATTCAAATTTAAAGGGAAAATATTTCCTTTACATCTCCCCCCCCGCGGGAAAGAAAATTATTGCAAAAATTTTCATTCATATTCGATATCATCTTCATGGTTCATCAATGCAGGTGCTGGAATTAATTTCGAGATGTGGAAAAAATTTGATAAAATTTGATTTCTAATTTATTTCGACCAGTATTTATCTTGTAAATTGAGTTTGATAATTTTTCTATGATTTTGTGGGGTCCGATTCTCAATTCGTCGAGCTTCTTCCTGTTAAGTTTGTTTCCATTCTCCACAAAAACAGTATCACCAACTTTGAAGTTAATATGTCTCCTGGTTTTATCGTAAATTATCTTGTTGTAATTATGTGACTTTATAGTATTTTCCAGAGCTTTTTTTCTGTCTTGAATCAAATCGATGTCAGTCTTCTTAAGTTTTAACTCATTTGGCGAAATCGTAACATCTGTGCCGTTAAGTAGGTACTGAGGCGCATAACCAGTGACAGTGTGCTCCGTTTCATTATAGTTTTTTACACAATTACGGGCTTTAGTTGTCCAAGCCACGATTAAGTCATTTTCGTTGATTTTGCATCTAATTTTATTGACTAGCGTTTGATTTAATCTTTCATTTAATCCATTTGAGAAAGGCGAGTTTACTGCAGTAAAAATGATTGGAATATTTTTTTCATCCAAAATTTTTTTGAATTCTCTAGAATTAAGACCCGGATATTGGTCTGATAGTATCATGCCAATGTCATTAGTTTCTGTGGAGTTTAAGAGTTTGATGAAATCGTTGGTATTTTGAGTTTTTGACGTCAAAATATATGCAAACCTCGTGAAATGATCTGATAGCAGCTGCAAGTATCTCTTTGTTGACCGTGAACCCCCAAAACTACCTATCGTATCAATAGAACATATTTCAAAAGGTTTTGTTGCGGGACCCAAGTAGGACATCAATCCATATTTATTCTGACCTCTTGATTTGTTCTTTAAACATACTGCACAACTTTCGCAAGTTCTCTTTATATTGTTTGTCATGTTTTCTGATGTGTACCATGAGCTTATCATTTTTTGCATTTGATTAATTCCTATGTGACCTAGGTCTGTGTTAACATTTTTGATAAAATCTATGCTGAATATTTCTGATAGAATTATTATTTTTTTTTTTTTACTTTCTTGTAATAAACATTATTCTTCGATATCAATTTATCTTTTCAGCACTGTCTCTTCTCATTTTTGACCTGATCTTTTAAGATATCTTCTAATTTTATTAAGTTGACAACTTTTAATTACTCATCTTGGTTCTCATCTGGTTCTAAGACTGGGTTTCTGCTTAGACAATCAGCTTCAATATTGTGCTTTCCTGGAGAATATTTAATTTGAAAATCATATTGGGATAAGTAATATGTTAAGTCACCCAGCTCTTCATCGGTTCTAGATTGGATATTCATATTTTCCAGCGGTTTGTGATCTGAATAAACTGTAAATAGTTTACCTATCAACCAGTATTGCCAGTATCTCACTACCTCTTTTATAGCTAAGCATTCTAAGTAAATTGCTTTTTTATTTTTCTGTGCGCTGTTTAATTTTTTCGAAAAGTAAGCAACAGGTTTTTCTTTCCCATCAGATTGTGTCTGTTTTAAAATAGCTCCAACACCCTCTGGAGAAGCATCTGTATATATATATTAATTGGTAAATCTTGATCAAAAATTTCCAAGATCGGTTGTGAGCATATTAGGTTTTTCATCGTTTCAAAAGCATTTTGGCATTTATCAGTCCAAATAAACTTTTGATTTTTCCTTAATAAATTATGCAAAGGATCTAGTATTATTGCACTCTTCGGAATGTACTCATGATAAAAGTTGATTTTTCCTATAAGTTGTCGCACATTCTTTTGTGTTTTTGGAATAGGAAAATTCTTTATTGAAATCAAATTATCCTTTACTGGCTTGACTGAATTATTCTGAATTATATGACCCAGATATTTTACCATATCTGATGCAAATGTGCATTTTGTAAATTTTAATCTAAAACCTTCTGTTTTGATTGCATTCAGCAGCTTTGTCAGATGATCAATGTGTTCAGCAAAAGTTTTTGAAAAAATAAGAATGTCATGTATGTAATTGACAGCAAATTCGTTTAGTTTATATTTTCTCAATATATTGCTTAATATCCTCTGATAAATTGCCGGAGAATTCTTCAATCCACAAGGCAGGCAGGTCCATTGATAATGTCCCTCCTGTGTTACAAATCCTGTTTTTTTTTGTCTTCAATCCGCAATGGAATAGACCAAAAGGCTGAGTTTATATCCAGCGTTGAAAAAAATTTGCGATTTCTGGTCTTTGTCATTAGGTCTTCAATCAATGGAAATGGTTGAGCTTGAGGTATTACTATTTTATTTAAGTCTCTGAAGTCTATGCATAATCTGGATCTTTT
The DNA here is from genome assembly GCA_929108145.2 of Limnephilus rhombicus. Classification (NCBI taxonomy): domain Eukaryota; kingdom Metazoa; phylum Arthropoda; class Insecta; order Trichoptera; family Limnephilidae; genus Limnephilus; species Limnephilus rhombicus. Next base: position 41,412,360 of record OV815291.1, on the reverse strand, counting down.
GTTTTCTTCTTTTTTAAATGCTAGAGTAACCGGTGCAGCAAATGGACTGTACGACTCTTCTATCAGTTTATTGTTCAATAATTTTGCTATTTGCTCTTCTATTCCCTTTTTATCTTCTACACTGCATCTGTAAGGCCTCTTACTACAATATTTATCCACCAATAAGTCTATCTTCGCTTCATATCCATTAACAGTTCCAACATCACATTTACTCTTCGCGAACACTGATGTGTATTTGTCTATTAGTTCATTTATTTCTGTTTTTTTTTTATCATTATTTAAATGATTCATTGTTATTTTTAAATCTTCTTCTTTAACGTGTTTTTTTTTATCATTATTTAAATGATTCATTGTTATTTTAAAATCTTCTTCTTTAACATGTTGGTTAAAATTAATTCTGTATTTTCTATATGATTAAATTCAGTATTCGTTTTCATTTCTGTAGAATATATTTTTTTTATTTGTATTATTTAGGCAGAGTTTCTGTGATATTTGTAAGTCTTCACTTTGGATAAGTTTGAAGTCTTTTATCATGTCTAATCCAATCAAAGAATCAAACTTGAAATTGTGTTCATCAATAATGTACACATCAACTTTTTTCTCCAATTCAAATTTTTTTATGTTTAACGTTGTCAAACCACTAGTCTTTTTAACACCATTAATCTTTACTAAATTTGCTTCATTCAAATTGTTTCCTTTTCCTTTTAGTTTCAATAATTTAGGATTAATTAGAGAAACATTTGAACCCGAATCATAAATTCCGTATATTTTTAATTTATCATTTCGTAATAGTTTGACTTTTATTAATGGTGTAACTATTAGTTTTTTTTATCATTTTCATTTAATTCAGTTACTATCACTGAATTGTTTACATGTTTAGTGGCATTTCTCTTAAATTTTTCATCCTCTTTTTTTTGAACCAGCATGTAGCTTCAGGGTGGTAACGAATACCCTTATTCAATTTTTCACAAATTTTACATGGATTTTTACCCCCATTTTTATTATGTTCTGCATTTCCAAATGTTTTCTTATTCATAAATCTTTTTTTGTTGACCATATGTTCATACTTGTTTACTTCATTAAACAAATCTACAGTATCTTGTAATCCTTCTCTATCGATCTTGTTAACCACTGGAACGATTTCGGTCGAAAAATCGACCACTTTTATTTTTCTGCGATTGATATCGGTCGAAAAATCGACCGATTTTTCTACCATTCGTAAAATATTTATTATAATTATTTAAAACCTTTCCATGGCCAGCTATTTGTTTTATCGAATAACTGATAAAATATTCTTTATGTCTATGACCTTATCGGTTGTCTTTGAAGTGTTATTTAATAAGATTTCGCGGTTTTCTAAGGCGTCCTGTCAAACAACAAAATAAAACTTTTGACTATTTCGACGAATTATGGTCTGTACCTAAAATGCCGTAAGTAATTCATTTATTGGGTTTTTAACGCATAATTATATATCTGTGTTATCATGATTGAATTATCTATCTTTGAAATGCGTTTTTAATTCGTTTGTTCGTAATATATTGTTTTGATGGATGTTTTTGTGTAAAAATGCGTCGACTGAAGACGTCATCTGTTTTTGATTTACAATAATTTCATAAATACTGCACTCGCGCATTTGAAATATAGTTATTCAATCAGAGTGATTCATAACAAAGAGATAAATATAAGTTTTATTTGAATTGGTTCATTATTAATACAGATATTTGCTGTCCAATTATTTAATGTCATATGTCAAAAAGTCTGACTTTTTTTAGATGTAAAATGGTGTAAAGCCTTCGTCGCACAATAAAAATTTGGTTATTTAGTTGTATAATCAATTAATTTGTTTACTTTTACCAAATTTGTGCAGAAACAGCTATCGGGAGAGGGAGCACTCCACGACCCAGGTTTAAATAATTATTTTAAAAATTTTTATTACTGCAACATTTAACAAAATTTAAGCATTTAAGTACTTAATTACAGTAATTGTTTTCAATTTAAAATATATAGAGTGGTGCTGACTGCAAGAGGTGGCAGAGGAAGAGGGAGAGGTGGGGTACGAGCTGCAGATGGAGTACCAGCTGGTGCCGGACTACCTGCACGTGGACGTGAGAGTCAACGCAGAGCTGCAATTGCAGCCTCGTCTGGAGTGTTAGTATTTTTTAATGTTTTTTATGAAAGTACTTTGCTGTGGCCGTTGAATTCATCATATATTTGTATTTATTTAAACGGTGACCCTGCTTTGCTACTGGTGCGAGAGGATCGCGTCAAGGCCCTAAAGGCTGTTAGGGCCCTGCCTGCTTCCTTCCGGCTACAGTGAGTTCCACTGTTACAGTTAGAGTTGGTAAGATCAGCGCTCTGTCCATTTGGCACATTCAGTGCATATTGTACAGAGTTCTAATTTTATTCTTTATTTACATACTGCACTTACTATTTCACACGTGAATGAGAACAATTCATATGATTTATGTATATGTTTTCAGAATTACTTCTCCGGAGAGAATAACGTGTCCCTTTTCACAAGGGACACCTTCACCATTGCCAAGACCCGTTCCACCACCGTGGATGTCCACTCCCGCACAGACCCAATCAATGGCTCCCAATGCACCAATTACGCCAATCCAGGCAGCATCTCCGGAGCCGTTAGCTGGGACATCGCGGAGTGGGGAACTCCAGTGTGGGGAACTCTTCTCTCCGGAAGCCGGCTACCACAGCGAGCTGTGGGTGGACGTGCCGTTCTACCAAGAATTGTCGGCGTTTGGGAACGGTGAGTTTATTTTTTGAAATGTCATACCAGGGGCTCAAAATAAAATCAATTATCTATATTTTATATTGATGTCCCTAGCACAGTTTCACTGTTGGTATATTGGCAGGAGATAAGCATAGTACTTAAAAATTCCACATAACAAACATACAAAATGTACTGTAATCCAAAAAGATATGATGTACCTACATTCTATGCAAGTAAATATGTAGTTACTAACGTAAAAAGTCTGAAATTTGAGTTTGTTTTGGCTAATTTTTTTTCGATAGTAAGAACTTCGCACAGCATTGTGAATACCGACATCATAGTTTCACACATGACAATGCATAATATATTTGTACTTGAGTTAATGTCCTGAAACGTTAAGTGCCTCCATACATGACGCTACTTACAAGCTACTCGATCCTCGTGAGCGTATCATATGCGCCGATCGTAAGTACCCCCCGTACGATTTTGCTGGTAGCACCGTGTACGGGGCGCTATGCGACGTCTGTCGGTATCAAATCAGTTTCACGCAACCGGCGCGGCGGTGCTGAACGCACGCGACGCGTTGCATCATTTGTGTCTGATACTTTTCGTTTGACGTTTGACAGAAATGGCATCGGAACATGAAAGTAATGTTAGATTTGTTCTGGAAGTAGAAAAAATGCATGTTTATGTAACGATACTTTACCAGAATACATAAGAAAGGATTTAGTGGAGATGGCATGGATTGATGTTGGGAAAACGTCATATGACATCGTGTAAACTCCACGGCTGCACGTAAAAAATGATCAAGTTCAGTATATTCCGGATAGCGCCATGTACGGAAACCAGCATTAAAGAGTGGTATATATGCAGAGTACTTGTGGTTTCGTCACAATCATATAGTTTGTAAGTATCTCCATGAACGGAGGGCCTTACATTTCAAAACATTGGCATTAAACAGGGATTCTATCTTTTTTTTCTGTAACGGGTATTGTAGAATGAGAAATGAGACATGCCGAACTCCTTTGCGAGGGTTACATGAGATTCACCGGCTTCGAAACGGTGTAATACAGCACTTTTTTCATCAATTGAAAAAACACTTTCGCTTCACGGGACTCATTGTGTCGAGCTTCCTAGTCAAAAGCGAGGCTGTATTGGTAGTTGGGTTTTGTAACCGGACAAATTATCATTAAAATAGGTCGCTTTAAGTAGTTGGTCACTTTAAACAGATATGTTTTCCTACTAAAAGCTATGAAACCTTACTAGAGTTTCCATTATCGTCGCTTAAAACGGTAGACCGTTAAATGCAAAGTCATTATATCCGAATTCTACTGTAAATTTGTGTTTTCTATTATTTCAGAGTCAGACATGGGCAGAACCGACAACGTGGACGAGGCAGCTCTCTATCAAGAAGAGTCGGTACTTGGAAACCGTGAGTTATAAAACTAACTTACTTACCTGCACGCCATTTCCCTGCAGGGGTAGGCAGAGAGGATGGACCGCCATGCAACTCGTTCTTGGCACACACACTCTTTTCTTCATTCCATACCTACCTGACTGTGCTATTCTGACTCCTGACATTGCCCGCCTCAAGTATTTGATTAACTTTTTATTTTATTATTTATATGAATACCTCACAAGAGCCTCAGCTGGAGCCAGTGAGACTATGGCATCCCCAATCGGGGTATGTTGTGAGGCTGAAGTTAGCGGGGAGGGGAAGGAGGTGTGGAAGAGGGAGGTGGGAAAGTACCTGGCTATTCAGAACTGGTCACCAAACACGGTAAAGCCATTTGAAGCAACTTTTCAATTCTGAATGGTGTCTTACATCAGGGCGATACTGAGGGTATCTTCCACTCTGGAACGTGCCGCAAATAGACTATATATTATTTTAAATGAATTTTGTGTGAAAATAACACTAATTATTCAAATCAAATTTATTTGCCCATGCCGGGATTCGATCCCGCGACCATCGTATTGCGAGTCAAAAGCCGTACCAGAGGCAGTGGGTAATCGTAATATAGACACGTTAAATTAATTTGGGTTTTCTGTTGTTTCAGAAATGGATATGGACAGAATGAGCGACGTCGACCACAAAGAGAGCGATGAGGATACCTTCTACATGCCACCAATACCTTATCATAATATTATCAACGTTTCATCTAACTCCGCTATGGCCATAGACTTTAGTAGACAAGACCAGGTAGATAGTGAGGCAATGCATGCGATTCTGCCGCCTGAAGGTTACTCTTTCGATTGGTCCAAAGATATCTCACGTTTTACTGGGATAAGGGAGACATTCACAGGCACGCCAGGACCAACTTTCAATACCGACGAAATGGGCAAACTTGTGAATGCCTTTCTTAAAATCTTTGATGCAGATGTCATTGAACTGATCACGAGAGAGACCAACAAGTATGCAGATCAATGGATTGCGAAAAAACAATTTAAGCGCCATGCGCGTACCAATAAATGGGTTCCCACAAATAAAGAGGAAATGTATGTATTCTTGGCAATTTTAATGTATCAAGGTATTAGTCCCCTTCCTGTTGAAAAAGACTACTTCTATTAAAAAAAAACTCACCGCCATGCCTTATTTCAGCCGAGCCATGGATTATAATCGTTTTCTTCCAATTAAAAAATTCCTTCACTTCACCAACAATAAAAGTCTTTCTTCTGGTGTACCGTTATCTGTGCGAAGATTACAAAAGATTCAGCCCGTCTTGACCATCTCTCAAATAAGTTTGAGACTTTATACCTGCCCGAGCAAGACATCTCACTGGATGAATCCTTACTCTTAGGGATTCGTCCAGGTGATCAAAACCAAAGCGGCCAGCGCGGGTATAAAGTATTATGCTACGTCCAGACTGAAGCCAACCTTCCAACTCCGAACTTAGTTCGGAGTTGGAAGGTTGGCCCATCGTGTGGTCGCTGCGGCCAACCCTCCAACCCCGAATTCCGTACTCCAAAATGGCGGACATGAAGCAGCTGTAGCTACGCTGTATCTTTTTCAGTTGCCTACAATTATTACGTACGTATAATCATATAATTATATACACGACATGTTTTCAAACAATTTTTATACCACTCTCCGTAATAATATAGTCATTTTAATAGTACGCGGCACGGTGTGGACAGCTGCGGCAGGCTGGTTCGTGTGAGTTGGCCGTCGGGATCGCCTGGAAGGCGATCCCGGGCCAACGCGAACTCCAACCTTCCAACTCGAACTTCCAACGTACGAACACCCCTCCACACGATCGTCCAAACGTTTGAAGTTGGCCGCAGTGTGGGCTTACCATTACGAGCTTTGTGAGTCCAAGACTGGCTATCTTTGGAAATTCCAAATTTATACGGGAAAGACCATTTCCAGACAGGCTGAATCGACAAATCCAGACCAGGAAGACATGACGGAAGACATAACGGAAGATATGACGGACGACACGACACTGATACTGAGTCTCACTCTACATCGAGGCACAATGACATTATGTATTGATTTTCTTAAATTATGAATAAACCAATATAAATTGAATACATTTTTATTATGATAAAGTGTGTAAACAATGTTTAAATCAATATAGTGCTCTTTCATTGTAACTATTGTGTTTCCTCCGTCCTACAACATGAGTCTCTTCAAGACCAATGTTCATTCCTTCCTCTCCTCAAAAAGACCCTCCACACAGCATCCCAGATGACATAGGCCCTGAGGGAAATTATTTTCCTCAGGGCCTCCTGTGTGGAGTTAATGTAAAAAAAAAAAAAACTAAAACTGTGATATTAATTTAATTGATTTAAAAGAATATTAGGGCTTAATAATTAAATAAATCAATTATGGGTTCCATCAATTATTTTCCCCTCCACCATTTTTTTTCGATACCTTTGCTTTTAGATATAAAATTATCACAGTGATATTGTTTGCCATTCGACGCTCATACAAAGGTTTGATATATATACAATTTTATCATCATCATCATTTTACATATTCTGATTTACCCTATGTAGATTGAACTTAAGGTAGCTGTCAGAAGTGATTTTTCGTCAAATATTGGTGGATTTCATCAACTTGCAAAGTATCCCTCTGAAATATTGGCAATGTGTATATCTATGATATATATTTCATTTTAAGCCTTATTTCCTTGTTTTGCACGTTATATAAAAACATGGTTACAAATCTCCAGTTCTAATTTACAATTATTGAAAAAGTATCACCATGATTTTGACATCGTGAAATAGGCTCTCTGTATAATTCATCAAATGAATCAAATAAAGCCAACACGGCAACTATCCTTATAAATAATTGTAGGCAGTTAATGTATCTTCCTAATGTAATACCAGTTTTTGTGGTAAATTCATTAAATATTATAATACAGTGATTTCAATTTTGCACGTCACGCACTCAAATTTTACAAAATCATTTTCCGACCAAACTTTTGAAGAGATCATAAACATCCAAAAAATTATTTTTCTATTATATTCTTGCATCTGTGGTTATCAAACAGGCCATAGAGAACATAAAAACGTAGAAAATATTCAATAAAGATATTTAAAACTGCTACTGGCGGCAATTTCAAATCACAAAAACACAAATTTCGCGCATTTATAAAGTTTAAGATTTTTTAATAATTTATCTATGAATTCTAAAAATATAGGATAATTAGTAAAATATAGGTGAATTCATTGGCTGTAAAGCACTACAATCAGTTTTATGTCTTCATGTTAAAATTCGGAGGTATGATTTTTTTAATGTTGGCGGAAAATATTCAAAATCGTCGCCAAAAAACCGCGAGCAATCGGAGAAAAAAGATTTTTGACGCGCGATCGTTCGAGTGGTTAAGTATGAATTCTGGTAGTCCGGAAGCAACAAGATCTATCAAAGTACCGGTGTCAATTAATCTTCTCGTATCCAATAGAAGTTTTCCTTTTCTCATAGCATAATCCAACAGAGAACCATCTTTGTATCTAAATGATAGTGCGTATGTGACAGGGTTCCATCCTTTGTTTGCAAATGATTCACAGAATTTGTTTTTCCATGTTGACCACTCTGAGTTCATTGTTAGTTTTATAATCATGGAACTGTAACAGTTATCCATGAACAATCTGAGTATTTCTATTTTTTTTTCATCCATGGTCACATCAAACCGCAAACATTCTTTTTCAAACACTTCTATCCACTGGCTTGCATTTGTATTTTTAGTGCAGAATTTTTCTATAACAAACTTCTCAGCAATGTTTTTTAAGCTCTGTTGCTTATCTTCCATTAACTTTTCAATTAATTTTCCTAATGCATCTTCTTTTTGATGTATTTGTAAACTTTTTTCGTCCAATTCTTCGAGGTATTGGTCTCCAAACTGTAGGTTTCCATCTTCGTCTACATATATATATATTTAGTTCTTCTGTCATGGTTAACCAGAGTCTTCTAACCTGGTATCTTTTTTTCAAACTATTTTTTATTTTTCCAAAAGCACTAGTTTTCATTATCTCCTCGTGATGGCTGGCGGATTGTAGCATTTCTGGTATTGTAAACACTTTTTCATCACTTGTGACTATTTTTGTAATGCTAATAATATTTGACCTGCCATCGCCTCCAGGTAATAGCGTAAATTCGAACTGAATTTTCTCCATTTTTGGTTTTAAACGAAATGTCGTTTTATAATAAGTTGATAGGTTTAATTCCTTTTTATTAATTTCTAAATAAAACACTTGGGTTGCAAAGTTTTTTTTTACTAAGAAACGACATTTATGTTTATTAATATCACTTTGAATGGTTTTTTTCTAACAATCAAATAATAGTATAACAAAACAAATGAAAATCGATGATTGCATTCTAATTGACATTATAGGATTCAAATTTAAAGGGAATATATTTCCTTTACATATTTATTCATAAAAAACACTTTTTCGCTTGAAATCGTGTCCTCTAAGCTCCGTTTGCCAAGCGATTTTTAAGCTTATTACATATAATCGTGGCGATATAAAGCACACTAAGAATATATATTTTTTTGGCTTCTGGCTTCCTTTTAAAAGACCCTCCACACAACATCTCTAAACATGATGCTATGTACAGAGAAGCGGATTTGAACCGTTCTTTAATTAATTAACCCACGCTAATTTACTTACACCGCTGATCACTCAATACTTACTTCAATCGACTAGCTCAGTCGCCTGGTGTGTTTTCAGTTCGGCCTTGGTAGACTTGAATAACCACTGCTATGTTGCAGTTAAAACAAAATACAGGAGAGCACAGAAATATCGGGATAATTGTAAATAAAAGGTTCTCTTTTGCTACTAGAAAAGGGTTTATATTTGCAGTAAGGACTCTAGGCCAGGAAAAGCTTAAATCTCTGTGAGAATGGGGTGATTAATGACGTGAAATAAAGGTGTGAATTTAGTTTTAAGGTCAAGTAAAGGCAATAATATATATGAAAATTGGAACGATACCGGTGTGGAATTCTGTAGGCTCGGCAACAACAACGCCAACGACTGAATTTAACCAAAAACCCGCAAACTGTTTTTGGTGGAAATATTGAACGGAAGAATAGAGACAACCTATCCGTTCGAGACCTGGGAACTAAGCGAGCTCCTCCAATGTCCACACCGCGCGCCCCGCCCCCGTCGATAGGGGTGGGCGCGGCTTACCTCGGTGTTGTCATACCCCAAAATATGAACATAAAAGTACTTGATTTCAAAAATACTTACGGGGTAACATGTTCTATGTTATGAAGTGCATTTCATAACACATCCCCTTTTTTTCAAAGAAAAAACCGCCCTAGCTTTGAAGGTTTTTTTTTTTTTTTTTTTTTTTTTTTTTTTTTTTTTTTTTTTTTTTTTTTTTTTTTTTTTTTTTGATCCTTTAAATTAAACGAATATTAAAGCGTCCGAAAAAAACATCATCCGCACAGAGATTTGCATTAAAAACCTGGCAACAAAGTTACATAATTTACATAAATTCAGTGTACATAATATATTTTAGCAATCGCAGCAACATCATGGAATGGCCAGGCTAGTGTCAGGAACAGGTAAACGCAACTCTTCCCACAGCGCCGAGTATCGAGAATGAGCCTGGCTAGTCTGGGCGGCGCTAGTAACAGGGATCGCGTCCTTAGCAGTAAGGGCACGACTCACGGGAAGCGACGACATGAAAGAAAAATAACAAGTGATTAGAAAATTAAGGCATACAAAACGATAAGGCATTCTTTGGTCTGCAAGGCTACGGGACAATGACCAAGGAACAGCAATTATTAAAAAATTTCCATAGATTTTAAGAAAGAGGTCAATCAAAGCTATTTGAATTGTAAAAGTATTCACAAAAGAGAACAGAATAGGGATAAAACCATATTATATGTCGTGATGTATGTATTGACGTATCGTTGAACACAAAGCACATTTAACCCCCTTTTAACGAACGAGTAATGGCTCAGTGAAGTCAGTATCCACTTTTTAACAGTACGGATTACTGGTTAACGACATATTAAAACAAAATAGATTAAAAAATAGACAACAAAACTCAAAGTCCTTTAGTGACCCACATAGTGTCAGAAATCTTACAAGATTCCGACGTAGGTATAATTTAGGACAACAGCTGAAAAAAAAACTTAGCGCTAATTGGAACACCGCAGTGATCCCCCTTAAAATTAAACTGTCAGCAGAAACGGGTAGACTCCAAGATTTCTTTGACACACATTAATAATACCTCAGGTTTTATCACATTCACTGCAATATAATTGTCGTCGATATATCGCGTTTTAAGGCAATATTTGAAGTTATTGTAGTCAGCGCATTATACTATTTTTTTAATGATGACAACAATAATTTAAAGTTATTATTTTAGTCAGCGCATTAGAGTATTTTTTTAATGATGACAAAAATAATAATAATGAAATAATAATTCAGAAGTCAGGGACTTTTCCACTTCATTTACGCGGGCTGTGCCGCGGGGCGCCAGCTAGTTTTTTCCCGGAACGAGCAAACCATCAAATCGCAATTATTAATCACCAACGACATTCATTCTCGAGCTTGAAAGAGAGGTGAAAATAATAGCAAGCAGAGGCTAGTTATATATGAAATACAATACGAATGTCGAATGATGTACATGAATAGTTATAAAATACAAGTGTAGTGTGTATGTATCCGCCTCCGGTTAATTACTCCGAAGTGGCCATATTGTTGGGTGTGTACACACTGTCTTCGAATGGGCCCCTTCGAAAACAGTGCCGAGTGTTGTGTATGTGTGCGTTGTTAATGTAGAGTTATGTCTTATTATTTATTTTTTCATACGAATCTTAAAATAGAATATTTTCCCATCCGGGCAGTCGATAATTACTTTGCCAGAAGTAATTGTATGGGCAAGATTCTGAACAGATGTTTTCACGAAACCTAACAAAGTAGGTCATTAATTGCAGTTTTAATCTCCTAGGAAGTCCACGGTTAGGGTAGAGAAGAATCTGTTGGTTGGTTGAGGTTCTCTGCGGGGCTGCCTAATTTAACCATATCTTTGACGTGATATTTGCCTAGGGTTTTTCCTGAGTCGTCTGCCAACACGTATACGACATCGGAAACCTTTCTAACCACCTTAGTTTTTACAAAGCGCGGGGCGAGTTTGGCAGAAAAATAAGTTGCGGTATTAGACTGAGCAAAATTCTTCCTCCAAACCGTATCAGCGACGGTATACGTCACGTGTTTTTTCCTGAGATTATATCTATCAGAGCTCTTTTGGTACGCGAGGAACAAAGCGTCGCTAACATCACCGTAAACTGCGGATAGCTCTTCCAGCCGGTTAGCGTATTCGTTCACGGTCAGCGTGGATCTCGGGAATGGAGTATCGTGAAGGGAACCGAGGACCGTCTGCTCGTAGCCGTGATCTAAGAAAAATGGCGTATATCCGGTTGCTACATTAATTGAATTATTTAAAGCCGCTTGAATTTTATCCAGATGCTTACACCACGTTCGTTGATTTTTCTCTACTAATATTGCCAAGGCTGTTCCGATCGTTTGGTTGTACCGCTCCACTACGTTATTCATAGGTGTGTAATAACTGTTGTAAAATACGTCGGATACCCCATAACTACTCAAAAGGTTTTTAAATACTTTTGAAATAAACTGTTTCCCATTATCACATATGATCGTGCGAGGCACGCCATGGGGTAAGAAAATTCGCGTCTCTAAAAGCTTGATTATAGCTGGGGCCGCGGCGACTTTTAATGGAAAGATCCAACAAAACTTGGTGAACGTATCCACGACACTCAAAATATGCATATATCCGGCGAGACTTTTTGGGAACGGGCCTATCAGATCCATTGACAATACCTGTAGAGGTCGGTCAACTCGTTTTTGGGTGCTCATGTGTCCCAAAGGGGCAGATGTGCTATGCTTGTATGCTTTGCATATTTCGCACTTTGATACGTATTCACACACCTGACGATATAGTCCCGGCCAGTAGTGTCTTAAATTAAGTCTTTTATAAGTACGAAAAATTCCGGGGTGAATAGCCTTGTCAGAATCGTGATTCTCTACTATCAGAGCCTGCCGCTGTTCGGAGGGTACTACGAGTTTCCACGAATAATCCTCCCGCACAGAGAGCGCTGCCGGACAATGTCGAAACAGCTGTCCTTCGCGAATAGTGTAGTTAGCGTGTTTCAGTGGAGAGTTTATGCAGTCATTATAAAGTTTTAGGTACCAGGTATCGGTGGTACTTGGTGGAGCGTGGATTGCCGATATTTTTCCTGGTTCTATACGGGAAAGGATGTCTGGAACTACGTTTAGCGCACCTCGGCGGTGTACAATATCAAAGGAGTATTGTGAAAGACGCGTGGACCAGCGCGCCAGCCTCCCTGTGGGGTTATCCAGCGAGTGTAACCATTTTAAGCTCAAATGATCCGTTATTACGGTAAATTTTCCACCTTCTATGTATCCGCGAAAATAACGTACCGATTCCAATACCGCCAAAAGTTCTTTTTCCGTAATACCATAGTTTCGTTCATTTTTGTTCAAACATCGAGAAAAATATGCGATCGGGTGCTCACCATCGGGAAAGGTTTGGGTTAGTACGCCTGCAATACCTACATTCGAGGCATCTGTATGCACACTAAACTCGAGGCTGAAATCCGGGCAATTTAGCACAGGGGCTGATACTAACGCGGCTTTGAGCATTGTGAAGGCCCGCTCGGCTTCCTCGGACCACTTAAAGTTACTTATACCTTTTCGACAACCGGTGAGTTTAGTGAGGGGTTCAGCTATATCAGCGAAACCTTTAATAAAGCGTCGATAATATCCAGCCAACCCAATGAATGATTTTATTTGCTTCGAATTAGACGGACGGGGAAAATTCTCTATAGCTTCTACTTTAGTTGGGTCGGTGCGGAGGCCTTCTCTGTCTATGACAAACCCCAAGTAGCATAGGCGAGATTTACAAAATTCCGATTTTTCGTAATTTATTGTCAGTCCGGCCGACTGTAATCGTTCCTGCACTAAGAGGAGAGTGGCTATATGCTTTTCAAATGTATCGCTCACGATTATTAAATCGTCTAGGTAGCAGAAAAGTTGCTCATCCAATTCGGGTCCAAAAAGTCTATCGGCTAACCTCTGAAGCTCGGCCGGCGCATTACGCAACCCGAAGGGTAGGCGGGTGAATTCAAACATACCTCTATTAGGTACCACGAATGCTGTTTTTTCGCACGACGCTTTAGTCAATGGTATTTGCCAGAAGGCTTTGCTGAGATCTATCGATGAGATATACCTTGCGTTTCTTAATCGATCTAGAATGCGGTGAATGAACGGAAGTGGATAGGCGTCAGCCCTGGTCACCGAGTTGAGCCTGCGACTATCAAGGCAAAAGCGGGCCGAGCCGTTCTTTTTAGTAACTATCAGAGTAGGATTGGTCCAGGGGCTACGGCTCGGACGCACGACGCCTAGAGCTAGCATTTCGTCTAACTCGCGCTCTAATTGCTGTTGCCTGATCGGTGAAAGGGGATAATACCTTTGCTTGATTGGCGGTCCCGTTGTTTCAATGTTATGTTCGACAAGGTGCGTCAGCCCCAGGCCGCATTTTTCAAAGGAAATATCTCGAAATTTATTCGTGACATTTTGTAGGCTCTCAGCCTGCGATTGACTAAGGTTTTCTATGGGGATAAGTGTTCTAATTTCGTCTACCACCGGTGGCAAAGAAGCAACTCTATTAACGGTAGGACCGATTACCATGGGGGCAACGTTAAAAGATCTCCAAAAATCGGTACCCAGGATAAATTTAGGTGATAACGAGGGTATCACTAAGAAATCTATAGTAGCGGTATATCCACTACACGTAACCGGTAGAGATAGCACACCTAACACGGCTTGGTGACTGGCGTCAGCCGTGACCACCGGAAACCTATATGGTTTCATCTGCACGCCAATGTTGAGAAAGGAAGTATAAGAATTTCCTCCTAGGCAACTAACATTGGCGCCCGAATCTAATAATCCCATAAAGGGCACATTATTAATAGTAAATTGCGCGTAGGGGCGGCCGTCTACGGCTTCAGTGCATTTAACTTCTGTAAGATGTGCCGTTTCCTGTAAGAATTTAGGGTTATTCAGCCACTCAATACAGCCAAAGTTATCGTCACCTTGCCTGATAAGAGAAGTATTTGAGTGGCTGCATATTAGTTTTTTGGATTTTGAATTTTGGGGGGTGGTCTCGAAAAATCTATTCCCGCGGGGAGATTGTTATGCGGCGGCAGCGGGGTGCTATTACGGTTGTTCTCGGAACGATTGCGGCCGCTCACCCTGCCTTTTTTATATAGCTCACACGTGTAACGAAAATGTCCCGTCTTCCCACAGTGGTAACAGACGCTGTCTAAGCTATTTTTCTTGGGGTCTTTCGATGTAATAGCATGGCTCGTCGAAGCCACGCTATTCAAGTAACTATTGGTTCCCGATCTCGGTTCACGGGGCGGGCGCAAGGCTAATTTTTGATAATTTTCGAACACAGTACACGCGATTTCTAGATCTGTAGCGGAGCTTTTGCTATGCATGGTCAACATACTAGCATACTGCGGAAGTAGACCACGCTTCAGTGTCTCCACGAGTTCTTCCTCCGGCAAAGGTGACTCTAAAATAAGGTTTTTATGACGCGTCTCTATAAAAAATTCCCTGGCCGTTTTCCCGTGAGCTTGTTTAGAGGTATAAACTTCGAGTTTACGATCCCAAGTTGAATTCGGAATTTCAAATTTGCTTATTAGTTGTTTTTTGAGTTCGGACCACGATAAACTTTCTCTAGGCAAGGAGAGAAACCAAAGCATTGCTATTCCCGTAAGCAGTTCGTTGAAGCATTTTGCTACTTCATCGGGGTTGACATTCCGGCTTACGATTAACACTTCCACGCGATTTAAAAATTCCCGAACATTCGTCGTACCGTTGAATTTCAAATTCCAAGAAGCGAAATTAGTCACCTTCGATTCCCTCAAAACATATTTAATTTCTACCGGCGCGGGCGGCTTTAACATTTCTGATTCTTGCGAAACAGGATCTTTTTCATCGTTGGCTGGCTTAATTCGGCGAATAAAAGCCTTGTTAAAAGAGCGCGCCTGTTTTTGCAAGGTGGACAAATCCTTGCTTCCAACAATACCCCGTTTTCTTAAGGCCTTTCTCAGATGGAGAACACTGGAAGTGTCGACGTTAGCAATGATACCTTCTTTAAAGCGAATTAGGGCGTCCATTTTATAAGTTGATTTAAACTTGATTTAATTTATTTCAAATAACCTTCTCTAAATAACTAAGCAGATGCTTTTTTCGTTGTTGTTGGCCACTCGAATAGAAAAAATGCTATTAGTAATTAATATTTTTCCGGGAAGTTAATATTTATATTTCGTTGTTCCTCCGAAATTAATAAATTGCTACGAAAACGCACGAATTATTAATAACTTTGGGTTAATTAAATGATATTTAAAACCCTGGCTAAATTCAAAATGTCGATAATTTCAAGCGCGGCGTGGGTTTTTATTGGCGGAGACGGCGTGGCTTTTTAACGAACACGTGTTGATTTAAACGGTTAAGCACATGTGGTGATTTGAGACGCTTCCAAAATGGTGGCTGTTAAACGACAAAAACTTGGTTTAACGGTCAAAAACACGTGGCGATTTGAGATGCTTCCAAAATGGTGGCTGTTAAACGACAAAAACTTGGTTTAGCGGCCAAAACACGTGGCGATTTGAGATGCTTCCAAAATGGTGGCTGTTAACGACAAAAAAACTTGATTTAAACAGTCGAAAACACGTGATGGTTTTTTAATCCGGAGATGCGGCCGACAAGATGGCAGATCCTTAAAACACGCGTGAACTTTTTTAAATACTTCTCGAACACTTGATATACCGGCGGTTGAAAAAACACGTGGATCAAAATGGCGGCGTTTGAAAACACGCTTGAACTTTTTAAAACTATTCACAATCACTTATTTAGCTATACATTTAAAGGGGAAAAAATTATTATTATTTACATATTTATACATACATACATCACTATAAATAATACAATTATTACAACATAGAGGCGGTCACTCAAAGTCTGCCCCACGTGTATGGGCTCCAGTGCTATGTACAGAGAAGCGGATTTGAACCGTTCTTTAATTAATTAACCCACGCTAATTTACTTACACCGCTGATCACTCAATACTTACTTCAATCGACTAGCTCAGTCGCCTGGTGTGTTTTCAGTTCGGCCTTGGTAGACTTGAATAACCACTGCTATGTTGCAGTTAAAACAAAATACAGGAGAGCACAGAAATATCGGGATAATTGTAAATAAAAGGTTCTCTTTTGCTACTAGAAAAGGGTTTATATTTGCAGTAAGGACTCTAGGCCAGGAAAAGCTTAAATCTCTGTGAGAATGGGGTGATTAATGACGTGAAATAAAGGTGTGAATTTAGTTTTAAGGTCAAGTAAAGGCAATAATATATATGAAAATTGGAACGATACCGGTGTGGAATTCTGTAGGCTCGGCAACAACAACGCCAACGACTGAATTTAACCAAAAACCCGCAAACTGTTTTTGGTGGAAATATTGAACGGAAGAATAGAGACAACCTATCCGTTCGAGACCTGGGAACTAAGCGAGCTCCTCCAAATTTCACCGGCCCCAGCCGGTCCACACCGCGCGCCCCGCCCCCGTCGATAGGGGTGGGCGCGGCTTACCTCGGTGTTGTCATACCCCAAAATATGAACATAAAAGTACTTGATTTCAAAAATACTTACGGGGTAACATGTTCTATGTTATGAAGTGCATTTCATAACAATGACAAAAGGGGCCCAACGTGTGGGAGCCATGCAAAAAGGGGAAATTATAAATAAAATATTCTCTAAAGTTTATTTTGGTAAAAAAGAAACATACAAAATGGGTACTGAATTACAAAACCACCTATTTGAGAAGTTTTCAATCCTTTCTCCAAACAGAATTACCACTTGTGGTAATCATCATGATGGTCAATATGTTCTCCGCCATGATGATCATAGTGATGGTCGTCATGATGGTCATAGTGATGGTCGTCATGATGTCCTTCATGGTGATGGTCGTCATGATGTCCTTCATGGTGAAGGTCGTCATGATGCCCTTCATGGTAATGGTCGTCATGATGACCATCGTAGTGAGGGTTGTAGTATTCTTTTTGTTTCAGATAATGTTGTTTGTCGTTCTCTTTGTTCCAGGCTTCGTAATGTTCTTCTTTGGCGATTTGAACCTCTTTGGTGTCGATAACTTCTCCCTTCTCATTAAGTGGAGCCCCCTCGTAAGCCAAAGCGGCCACCACCAAGAAGAAGAAAAGGGCGATCTGAAACATATATTGTATTCTCAATTTAAATTATTGCTAAGTTCAAGAGACGAGGGAACTTTTTTACTACTCACCCCTTTTTCCCTACCCACCTTTTCCCTACCCACCTTTCCCTACCCACCTTTTCCCTACCTACCTTTTCCCTACCCGCCTTTTCCCTACCCACCTTTTCCTTACCCACCTTTTCCCTACCCACCTTTTCCCTACTCATCTTTTTCCTACCAACCTTTTCCCTACCTACCTCTCTAAGACATATTTTTCTTAATCTATTTTAATGGTTTCTGTTGAAAGAACACCTTTGAGAATTAAAACGTCGCTTAAAATGGCTTTTGTCGTATTTGGCGACTAAATGTGAATAGCCAAGTACGACCTAACCTTACTCTACCCCTTCTACTTCCCTTCATCACTTCAATCATCCCCACAAAATATCCTATTTGGGGCTGCCATAGACCCACTGGGTAATGATAATTTAGAGCAGTGGGGACATTGGAAAAGTGTCAAAAAGTCAGTTCTACTACCGCTTCCCCAATTTCGATATTTTGTAAGACTAAATGAAACGAGGAATGAAGGAGATGGAGAGAGGAATAACAAACGTTTTTTTTTTTCAATTTGAACTAAATCATTCCAACTTCGGGCTGGATTTACTTAAAAAAGAAAGCTCAAACCAAAAAAAAATTACACCACAAAATCGTCTCCAAAAATGTGATGTAGATTCACTAAATAGCCGCTTGTATTATGAGTTTCCGGACACCGTATACACAGGGTATTAAGGGACACACTTGGATAACTTTAACCAGTGATTACTGATATTATTTGCAATTAAAAATGATAATGAAATTACTCCGGTGACTTTTTATGTATTTTTTCAATTTTTTTTTCTTGTTTAAACCCGAACAACAAAATTTTGTTCTGCGTCTCATCACTGGTCACTCAGCCAAGTAACCGCTTAACCCCTCGACCCTAAATGTCCAAATCTACCGATATTTTAATGTATTAAGTTAAGAAAATAAACACAGAAAATAAAAATGATATTGGAGACCAAAATTTCATTAACATTTTTTACTCCAAATAATGTCAGGAATCACTAGTAGTAAGTCAAGTAAACCCTTAACTCCCCGTATATCCTATCCTATCCTATCCTTCCTATTATAATATTATAAAGGCGAAATTTTGTATGGATGTATGGATATCTGGATGTTTGTTACTCTTTCACGCAAAAACTACTGAATGGATTTTAAAAATTCTTTCACTAATAGGAAGCTACATTATTTGCGAGTACTATTGGCTATATATATTGGTAAGCTCTGGCGTAATGAAATTATTTATCATAAGTTTATTGTCCAGACGAAAAGCAAAGTAATTGTTTGACGTTCGCTGTCATTTTGTTATTTGTTAAGGTTACTATGGAGATCCCTTTGATAGTTAAAATTTACTGAGCGTATTAGATTGTTACGTTTTAATAGGTGGCACGCGAGCTGTTTGAAAAATGAATGTAACGGGTATGGAGGTGGGTTTGTGAGTGAGAAGGGGGGCGGCGAGTGGTGGGTGTAAAGCCTGGGGCAAAAGCTAGTATAATATATTTGACTTATTATCCTGTATATATAATATCACGTTTGGTTATAGCATTCATTTACACGTCGTGTTCCGAACTCGCTACCCCTGGAACTGGAACCAAGGAACTTAACTAACGCCCCAGCTACCAAGGTCGTCAACTAATAATTTGTAATGTGAGTACGAAATGACAAATTAAGAAAATTAAATTGATTTCATATACAATGTTAAGAAAAGGAAAATAAAATTTGTTTACCTTAATCATTTTGTTATTGATTCTCTTCTCAACGATGTACTGAAGTGAACTGTGAATATTGTACGTTCTAATGATGTTTATATTATAACTTGGTAAGTAATTAGTAATTGAAAATTACAATTAATAACTACGTAATGATTCACTTTGGAGTAACCCACAGAAATTCCGCCCAGGTTGTTGAATAACAATAATTAATAGTTAGCTTAATTACTTTCGTCACTATTCACAATCAATAAACGATTCAGATAAGTATTCTAAAATCAATTGCCATAAATTTACTATTGTGCTAATGAATATTGGAAGAATAATGACTACAACGATTCGAGATTCTAGATATGTATTTATATTATTTATCAAATCATTCACTAATTGATATAATAATGTATCGAGGTATCTGTAAAATAATTCTTTGACAAGCAACAAATTACATACATTTTGTCACGTAGGTTTATTTTTTATATGAGATCATTTCAAGTTTGTGGGAGGTTGTTTCTGCTGTGAAGAAAGAGGGGCTGCAAAATCCACTCTTAAATGAAAGAGTGACTACTGTGCAGTGGCGGCTCGTGACTTTTGGGTGTGCTAGTGCTGATATTAAAAAAATGGCATTATTGATGTTGTTGTAGCCAAAAAAAAAATATTTTTTTTTTTAAATCAGTTTTTTTGTATGAAAAATTTCAGAAAGTTTCAATTTCCTGAAAAATCTTCATGCAAAGCACCGATTTTTTTTTTAAATGTATATATTTTTCGCATACGACAACATCCAATTTTTCGCATACGACAACATTACAATTTGGGAGGCGGATATGGGTACCGCCGCCCCGGGAACCATTTATTGGCCAACCAACACCCCTGCCACAGGTCACCCCAAGTGGTTTGCTACGATTGGTGACTTGGGGGTGCCCGGGTTCATGGGATGAGGTTTGTCTAGGTCTAGGTAGCAGATACGTTTGCCCAACCACTGCGTGGCGGGCAGGATCGGAGGAGACTGATTGAGGGAGGCCTTTTGACCTCTCCAGCCGGATTCTCCCTACCCTTCGCCTTGTACCGCAGTGTGAGGAATAGATTCATACGTCCGTCACTCCTGGCCACACTGACCCCCAGATTGCTACCCACCCCTCATACCTTTTTCCTTCCCATATCTTCTTCTCCTTCCTTTCCCTTAAAAAACCCTCCACACAGCATCCTCAAAGATGACATAGGCCCCTAGGGAAATTGTTTTCCTCGGTGCCTCCTGTGTGGAGTTAATATTTAAAAAAAAAAATCCATGATGCCATTTTTTTAATACTAGCACCCTAGCACACCAAAAGTCACGAGCCGCCACTGCTACAGGGTACACAGTATATTTTAAATATGGATTTTTTTTTTTTACATGAGCTCCACACAGGAGGCCCAGAGGAAAATAATTTCCCTTCAGGACCTATGTCATCTTTGGGGATGCTGTGTGGAGGTTTTTTTAAAGGAAATGAAGGAGAGGAGAGTTCTGGGAAGGAAAAGGGTTTAAGGGGTGTGTAGGAATATGGGGTTCAGTGTGTTCAGGTCATCCACCTCCAAGACCTAGACAAACCTCACCCCATGGACCCGGGCACCCCTGCTAAATCACCAAACGTAGCGAACCACTTGGGGTGACCTGTGGCAGAGGTGTTGGTTATCCAGTAAAGTAACAATAATTTAATCGATAAATTTTTTCAGATTTTCACGGCCAAAAGTATTTTCGTTATTTGTTTTTGTGGTGTTATGCCGTGTTGCGCTACCTCCTTCTTTAGCCAACGTTTTGGACAGCGTTGCAGTGTCCATCATCAGGGCAGATCCGGTATCCGGTAGATCACACATCCGCCTGGTAAAACATAAGTTAAAAATTTGCTAGTAAACCAAAATTATGTAATTTCTTTATTATTACCAATGAAATTTCTGTTTTCCTTCTCTTTTGTGCTATATACGAGGCATGTTCAGAAAGTACGTGGGGTGAAATGCAGATCCCGCCAATGTGGGGGGTTTTAATAAGAATGCACTTTCTAGATGAGAAAAGTGTGGAAAACTTGAATAAAAAAGAAATTAAGGTGCGCTTGGCAAAATTGAGGGAGATACAGCCGTTTAAAGAATGAATAAAATGACACTTCGTGAACTTATACTGCGCCATTTTGTTACTATTATGTTGGTATCTCAGACTTGCTATTCGAAGGTTGATACGATTGTAGCCAACTTCGTGTGATATATAATAAGGCGCGTAATTATGAAAAACAGAATTAATAATGGTCACAAACCATGTTACACAAACCTGGCGTAGCCGCTAAACTATTTGAAAACTGGGATGTTTTTCTTGCGTTGACGCGAGTAGGCGTTATAAAGGGGCACAAACCATGTTACATAAACCATGTTACACAAACCTAGCGTAGCTGCTAAACTATTTGAAAACTGGGATGTTTTTCTTGCGTTGACGCGAGTAGGCGTTATAAAGGGGCACAAACCATGTTTAGCGTAGTCTTAGGTTAGGTTACTTTAATTTGGAAGGTGATAAACAGTTTAAAAAATAGTTTTAAAAATCGTTTAAAAAAAGTCCGCTAGAAAAATTTCATAATTACGCGTCTCATCTATCACATGAAGTCGGCTACAATCGTATCAACCGGTTCTATAGTCGGCTATATCATCAATGATGTTGGCGCAAGCGATTCTGACCTTGTTTTCATACAAATTCTGTACATAGAAGGGTCAAAATCGCAGACAAACTTTTTTATTTCGAAATATTTTTCGCGCATGCGCAAAAGCTGCGCGCAAATGAGCGTGTCCGGCCGATTACAGGTTAATAGCAAGTCTGAGATACCAACATAATAGTAACAAAATGGCGTAGTATAAGTTCACGAAGTGTCATTTTATTCATTCTTTAAACGGCTGTATCTCCCTCAATTTTGCCAAGCGCACCTTAATTTCTTTTTTATTCAACTTTTCCACACTTTTCTCATCTAGAAAGTGCATTTTTATTAAAATCCCCCACATTGGCGGGATCTGCATTCCTCCCAGTAAGTGTACTGAATTTTTTTTTGAAAAAGTATAGTAAAAAAATACAGGATATTGTTGATAAACTTGTTGATTATTTTTCCAAATAATTTCCAACCCGCTCAAAGCATGTGGTGAGCCGTGCCACAGTTTCTTTATGCCCTCCTCGAAGAATTCTCCCGTCAGCTCCTTTCCCACTTCAGGACCACTTTCTGCACCTGCTCATCGGTTGAAAATTTATTTTGATACCTTCAGGAAGCTAAAAAGAGATAATCTGAAGACGCCAAGTCAGGGGATTACGGGGGGTGGTTCAAAACATCCCAACCAAATGAGTCCAAGAGCGTATTGGTGGTTAAGGCTGTGTGAGGGCGGACATTTTCGTGAAACAAGCTCACTTCTCTTGTCAGCATTCCCCTCCTTTTGTTTTCAATGCTTCTTTTGAGTATTTTAAGGGTATCCCAATACTGTTATGCATTGATAGTCTCAATTTGAGGCAGAGATTCGACCAATATGATGCCTTTTCGGTCCCAAAACACTGAGGCCATGATTTTTTTTGCCCGAAATTGTAGTTTTCAATTTATCGACAAATGAGGAATTGGTGTGACGCCAATTTGACGACTTTTTTTCCCTGGCTTGTAATGAGTCACCAACTATCATCTCCAGTCACAAAAGAGCTCAGAAATTCTCATCTTTTTTTCTTGTAGTTGTTATTCCTTCCGTGAATAAAAAGTGGATAACAGCACTCGGCCGGATTTTTTGCCAACATCTTTCACGCAACTGAATACTACAACGTGAGTTTACATACTACAATGTTCCTGCGATGCTCATTCTGGTCAGGAGACCCCTTCTTCCACAGTGTTGCCAACCCTCAAAAAACTAAAAACCACCGCCCATTATGGTCACAGTACACTTACCTTCTGAACTTGTACATACATACTATGCTAAGTACATGCGTCGATCCCAGGTGTGGTCTCCAGAAAGTCTGCAGTCAGGGTGTAAGTTGAGCTGTTTTATGGCTTCCTTCAGTTCCACACCGAGAACCGGTATTGTAGAGATGAGAGAGTTTGAGTTTGAGGTAATCCTTTGTTAGTTATAACACTTGTGTTTGTACTGGATATTTGGTTCTTTATTATTCTGGTGAATAATTTACAGATAGAGATTCTGGTCTGAACACTTGGCTGGCGACAATAATGAGTGTAAGTTAAAGTCTAGCAGAAGCGAAAGACTAAATGAGTTCAAAAGAAACCAAGCAGAATTTAGGAGAAAGAATGACAAGCGAAATCAAAACACTCCATTTTATAACATTGAAAGAGAACGTTTGACGGGGCCACAGACAAAATGGAGCATGGACATAGAAATTAAGGTATTGTTTGAATAAAAGGTGGCATAGACAGGAAAGTTTAAAGTAAGAGGCTCTACACATCGAGATTAGATAAGTTAGAATTTAAAAAAGTTCAATGCTGAATGAAGTTAAATATAAAATAGGACAATCACAACACACAACATCCAACACATAGGTACTATGTTTTAAGTCTTATTTTGCCTATGATTATTTCAATTTCACCAGGAGCATCTCCACCTAGTAACAACTAAACCTTGATTTACGCTTGCTGTGAATATTTTTATTTTTGGTGATAACCCGATAATCACCGGAGACCAAATTTGTCCCAGCTCAAATAAGTTTCATATAAATCGTTGTACCTCCCTCATTGTCCTGGTGAGTTACGATCTAAACGGTGTATAAAGATAAAAAACCTCCACGCTTTCTATTCAAAACTAGAAACCACAGAAAAAAATAAATGTGCACCTCTATGAAACCAAAATTTCCAATAGATTTTGTGATTTTTTAATTCATTATTAGCTGACCCGGCAAACGTTGTTCTGCCGTATAAATTATTTCTAATGAATATCTTGGTGGTTAAATAAAAAATAACGAATGTATTTTAAGTGTGTGGGGATGGGATCTACGACAGAAAGAGGAATGGAGCGCTGTAGACGATGCCCGCCGATAAAAACACAAGAACACCAATCATTAATTTTCTCAATTCAAAGTATTTCATTAAAGCAACGGACATATTCATTGTTTGATCTCTTAAGGGCCCGCAACCCGGATTTGTACGGATTTATTACATATTTCCCTTAAACATGGTAAGTTTTAAAGCTCTTAAAAAAATATATGTTATTCTTGAAGATAATATCTAGACTTTGCCCGCGCCGAAACGTAAATTATTAATTAAAATTCCCTTGATAGAAAAAAATCGCAAAGTATGCTCCAAAAATTATTAGTAACACAGTTTGTTTCAGTTATTTTACAAGTTATATGTATGAAAAAATTCACAGTGTTTCTTTAAAGGCTGTTTAAGATAATGGCCCTCGAGATTTTTGCTCTATTTTAAACGAGTCGTGTTTTATTAAACATTTCGCAATTTTCGCATCGATTTTGTCGCTGCAAATGTTAGCGCTCTCCTCTAACATTCGTAATTTCGTATCTCTCCATCTTCTTCTTTTCGGGCCCGTTTGCAGAGCCTTAAAAGTGAAATGTAAAGTGAAAAAAAGTAATTCATTTGTTATCCTTAAATAGGAAAATGAAATAAAGAAAATCGATATTAATTTCGAAGAACAATTGAGTGTACGATATTTTTTGTCAGTCCATCTTTAGCCAAAACAAATAAGCTCGATGGTTTGCCCACGCGAGGACATGATGCTGAATGAAATATCAAAATGAAGCGACGCTTCTCGTGAATGTCTTGCGCATGTGTGGATGAAATTTCGATAAGGCGGATCTTTCATTCAACACATAAATAATTTCGTTATGTTTGAAATACGAACGACGGATAAATTTGTTCGTACAAAAATACTAAAAACGCGATTAAAAAATGGGAGGGTAGCGATTAAAAATGAGAGGGCGGGGGTAGGAGGGTGAAAATTTGGGGTTATAGGTATTTTTTTATGCCAAATAAAAAAAATACAAAAAAAAACGTTTGCGGGAGGGGAACGGGAACGACTAGTAAAGGACACGCAAGGAGAAAGAATTTCTTTGTTTAATGCCGGGAACTCGCTGGTTAATTTAATATTTCAAACTTAAAACTCTGCAAATATTTCAAACAACAAATAAATAAATGAAGAAAAATGATGTCATAAATAGTTAGGCAGTATAAATTGTTTAATTTTAATTGGCCCACGTCTTGAAAAAACTGCAAAACGTAGTTGTTACTGTTTTTTTTTGTAACACATTAGTGATACAGTATTGTATGCATATATCAACTAGTTGGGTAGGGCAAGGTCGCACCTGTATGTCTGCAGCAGGTGGTTTACTACGACATATGGATACATACTATGCGGAATCTGTAGTATGTGGTTGGTAGAATAAGGCGTTAACTCGTATATAGGCGATGAAAGTAGGTTAAACAGGAAGGTTTCGTTTTGAACGCACCCATTCCCATACCGGAACGAAGTACAGTGTGACCAAAAATATATACGTATATAAGAATGATTTTTTTATTACCTTTTTTTTCATTTTTATTGATTGCGCCCAAACCTAACTTAACCTTACACATCCTAACCAAATCTAACCTCAACTTTCCAGAGCTAGTGGAACCATGGCATTCACAAAAAAAAATTATTCAATGACATAGGCCCTCAGAGAAATTATTTTCCTCAGGGCCTCCTGCCTCCTGGAGCTCATGTAAAAAAAAAAAAAAATGAACCCCGGCACTCCTGCGAAGTCACCAAACATAGCGATTAACTTGGGTGGGGCCTACGGCAGAGGTGTTGGATATCCATTAAGTGGTTCCCGGGGCGGCGGTTCCCATTTCTGCATCCCAAATTGTGCGAGGGGTGGGTGCGAATCTGGGGGTCAGCAGTGTGTCCAGGAGTGATGGATGTATGAATCCATCTCTCGTATTGTGGTGCTCCTGGACACGCTAAACCCCAGATTCATACCAATCCCTGTAACCATTTTTCCTTCCCAGAACTTTCTCTCCTTCCGTTCTAAAAATGGCCATCCACACAGTATTCCCGCATAGATTCCACAGGCCCTGAAGGGAATTATTTTCCCCAGGGCCTCCTGTGTTTTTTTTTTACGTTAACTCCACGCAGGAGGCCCTGAGGAAAATAATTTCCCTCAGAGCCTATGTCATCTGGGATGCTGTGTGGAGGGTCTTTTTGAGGAGAGGAAGGAATGAACATTGGTCTTGAAGAGACCCATGTTGTAGGAAGGAGGAAACACAGAGGCCGGCAAATCATTCCACAGCCGAGCTGTTCAACACAAGAACGAGTCGAAGAAACGACCCGTTCTCATGTGGCAAATGTCAACCGTGTATAAATGTTGGGCACGCGTTTGGCGTGTTTCCCGACTATGCACCGGTGCCAAAGGGATCAATGATGCTAGTTCCCCGGAGCATCTTCCATTGTAATACCGGTAGAACAAGGATAGCATTCCCACCCGACGCCTGTGCTCTAAAGATTGCAATCCGTCTGTTAAGATGGGAGAATCTATCAAACGGACCGCCCGTTTCTGCACAGAGTCGAGGGTATTTTTCAGGTATTTTGGAGCTCCAGACCAGATGTGGCTGCCAAATTCAACCGTGGGGCGCACTTGTGATTTGTACAGGGTTAGCAGTGTGTGGAGCTAATATAAATAAAATTGCACAATTACGTTAATTAGTCCCACTGGACTTGCACATATAAGTATGTCTCTCTGCGAAAAGCTTTTTCTACAATAATAACATGTAATATTTTAAGGTTTTTTGTGCCACACCGTACTTGCAACAAATCTACAGGGTCATCATCTCCCAAGTGATCTATATACGACTGTAAATAATAATACACTTAGAGATTCTACTGGTACGTCGATGCACGGCACACACAGGAGGTAAACCGCTTATCTCCAAGTGCGAAAAGAAAAAAAAACATGGCAAGTTCTTTATTTTTAACGTAATGATCAACGTTTTATTCATTTTGCAGTTAAATATTTCGTTGCCCTTATTGTTGCCTTTATTGTAGATGCATTGAGAATCTCAGGGACGATGCCATGTTTTTACTTATGGCGGCATAATATTATCTTAAACATGTGAACACCTCAGCACAAGATATTTTAGTGAGGTGTTCACAAAACCTAACCCAGTTACGGTTCCATGACTAATCAGAATCAACTCAACTCAACACCTCTTTGACTTTGGACTTTTGATATACTGGCATACAGAGCTCCGGGCCAAAAAGGCCCCTTTCTCTTTCATCATGAAGTTATAATTAAAAATTATGTTTGTAGAAAAAAGTGGAATTTAGGTGTTTGTTAATAATTATTTGCAAGGGAGAGACATGGCTGCAATAGGGAAGGAGGATCTTTACGGAGGATTTGCTTGGGTTTTTTGTGCTTGGAGATTTCATTTACGTCGTATCGGGTGAGGCAGTTGATAGACGGGTTTACATGGGTGGGAATTCCCGCATAGAAAGATTCCGCGAGACTTACGATGTGGTTTTTTAGTAACGGGACTTCTGAGTCCTTGTGGAGTTGGGACACTCTCAACCACTTGGGAGCGCCCAGGGCTGTACGAATTACTTTGTTTTGGAAGATTTGGAGTTTTTTCATATGGCAATCTGCGGCGTTTGCCCAGATGGGGCCTGCGTAAGTGAGTTTGGGTCTTATTGTTGTTTTGTAGATGAGGAGTTTATTTTTAACTGATAGATGTTTATTTCTTTTGCATAGCATGGGGTAGAGGGCTCCAAAAGTTTTTGATGCTGCGGCTAGAGTTTCGCTAATGTGTTTTTTCCAGGTGAGTCTACTGTCTAGGGTAACGCCGAGGTATTTAATGTGTTTTACCCAGGGGACGTTTTCTCCGAAAAGCTGGATGTTGGGAAGCCTTCAGATGGAGTTTTTTCTTGAAAAGACGCAGGCTGCGCTTTTGGAAGGGTTTATGCTTACGCGCCATTCTTTGAAGAAGACTTCACATTTTGTGGCGTGGGATTGAACTCCACGGGTGGCGGTTTTTGGGCTCACTGAGGTTGACATGATTTCGGTGTCGTCTGCGAATTTGCCTATTTTTGTGCGATGGTTTTGGGTGCTGGGACGGGGGATATCGCTTAGGTAGATATTGAAGAGGGCTAGTGAGAGAATGGATCCCTGAGGGACTCCTGCTGTGAGTGGTCTGATGGTTGAAAAAATTCCGTCGAGTTTAATTCTGAATTTACGATCTTTGAGGAAGTGTCCTATAAGTTGGATCATTGGGAGGGGGATCCCTAGGAGGAACATTTTATAAATGAGTCCATAGTGCCAGACTTTGTCAAAAGCTTTCTGGACGTATAGGGAGAGGACTACTGTGCATTGGTTGTAGTTGAAGGCGTTTGTAATTTCTTCGACCACCCGCAAAAGTTGGTGAAGAGTAGAGTGGCCCGATCGAAAACACCCTTTTGAAAAGTCGTTAAAAGCTATGACAAAAAATGAAAAATAGCCCCCAACCTTATCTAACGTAACACATTAAAACTATAATTTTTTCATCACTTTAAATGACTTTTCAAAGGAGGTCTTGAGTTGAGTTGAGTCACCCCAAGTACATACAGGTAATGATTATTACATTTTTTTTTAATATTAGCTAGGGGAACGTACCCATACTACGTGACACGTTTAGGGGGGGGGGGGGTCTTCAAAATGTCACGCTCCATACAAATGAGCGGCGGGTTGCTTAGGTTTTTGGTCACCGGTGGGGGGGGGGGGGGTTAAAAATTGCAAAAAGTTGGTCACGTAGTATGGGTACGTTCCCTAGCTAGCTATTACATTTTTTTCACCCCCACTCGCCCCCCCCCCCCTCCATACCCGTTACATTCGTTTTTCAAACAGCTCGCGTGCCACCTATTAAAACGTAACAATCAAACACGCACAATACATTTGAACTATCAAAGGGATCTCAGTAGTTACCTAAAAAAATAACAAAATGACAGCATACGTCAAACAATTACTTAGCAACGCTTTGCTTTTCGTCTCGACAAAAAACGTACAATAAATCATTTTATAACGGCAGTACTTACCAATATATATATAGCCTCCATACATCCATACACCATACATCCATACATCCAGACATTCATACATACATACATACAAACTTTCGCCTTTATAATATTAATAGGATAACAGGATGTAAACTGTTTTACGTGAAAACCGCACAAGAGTCCTAACTGCTCCTAACCGTCTGAAACCAGTGAGGCTTAACTTAAGCTGTTATTTACAGATCCAAAGGTAATTTATTTTATTTTCGCTAATTATTTTCGATGTTCGTAACCATTTTGGAGATGCTGTGTGGACTTAATGTGCATTGGAATTTGTTGAATTTAATTTAACCATTTATCCTGTCACCGAGTCCATGCTACATCTAGAAAACCAGAGTAAGATGGAGAAATTTCTAGTTTATAAATCGGTGAGATCCTGCTGTGTAATTCTGTGATCGTGTAATTATATATTTGCGGTGAAATATTGGAAAAATAAAAACATTAAAACTGACATATTTACAAGTTATTATTGTTAGCTGTCATTACTTAAAATGAAACAGTTCTCCTCTGGTGGGTCGAAGAGTGCAAAGAAGGCTCGTGGTATTAAATGAATTTTTAGGTAATTTACAGTTTTCGAAATAAATAAATCATTCATCGATTCGGCTACAACATCTAGTCACTTTGAAAAATAGTCAAAAATAGGTGACTCGAGAGTTGATCTCCCGACCGTTGATATTCCCGACAATTGATTCCCTTACGACAGTTGATCCCTCGACAATAAGCTTCCTGAAATTAGAATTATCATGAAGTTATAATTTTTGTTCATTATTTACCAATTTACAAAAATACCTTTAATAAAAAGCGGAGTGTGCGATTTACACGCGGTAAAACCTTCATAAAATTAAAGTAGACAAGAGTGGGAAGGCTTCGAAGCACCGCACAAAGAGGAGACCGATTATACTATCTCATTCTCTAGCAGGCTAAATTTTTTAAATTTTTTTATTTAGTAACTACATATTTATCATTTTTTACATTTTTATACGAAACATGTTAGGAATATAATACATAAAATATATTCGTAATCCTTCTCACTATGAGATCGTGTGCTTAGGGGGACTATGCTTTGGATAAGTTTTCAGCGACTTCTATGTTTTAACTTCATTGTTTGGAAAAGGTTTTCCAGAAACTTCTATGACGATGTTTTTAGTATACTAGTAAGATCATTTTCCGATAGTTCCTTTAGCCAACAATTAATATCCTTAATGTAGTTATCTTTATTTTAATTTGTTTGATATTAAGTGGGAGTTTGTTATATAACTTTACTGCTAAAAATTCAGAACTTCTTTGTCCAAATGAAGAGTTACACTTTGGTATATTAAGTATGTCTGTTTGTTTGGCTCTGGTTTTATGAGCATGTGAGATATCTCTGTCTGCCTCTGAATCATTTTTGTGGTGATGTACTAGAATGTTTTTGGCTTAGATTTTCTGTATGCTTGGAACATCAAACTGTTTAAAAATGTTTGCTGTTGACTTCCTTACGCGGAACTTTAGAATGGTCTTCATGATGCAATTCTGAGTTACCTAGAGTTGTTTTATGTGATAATATGCTACTGAGCCACATCTTATTACTCCATATTCCAATCGAGAGTGGCATAAAGCATAATATACTCTCTTTAAATCCCTCATTGACATGTCCTATGGATGTTTGTGTTCGGTTGTGTGTGCCTTTTTAGTGTCGCTATTTTTCGTTTCATCGAGTTTCAATCATAACGGTGCTAAAGAAGTTTTCACTTCAATAAAAATATATCAAGTTTTATGAAGTATTTTGGTAACAGATATATCACTTCGAGTGAGTGTTAAATTTACTATTTACGGGAAGCATTGATTAGTTTTAAAAATACAGTTATATTTCGTCGTAAATGTGAAATTAAACGGTACTTAAAGGAATTTTCCACAAACCGAATTTATTGTACGAATACAAATGTGGATTTTTTTACTTGTCGTTGCTCGTTTCTGTTTCATCGAGATTCAAATCACAACGGTGCAAAAGAAGTTTTCATTTAAAAAAATATTAATAAAAGTTTTTGTTCAAAGAGGTATAAGCTTTGAAACGCATTGACAAACATCACCAATAAAACTTTTTAAAACCGATATTAGATAAATCACCTTTGTGAAATCAACCCATTCGTATGTACTGTGTATGCATAGTTACCGGCACAATCGATTTAATAACCAAAACCAACATTCTATTCGTGCGCCTCATTACTCTATAAAAAAGTAACTCAATAACTTCAATTTCAAATAAATAACAATACATTTATTGAGTGCAGGCGAGTGTATATATAAGTCACGTACCGCCTCTGCGGTGTGCGAAAGGGCAAGTGTTTACTGGCCAGGGGGTAAGCGGTAAGCGGTAAGGAGGTAAGCGGTAAGGCGGTAAGTAGTGCGCCGAGGCAGTCGGCCAGTTATGCGCTAAATTAGTGCATGCACCAAGGTAACAAGACAGAAATGCATTCACCGCAGCGAGACAGGGCTGTCGCAAAGGATGTTTATCTAAATATATTGTTTTAATAAATTTCAAAGATTTTATATTTAAAGTAAAATGTAACATCCCATTTATATTTAATGTGTACGTAATTCGTATTGAAGTTATTTATTTTAGTTTTTTTTTTCATTTATCAATCATATACAACTATCCTTCCCACTCCTGAATTGAAGAATTATTATCATCATCAAACAGTATTAATAGGCTAGAGACTGTACGGTTGAAATTTAAGATTCCGGCTAAGAATGCAACTCCGACGCCACGCCTTACGCAAAACTGTTTGCGTACGTGGAGTTTGTACATGATTCTACTTTTTTAATTGAACCGAATTAAAGCCACAAGATGGCGGCACTTATGTTAACGTTAACGTGAGAAGCATCCCCTTGTATCCCATTTGTAATTTCGTGAATCTCTCCGGATGTGAAGAGATTGATGATAATAATATGATTATTATTGTAACTGGGTGTTTTAAATAATAATTCCACGCGTCTATATATTATAATATATGACGACTTTGCCTGTCGCGGTTACTTTTTTTCCGGTGGCAAACTGTCACTGGATCCGAGGAACCGGCTATTTTTGGAACCAGTTCCTATCGGATTTATAAAATGGTCACAAACCAAAAGGCCCCGCAGGATCTAGCAGAAAAATCTGCGGAGTCGGTTTTTTACTGCTAGTAATTATTATTATTTAGCCAACATTTCGGACAGCGTTATAGTGTACATCATCATGGCAGATGTGTAATTATTCCATCAATGATAACATATATTTTTTTTACATTTGCTCCAGAGAGGAAGCCTGTCATGGCCTTGTCATCTTTGGGGGATGCTGTGTGTGAGATATTTAATAGAAAAGTGTATGAGGAGTGTGTCCAGGAGTGACAGACGTATGAATCTATCCCTCCCACTGCGGTGCAAGCCGATAGGTCGAGAGAGTCCTGCTGTCCTGGCGATGGGTCGAGAGGTACCTATACCCGCCTCACAAATTAAATTGTGTATTTTTGGCAAGTTCTTGAGTTTTCAGCATTGCCATGGTGAAAGGCCAACAACTGAAACGTTGCTTTAAATGTCTCCCTTGAAACGCCAATTGGGTACGGCTTAGTGCCTCCGTTCACTGAGATACTTACAAGATACTCGATCCTCGTGCGCGTATCATACGCGCCGATCGTAAGTACCCCCCGTACGATTTTGCTGGTGCCCGTTCACGGCGCTACGCGGTGGCTGTCGGGTTCCAATCAGTATCACGATACCGAAAGTGCTGATCGCACGAGACGCTCGCATCATTTGTGTCTGATACTTATTCGTTTGACGTTTGACAGAAATGGCGTCGGAACATGAAAGTTATGTTAGATTTGTTCTGGAAGGGGAAAAAATGCATGTTTACATAACTATACTTTACCAGAATACGTAAGAAACGATTTAGTGGAGAAGGCATGGATTGATGTTGGAGAAATCATATGAAATCGCATGACAGCGTGTTCACTCCACGGCTGCACGTGAAAAATGATCAAGTTCAGTTCATTTCGGATAGCGCCGTGTACGGAGACTAGCATTAAAAAGTTACTTGTGGTTTCATCACAATTACCATATTATTGTAGCAATTCTAAGTCAACAAGTCAATATTATACTCCTATGCGACGGATTCAACAGCTTGGAAACAAATACTTCGATGTTGTTGATATATTTAGTACATCAATTTTATTATATAAGCATACCTTAATGAAGTTTCTTTCATCAAATAGGGGAATATTTTGATAAAGCTATTAAAATTGACTAACACATTGACAGTATTTTGTTGGCTGAAAGAAAAAAAACTATTTCGGATTTTTCGTATTTTGTACCTACATCCTGTGTGGTTCAAATTCAATACCTAATATTTTTACTTTGTATTTATTTTTGTGCAAGTGTTTTAAACAGTAGTTTCCTGCACTATTTACTAGTATAATTTCATTAATATTGTTATATATATATGTATGTAAAAGCCTAAATAGGCGTAAATAAATAAATTACGTAGATTGTAAGTATCTCCATGAACGGAGGGCCCAAGTCTCATTGGTTCAAGAGGTTTGGACCAGTTGTGACTCTTTTACGGAACTCCAGAAATATTTAAATATGTTAACATGTCAATCTCGAAAGAAATAATCAATTTAAATGTAGAATATGCACGACAAATAATAATATTATTTTCAGCAAAGCCCTGCTCCAGAAACGTGTTTCCAACTAAAATAAAATAAATTCAAGCGCGTACACGTAGATACTGTTTATAGTAATGTAATGGTCATTTCCGTATTTTAAACAGATATGTGCAATTTCATTATATTGAATGGCGCGCGGTTTAACGTCGAAAACTGACGTTCTTAACGAACTAGTTACCATTTTGTGTTTTACACGTTTAATAATTATTGATTAGAAACTAACCTATTATGGGTAATAAATTTATTCAGTTCAGGTTACGTACTAATCTATCACGAGTATGATAGGACGTCTTAGACTTGTTACTATGGAAATGAAGTTATTATACAAGCCCAAGTCCCCAGCGATTCCCGGGTTTTCGAAAGAGTTTTCGAAATCAATTGAAGACAGTGAAATTTCTCTTGTTTTGAAGGTCACTTGTGCGAAATTTCATCATCCTCGGCATAAAACTGTAGATATGCATACAAATCAAATCCACACCGCCCGTTTGCCAGCCCGCTCGTCCATCACATACGGACATTCTCCTTTATATATTATATATTTCAACCCTAACTGAATGCTGTAGAAATGAGATCCCTGAAGCGTATGTGTGGTAAAACCATGCACGATCGTGTGATAAATGTGGAGATCCGCGAAGAATGCAAGAAAGGGACGCTCAGATGTAGAGCGAATGAACGAGGAAAGGAGTGTAAGGAGAATATATGACGCAAATGTGAATAGTAGAAAAAGTCGGAGACGCCCGAGGAAGACAAGTCACAACCAAGTGAATCAGATACCTACTTGAGTCGGGCCATGTGAAGAGTCGGAATAATAAAAGAGCATGTATGAGACGATGTATAAATGTGAACGAAGCAAGGAGTGTGAGCCAAGATCGAGTTGTTTGACGGTCCGTCCCTTTGCCTACCCCTGCGGGGAAACGGTGTGGTGGTTGGTTAGTTAGTTTATTTCAACCAATTTACACTAAACCTTGACAAATTATTATATACTTTAACCTTCCTCGTGAATCACTCTATCTATTGGTGAAAAACGCATGAAAATCCTTTCAGTAGTTTTTGAGTTTATCGCGAACAGACACAGATAGACGCGGCGGAGGACTTTATTTTATAGACTGTAGAGATGTTTTATCTCCGCGGCCGAAAGAATTTCTTAAAAACGATCATTTTTGACGCACTCATAATTCGAGACAGTTTCTATAGACAATGGACACTTTTTTATTTACCGTGACAATTGACGGTAACGGTACCGTGAAAAAGGCAATAAACATACATTCCTTATCGATATAATGTTGCGGCTCTTTCTTATAATAATGGTGACACACACAAAATACGCGTGACTGTTTTTTCCAAATACCTACTATTTTTTTGCGACGGGAATTGCGTTTCATTTTCTTTATACGTGTGAGAGAGATGTATGAAAATGAGTGTGTGTTTCCTTTGGAGAGTGCAGACTTTCGTTCACCATTGTCTCATTTTCAACTGTTGTCATTTAGTGTGTAAGAAAGAGAGGCAGCATTATATTTTTAAGAAATTAAGCAAAAGATGTTTTTCACATCTTTTGCTTAATTTCACTTCAATATTATCCTTTTTTTTACATTAGCTCCACATAGGACGCCCTGAGAAAAATAATTTCCCTCAGGGCCTATGTCATCTTAGGGGATGCTGTGGGGAGGGTCTTTTTAAGGAAAGGAAGGATAGTAAGTTCTGGGAACGAAAAGGGTATGGGGGTGGGTAGGAATCTGGGGGTCAGTGAGTTCAGGTGTGACGGACGTATCAATCCATTTCTCCAACTGCGGTGCAAGGCGATGGGTCGAGAGTGCGGCTGGAAAGGTCAAATGGCCACCCTCAACCAGTCTCTCTCGATCCGGCCCGTCACACAGCAGGTGGGCCGACGCATCCGCTGCCAATACCTGGACAAACCTGAATGAACCCGGGCACCCCTGCTAAGTCACCAAACGTTGCGAACCACTTAGGGTGACCTATGGCAGAGGTGTTGTTTATCCAATAATGGTTCCCGGGGTGGCGGTACCCATACCCGCCTATCAAATTAAACTTGTCGTTTTTACTATATTCCATATTTTCAAAATTATCGTCACGGCAAGTAGTATTGGTAGATGTCTACGGAGACGTCACGGTGCGGTGTGTGAGAGAGATGCGGGAAAATTATGACTTTATTCCTTTGGAGGGAACTGACCTAAGTTCATTGTATATCTCATCTTTTGAAAGAGCTGCAGCAATATTGTGATAAGGAACGTATGTTTATTACCTTTTTTATGCCGTCACGATACTGTTACCGTGAATCGTCACGGTAAATACAAAAGCGTCCATTGTGCATGGAATATTGTGTTCATGAATTAAAACATTTTTTTAGTCTAGATTTACAAACTGTGGCAGTACTGCAATCGCTTTCAAAATGGCCAACATCGATGTTCATATTAGACAGCGTTCTGTGATTAATTCTTGACTGTAGAAGGTGAAGCACCCATTCGCATTCGTACCCGAAAAATGTGTACCATGATGCATTTGGACGTCAGCACTTCTACATGATGGGTTCTTCGCTGTAACGAAGCTGAAGGACAAACACCGCTGGCTGACAAAAAGCGGAGCGGTAGGCCGTTGTTTGCAGTGACAGCACGCAACATTGAGCGATTTGACATCATTCGTGATGACCTCTTATAAAGAAACAAGAAAAACAATCGCCTGCCAAACATGTGACCGGAGGCGAAATACGGGTTCATTTGTTTTAACCTGAATCAAAGAGGCAGTCAATGGAATGGCATCCATCACACAAACTCATTAAGGACAAAAACATTCAAAACTGTGTGATCGGCGGGGAAAGTTATGGCGATGGTGTTCTAGATGTGGCCGTGCTTTTTACAACACTGTGATATATGCCCTTGTGAAAAGATTGGCCAATGCTGTGTAGACGGACGGAGATAATGTTAAAAACTATTGCCTAACAACATGCACTAACATTTCTTATTTCTTGACAATTAAAGGAGAAAAAAAATAGGAGGCATTTCTTTTTGACTGACCCTAGTATATTCTATTTAGTATATTGTAATCTGAAAGTATGTTGCCTGTTGTATGCTGATGATGCGGTGCTGATTTCTAACACTATGGAAGATCCACAGTCTCTCGTGTCTAGGATGAACGAAGTATGTATGAAGAATGAGTTAATGATAAATGTAAGTAAGTCTAAAGTCATGGTGTTTGAAAGAGAGAGTACGAAAACAGTACGCAATATAGTTGTGAATGATGAATACTTGGAGCAGGTGGATGAGTTTGTGTATCTGGGTAGTATGTTTCGAGAGATGGGATGGCTGATAGAGATATTGAAAGAAAGGTGAATGACGGTAACTCCATTGATAATGGACTGAATGCCGCTGGCGCTAATAAAAAACTGTCAATAGAAGCGAAGCTAGCAGTCCACAATGGAGTCCTGGTACCTACACTGATGTATGGCAGTGAGGCATAGAACTGGCAGAGGAAGGATGAAAGTAAACTGAATGCTGTTGAAATGAGATCCCTGAGACGTATGTGTGGTAAAACAATGTATGATCGTGTGAGAAATGTGGATATAGGGCTAAGGGCAAAGAATGTAAGGCTAATTAGTAAGATTAAGAAAGGGACCCTTAGATGGTTTGGGCATGTAGAGCGAATGAAAGAAGAAAGAAGTGTAAGAAGAATATAAGAATATAGTGAATAGTAGAAGAAGTCGGGGACGCCCGAGGAAGGCATGGCACGATCAAGTGAATTAGATACTTGAGTCGGGTCATGTCAAAATTCAGAATAATAGAAGAGAATGTATGAGACGATTTATGAATGTGAGTGAGGCATAGAGTGTGTGCCAAGATCGAGTTGTTTGGCGGCTCGTCCTCTCTGCGTAGCGCTGCGGGGAAACGGCGTGATGGTTAGTTAGTTAGTTAGTATATTCTACAGTTCTAAGTAGTCATGTAATAACATTTCAAGTGATTCCGAACCAAATTTATACTCCTAAATAGGAGGAAATATGGGATTTGCGGTCACCACTGACATAATATTACTACGATTACAAAATAATTATTGTGATCCCATTATTCCATGTGACCGTAATATCGATATGTTATTATTATATTCAAATGTAACTTCGGATAATCTAAAAATAATGGACGTTGTTTGGTCGAATGATTGATTTTGAAATGAGAATGCTAAGTTTCTACCGAGATGTCATTTATATCAAAAGCAAACAAAACAATTTTCCAAAAAGGACCCTTTCACATGGCCATTAGTATACAATAACCTTCCACATGATATTAAACAAATACAAGATACACTCAGATTTAAGTCATCTCTAAAAACATTCCTTCTGAACAGGTCTCATTACACATTAAGTGAATACCTCACATAGGTACAACTGTTTTTATATTTATGTTTATATAATAAATTAAAACAAATTCACTTTGTATTACACCACTTTTATATTCAAATCAAAAAATATTTATTGTAAAATAAAAATTACAAAAGGTGTAGCTTATGGGTAGACCCCATTTCTTCCAGCTGACCACATTTATTTAATTACAATGTTTATATAATATTATTTGTTTTATTATAATTACAATGTTTATACAGATAAAATAACAATATTCCAATGAAAAAAAAAACTACAAATATATATACCAATAAAAATAGGCGTTTCATTTACGTGAGGTATTCACTCAACGTGTAGTGACATTTATTAACAAGGAAAGTGTTTAGTGACGATTTGAATTTGTTTAATGTTATGTGGAAGGTTGTTATATACTTTAATGGCCATGTAGTATGGTCCTTTTTGGAATGTTGTTTTGTTTGCTTTTGGTATTAATAGGTTTTCTGTGAGCCTTGTAGCGTATTTATGTGTTGAGTTTTTTAGTGGGAACTTGTCTGTAGATGATCGCACTAACATGCATAACTCCATTATATATATGTCTGTGACTGTTAGAATTTTCAGATTTTTAAACATAGGTCTACATGAATCTAAACGACCGGAGTTTGTAATTTTTCTTATGCATCTCTTTTGTATGATGAAGACATCTTTGGCGTTTACCGAGTTTCCCCAAAAAATAAAACCGTATTTTATTATTTAATATACATAACCATAGTATGCGGCTATTACTGATTCGGCGTTCAATATTTTTCTCAAGGTACCCAGAACATAAGAAAAACTACTGATTTTTGCTACAATTTTTGAGACATGTTCTTTCCAGTTTATGTTTATGTCTAATTCTATTCTCAGTAGTGAACAGGTTTGGGAAGGTTCGATAATATTATTATTAATGTTTACATTTATATTTATAGGTGTAGCTTGCACTGGACAAAATTTTAAAATTTGGGTTTGTTTGTGTTGAGTGATAGATGTTGCGATAACAGCCAGTTTGCTATTAATTGGCAAGTCTCGTTAACTTGTTTGTTAAATTCGTCAACGTCTCCATTACATTCAAACAACAAAGCGGTGTCATCAGCGAACATTGAACATTCTGTGCCAGCAATTATTGGGAGTTCGTTTATATAGATAAGGAAGAGGAGAGGCCCAAGAATGCTTCCTTGTGGCACACCCTTGTTTATTTTTCTCCATTTGGATTCTACCATGTACTGGACCATTTTTTCATCGATATTTGAAATTTGAACTTTCTGCTGACGATTTTTTAAGTACGATTCAAACCATTTTAATGCTAATCCTCTAATACCTTCATGTTCACCTACATACCTACATATTTATATTTCATTTGTGTTCATATCTGTATAACATGTTAGGTTAACTGGAAGAAATAGGATATAGGTACCTATAAGTTATACCTTTTGTACTAAATGAAAATTTTGTACTATAAATGATTTTGATTTTGATTTTATCCAATTCCTACCTGTTTGGGACAAGTTGGTGGAGCTTGCACAAATACTATAAATTCAATAAATAAATCCAAGTCCAAGTCGCACAAACAAAAGTGGTATGTCAGTAATAAGATAAAAACAGCGTTTTCTGAAAATGACATTTTACTAAAAAAATTAAACTTGCTGTAAATATTTACTGGTTGTAGATTAATTTGCATGTGTATATATATTCTTAAAGGAAATTAAATTCTTAACATCTTTTGTGAAATAAATTTCTTTGAATGAATATTTGAAGAAAAATGTAAGGTAAAATGTTTTTTTTTTCGAAAATATCTACTTTTCTGGAGCGTGTAACACAAAAACTGCTGGGATTTCGAAAATTACGTATAAAATAAAAGTTGTAGATAATTTTATGAGCTTTTACTTATTTTCACATAATTTTCCTCTGCAACGCACCGTTTTCGAGATATACGCGGAGACCCAAAAATTGGTACCTTCTACACCCCCTAGCTCACCATCTAGATGTCAGAACTTTTAGTATGTTCACACCCTGAACAAGTTTCTGAAGGAATCACTTAGGTTCCTTCTTACGCACTCTACACCTCCTTCCTTTACTGGACTAATAGGGCACCGACACACATGGACACCTTGATCCCTGAATTGTTCACGTTGAGTCCAGCAAAAGCAGCGAGATTTTGCAGGAGTCGTGGGAATGTAGTCAATAGAATAAAACCACGTATTATTATTATTCCCGAGTACCATCGAATGAGGAGTGACTTATTGTGCCAGTTACGTCATTATTTATTATACAAAAATTGTACATTAAATTTCCCAAACATGTCCAGTAGGGATAATTATTTTAATATCATACTTATCTCTTCAGAGAGTTGAACAAAGAACATTATTTTTAAATGTCTGACAATACCGAAAAATCTGTTAATTTTAATTGAGCCAATCTCACATTTCAGGATGCGTGATAGTCTGATTTGATAGTATGATATCATATTTACAGTACTCAGATATGATAATGATTTTATCAAAGCATATTAATAGCGTAAAAATATAAGATCTGTTATTTCTTAATGACACAAAGCTTATCTGGTAGAGCACGTCCGATATATCTACTATCTAATATCTCTCCCTAACCATAACCTTGCTGGAAAAGTATTTGAAATTTTGGAACTAAATTTAAAAACTCAATTTGGTAGGCGGGTATGGGTACCGCCGCCCTGGGAACCATTTATTGGATGACCAACACCTCTGCCACAGGTCACCCCAAGTGGTTCGCTACGTTTGGTGACTTAGCAGGGGTGCCCGGGTTCTTGGGGTAATGTTTGTTCAAGTCTTGATGGCGGGTGCGTCGGCCCACCTTCTGCGTGGCGGGCCGGATTGGGAGATGCTGGTTGAGGGAGACCCTTTACAACCGGTTACCGCTGTCCGGGCCGCTCGGTAGTACAGGGGCCCGACCCTCAGGCTCACGACTGAGGGTGGGCTGCCCCATCAACGAGTGTAAAAACCCCGCCGCTGCTGTTGTGCCGGTTCATGACCGGAGGGGACCCAGCAGTAGCGTTTGGGGCGCATCGGGTGACCTCTCCAGCCGGACTCTCCCTATCCATCGCCTTGCACCGCAGTGGGTGGATTGGATTCATTCGTTCGTCACTCTTGGACACTCTGATCCCCAGTTTCCTACCCACCCCTCATACCTTTTCCTTCCCAGACCTCCCTCCCCCCACACCCCATCATAAAAATATTTAATAAAAATCATGACAACACAAACAACAAAAATTAACAGCAATACAGCGGCGAGTAGTAGGCGACCCCGGCGCAGGCCAAAAATGTTGGTGAATTACACCAACATTCGCGGCCTGCATACCAATTTAAACTCCGTCCACCACCACCTTTTTTCTCAACACCCCAACCTACTATTCCTGTCTGAAACGCAGATAGCCGAGCCTGTAGACGCCTCCTATCTGGACTGCCCGGGCTTCACCCTCGCAAGCAAGTTCAGACCTAAAGGAGGTGTCTGTCTCTATAGTCGAGCTGACGTCAACTGTGTGCGACTGTTGAATCTGGAAAACTCCAGATTCGACGTAATGTGGGTACGCGTCAATCTTGCCAGTACGGTAAGATTCTACGCGTGTTTATACCGCTCACCGAACCTTAGCGAATCAGACACGTCCGAGCTCTTCAAACATTTAAGCGACACTATTGATGACCTCTTGCCCCGCTACCCTATGGCAGAGTTTGTGGTCCTGGGGGACTTCAATGTTCATAACGAACCTTGGTTGAAGTTCTCAGGATCAACAGATTCGGCTGGACGCCAAGCGGAATCCTTTGCCCTTTGCTACGGATTGGATCAAATGGTTCAGGAGCCTACAAGGGTTCCTGATGTCCAGACTCACCGTTCCAATCTGTTAGACCTATTTTTAACTACTGTGCCACACGGTTACAGTATTGAAGTCACAGCGCCTTTAGGATCGTCCAACCACTGCCTGGTGACGACATCAATCCCTGTAAACTTCAGACCACCAAACGAGAGGCTGAAGAGAAAAGTGTGGCACTATAGGTCAGCAGATTGGTTCGGTCTGCGGGCACATTTTAATGCTTTCCCGTGGTCAGCTGTCTGTTTTCGGACTTCGAATCCCTCAAGATGTGCCCAGGAAATTGGTGAGGTCATCACATCCGCGATGGATGGCTTCATCCAATCTACTGTTAAGGAAACTGGTGTAGGCTCAAAGCCGTGGTTCAGTCGACAATGCGCTGAAGCAGTGCGACGAAAAAACGTGGCTTACCAAGCCTACAACACATCTAGAACATCCGAAGACAGAACAGCTTACAACAAAATGGCAAAGGAAACCAAGATATTCATAAATAGGTCAAAATTCGAGCATGACCAGCAGATCAGCAGAAAGCTGGCTGCATGCCCGCATGGCAGCAGGCAATTCTGGTTGCTTGCGGGCTCAATAGGTCGCAATTTCTGCAAATCCAGTCTGCCACCTCTTACCAGACCTGACGGCTCACTAGCAAACACCGCCACCGAAAAGGCTAACTTACTAGGTAAAATGTTTGCGGATAACTCAACCCTCGATGACCAAGGTGCTGTCCCGACGTCGGTTCCTCACTGCGGTTTTCGTATGAAAAAGCTGAGGATCCGGCATCGGGAAGTACTCCATGTTTTACGAGGGCTTGATGTTAATAAAGCTAGTGGGCCTGACGGAATACCTACCCTGGTACTGCAAAGGTGCGCTGCAGAAATAGCTCCAATTTTGACGAAGCTTTTTAAACTGTCCCTGAAGACTGGCTCTGTGCCCTCTAGTTGGAAAAAAGCGGTTATCCATCCTATTCCAAAGAAGGGTGACCGCTCCAACCCACCCAACTACCGCCCCATAGCGATCACATCAGTTCTGTCTAAGGTGCTGACACATTGCTCACATACCTCGAGAAGAACAAAATTATTAACGACCGTCAATACGGATTCCGGCGGAACCGCTCGAGCGGTGATCTTCTCGCGTATGTGACGCATGTTTGGGGGCGATGCCTGAAACGTTTCGGTGAGGCCCAAACGGTTGCACTGGACATATCCAAGGCCTTTGACCGGGTTTGGCACCGAGGACTTGTCAACAAACTGCATTCTTACGGACTTCCCGCATCCTTGTGTACGTGGATTGCCGACTTCTTGAGGGAGAGGTCGATTCAGACGGTAGTCGATGGTTTCACCTCTTCCTCTCACTCGATAAATGCTGGCGTCCCGCAGGGATCGGTTCTGTCTCCAACTTTGTTTTTGTTGCACATCAACGACCTTTTGTCATGTGCACCAATTCACTGTTACGCGGATGACAGTACAGTTCATGATAGCTTTTTGTTTGACAAGCCCCCAAAGGGCTCACAAACTCCAACAGCTCGTAAGGCTTTGAAGCAAAGAATGGACGGTTACCTC
The DNA here is from genome assembly GCA_929108145.2 of Limnephilus rhombicus. Classification (NCBI taxonomy): domain Eukaryota; kingdom Metazoa; phylum Arthropoda; class Insecta; order Trichoptera; family Limnephilidae; genus Limnephilus; species Limnephilus rhombicus. The sequence continues at coordinate 41,368,545 of OV815291.1, read as the reverse complement.
GAGAGTGTTTTCTCTTGGGGTAAAAATAATCTCGTTGAATTTAATGTTTCAAAGACCCAATCTTGTCTGATTACGTATAAAAGGGATCGCAATGAAAATCTAGTCTCTTTCAACGGAAGCAATCTTCCGAACAGGCCCTCCATTGATATGCTTGGTGTAACCCTAAGTGACCAGCTCAGGTATGGGGGCTCCATCGAAGCCAGAGTAAAGTTAGCCTCCCAAAAACTGGGCGTACTGTACAGGGCCCGCAGATACTTTAATAATACACAACTGCTAACCCTGTACAAATCGCAAGTGCGCCACACGGTTGAATTTGGCAGCCACCTCTGGTCTGGAGCTCCAAAATACCTGAAAAATACCCTCGACTCTGTGCAGAAACGGGCGGTCCGTTTGATAGATTCTCCCATCTTAACAGACGGATTGCAATCTTTAGAGTACAGGCGTCGGGTGGGAATGCTATCCTTGTTCTACCGGTATTACAATGGAAGATGCTCCGAGGAACTAGCATCATTGATCCCTTCGGCACCGGTGCATAGTCGGGAAACACGCCAGACGCGTGCCCAACATTTGTACACAGTTGACATTTGTCACATGAGAACGGGTCGTTTCTTCGACTCGTTCTTGTGTTCAACAGCTCGGCTGTGGAATGATTTGCCGGCCTCTGTGTTTCCTCCTTCCTACAACATGGGTCTCTTCAAGACCAATGTTCATTCCTTCCTCCTCAAAAAGACCCTCCACACAGTATCCCAGATGACATAGGCCCTGAGGGAAATTATTTTCCTCAGGGCCTCCTGTATGGAGTTAATTTAAAAAAAAAAAAAAAAAGTATGGCAAGAAAAGTAGTGAAAATTATTGGAAGTAAATTGTTTGTTGATGTTTTTTTCCTGTACACAATCTCATTTTTAAGTTAAAATAAAGGAATATGACCATTTCGGTAGTACATAAAATCGCTTTCTACTCATTAGTTTTTTGTGGCGATAATTACTTCGAGGTACCGCGGTGGAACTATACTACTTATTGTGGTTGTGTCATGTGCTCCTTTGCAGGGATACAATGGTAAGTGTTTGGTCATTCCTTTTTCCTTGAATACCTTGTTTTTTTCTACACATACTTTCACCCAATTCGAGCGAACACCATTTCGTCTCGTTTTATTTTTAGAATTAACAGTCCATTAAAACTGCATTTGAAGCTGTAAAATTTGTAACCAGTTTTGGATGTAACACTAGTTATTATTATTAATAATAATTCATTTATTTTCTTTAAATAGGTATCTCTTCTTTTAACTAATGAGATCAAAATATTATTCTTTAAAATATAGCAAACTATATGGACTACAAGCTGGCTCCATTTAATTCTTACCTCTTCAACTTTTACCGTGTCAACCTTGAAGAACGCACCCAGTTTTTTTTTACTATTTGATTACAAAGTATTATCATAACCAACGACCTACGAAATGGTATTTATCATTGTTTCACATCTTCATTTTCCAAATCGATTCATTGTCAATTCATTATTGAGACTATAATTTATGTGATTAATTCAGAGGTGCGCTAAAATTATAATCGTTGTGGTATTCAGTGAATGCAACAACGAAATTATAAAAATTACAAACAACCTGTAACCACGACACTCGCGACTAAATATTCATCCATCGAAAATCAACAATTATTTTTTTTATTTTTTATTATTGTATAAATGTTACACACAATGGAAATTTATACCCGCTAAGCTACTGAAAGTAGCTTGTCAGCAGGAGACTAGTTCCACAGATAAGTTAAAACAATACTTGAAATAATCCTAAACGCACCAGCATGGCAACAACATACACATATAGCAGAATATTAATTATAAACATATATACACTAAACCAGTGGCGGTTCGAGCACTTCTTTAGTGGTGGGGATCGATATTTTTTTTACGTACTGTACCGCAATCTAACTAAAATTTAATAATATAATATAATATTTCTCAAATAAAAATTTATGGTCTAATCATGCTAGTCGGATATCTAAACACAAAGGAATATAAAATATCTATAGATATATGCCAATTTACAATATAATAATACAATATAGTGTAATAAAAATAAAGCTTTATCTTGCAAGATTATTATCAAACTAATTTGAACGCGAGCGATTCCCGCCCGAAACTTCGCAAACAAATGTTTCTGTGGGGATCCAAAGAATTGTCCCCGCGAGTATTTGAATTCACATACGACTGCGCATGCGCAGTTGCATACGATCGCGAAACAACGCAAGGAAAGTATGGGGATACTTCGGATCGTACCCCAAGTGCGCATTAGATTCTGCGCACTGAGAAATTGACCCGCTGTTTTGTGCTCCGTACATTGTTCGCTGTACGCGCGAAGTTCTTATTAAAATCATCCGGAATAATCATTTGTATTTTATTTCTGCAAATGTTAATTACTTTTATGTTTAAAGAATTCAATCATTTTGGTGAAGACAAAGCATCGACTGTTATTTCCTTTAGTAGGTTTTGAGTTTAACTGGCGGGGACCGTCCCCATTGTCCCCCTGTGAAGAACCGCCACTGCACTAAACATTGTGATATGCAATGTTGATAATAATAAAAAGACAGTATTTTATGGTGAAAAAATGTGGATTAAGAAAATATATATTTTTTTAAATATCATTAGACAGTTGAGTACATAATACATTAGTAATTAATAACATAATTGCATTCATAACAAAATAACAATAATTGCATTAATTACATAATTGATTATAATTAATTAATTAATTACATTAATAACATAATAACATAATCACCAACAAATATCTTTTTTATTTTATTACTATTTTAGTTTATTAGGGAAATAAACATTTATACACATTAATTTTTTCCACAAGTAAAATTCATATTATGTCTATAAAATAAAATAAATGATTAAAGAAAACATAAAGTGGAGTTGGTAGAAAATGAAAAAAAAAACAGATTAAAGTATAAAGGATAGAAAATGTTAAATTACACTATGTACCCAAAGAAGCGAAGCTAGCCGTCTATAATCTATGATGTATGGCAGTGAGGCATGGAACTGGCAGAGGAAGGATGAAAGTAGACTGAATGCTATAGAAATGAGATCCCTGAGGCGTATGTGTGGTAAAACCTAGTATGATCTTTTGAGAAACGTGGAGATCCACAAAGAATGCAATGCTGATGTAAGCGTATGAGTAAGATTAAGAAAAGAACGCTCCGATGATTTGGGCATGAAGAGCGAACGTGAATGGTAGAAGAAGTCAGGGACACCTGAGAAAGACATGGCACGACCAAGTGAATCCCATACTTGAGTCGGGCCATGTCAAGAGTCAGAATAATAGAAGAGCATGTATGAGACGATGTATGAATGTGAACGAGGCAAGGAGTGCGTGCTAAGACCGAGTTGTTTGGCGGTCCGTCCTCTCTGCCTACCCTTGCGGGGAAACGTCGTGATGGTTAATTAGTTGGTTACCCATGTAAAAAATAACACATATTTGCTTCATAGGATAATTTTCAATGATAAACAAGATAAAAAGGAAAAACAACATAATGAGAATAAGAAAATAACACGGAGCACGGGTAGATGGTTCGTGATTAACAATTCGTTTTATTTTTTATAAATGCATTTAGTAAATTGACCTGAGGACAAATGAAAAATATCAGCGTCCGAAAATGTATCATTTTTGTGCACCTCCTTTGAGAAATGAATGTTGTGTATAGTAAAAGACAGCAAACGACAAAAAATAAGTAAAAAAAAGAGTATACATAATATAATGAGATACATTAAAGCCGGAGTGTGCCTTCTACCTTTCATCTGGTAGTCCCGGGAGAAAGTGCTGGGCCTTAGGACTGACCGTGCATGAAACCCGTCATCCTAACCCTTAAGCCGGTTTCCCGGTAGTGCCTAGATGAAAGTAAATGGAAAGGTCATGTTCAACATGAATAGTCATTTTTTTTTAATAGCTGGTACGCGGCATGCGTTGCTGTGCCATTTATTGACGAAATTTTCATTCGTCTCGTTCCCCTTCCGCCTCCCCTTCCTCTCCGACCCTTCCCCTTTCGCGTTCCCATTCCGCCTTCTCAACCTTCCTTCTCCCCACTCCACTCCCCCCCCCCCCTTTCCCCGTCCCTCGAACTACCCTCCCGAGTTACCCTTCCCCTCCTAGGTTCCTCTCCTCCCTCCCGGGTTACCCTCCCCCCCTACCGCGAACCCCCTACCCGAGTTCTTCTTCCCCTCCCCCCCTCCCCCCCTCCCCCCCTCCCAACCCGCATTCCACATTCATTCCCGATACATTCAGTTTTCAAACAGCTCAGTTATTACAATTTTTTATTTTTTTACAAAAAAAAGAATTATCCAAATTGGTGCAGTCGTTCGGAAGTTACGCGGGTACACACATTTCGGCGATTCATTTTTATTTGTGTAGAATAGATAGATCATTGTTTCCTAAACTCTTTTGTCCCACGGACCCCTTTTGTGTGTGAGCGTGTCAGACTTTCAGGGGGGCGGTAGGAGACTCAGAGAAACTCATTCCGCCCCCTCCCCCCCCCCCCCGTTGCACAGTGAGCTGTGGGCAAAAAGTGGTTTAGAATCTAGCGCGGACCCCCTAGCGTTTTTCAGGGACCACCAACTCAATTTAATTTTTCTACGGACCCCCTGAATGATCCTGGGGATCCCACCACCACTTTAGGAACCACTGATATAAATATACAGATATAAACTACAACGACTGAAATAAAATTCTCCGCAAATATATAAACATCGTTTCCACAACAACTGTCTGACGTTAGCAATAACTCGCTTTTGTCAGGAAATTTATTTGTCAATTTACGTATAATAAATATAGTATATAAATATTTGAACTTCATGATGCCAGAGCCTAGCATTATGTACACCTAGTGTACTCGCATATAATGTAGCTTTCTATTGGTGATAGAATTTTTAAAATCGGTTTAGTATTTTAGGCGTGATTACGTAACAAACAAACTCGCGCACTTTCGCATTTATAATATTAGCATAGATTAACTATATTTGATATGTACAGAGCCGGCGCGGCCCTGTGCAGGCGCGATTAGAGCAGTCCGCTCCGGGCGCCGGCGCCAAGAAACCAAGCAGAAATAGCGCTCACATCTAATACAGTGTCCTTGAGATTTTCACTAGCGCCAGGCGCTGTCGGGCTCGGGGCCGGCCCTGGGTACGTACATAAGTTTCTATAGCAAATTACACAATAGGAAGTACTTAATAATATTGTATCATAACAATGACAATTCAGAATATTTAAAACAGCCGAAGAAATTTTAATTCCTATTATATTTTTAACTAACTAACTAACTAACCATCGCGCCGTTTCCCCGCAGGGGTAGGCAGAGAGGACGGACCGCTAAACAACTCGGTCTTGACACACACTCTTTGCCTCACTCACATTCATACATCGTCTCATACATTCTCTTCTATTATTCTGACTTTTGACATGAGCCGACTCAAGTATCTGATTCACTTGATCGTGCCATGTCTTCCTCGGGCGTCCCCGACTTCTTCTACCATTCACATTCGCGTCGTATATTCTTCTTACACTACTTCCTTCGTTCATTCGCTCTACATGCCCAAACCATCTGAGGGTCCCTTTCATTATATTTTTTAAATTGATAAAAGTTAGGTCACAAAAGCTAGTATGGCAGACAGTTCTCGTGGTACGCTACATTTGGTAGCAGGGGTGCCCGATTTCATGGGGTGAGTTTTGTCTAGGTCTTGGCGGCGACTACATTTGCCCACCTACTGCGCGGCGGGCCAGATTGAGACAGGTTGAGGTAGACTTTTTTTTACATTAGCTCCACACAGGAGGCCCTGAGGAAAATAATTCCCTTCAGAGCCTATGTCATCTTTGGGGATGCTGTGTGGAGAGCATTTTCAGGAAAGTAAGGAGAGGAAGTTCTGGGAAGGAAAAGGGCATTAGGGGTGGGTAGGAATCTGGGGTCAGTAGGTCCGGGAGTGAAGGAAGCATTAATCCATCCTTCCCACTGCGGTGCAAAGCGATGTTCCGCGAGGGTACAGTTGGAGAAGTCAAAGGGACTTCCTCAACCATTCTCTCCCGATCCGGCCTGCCGCTGGTGGGCAGACGCATCCGCCACAAAGACCCGGACACACCTTACCCCATGAATCCCATGAACCAATAGACCTAATCTAGACCTCTTCAACTTCGCTTCGCACCGCAGTGGGAAGGATCGAATCATAGGTCCGTCACTCCTGGACGCATTGACCCTTAGATTCCTACCCACCCCTCATACCTTTTTCCTTACCAGAACTTCCTCTTCTTCCTTTCTTTAAAAAGACCTTCCACATAGCATCCCTAAAGATGACAAAGGCCCTGAGGGATTTTTTCTCTGGGCCTCCTGTGTGTAGCTAATGTAAAAACAAAAACAAAAAGTATTTTAAATGATATTGTTTAACAATTCTCCCCTCTCCACTCAAACTAATTTTAACCATGTGATTATTATTGGACTGATCGCAAATGACATTTTGCAGTTTTAAAATTTATTTGCAGTGTGGGGGGTTTGTATGTTTATGTTTGCAGTTAGTCATTTATTGCTTTTCTTGGGCGTTGCACTGCTTTAAATTAACAAGGATTTATAGAAAAAGCGCACGATAGAATGGATAACGGTAGAAAGCGACCATTGAAAATAACGTAGGCTCGACTCGATTATGGTAAATAGAAACCTATCTGGACTAAAGGCTCGCTCGATAACAACAGCATAACTCACTGTTGATACTGAAAGATTTCTGACATATCCATTGACATACATCAAAATAGGATTGCATTTAAAATATATTTATTATAAGCAATAATTGTCAGCCTGAAACACTCATTTTACATTGAAAAATCTTCCGAGAAAAGATACTTGCCGCCAACGGGACTTGAACCTATGTCCTTCTGATTGCCGGTCGGATGCTATGACCACTGAGCTATGGCGGCTTATCTAATACCCGCCAAATAATTCAATATATACTGGTGTTTCATTCAACAATTACTGATTATTACATCTTTCCACCTGAAAACAACCAACTTTATTTTTGTGAGGGAGGTATTGTTAGTACTAAATCTCTCGCTAGGTGGCGTCGAGACAAATTATGTCTACATTTTTTGGTGAAATACTTTTAACTTGTTAAATATTACCCATACTGCGTGACCAACTTTTTGCACTTTTTAAACCCCCCCCCCCCCCCCACCGTGACCAAAAACCTAAGCAACCCGCCGCTCATTTGTACCAAGCGTGGTATTTTGAAGACCCCCCCCCCCCCCACCCGAACGTATCACGTAGTATGGGTACGTTCCCTAACGTTTAAGACAGCAATTATTGCTTACTTAATTGTTACCTTTTGTGCTATGCATAAAAATCTTGTCTTAAACGTTAGTTTATAAATTAAAAATAATAATTAAAATATATTTATTTAAAATAATAAGTAAGCATGGTTGTGCGTTGCAATTCTATTCAAAGAAAGAAAGTGCTTGTCCTTGCCCGTCCTTTCCCATGAGTCGCCTGCTCCTCCATCGTTCCCCTTCCCACTTCCAAATTCCCTTCTCCCTCTCTATTTCTCTCAGCTAAACTACATTAAATTCACACATTTTTATATTTTACATTTATTATTTATAATGCTATTTCCATTAAGCCACAGTTCACCATTACATAAACCTTACAGACACCTTCGCGGGCGTGCGCACAACAACTCACCAATGTTTCATCGCAATCGGATGAGAGGTATAAGAAGTAATAAGGGACAAACTAAAAAACATTAATTTTCATTTATAAAGAGATTAGAACACAATTAACTCTCCTTAAAAAAAATCTCATTTATTTAAAAAAAAACACACAAACTTCAGTTGTGACTTTATTTGTCGCTTCGGTTCAATGAACTTTTGCTTCGAATTTAAGTGTCGTCATTTTCAAATATTTTGATAAACTGGACGCGAATATTTTTTAGGAAAAACCCTTTGATTCACCCGAATTATTATAAAAGGCAACTATGTGCATTCGGAGCGATGTAAAATACTGCATTCAAAATTTCAATTACGTAAAATGAACATTTGCTTTCGTTGGTCATTTACAATAATTTCTGTTTTATGTTATGTTGGTATTCCTGATACTTCAAGATAACGAAGGGCCAGAAGAGATGTTATTTCCATGTAATCTATGCGTGTTAGGTAAGCACTGGTTTGGCGGGAATATGGAAATAAAATAAAATTTAAAATTAAAAGGTTTTTAGGCAAGTTTTTTTTTAATTGATTTTTTTTTTAGTTTAAAAAAAAGTGCGCACCAATTTTCTCTTTCTTATTACGTTCAATGCAGTGTTTAAAAAAAAATTAATAAAGTTATTGTTAAGTTCTGCAAGTATTTTAGCTTTCATTTTTGTGACAGCTATTTCGGCTTACAAAGCCATTTTCAAATTGTGGTTAAACCACTTTGATACGACTTATTTATATAATTCTAAATTTTAATTTTGAAGACGTCTATAAAGTGTTCTTAATTCTTTAATAATGGTGTTACTGCTATGACTTATTTCAATTTGTTATATTGTTTAGATTTTGTATACGCACTAAGAAGTGGGAAATAAATTATTTTCCTTACTTTATTAAAGTAAGGAAAATAATTATATTTTGTTCGATATAATCATTAATTTATATTAGAATTACATAATATTAGAGTCATTCGATATTACAAAAACAATTAACCAATGGCTTGTAATTGCTTGATGGCGTATGTTTCACCTAGAAAATTCTAGATCAATGTAAAATATACCCTAGAACACGTTGATAATGGGCGTGGTAGGGTGAAAGTGGAGAGTTATAATGAAACCAGTCGAAATAATGTGAAAATAATTCAGATAAACTGGAATCAGAATTACCAATGACCGCTTTATGTCGGCCATACATACCAGGGCATTTCCTATTCCTAATTAGGTTATGCAGACAGATTTAACGCTATATTTGCATAAAACGACATTATTCTATTACAAATAAATCAAAATATTTTTCCAACTAGTGAACTTTTTAATAAATTTAAGGTCTTACTTAAAACTTTTTTTAAACTTTTTGAAAAAATGCATTTGTAAAAATATGTGAATCGGAACTTTTTTAACATTATTTATTTATTTATTTGTTTACGCCTTGATGGCTTTTACATATGAGGTAAATTGTACAGGAGCATTATAACATTAGATTCACACAGGAGGTCAAGGAATTGCTAACAAAGAATTAAAAGTACGAACTGTAAAATTGGTTTGTAACCTGTGTAGCGTCTCGGGTAAATATTTCCGAATTTATTCAGATGGAACTATTGACTTCTTATAAAAGTCTAAATGAATATTCAAATTTTTATAAAAAAAACTCTCTATTTATAACTTTTGAAGGTCATTCCCATCAATGTAATATAGGTTGCATTAAAGAAGAAGATAACAATAATTTTCTAAACGAAAATATGAAAGAGAACGAGACACAGAAAAACAGAAAAAACAATGGTCGCAACTGGGACTCGAACCCAGAACTCTCGTCTTACGGGATGTGCGCGTTAACCAATTTCGCAATTGCCACCTTCTGTCCCACCGTCATATTTGTCATTCTCATGTTTAACAATATTACCTTTAACTAATTATTTTTCCATATTACGAGTAACTACCCTTTTTATTGGAAACAATCATTCCAAGAATTGGTTTGTAACCTGGATAGCTATCTTTTTCCATTATATTTCCTTTTTTATTTTGTTTATCCGAGACGCTGTTATCCAGGTTACAAACCAATTCTTTGAATGAATGTTTCCAAAAGGGTAGTCGCCCATAATATGGAAAAAGAATTGGTTGAAGATAGTATTGTTAATGCTAAAATTTGAAATATGATTTTTTTTACATGATCTCCACACAGGAGGCCATCAGGAAAATAATTTCCCTCAGGGCCTATGTCATCTTTGGGGATGCTGTGTGGTATGTGGAGGGTTTTTTTTAGGAAAGGAAGGAGAGGAGAGTTCTGGAAAGGAAAAGGGTTGAAGGGGTGGGTAGGAAACTGGGGTTCAGTGTGTCCTGGTCATCCGCCTCCAATGCCTAGACAAATCTAACCTCATGAAGCCGGGCACCCCTGCTAAGTCACCAAACGTAGCGAACCACTTGGGGTGACCTATGGCAGAGGTGTTGGTTATCCAATAAAGGTTCCCGGGGCGGCGCTACACATTCCCGCCTCCCCAATTGCAACTAATAGATTAACTAATATGACGGTTTGACAAAAGGTGGCAATAGCGAAATTGGTTAACGCGCACGGTCCTTGTTAGACGAAAGGTCTGGGTTCGAGTCCCAGTTGCGACCATTGTCTTCTTCTTGTTCTCTTTCATATTTTCGTTTAGATTATTATTGTTGTCTTCTTCTAAATAACAGTCATCTGTAACAAATTTATATGTTTTGTATTCTAAAAAAAACACATTCATTAGTTTCCCGCTTGTACCACGAGTTTCCGGTCACCTTGTGTATACCTATATCCCTTCACAATCACACATGCTATCAGCTCCCTTTTCTCCGTAATGATTGCTTCAGAAAGAATTTGAGGGCCGTAGTAAAACTGGAAGACCATGTAGGGAAACCAGATACGACCTAATTACATTTTAAAACCAGAATAAGTTCTTCGATGCACGAAGGGCAAGGGAATCATTAATTTAATATTTCTCTCAAATGTATCTACTATACATCATTTATCTTTTGGTTTGATCAAAATCCATTGGTTTCCTTTTACGGTTCCATGACAGTTAATCCTCTGACAATGGAGAACTCAAGTCCATTTTTTTTTTAAATTAATAATGACGTTCTAACTTAAATAACTGCATTTTAATTTTTATTTTCAGAGTTAGTTTTAATAGTTAAAATAATTGTCAAAGTTTTAATTTTTCAAGATCCCTGAAAACCGCCGTATGTATGGTGAATCGAGTGACGTCATCACTCCTGAAAAATTAGTATAGGATCGAGCAATCGGCTGATCAACTGCCGCCATTTTGAATTCCGTTGTTAATAAATAAATAATAAATTAATACGATGTCTTGTATCATATCATACATTCCCATTCAATGACTTTATTGAAATTTCACCACTGAAATTTCAATAATGCCAACTTGACGACATTTATTTACGATCCGATTACAAATGGACTTTTTAATATTTTTTTAAAAACTCTGCGTTTAATATTATTAAACAAAACTTATATATTCAGAATCAGCGTTTCTTGGTCTATATGAACATATTTTTTAAAGCCATAATATTTTTCACTGGAGTTCCTTATTGCCTCCCAGGCATAGTTATCTATAATACCCAGTCGGTTTAAGGAAAATAGATTATAAGTGTCCCCATATGAGTGTGCCGCCGAATGTATTTTCATTCAGATGCGTCAAGGATAAAACTCCTTTTTTTATATACCGTATATACCAGAGAATAAGTACGAAAAATTAGCACTGAAAAGAAATTCGTTTGATATCCATATCAACTTATTTATAAAGGTATTTTTAAAGTCGATTTTAGGTTTAAAGTAAATATAGCAGAAAAAATGTATTTTATAATAATTATACCTTCGTGTGGCCAACTGTCGTGGGATGAACTGTCGGGTTAAAATATTTCAATAATTTTTGTTTGGTAATCGTATATACTCGTATTCTTTTTTTTAATGTAAATACTTCACAAGAGTCGCAACTGCTCCCGTCAGGAACCAGCGAGACTATGGAATCCCTAATTGGGGTATGTTGCGAGGCTGCAGGTAAAAGGGGAGGGGAAGGAGGTGAGGAGGAGGAAGGCGGGGAAGTACCTAATTAGATTAAGCTATTCATATCTAGTCACCAAATACGGCCAAAGCCATTTCAAGCAACTTTTTTATTCTGAATGATGGTCTTACACCAGGGCGGTACTGAGAGTACCTTCCACACGTGCCGCAAACATGCCTTTTATTATTTTAATTGATTATATTGTGAAAACACAAGTCAATCAACGCCGGGATGTGAACCCGCGTCCTCCGGATCTCTAGTCAAGAGCCTTGCCCCTCGACCACGGAGGCTGTCATACAACCGTTTTATAGTGTCTTTTATATAATCTTATAACGATCGCAAGTAATCGTATGTAAATATTCGAATTGATTCATTTACTATCGAAAGAAATCATGCGTAGATATATAATTGTATACGATCGTGAGTAATCATGTGTATTCGTATAATATCGTAAATAATCGCATTCGATGATAAAATGCATTATTTTACGATGATTGTCTGATAAAAGGAAAAATGTAATGTATCCGTTATTCAAATGTTATTATTAATATGTCGACTACATAAATATATCTAAAGCAACAGTTAGCAACTGGTGCACTAACAATTTGCATTAATTTTTGAGCCTAGTTAATATTCTGTAAGTGCATCTGATGCAACTTGTTGTAAATCCTTGATCCCAACAGTTAATAATGACTGTTATTAATAATTGTGGTAGGTATTAACGACGTTATTACTATTCAGCTGCATACATATTTACACGGTAAAATTGCTCTAGATATTTTATTTTGTGGTAGTTATAATCCTAGAATTCCTTGCAAATAATGTTTTTATGGTATATCCTTATGAATAAGTTTAAATTAACCAATTTATAAAACAATTATTATTTATTTTTTTATAAGAAAAAATCTCTTTTTATAACTTTTGTAGGTGTTTTCAATTTGGGAGGCGGGAATGGGTACCGCCGCCCCGGGAACCTTTAATGGATAACCAACACCTCTGCCATAGGTCACCCCAAGTGGTTCGCTACGTTTGGTGATTTAGCAGGGGTGCCCGGGTTCATGGGGTGAGGTTTGTCTAGGTCTTGGAGGCGGATGACCAAGACACACTGAACCCCAGATTCCTACCCACCCCTTAAACCCTTTTCCTTCCCAGAACTCTCCTCTCCTTCCTTTTCCTAAAAAAACCCTCCACACAGCATCCCCAAAGATGACATAGGCCCTGAGGAAAATTATTTTCCTCAGCGCCTCCTGTGTGGAGCTCATGTAAAAAAAAAAAAAATTCCCATCAATTTAATATATCATTGAACAAGAAGATAACAATAATGATTTAAACGAAAACATGAAAGCGAACAAGACACAAAAAAGATAATGGTCGCAACTGGTGTGGTCTCCAGTTGCGACCATTATCTTTTGATGTTTTTCTGTGTCATATTCTCTTTCATATTTTCGTTTAGATTATTATTATTATCTTCTTCTTCAATAATTATTATTTATTAACTATTATATTATAAGCAATAATTATCAGCTTGAAACACTCATCTACATTGAAAAAATCTTCCGAGAAAAGATACTTGCCGCCAACGGGACTTGAACCCGTGTCCTTCTGATACCTTTTGTTACCCTTTGTAAAATGCATTAAAATCTTGTCTTAAACATTGGTTTATCAAATAAAAATAATAATTTTTATTTATTATTTTAAGACAATATTAGTAAATAATTAGTATTGAAGCATTATTATTTATTTAAACAGCAAAAGATTCGGTCGCATCTAGGGATCGAACCCAGGACCTCAGCCTTGCCGGGGCTCTGCTCCAACCAATGAGCTAATTCGACCCTATCCCATTAGGTCATATTTAACAATTTTATACTCCGACTATGAACTCCCAACGTCATCATCATATTCTCGCATCTTTTTATTTGCTGTGCGGTGTCTATTGACCTTTTTTTAAGTCTAGGATGAATGTATATTTTAATTTTTTTTGTAATGACTCAATGAGTAAAACCCCAAATTGTAACATTTAATCATTGAAGCCAATATTACATTATTATCGATATCTTCTTCTTCAATGATTTAAAAAAATAGCCCATAAAATATAACGTAACCTTTTTCGTTATTTGTTTTTGGGTGTTGCCATAAAGTGTTGGCATAACACCCCAAAAACAACGAAAATACTTTTGGCCCTGAAAATCTTAAAACATAACGTAACCTATTTAAGTATTTTTTTTCAACACTTTTAATGACTTTTGAAAGGAGAGATGAAGTTGTACTTTGTTGAGTTTTTCGGTATAAAAATATTGCAATTTCGTTAACGTCACCCTCACCTTCAAGGTTTTGTAGTTCAATGAGTTAAAAAAATGTTAACCCGTTTTGAGACACTATTTGAACCATTGACGTCAATAGAGGTAGAATTGCTCTCGTAAAGTCTAGGTGATAATGTTTTCTTTTGTCCATGCTTTGAACCAATACGTTTTGTATTAATTTAATGCATATACTTAAGAAAAATGACACTTACAAAAAATCCAACGGAATGTTACTGTTTCCTTTCTAAAAATCTAATCGCTAAGAATATTATTTATTTTAGATACAAAGCATTTGTGGTTACACATAATATGACATAATAACCTTCTATTTCAAGTTGATAGAATTATGACATATCAATTTAATCTTTGTAAATATGTAAAATGGAAAAACCACTTCACTCGATGTATTTTCATTTTTATTTTTATCAAAGTTGCCTACAAAGAAAGTAGCTTTGCATTAAACACCAACCATCGGCCTTCATTAACGACAATTGCACAAGAAGTATACAGGTCAAAGATATACCTGATTTGTTACAACTCATCCAGTTAAACATCGCTTCCCGTAGACTCCGAAATAATGCTTTGCTGTTCCTCAATCAACATTCCACTAATTATGGATACCATTCTCCTTTCTCCAGAATGTCGAGACTTGTCAACGCAAGTCAAAGCTTTGAATTTTTTAGTGATAAAACTAAATGACTTTCGGCAGTCGATACGCAATATTTAAATGCTTCTTCATGCTTTGACTTGCAGTGTCTTCTATATGTGCTTTTTTACATTTTATATTGTCATTGCTATTAATTTATATATGCTCTCCCTTCACTGTCATCTCTATTTTTTATTTTTTTTATTCGTGTTATTATTATGCTTTTGATGGACTAGTGTCCGTAAATAAATAAATAAATAAGAATAACTGAGATATGGATGATTAACTGGATTGTTCTCAAATAAGTGAAAGCACCTGCAAGAACTCAATATTATACATCCATATACCTACCTACATAAAAATGATTTTTGTTTGTCCCTTATTATTTCTTAAGCCATTCCTCCGATTGCGAAGAAAATTTGGTGATTTGTTATGCGCACGCCCTTGAAGGTTTCTGTGTATATAATGGTGATCTCTGGCGTTAAGAAATTTTTATAAACATTTTTACAATTGGTGGCGCGCAAGTTTAGTTGTAAAATGTGTTTTTTATGTAGTTTTGTGGCAGGGGGAGAAGGGGGAGAGATGGGGAAATCCGGGAAAGGGGAGGGAAATGTAGGAAGGTGGAGAGTGTAGGAAGGTAAAGGGGAACGGGGGTGGGAGCGGGACGCATGGGAAAGAACACGTAATGAGAAACAATATCTTCTTTGAATGACCTTGCAACGCATCAATCGCTAGTAAATAAATAAAAGGATAGAATGAGAATGTTGCCTGTTGTATGCTGATGATGCGGTGCTGATTTCTAACAGTATGGAAAATCTACAGTCTCTCGTATCTAGGATGAACGAAGTATGTATGAAGAATGAGTTATTGATGAATGTAAGTAAGTCTAAGGTCATGGTGTTTGAAAGAGAAAGTTCGAAAACAGTATGCAATATAGTATAATGAATGATGAATACTTGGAGTAGGTGGATGAATTCGTGTATCTGGGTAGTATGTTTACGGGAGATGGGAAAGCTGATAGAGATATTGAAAGAAGGGTGAATACCATCCATTCAATCCTCCATTTTAGTTCAAGTATCATTTAAAAATAGTTCAAATATGTACTTTTGTTGATCATGTAATGCAGTTGAACGACGTCATTGTTTCGTTGACGTCATTTGGAAAATTGTTTACTTGTTCTTATCTTTTTATTATTCTTAACTTAATATATTACTAGCTCAGACTCATGAAAAATCAAGCGATATTATGTTCAATTGCTGAAAATGATCTAGAAAAATCGTCTACACCAGCAACTCTTTAAGAGGGTACCTATAACCAGAGAAAACCGGAAATATGTCATTTTAAATCAAATTTTAGACGTAGGTATTGCCTCTTTTCCACAAAAAAATTATAAATTGATTTCGAAATATTTTTCTTTTATCTAGTTCCAGTAAACGCATGTTTTAAATTTTGAGAAAAAATGTTTATTTTTAGTATAAAAAGGTTATACCATTACCATAGGTCGTTGGCAGATTTGTTAAATTTTCAAACGAAAAATCTTATTTTACAAGATATATTTCATACAATGTAATCATACATTATTGTTAATCAATACTTTATCTATTAAACGAATGTTTCAAAATTGTAATTTTAGTTCAAATAAAATCGTTAATTTTTTTTACATTCTTATTTTGCTTAGACATTATTGAAAAGTGATAAATACTTATGATCAAAAAACAAATACAAAATCTTTTTATCTATCATCACGCCTTTCAGCATTTTTGGATGTAGGTATAAATTAAAGCAATTTTAGAATGAAATAAAATCGATATTGAGTTGTAGCGTTTGCTGCTAGCGGTGTGTCTCTAGTCGAAATTTTCGCATGGTCTTGTTGGCTGCATTGTTCACAGAACAGGGCACGCGTGGCTCGGACGAGCTAGGAGCAGTTCAGCCGCTCAGGTTGACGGAATTACCGCGGGTCGGGATGTTGTGCTTGTTGAACGGGCTGTCATTGTGCTGGGACCCATCTTCTTCATCGAACTTCAGTATGTGAGATTCAAATTAGTCATTTAAACAGATCGAGATTTTATTTTAGCTATTTATAGAGATTACTGAGTTTAAAATATGTATCGTTCAATCAATACAGGCGCCCATCAGTTTAATCTTACAATTCAATTACATTTTAGATTCATATTGACACGTTGTTGAGAATTCACGATCATTTACAGCTGGAACGAACTATCGTATCCAGCCACCCCTGATGATTACTTTCATTTTGTTATTTAGAGTCTCAATGCTAAATTTTAGAATGTTCCCAAGGGCTGGGATTTGGATTTTAAATAAATTATTCAATGTTTTCCGACATGGTATTTTTATTACATATCTACCCACATTGCCTTGCTTGTTTTATCTAAGATTAGATTACACTTCACATTGATAGATGTCCAACCTTGGTGGGTAATAAATAATAAATATATAACATAATCTAAATGTCACAGAGTTATAATTTTTAAAAGCTGGTACGGAAAATAATTACGAAGATAATATACGAAGTGGCCCAAATTTATCTCAGCAAGGGGGGTTCTAGATTGGAAGAAAAAACTGCTCACGTAATTAATGTATTAAGATGTTAGTAAGTCACAAATGTTGACTAATTTAGACTATTAATTTCGACAATTTTTAAGCTTTAAATTCGGTGCTCTATATTTATTCGATAATTTATTATCACTAAAGATATTAGAAATCACAAGATATCAACTTATGTTTGCATGTTTGGAGATTTCTTCGGCAGATGAGTAGAACTGAGATGTTGGTAAGTCCAAAATGATGACAAATTTTGTCAAATTTTACCAATTTTTGGGCCTTAAATTCGGTGCTCTAGATGTATTCGATGATTTGGTATGTCGATATCACTAAAGATATTTGAAATCGGAAGGTTTCAAGATATTTTTGCATATTTGAGTAATTTTGTTGGCCGATGAATATCTGGTGTTTATTAGACCATAAATCAATTTAACGATTAGAATTTCATTGATAATCGACTGGTAGAGATTATAACTAATTCAGAATTAAATCCCATCTTGTGAAACCTTCGCACAGCCATTGCAGTCGAATGTATGGAAATTGTAGAATTATTAGAGAACCTGTAACAGTAAATCGTCACATTTGGTTCTTAAGGGTTTTACTTTCCATGTACATTTGTTATTTAAATTTTGTTTTTTTCTGTTATAGGTTTCTACTCATCCGGGTCAATCGCTAGCAAACTTAAAACTACATAAAACAAACTTAAAACCTCCCAAAATTATAAGATGACAGCAAAACATAATATTATTATGAAATATTAAGCAAATCAAAACAACTGAAATTATTCTAATCACGAGTCTAATGTATTTGAAATGCAATGCGAGATAGATGGCAGCGGCAAGTATTGAGATTGGCTGGGTCTAGTTATGAAATGCTCCTATATCATATCGTCTGTCTCTTTACGCACTAAACAATAAACGAGATGGCACTATGTCCCTTAGTAAAAAGTTTTCGGATTCTAAAGACGGTTTGGGCCAGAGCCATGAGTGAGAGAGAGCATGCTGAATATCATGCGTCTGAAAGAGATGGTTTGATAAACGTAGGTTGATTTCGCATATTTTACGCTTTTCGCATGAAATAATTTACTATATCAAAGATAATTTGACTTATGTGGGTGAATTTGACTCTCAAACTCGTGAGGTTCCTACAAATGAATATTATTATATTTAATTTGATATTGTATCATAGGTAATATCATTTTTTTAATGACCTTCCACTTCTGGACCCCTAGAGCCGCCTCCGGTCAGTGACCTGCAGGTAAGTATGTTTTCTGTATCTATTTGTAAATAATAAAATTAAATATAGCTGTAGAAATCATAATAATTTGAACAGCGCCTTTGAAGTTATTCTTCTCGGAGGAATACAAAAAGATACGATTCTACAGCAAAATAATTCTTTATCTTCCCATGTATTGAATCTTCTACAATTAGTTTATCTAAATAATGAATGCATTTTAAATAATAAGGCTTAACACCACGTATCAATCGAAGTTGAATGGTATATACAGACCCCGGAATGTGTGTAGGTACGGGTGCTATAGGTAGAGTAATACACAGATGTATGTAGGAGAAAAGGCGGTGTGTGGAGGGCAGGGGGGCGCAGGCTGTATATCGCAGGTAGGGGACCCTCCCTGAGGCGTGGGGGGCAAAGGCCTAGCTATAAAGCCTCCTCGATCCATCCAGAAGGCAACAGAGAGCAGTGTTCCTCAGAATAGGCTTTCAACAGATCGAGTGCAAGTTTAGTAGCGGTCCAGTTCAAATATTTCAATATAACAAATCACCATGAATTCATTGGTAAGAACGCATTTTATTTAGCAAATTCTAATTAGTGAACATTTTCTTAAGTTTTCTTTACAAAAGGATCAAGCAATCTCACCAACAATATCCGTTTTTTTTTTCTTTCAAAAGTGTTTTTACATATTTTTAAAGTGAACATTTATTTAGCACCGTTGTGATTTGGAACTCGATTAAACGTAAAATAGCGACACTAAAAAGAAACAAACGCAAATATCTATCTATAGGATTTAGTCTTCGGGAGAATCAGGTAGTATAATCGGTCACCTCCTTGTGCGGTGCTTCGTAGCCTATCGGTCTCCTCTTTGTTCGGTGCTTCGTAGCCTCCCCACTCTTGTCTACTTTAGTTTTCACTTCTACCGCGTGATCTCATAAAGAAAGTTACCCCACAGATGATCTCCCTGAAATTATTAATTATTTTACGCACCAGATTTAAATGTCCGGGTTTAATTTTCCCCACAGGAAAAACTAAACCCTTTCACACACTTCCCAAATGATCATCTGGTCAATCCACGTTATGCAATTGCACTATATAAGTATTATAATTACAAAACAATACAAGAACAACATGTCAACCTACCAGAGACCAGATGGGAAAATAATTCACCGACTCCAGATATTTTCATATCAGAGGGTTCGGCTCTGTGGAATTCCTAATTGAACCTATAAATCCTACTGATCCCTCAATATAAATATTTAAAAAATCTTTTGTAATCCTACATGTATTTAAAATTACCGATTTTTGCATTTTTACATATAAATTCTTTGACAAATTTAATACGCCTAAATTTTGAATCAGAGACCTAGGTATAATGCCAGTAGCCGAAATAACAAATGGTAATATTTTTATAGTCCGAGAATGCCAAATTCTTTTAATCTCATTTCCTAAATCTGTGTATTTTCTAATTTTTTCAGAAACAGTTTTTTGAATATTACAGGAATTTGGAATAGCTACATCGATGATATAAGTTATTTTTTTAAATTTTGTCATGTAAAACTTTATCAGGTCTATTATGACTAATTGCTCTGTCTAACTGGCAGTTTATTTATTAGGTTATCTAATATACTTCTTTTCAAATATTTATATGTTTTGGGATCAAAGCTAATTCTTTTCTATCTGATACAATAAAAAAATCAGAGAGCCAAAATACAAGCAAACGTCGAGGCTAGCGTTGCTAAGCAACATTTATTTTATTCAATTATTATTATTATAATTTTTGGTGATTTACCAATTTAAAAAATAAAATTGCCCTTTAAAAGTACCTTTGATGATACGGATAACTAACGAACTTATTTACAATGCCGATTTTTTGTACTTATACGGTGTTATACATAGTACGTAGACGAATAGTTTTATCCTTGATGCATTTGAATGAAAACATGTTTCAAGATTTTGTTATTTGGCGGTACATCCTCTCTGCACATTCCTTTAGTTTTTTTTTTAATTTATTTATTTATTTATCTATAGAAGGTATGTTTGCATTACAATATTCGATGCCTGTCTCACTAGGGTATACCTGTGTTGAGACAGGCGTAGAGGTACATAAATGAGTATCATACATAAGAATATTTAATTATAACATAAGAATATTTAAGGTATGATACATACTGATTTATACAATTCAAACAGAAATATGATTTAAATTGAGGGTTAATACCATAAAGAGAGCATTATATAGGTGGAGGAAGAGATGAATATAGTAGTAAATCCTGTCGAATCTATATAGGAAGTTATATTATACAAATAGGATTTTACTATTTTAAGTTCTTTATTAAGGGTAAGGACATACGTGAGATGGTAATTCTGTCTATTTATAATCTATTTTACAGATGTTAGCAGTAGTGTGACGTCCAATACTTATAATCCATTTCTTTATATCTTGTTTGTATTTAGTCATTGATTCCGTTTGTCTAATCGTAGCTGGAAGTGTATTGTGTAGTTTGCAAAGGTGGTTTTAGAAAAGGGAGTTTGGAGAAGTTATTTATTTTTGGCTCGGGTATTGTGTATCATTTGAGTTGGTTTGTATAAGATTTTGTTGTTTTTATGTAAATAAACTAAGATGGATTTTGCGTAAAGCTGTTTAATGTCCATAACGTTGAAAGTATTGAAGATCGTATCGGTGCTGGTAGTGAAAGGAAGTTTAAGAATTATTTTTATTATTAGTTTTTGTGCTTTAATGATGGGGTCGAGTTACATTTTGAGTAAGTATTTACACATGTTTCGTTATTTGTTTTTGGGGTGTTATGACGTGTTGCGCTACATTCTTACTAAGCTAACGTTTCGGACAGCGTTACAGTGTCCATCATCAGGGCAGATGTGGACATGACATGTGGATAGTGGACATTGTAACGAAGGAGGAGGTAGCGCAACACGGTATAACATGCCAAAAACAAACAACGAAAATACTTTTGGCCGTGAAATTCTAAAATCAATTTACTACAATATTTACAACAGATTCCACCATAGAAGACACATTCACAATAGATTACAACACATTTTACCAACATCTAAAAAAAAACATCTTCCACGCACGCATTTATAAATCCAAGTGCAATATTGCGTGATTGAAGGATCCTCGTATTCAAATCATCTGCCTACATTTAATAACTAAATTAATCGATCACAAAATTGCAACATTACGATTCACACATCAATTCAAGAATCCTTTTTCTGCACCATACACTATGCATTCGACCTACGCTTCAAGTTGATTAATTTTTAGGTGTCAATGCAAAACTTCCCACTTTATTCTTATTTTATGTTTTATAAAAATATAAATATAAAAATTTATAAAAAGTACGATGGGTAAAGCCATATTTTAAATAGTTTGAAAAGGTTGTAATTTGATTAATTCCAATCGTAAAATCTCCAATTGTAAAATTGGAGAATTTAAAAGGCAAACATAGAATGCTTTTTGTGGAAATCCTGGGACTTTCCGACATCCGGGCTGAAACTCGGCAAATAGGCTTGTTGTTGACGATAATGCATTTTATCAACTGTTGGTGGCAATCACTCATAAATATCACCGACATATACACATTTTGCTGAAATTAAAACACTTTATATACGAAATAAACGTCGTTTTAAAAATCTTAATTTAGCAAGGTCAGAAGCGCGGTTAATTCCGATCTCTGGAAAGGGTGGTTCAAAACTCAGTTAAAACAAAACAAAAAATTAAAAGAAGCTTGAAATTAGATGCACTAGAGAAAAAAGTTTTATTTTGCGGATTGGTTTATTGTCATTAGAATAATTAAATTTTAAGCTGTGTACGCACATGATATGTGAACCTACTGATATTTTCAAATCGCAGTCACTGGCACAAAAATATCTTGCAAATCTTGCACATATATTTTTGAGACCCTTATTTTTCACACATATCTTTTGTGAAGCCCTTATTTGGCAATTGTACATTTTATGAGTTCCATAATTTGCTCACATACATTTTATGAGACCCTTATTTTGCATGCATTCATTTTATGAGAATTTTATTTTGCACACAAACATTTTATGAGACCCTTATTTTGCACACATGCATTTTATGAGACCATTATTTTGAACGCCTACATTTCATGAAACCCTCATTTTGCACACATTCATTTTGACACTAATTTTGCAATTATACATTTTGTGAAGCCCTTATTTTTAACACCCACGTTTTGTGAGATCCTTATTTTGTACACATAGATAATGAGACCCTTATTTAAGGATAACTTAGGTTAAATTTCTGAAATTAATGTGTCTAACTCTAACGAAATGAAGAATATTTCAAAATAAAAATCCTATCTCATTATCGGAATAATAATATTTTTCTTAAAAAGATGTCTCATTTCAAGGATCCGGGTATCGTATTTGATGAAAAATTACTTATGTTAACTTTTAAGGTTAAATTGAACAAATTGTAATTTTATTCAAATTAGTTAATAATCACTTGACGCACCTGACTTCAGATAACATTCTAACACTCTAACATTCCGATACCAAATCGCGACACGAGACTTCCAGATTTGTTTTTTGTTTATCCGTCGAAAACTAACTATTTCATTAACTCCCCAATCCAAAGACTATATAGTATATAGGCTTGGAAATAAAATCGGTTCCGTTCATATTTTATTTATTCCATCCCAAAATTTATATCAGAAATTTCTAAAATTCTGATGTAAATTTTATTATTATTCTAATATTGTATTTGTTGTTATTTTTTTTTAATTCTGCTTCCATTTAGTGCAAAGGAAGAGAAATAATGAATAATAGGTATTTTATTGTTTCTATGCCTATTATTACTCTGTTACACGATTGATGTAAATGCTCCAAGGGCCGTAAATAAGTAATTAAAAAATTTCTCCGTATTTCGCGAAAATTCTTCTAATAGACTCCAATGTGATTTTTAATGAAAATTTTATTTATAACACATTACTACAACTTACTAAAAACACTGTAAATGTCATAACATAACCTGCGCTATTCAAAATTACTGTCCAATAAGCCATGATTATAACACAAAGATCAAAACAGGATATAAATGAAACAACTATTAACGTTGTATTTTGTAGAAATCTGCTTCATTTCAATTAAATAGCACCATACTTAATACAATTGCAAGACTGAAGTATCGAACAACTTATTTTTAGTACCAAGCAAAATCATTATCACTAATTTAGCTGCATTCCTGAGTTGAATCAACAACCACCCACCAAGGGAAAGTTAAATATCTGAGCAAGATTATTTACTGATAGATAAATAACGGTACATGGATATAATAATAGTTAGAACCGTGATTTTGATCCAGCGAAAGCTCAGGACTAGATAACAGTTGCAAAACGCGTGCCTGCCTACAATTTTATCAGGTCAAAGCTAATCTTGTTATCAGGGCTTCGTTTCATTGAAAACAATATTAAGTTCACATAAATTGAAACGCCAGATTTTAGAAGAGATATTTTTCTGAACAACAACAATTTTCGTTTTCTTATGATGATATACCTGTCAATTTGGGAGGCGGGAATGGGTACCGCTGCCCCGGGAACCTTTATTGGATAACCAACACCTCTGCCATATCAAAATCAAAATCATTTATTGTACAAAATTTTCATTAAGTACAAAAGGTATAACTTATAGGTACCTATATCCTATTTCTTCCAGTTAACCTAACATGTTATACAGATATGAACACAAATGAAATATAAATATAAAAGTGGTGTAATACAAAGTGAATTTGTTTTAATTTATTATATAAACATAAATATAAAACAGTTGTACCTATGTGAGGTATTTACTTAATGTGGTCACCCCAAGTGGTTCGCTACGTTTGGTGATTTAGCAGGGGTGCCCGGTTTCATGCAGTGAGGTTTGTCTAGGTCTTGGAGGCGGATGATCAAGACACACTGAACCCCAGATTCCTACCCAACCCTTAAACCCTTTTCCTTCCCAGAACTCTCCTTAAAATACCCTCCATAAAACCCTCCAATTTTTTTTTTTTTACATAAGCTCCACACAGGAGGCCCTGAGGGAAATTATTTTCCTCAGGGCCTCCTGTGTGGAGCTCATGTAAAAAATAAATTTAAATATACGAGTTTTAATTGTCTTAGAGACTGATATTTATTTTCAGTAAATATACGAGGATTTATCGAATTATCACATGACGTTTATTTATCTTTGAATTTGTTAATAAAGAACTAAAAAAAACTAACCTTCAAGCCTTTTCTCCAGAAGGGTAGGCAGAGATTAGACAGCCACACAACAGTATATTGGTACAAACTCCTTACTTGATTGACTCTTTACTATTCTGATTCTTGACAAGTATTTGATTTACTTGGTCGTGACTTTCTCGAGCACCCCTGGCTTATTTTACCATTCATTTTAGCGTTACATCTCCTGGCACTCCTTAATTCGTTCACCCACTCCATATACCGAATTTGAGAGGCGGGTACTAGTACCGCCCCCGGGTACATGTAATGAACAACCAACACATCTGCCATAGGTCACCGCAAACAGTTCTTTACGCTTGGTAACTTAGTATTTGGTGCCGGGTTCATTGCGTGGATTTGGCTGGGGATGCGTTTGCATTACTACGGAGCTTGCCGGATCAGGAGAGACTGGTTGAGGGAGACCATTCCTTCAGACTCTCTTGACCAATCGTCTTGCACCTTAGAGAAAGGGATAGATTCATACATCCGTCACTCTTGGGCTCGCTAAGTCATCATTCATTTTTCTTTCCCAGAACTTACCGTGCTTTCTTTGCTTTAAAAGACACTCCACACAGCATCCCCAACGATGACATAGAACCTGAGGAAAATTATTGTCATCTACGCCTCCTGCGTGGATCTATTGTAAAAAATATCTATACATGTATGTCCAAAGTATTTGATTTGGTTTTGTTCTTTAAAAGTTCTGTATAACTTAAACAAAAATGTGTATGACGCAAACACAAAATGACACAAGGTGACTTTACTGCACCTGTTAATCTTAAGTTTTCCTGAAGCAATTCAACAAACGATTTTTGAAAATAATTTATGCAATGAGATCACTCTTAAAGGCAGCATCAGTAATTTCAAGAGAACAAGGAAATAGACGAAGCAAGAAGCAAACCCGTAAAACCTCTATTTACATTAAAGAAGAGCATTTTCATCGAGGTTAACCAGAACCACTTCATGTTTCAATCAATTAAATGTCATATTAAAGATCGCATTGCTACGATTTTCTCAGAAAACTTATTTAACCATCGTTTAAAATCGATAATATCCAGACTATCCTTAACGGTACACTATTAAGTAATCCGTTAATGACATCTTACTTATTGAAGGCTACTTGCCTTTGCGTTATATGCATCTGGTTCATATCGTATGTAGTGCACTATTCACTTAGAATTTTATGCATTTTCTCATCGTAAATATTCACATTGATCCACTTGCAATGTTGTTTGTATTACATATATCTTGCAATATAGCTAAAAGTAAAGTTTTAATACTCTCAGAGCTGTCTTAAAGAACAAGGTTTTAAAAAATTGATTTCATAATCTGCTCTTTCATTATTTTAGGATAAAACAGTTTTTTGTAAGTAAACCTTTAAAATTTTAAGATGAATTAATTTTTTGGGCCCTTTCATTCGAAGTATGAGTATGAATAAATAGTTTTGTACATAAACAAACTCAAATCATTAAAGAAAGGCTATCAAATACTCTTACAAAATTGGATTGAATCACCGATACAGAATTGCATTTGTAAACTATCTTGAAAGATTTGAGTTTGTTTATAGACAAAATAATTAGAACTATCGCCATCTTCTGTGAAAGGTAAACTTTGAATTCTTTTAAGTATCACCTTGAGATAGGTTTTTACTAATTGTGAAAAAGTTGAAATTCAGGTCATTTAAAAATTTTAAGCATTTCTTGAAATAACAAGATCTGACGGCCTCCGTGGTCGAGGGGATAGGCTCTCAACTAGCAATCTTATTTCATAATTTTTTAATTAAAAATAATATATTGTATATTTGCGGCACGTTTCAGAGTGGAAGACACTTTCAGTGTAAGATCACCATTCAGAATTGAAAAGTTGCTTGAAATGGCTTTTAGCCGTTTTTAGTCACCAGATCTAAATGCCCATCTCCTTTCCCTCCCCTCTATCTTCAACCTCACAACGTATCCCATTCGGGGATTCCATAGTCTTACTGGCTCCAGACGGTACATAGCAGTTGGTGCTCTTAAGCGGGAATAATTAAATATCTTAATAGTAGTTGTCGTCCGTTCAACAACTATAACCTATCCGATTAGTGAAATTCTATAGACCCACTGTTCCGGGCTTTAATATGGAGTGGTATGTACAAATAAATTTTAAGAAATTTACACTATTCAACATCTTTGAAGTATGAAACAGAAAAAAAAAGATTATTTTTCTCAGCTAACTCACTTAGGTGAGTTCTGTCGTCGTGTAAATTCTTACGAGAGCATTTCCATTTAATGTTTTTCTGACTCTCAAAAAATAAGTCAAAATGCTTTCGTATTGAGTTTACAATTTGCATTAAAGCCGAATGTACATTTCGCAACTTATTGTACGCGTGTTACAAATAATTGCATGACACCAACTTTTTAGTGTCGTGCAAATTTAGTATCGTGCGACCTTCAGTATCACAGCAACCACGACACCTTCAACATCAAAGCTTTCTTTATGCAATGCACAATTTTATTGTACATAGCTCTCATGCAGTTACAAGGAACACATACGTCCGCTGAGCTGTAATGGTTTCGCGACACCAGTTGCATCATGGTTTTATGCTACGCAATTAGTTAGCATACCACTAGCGCGATTCTAATTTTATAACATTTTATTATCATTTTGAAGCAATTAACGCATGCATTATGAAACTATATTCTTATACGTAAATCTAGCAGTGCAATTAATGTCTTGAAACAACTTGTGCGCCACTATTTGCATAATTAATAAGTTTTGAAACACTTACAAATCTGGGTAGCAACTAGTAACTACCTGCTGGCGAATAATAAAAGCCTATTATTATCGAATATATCCAGTAAATATTTTAACTAAATCTTGTTCGATTATGTAAAAAAATCACAGAACCTATCAACGGTTTACCTTAAAAGAATTTTATCCAATCGATAACAAATAAACCAAAATTCACAATGCCCACGTACCATTACTCAAAGTAATTGCTTATAAATTCATGCCTAAGCCTTACATCACGCACCTATCTACCAACTCTTTCTCTCCGCCAGGTTAATAAAACTTTTTTTATGTATTTGTTATTTCATAGACTGTAAATCGAAAGTTTGTTTTATAATCGGTAATAAAAACGGTATGTAACAATGTGCTTACAATGCATTTTTTCTTCTCGAGTAATGGCATTTTGAATTTTTGTAGCATACACCATTCTTAAAGCGTCTTATCGAGGAGATGAGTTGTTGCATTTAAAAAATGGTAAGTATTTTGATTATGCCTTTTGTTAACGTGCAGAAATATTTAATGTTTTGAACATTGCTTATGTTAATCGTTTATCGAATTGAAATTGTTACTAATAACAATTTACGCAGTTTTGCAAGAAGTGTAATATGATAATTTTGCAATAACTACGTAAATAATGTAAAACTTTTAAAGCTGTCTACTTTAAATTGAAAACTATCAGTGTTGTGAAAATTCAATCACTATGTTTCAATTTATTTCACTAATTTCATTATAAATTTATAATTTGACAGCTCTTGTCGTCGCGTCGAAGGGTAGGGCTCTCGACTTGCAATCGACTGGCGAGCGCAAAAATATTTTATTTTACTATTTTGTGTTATTTCACAATTAATTAATTAAAAATAAAATATATTCGGTATTAAAGGATGTACTTGACTAACTTTAACCAGTGTTTCCGGACATTTTTTGGAACAAGAAATGTAAGAAATTTTTGTCTCCGGTGATATTTTAGATGTTTTTTTTTCAACTAAAAATATAAAAAAATCGGCAGGTATTAATTAGACAGTTAGGGGAAGGATAATGGGTTAGTTGATTACTTGGCTGAGTGACCAGTGACAACTTGTAGAAGATTTTTTGTTGTTTGGTTTTGACGAAATTTAAAAAAAAAGCCATTTAAAAATTCATTTACATTTTTCATCAACATTTCATTTACATTTTGTACTTCAAAAAATAATTTCCGGAATCACTGGTTAAAGTAAGTCAAGCAAGGTTCTTAACACTCTATATATTTTTTTTTATTTGCGACACGTTCCAGAGTGGAAGATTCTATCAGTGTTGCCCCGGAGAAAGACCACCATTCAGAATTGAAGCCTTACTCGAAATGGCTTTAACTGTGTTTTGTGACCAGTTCTGAATAACTCGGTATCCGCTTACCCACTTATTCCCCATTTCCTTTCCTATCCCATACTACCTTCAACCTCACAACATGCCCTAATTTGGGATGCCGTAGTCTCACTGGCTCTAGACTCAGCTTGATCTTCGTGTTGAGAAAATTTCTAATACAATAAATTACCCACCAATAAAATAAAACACTAAATATGTCATGATTTATTTAAAGTACCGAACGGCAGAACAGACGTCTTGGCAAACTATAGTAGCATGACGAGGGGAGTGGGGCTGCAAATCATTTGGATGTAAGTGACTGTTCTTTATATGCCTTGAAACTATTATTGAATAGCTACTGATATAATGCTGCCTAAATGCTGATAGGGTAACTGTAATTGGAATTATTCTGTTGTACAATAATAATAAAATTAAAATTAAAAATTTAATTAATGTCAGGTTAGGTGAGATTTCTCGATGATCGATTGATTCATCACAATGAATAATGAGATCCAATTATTGTCACTTAAAAGTTGCATCCCATATCCAAACCACGCACCCACCAGCTGTGAGTCATTGGCATCTTCAATATATATGGTAGTAATACACTCCGTGTTATTGCTATGCAAAGACCTTACTAATAATAATGGTACATGCTACTCGCATAATTAGCACCTACTGCCTATCTTTCCTCAGTAATTTAATAATTATTATTGCTGAAACCACAGACACCGTCCTACATAGACAAATTAAAATAAAATTGCACAACTAGCAGTTAAAAACCCGCTGCGTAGGTTTTTACTGCTAGGCCCTGCGGACGGCTTTTGGTTAGTGTTTGTGATCATTTTGTAAATCCAATAGGAACTGGTTCCAAAATTAGCCCGTTGCTCGTATCCACTGGCAACGTGTCAACGAGTGAAGGCGAGTCACCGCGAAAAAGTAACCGGGACATGCGATGACGTCATATGTAATATACAGCCGCTTGATACAACTGAGTATTACCGTCAATCTTTCGAAATCCAAGAGATACTCCAGGTTCACAATTTCATAGAACTTATTCCTAGGAAGGGTCCCTTTGCGTCTTGCCGACGAAAGTGGTGTTATCTTGTGACGAATTCTTGAATTAGAAACCGAATTACAACGGTAGCTTTGTCTGAAAATCCACGTACACGGATGTTTATATGGTGCGACGGGTAAGGCGCGACGGCAGACATGCGTTGGAAGCCAGATTCTTAAATTCAAAAGGCAGACGCAAGGCTATTAATAACGTTCGATATCATACTCGCGCAGACGTGCGAAAAATCACGGTATAGGTTTTCTGAGTAATAACTCGTCGAAATGTGTAATTCATTTTTATCATCATCATCATCATTACATAGTATAAAATGAAGTCGCTCAAAATGTATGTGCGCATAGATCTTTTAAACTACGCAACGGATTTTCATACGGTTTTCACCAATAGATAGAGTGATTCGAGAGGAAGGTTTATATGCATAATACATGCTTATTATAGTAGATAAAAGCCAAGAAATTCAAATATTCAATTCAGGCAGCGGGCAGCGGGCAGCTGGCAAGCGGGTGGTGTGGATTTTATAAAGGTTGGGTAATGGCATTGTGTTTCGTTAGCCACAGCAACGTGTGGCCGGGTCTGCTAGTTACATAGTATAAAATGAAATCGCTCAAACTGTATGTGCGCATAGATCTTTTAAACTACGCAACGGATTTTCATGCGGTTTTCACCAATAGAGAGAGTGATTCAAGAGGAAGGTTTTTATGTATAATACATGCTTATTATAGTAGAGGAAAGCCGAGAAATCAAATATTCAATTCAGGCAGCGGGCAGCTGGCAAGCGGGTATTTTGGATTTTATAAAGGTTGGGTAATGGCGTTGTGTTTCGTTAGCCACAGCAACGTGTGGCCGGGTCTGCTAGTTTATTTATACAAGGAACATAAACAGTCGGAAGAGTGAACCCGGTCGCCGAGAAACATGAACAAAAGAAATTTTACCAAACTGACCGCACGCCTCAGACTGATAATACCTAAATAAAATTATCAAATCGTTTTGTTTATCCCCTTTGTGTCGTCTTTGTTTTGGGAGAAAATCCTCTATGTCTGTACATTTTGCTTTTTTTAAAAATACATTATCTAGTTCGTATACTGATCGTGTGTTGATGGCGTTTAAACCAGGCAATTTTAATAATTATTTTTAATTGTTAAACTAACGTTTAAGACAAGATTTTTATGCATAGCACAAAGGGTAACAATTATTATAAGCAATAATTACAGCAATAATAAGTGGGTATAAGATAAGCCGCCATAGCTCAATTGGGAGAGCAGCTGACCGGCAATCAGAAGGGCACGGGTTCAAGTCCCGTTGGCGTCATGTATCTTTTCTTAATTATTGCTTATAATAATTGTTACCCTTTGTGCTATGCATAAAAATCTTGTCTTAAACGTTAGTTTAACAATTAAAAATAATAATTAATATTTGACAAGTTTAAGTATTTCCCCAATAAATGAAGACATAATTTGTCTCGACGCCATCTAGCGAGGGATTTGACACTAACAGTGTTTCTCTCGCAAAACTAAAGTTGGTTGTTTTCAGGTGGAAAAAAAAATAATAATAAGCAGTAATTGTTGAATGAAACACTAATATATATATATTGAATCATTTTGGCGGGTATAAGATAAGCCGCCATAGCTCAATTGGGAGAGCAGCTGACCGGCAATCAGAAGGGCACGGGTTCAAGTCCCGTTGGCGTCATGTATCTTTTCTCGGAAGATTTTTCAATGTGGATGAGTGTTTCAGGCTGATAATTATTGCTTATAATAATTGTTACCCTCAGGCAATTTTAATGATTTTTGAAGAGTCCTTACTCCTATAAGAAGTAACTTACTAAAAAAGCGAAACTACCGAAACGCTAGTGGTCGATATCTACAATTTTATTCCAGAGGAAATTGGGAAATACGTTTGTATGTTCAAAACGCCGCCCGGTTTCCACTTAATAATATAATATTCAGAGGAGGATGCCAAAAAATCAGACATATTTTTATTGTTCGCAGATATGTAATTATATAAATTATATTTGGAGTATTACGACTTTGCTATCTCAATTATTAGCTGTCAGTGAATAACCATTGTGTGTTTCTTTGGTTGCAGTACTTTGCCGGTTTCCTCTGCATGGGAGTGTTGGTGTCCGCCACGGGCTGGGCAGAGAGTGACGGCAGCTGGAAGGGAGAAGGCATCGCCGAGTCACAAGATCATGGCCAGTGGGACGCCGTAGACAAGAATGCCTGGGCACCTGCCCCAGTATACGCTCACACCTACAAGTGGAACGGACCACCTGCCCCCCTCGGTCACGACGGAAGAGTCGTAGACACTCCTGATGTAGCCCACGCCAAAGCAGAGCACTTAGCCGCTCTTGCCCACGCTAACGCCGCAGCCCCTGCTGACAAGTGGAATGACGAATGGGCACCTAAAGCTTGGGCCCCTGAACCTAAAGCTTGGGCTCCTGAACCTAAATACTGGGCTCCTGAACCTAAAGCCTGGGCTCCCGCACCCGTTCACGACCAGAAATACACCGGACCACCAGCCCACATTGAGCTTACCCACGACGGAAAGAACATCAAAGACACCCCTGAGGTAGCACACGCCAAGGCTGCTCATCTTGCCGCTGTTGCTGCAGCTTCCCAAAAAGGTTACGGATATGGACACGGCTCATGGTAAAACCAACTTGAACCCCCTTGAGAGATAAATGACACGGCACACACCCCGAAGGCAGTAATGGATGCGACTGATTATGTTAATTAATATATATTACTTTAGTCCCCAACTGGTTACAAAGCGATGAACAGAATGAAGATAAACACATTACAGTAAAATAAACCACAAACTACATCCAAGATCAAAAAGCTCTAATACATGATGCAAAATTGTTTAAAAAACGCACGCTTTTCGTTTATTGTACAATGTAAGTCTCAAGCACTATTTTCAACATTTCTTCAAGTGTAGACATTATTTAAGGTTTATTTTATTTACTTCTATATTTTCCCTTTTATATACTTATCTTACTCCACAGAAGATCTCATGTTATACGCTATTCCTTTCTCTTCTTTACTCTGTTAGAATGTATTCTTTATTCTTCTTTATCGTATTCTCTACCTTGCTTTTTTATGTATATATTTTCATTTTCTTGGTAGTTGTTCATCACTAAAACACCTTTGATTGCTTAAAGCAGAACCTTGTACAATACATCATTTGCTGTGGTTAATTTGTGACATGTCTGTACTAGATATGCTATTTGTGTTTGTCTTAATTTTGTCACACATATTAAGTTATTATTTGTATTATATTGTATTATTTCACGAGTGCTTTATGAAATATATAAGTGTAAAAATATGCACGTCTTTCAAAATTCCCATTTCCAACAATTTCTTCAAACGTTCAGCACAAAAACAATTGTCTTAGGTAGAGATAATGGAGCGCCATATAACGCTGTTGCTCGAACTCCTTTGTTTCAATCAAATTCAAACATCGTTTTATTCACACTCTTCCGTTCAAGAAAATAAAATCTGAAATACATAATGAACGATTGGCAAACAAAATATGAATAATTTATTTGAAACGCCTGTTTCAAAAATGGATAGATTTGAACTCTCGCTGGCTCACAAAAAAAATCGAAAATGATGTTTTCAAATATTCTTAAATATTCCCATTAGTGCGCCTTCAATTGAGACGTTTCATGTCGGATGGCTGCAGTGCCGAAGCAGTGCGTTTGTCGTACGGCGCACGGACGGTCATTTGTTTTCATACAAAATGCACCGTGCGGCAACAGTTCGGCGTCGGTACCGAGAACGCTCGACAACAGGACGGCAAAGTCTCAAGCTCCACGTGTTCATTTCGCTGTTGAATAGTGCGGTAACAAGACGTGAGACCTGAGAGCTGAGAGCTAACTTCATCGAATTTTCAAGTTTACTGTTTGCTTAAAATGGATGATATAAACGTGGAAGAATTTATAAATGAATTTGAAATACACCCTCCTATATGGAACTCCAAAAGCGACAAACACAGTAATCGCACGGAAACAAAAAATGCTTGGGAAGGTATCCGTGAAAAATTTATAGAGGATTTTAAAAATAAAACTACTGGTGAAAAAAACTCAGCAGGTAACTATTTATTTAAATCAAATATTATTATGTAATGAAAAATATATTACTTTGTTTACACCACTATATTTAATAATCAATCTACATGTTTCGATAACAATGTTACTTTTATCAGGGATGTTAATTTAAAAAATAAATGACAAACAAGTAAAGACAAATAAGAATACATTAGAACATAGACAAAAATATTAAAAATGAGACGCGATTAATTAACAAAATAAATAATTATAATTATTATAATTATTAATAAGAAAATAAATTTAAGAGATGGCTATTTTTAAAAAATGTTTGGTTATTTATAATATAGAATTTACTATTAACGCTTTTTCTAATTTCTAAAATTTCTAAATTATCTAATTGTATGCCCGTAGCGTAAGTATGTAAAATTTTTAGACCTTTATTAATATCAAAAGAATGACTTGTTTCCAAAATATGGTTGGCAAATTAAGAATAATAATTATTATTTAAACATCTTATATGTTCAAAAAATAAAAATAAATGAAATAAATGACTTTAAAAAATCAAACGACCCACGTCTAAACATCACTAGCATACAAACGCACGGCAGTCAGAAACGCTTTCAATTTAGGCGTTTGGTATCGCACTGCTACCGTACTGCAGCGGCACGGCAGCGGGTTATAACCAGCGGCACAGTAAAGTCACAGCAGTCCGACCAAGTCCGACACGAAACGTCTAAATTGAAAGAGCACTTAGAGGGACTGAGTTCAATTTTCAAATTGGTTCTACTTCCTTTTTTCAGAACAAGTGATATTACAGAAAATGGAACGTGAAATGCTTTGTAGATGTAAATCTTGTTTCAAATTCCCAGAATCTATATTTTTGACATAGAAAATTTGTAAATATTTGCTTTACTATGGGTTTATCCCAAGCATCAAAGATTATTTTTCGAATTCTTTCATTATTGAACAGTTACAACAATAGTCGATGGTTTCACCTCTTCCTCACACTCGATAAATGCTGGCGTCCCGCAGGGATCGGTTTTGTCTCCGACTTTGTTTTTGTTGCACATCAACGACCTTTTGTCATGTGCACCAATTCACTGTTATGCGGATGACAGTACAGTTCATGATAGCTTTTTGTTTGACAAGCCCCCAAAGACCTCACAAACTCCAACAGCTCGTAGGGCTTTGAAGCAAAGAATGGACGGTTACCTCGAGAGTGTTTTCTCTTGGGGTAAAAATAATCTCGTTGAATTTAATGTTTCAAAGACCCAATCATGTCTGAAAGGGATCGAAATGAAAATCTAGTCTCTTTCAACGGAAGCAATCTTCCGAACAGGCCCTCCATTGATATGCTTGGTGTAACCCTTGTGATGTATCTCTTTTCTACTCTCTTATATTTGTCTGTATTTTATTTACTCCTGGGCACTTGGCACCAGTCGTAATGTTTCGTCTTTTCATACTTATTTAACTCTCCTTTCATCGGCAAGACAGTTGTAATATTCTCGCCTTTTCTCTTGGCTCTGATCGATATTTAAATTCTTAAGGCTTTGCATATGTGTGGTAGGGATGGAAAATTCCTCCCCTACGTCACACAAGCCTTTATAAAATTGGACCCTTATTTCCTCTGATAACTACAGAAAGCTACTTAAAGCTCCCTTGTACTACATACCTTTAGCGATATATGTACTTAACTAATAAATACGTTATTTACGACTTTGAACGTAAATATTTTCGTATTTAGGTTGTAATTAAACTCCATCAAACGTTGTGTAAATTTTTTTGATTTATGATATAGGACTTTAATTACTTTAAATTTTGTGGTAACCCTCTTGATTCTAAACAGAGTGTTGAATTTCAAACTGTATTGGTCTCTCTTTTGCAAATTTGACCTTAGGTAATTTCTCTAAATGAACTAACTTCCCTTTGACGTGTATTATGATTCCCTACATCCTAATGAATTCATGAATAAGCAATACTAACCGAAAACTACACATGACTAATTGAACAGATAATTAAATATAACTCAAATGGTTAAATGTTAGTAAATTTGATTATGATTGTATCTCGTATCTGCTGGGCGCCCCTCCGTTTAGATTCAGCTGCTATAAGGTACATATAAAGATGGATTTAGTAGGTTAATGTAATTAGTTAATTGCATATTTGACGAACTCAGAATAACCATTTTTCTGGCAAAATTTGGCTCCTGCCTCCATCAAGTAAGCAGGGTGATCAGGAGTCCTCCCAAAATTCGCACAGTCTTTTGGCACGGTTCAATTGATTGATACCTAAGTTATCGCGTCCCAATGAACCTTCCTTCGCCATCATGCACTGCCTTCAGGTCTTCCCCCGAGCCCAGATACCTCCAAATTCCTACTCCTCCAAAGTTTACTATTTACTTAGGGCGAACCGGTTTCGTCCTATATGCAATCATATACTCACGGGTTTGTGTGGAGTTACGGGTCGTGAATCCTCCCTCCACGTTCAAGAAATGAGACGAGAGTGACCCGACAGGCCTAAAGCACTAATTGTAAGTGAGTTCGTTTCATTCAATGAACAGTACATAAAAAGATATATATGTAAACATACGTTTTGGGAAGGTTTATAACTCGCAATACGAAACTACTTGCAACGCATCCCGAGCTCGGATCTCGCCCATCGGATTCTGCACAATCCTCAGATTGATACCGAATATATACGTAAGAATAGTGTGAAATATAAATATATACTAGTACAATAAGATCTTATCTGGCGATGTGTTCTGGAGATTCGCCATAACTCCAAGCTTTTGTTTGGTTTTGTTGACGGTTTTGTTTGAGAGATCCGCCATCTCTATGGTTTGATTTTGTTATAGAAGCGACCACTGCCTTCTATTGGTTGAACTGTATTTTTTTTTTCTTCCCCTCCCCTCCAATGTTCAACTTTTGATAAACTCTTGCTATCCCGTGATTCTCAATTGAATCATGTAAATCCTCATTACCCCTTATTAAGCTATCCCGTGATTTTTCAACTGCTTCATCTAAGCCTTCATTACCCCTTATTAAGCTATCCCGTGATTTATCAAATGTTTCATCTAAGCCTTCAATACACCTTTTTGAACTGCTATAATAAATCTGTTAATTTTCAATTGCTTAGGTCTGTAGATACCTCTTGACGTTCAAATTAAAAATAGTGTTTAATTTTTTTTTTCTTTTGTTCCTAATAATTGCGCAATATAATAATTTTATCCCGTTCCTAGAAGTTAATACCTAAGTACGATATCCACTAATCAAGGTCATTTTTTTTTTCCTTTTTACTGTATTCGAACTAGTGCCCCAGTGACCGATTTATTTTGTAAACAATTTGAGCTTTGTAAACATTCTCGACGGCCTCGTGATCTAGATTCAAGCGTATGAGGTATGTTTACTTTAGACATTCCGGAGACGTGTGAGATGACTCTAAAATTTTTCTTTGTTTGATAATGATGTACTTAGCGCAATTGTCTAGTCTGATACCCGATTACGTATACATATTTATTCATTTATATATACTTTGTCTCAATAAATAATTTATAATATTGATATGTATATACATAAATTTTATGATTGAAATAATTTCTAATATCATAACTTATTTCAAATGCTCTGGATTTTCTGAAATTATATTAATACATACATAACACTAAATATAAAATATTGATTTGTAAATTTATCACACATAACTACTTTTAATAGTTATTGATGAATTCAGAGGTAGGAATCGATACCCTTTTCCTCTTTTTATATAAGTGTTTTTTTTTTTTTGATTAAAATTTTTCTTGGGAACAATAAATTACATATATATATGTTTATATACATACATATATAAATATATAAAATATACTTATTATACTTATAATATTTTAATATAGTTACATATCACATATTAAGCGAGTAATATCTTGGTCAAATAATTAATCCAATTACCAATGTTTGCTGCATTCCGCCTTCTCCTTGGAATCTGTAAAGTTTTATAACGGAAAAGACTTACCCCTACCAAGGTTTTTCCAACCGGGAAATACACGGTGACCTTGCTGCAATTTTCCTAAATTAATTTTTATTTTCCTAAATTTAATTAAATCTTTTTGACTTCAATTTTTTTTTTTCATTTAATCTAATTAATTAAAATGATGCATGAACTCTATCGTTCTAAACTGTATTTTATCTCAAAACTCGTTGGTTAGATAACACTTTAAATGATAGTTACTTCACGATTAATTTAGAGATGGTAAATTGTTGTTAAATTAAATTTTTATCCCTCCGAAATTTTATGTATTAATAAAATATTATTTTGTTTTATTATTATTATTTAAGATAATTAATTTAAATATTTATTATTTGTTAGAACACTTTCACTTAGATTGAACACACGTATTTAATTATAACTTCATCACGCTAAATTATCACATCACTTCAGTTATTTATTGCAATAATATTAAACGCGAAATTTCTAAGTTTAAAAATACGATATTAAGTGATTATAAAATCCGAATTTCCCACTAAAACAAATTGTATTTATCACGAGCACTTTTATTTTTCACAAGTAAATAATGCGTTGGCTTTATTGTTATTTTTCACTGACTCTAACTGCAAAGTATTTTTTTTGTATATCACTGACTAGAATGTGAAATTTTTCTAAGTATCAAAATAATTATCACTTAGAATTTTTCCACTTTAAGTCACCCACCGTTTCGTCACGTTCCGCGAAGTTACAAACTTTTCGACCACGACCGTAGACTGTCCTCAACTGGCATTTGTCTAGACTTTTATACCCCTCTCAGGTCCAAAAGATCGTATCTGAATCTCCTATAATAAACCAATCTAATTACTATCAACTCGTAATTTCTTGAAACCTCTCCATTATTGTCGAATGCGGTCTCTTAGTACCTTCCGTGTTTGATACATTAAATTCTGTCTCGTACTCCCATACTTACAAGATCCGGATTTAGTAAGATCCATGTTTAATGGCCCAACTTCCTTTGTCCTGGCGTTCATACAAAATTAGCTTGAATTTAATAATTTTAAAGTTCTATTTTCATCTATTCCGTAACATGTCCGTGCGTACGGCATCTACCATATGTTCCAAATCTGTCCCCAAATTCGCCTATCAGAGATATCTTCATGTCGAAGTCTTTCTCGCAAATTGTTCATTTTTATTTTATTATTTTTCCTCGAGTTTTTCTGTATTCTATATGAACCTTTCCATTTAAAACCGAATTTTCTCTATTTACGTCGTATATTTGAATTTTCCATTTTTTCTCGAATTTTCTTTTATTCACGACACTCTTTCCATGAATTTCCTTATTTATTCTTACGTTATTGTTCATATCTCTATAGATTTTTATATTTCAAGCCGTATTTATTTTATTCACTGTTAATCTAAGATTTCCTTTGTTTTTCTCTGTCGTATCTCCTTTCCCCTCACTTCCCCGTACTTCCCTGATATAACCATATCGTTTTTTGATGTTTGCTGCCTCTTGGAAAATTTCATTTTCTATTTGTTATTAATAAATATATCATTTTTTAACATCTTTATAGGAGATACCCCCACTTCGGCCCTTAAATTCCTGTCATTTTTATTGCTTCATAGAGATCGCCTCCCAAATTTTGTCCCGTTCTTACGCAAAATCCCATAAACCATATGCCTTGACAGTTGTATACATTAGTTCCTGTACCCACCTGGCAATAAATCCTTTTTTATTTCAGTGTCGTTAACTTTTACGAGAATTCTTTAATGTAAATATTTCATAAGACCCATGATAATTTTTATAGCTCTTTTAACGACTAATCGTTCTTATCTAAACAATTTTCATGTTCGAATATTCCTTGTTTATCACAACAAAATACATCTGGGATCGACAACCATTGTAATGCCTCATTTTTTTTCTGCAATCGCGTACTATGTTACTCTATAAACTCCATTTTAATTACGTAAAATGACTCCTTTTCCTGAGTTTTTCTATCGCAATGTTTTCAGCATTTTCCACTCCCCTCCGTACTGCACTCTATTTCTTCTCTAACACTTGTTACTGCTCTAGACATCTGAAATATACCCTCGCCTATTCTTTAAAACTCTCATTTTTTTTTGACGTTTCCTCCCTAAATCTTTCATCGTAATATCCTAGCTCCGTCTAGAATTGATAACAATAATTTTCCATTGTTTTTTCAACATTTCCATTTCCTTTAGCACGTTTTCCCTCGAATCGATCATCTCCGGTCGTCACAAACAATCGTATTATAGATGAAATCTCCCTAACACCTTACAACACGTTTTCGTCACTTGCTATGCAATTTTTCACTTAAACTTTTCAAACGTTGTTTACGTGTATCCTTTTTTCCGCACCTGATATGCTTTAATGCGTTCGGGAACTAGGGTTTCTGATCCCTGGAACGTACCGGTTAATCATAACATTTCTTGGGGTCATCGTTCTTTTGTCCCTGAACAGATTATTTCTTCCCATGGAGTTTATTCACCTCTCGGTTTGGTGGGAACGTCAAACTCATTAATCACATTACTAATTGCCAAGTCCAAAGGTCGTTCCTTTGTTCTAAAAATGGGCTCGGCCCTCTTCCCGTTGATAGGCTGAATTGGTTTTTAATCGCTTTTGCTGCAATTCAATTGGCTGTCAATATATCACGGCCTAAAGCATACTGGGGAGTCCCTGTCTTTGATTATTTGTTGATACCATCTGTGATTTTTTTATCAATACTCGTCTCACTTTGTCTAATTATAG
The DNA here is from genome assembly GCA_929108145.2 of Limnephilus rhombicus. Lineage (NCBI taxonomy): Eukaryota > Metazoa > Arthropoda > Insecta > Trichoptera > Limnephilidae > Limnephilus > Limnephilus rhombicus. The sequence continues at coordinate 41,327,807 of OV815291.1, read as the reverse complement.
ATCCCTACCGTAAATATGAATTCACTTTACTCTAATCCGATAGATGTCGTAGACGTGTCCGTTTTATAAGTAATTGATATTTTCTTTTTAAATTAAAGTGGGAAGCTACGATATTTCCTAATTTTCACTGTTGATCAATGCAATTCATCACACCCTTAGTGACCAGCTCAGGTATGGGGGCTCCATCGAAGCCAGAGTAAAATTAGCCTCCCAGAAACTGGGCGTACTGTATAGGGCCCGCAGATACTTTAATAGTGCACAACTGCTAACCCTGTACAAATCGCGAGTGCGCCCCACGGTTGAATTTGGCAACCACCTCTGGTCTGGAGCTCCAAAATACCTGAAAAATACACTCGACTCTGTGCAGAAACGGGCGGTCCGTTTGATAGATTCTCCCATCTTAACAGACGAATTGCAATCTTTAGAGCACAGGCGTCGGGTGGGAATGCTATCCTTGTTCTACCGGTATTACAATGGAAGATGCTCCGAGGAACTAGCATCATTAATCCCTTCGGCACCGGTGCATAGTCGGGAAACACGCCAAACGCGTGCCCAACATTTGTACACGGTTGACATTTGTCACATGAGAACGGGTCGTTTCTTCGACGCGTTCTTATGTTCAACAGCTCGGCTGTAGAATGATTTGCCGGCCTCTGTGTTTCCTCCTTCCTACAACATAGGTCTCTTCAAGACCAATGTTCATTCCTTCCTCTCCTCAAAAAGACCCTCCACACAGCATCCCAGATGACATAGGCCCTGAGGGAAATTATTTTCCTGGCCAATATGTGTGGAGTTAATGTAAAAAAAAAAAAAAATCATAAATTTCATACTTTGCAAAATTGACTTATTCAATGGTTAATTTATATGGAAGTTGCTGCCAGTTATATGGCGTTTCAAAATCAGCTACAAACTTGTAGTTTAATTTCGCAAACTGTTGTACACCATATTGGACGGTTGGTATTTATTTTTTGTTTTTTCTTTGTATTTTTTCAATATAAATCCTCTGTCTGTTATGTACCATCTTACATTAATTCCCTGGCCAATAAATAAAGAAAAATAATTTCCCTCAGGGCCAAGGTCATCTTTGAAGATTTTGTATGGAGAGTCTTTTATGGGAAGAGTTTAAAAATACTTGATAAAAAGCTTTTGGAAGTGTTGGAAAAGGTATTTGAGAAATTTTTTTACGGGTTGATTTCGTAAAGGCCTGTAAAAACATTAATTCCCTTTTTACGCATTGCTTATTGTAATAAAAATGTGCAAACGTGCCTGAAAATTTCAGCCGTAGTCGTCGACACGACTTGTTCAAAATACCATACGGCAGAACAGATGTTCTAGCACAGCATAGCATGACAAGAGGAATGGTGCTGTTGAACGAAATATCGGAAACACTAGATATATATAACTCTTCTTTAGATAGCCTTAAGATTTGTTTGTATATTAATCATCTTCCTAGGTGTTAAGACTGTTAAAATGAGAAAATTGTACGGTAATTGGATAAAAATCTGTTGTACAATTAAAAAAAAAAAAAAAAAAAAAAAAAAAATGGAAATTTAAAATTGATTTCATGAAACCAAGCGACGTGGAGCCTAAAGTCTGTCCCCCGGTCCGGCCGGGGGAGGACCGACAGAAAACGGGTGTGGCTATTCAGTAGTTTCTTCGGTGGACGGTATAAGGTTCACTTTGAAAATCCAAATTCATCGATTTTAGTATAACTTCATCTTAAGGAGACCATGCATATGGCACTGCGAGTTGATGAAGGAAGCTGGATGGTTTGCGCGGAATAACAAGACCAGCGTGGAATGCTGACCTTGTGTCGAACAAAGAGAATTTCGAATGCTTGAAAAAGTTTGTCAAGTCCTGGGTAGAGAGATGGCCTGTACTTAGAGTCGTAAATTCATCTTTGTTTCAGGTGCTACACGTATTGCTCCCGTCTTCTTCGGTCCTCCTCTATTACTCTTTATTTAGTGAATATGCTTTGAACTATCTATAATATAACTTATGTGACCTATAAATTACTGATTACGTTTGACTATTATTTTTTCTTCTCTGGTCTCTGCTAACAATGATTTATGTTTTTACCTCGATAGGTCATCTTGGTGAGTGATGGTAGTGATGACAGTATTGCTTGATACATTATCACTCTGTACTGATTCTGAAATTATGTTTTACATGTTTTACATGTATAAATGCTCTTATTATTTTCTATTTTTCTTGATTAGTTTTGGTTTCCATTCTTTGGTGGCGCAACTGAACTGTGCATGTTATGTATCGTCATTCCCCCATAGAAAGGGGGTGGGATAGACCCTGTCCATGCACATTGCCAGGCGAACATACAACAGAGCGGTCTTCCCGCGATCCGCCCGCGCCTCCCCCATCGACATGCGTTGGCCTGAGGCGTAACCGTGCGGTCTCGATGTCCTTCCGTCCCCCCTCCGGTAACCCGACGCTCATCTTTCCTCAAGGTCTTCAAAAACTTCCCCTTCTCTCCCAAGTACATTTGTTCGAGGCAAAATCGGGGAACCGGCTAAAGGACGCGGACTTCGAGCATCGTCTGCGGTTGGGCCGATAGCTATACGCATTCTCATTGGGACTGCCCGGTGGTCTATGGAATACTTTCTCTGGCTTTTTTTTTTTTTTTAATATATTTTATTTTATTTCCGCTACTATAGTAATTACTTACATTATAACATAATCATATAACTGTTTTTTCCTCATTACTTATTTTATTCACAGAAGGTTTCTTCGACTGGTCATAGCCGTTATTTTTCTTTTTCTTTTACTAACACTATTATCTCTTTTTGATGTTACCTATTTCAGAAGATTTATTCCACGGGCTGCTACTTCTATTTATCTTTTGTATAATGTTAATGTAAGTACTTGCATACTGCTTACTAACCCCGTATGCATGGACATTGGAGGGTCTAGAGTCGTTCAAATAAATGTAGCTTCGTTCAAAAAAAAGTAGAGTCTTGACGTGTGCGGTGAAGGAGGAAACCATATGTTTCCTTATAACGCCGTTGGGAAAGTGGTGGGTCCCCAAAAAAGACCGTGCATATGAGAGAGGAAACACAGAGGCCGGCAAATCTTTCCACAAACGAGCTGTTGAATTTAAGAACGAGTCGTAGAAGTGGACCGTTCTCATGAGACAATTGTCCAAAGGTATCAATGATGCAAGTTCCTCGGAGCGTCTTCCATTATAATACCGATAGAACAAGGACAGCATACCTACCTGACGCTTGTACTCTAAAGATTGCAATCCGCTTGTTAAGATAGTACCTACCTACATTACAAATGAAAATAAATAAAATAGTGGGTGGAAATGATAAACTTCTTTCACCACTTGAGTTCTGCCATTTGCCAAAACAACAACTGACGTATTCTCTTTATCACAGATCTTGCGTCACACAGCAATGTCCCATTAATCTAAAAGCAACCAATTGCATCAATTAACCTTTTTTTAACTATTAAAAACAAAGCTGTTAACGTTTTCAATTACATTTTATCAGAATTGCACACGGTGGGTATCGTGCCCGTGACCTTGGCTTAAACCCGCGGTGCCTTACCGTTAGCTAATCATTGCCACCACGTGATTCGCGTCGGCTTTACTTACCATTTCTTATTATATTATATATACTGCAATGGAATACAATCATTACGGTCGTGATGATCTTGTGCCATTGAAGAGGATGATTTCGAACTTTGGAAGGTTTTTAAAAATGTCATTTTATTTAATCGACCAGAAAGCGTTTTACACGAGAATATTATTGAGTGCACCTTTTTTGAGAAATTACTAATCTACTAACCATCACGCTGTCTGCCGCAGGGGTAGCCAGAGAGGACGGACCGCCAAACAACTCGGTCTTGGCACACACTCTTTGCTCATTCACATTCATTCGTCGTCTCTTGCATACTGTTCCATTATTCTGACTCTTGACATGGCCCGACTGAAGTACCTCATTTACTTGGTCGTTCATAGGGTGAGGTTTGTCTAGGTCTTGGAAGCGGATGACCAGGACACACTGAACCTCAGATTCCTACCCACCCCTTAAACCCTTTTCCTTCCTAGAACTCTCCTCTCCTTCCTTTCCCTATAAAACCCTCCACTCAGCATCCCTAAAGATGACGTAGGCCTTAAGGGAAATTATTTTCCTCCGGGCCTCCTGAGTGGAACTAATGTAAAAAAAAATATAAATATTATTTTTGAGAAATTACTAACTAACCATCACGCCATCTCCCGCAGGGTAAGCAATAAGGACGGACCGCCAAAGAACTCGGTCTTGGCACACACTCATTGCCTCATTCACATTTATACAGCGTCTCATATAATATGCTCTGCTATTACTCTTGACATGGCTCGACTCAACTATCTGATACACTTGTTCATGCCATGTCTCGCTCGGGCATCCCCGACTTTTTCCACCATTCGCATTTGCGTCATATATTCTCCTTACACTAGCTTTCTTCGTTCATTCTCTCTACATTGTGAGAGGAGGGTATGGGTACCGCTGCCTCGGGAACCATTTATTGGATAACCTACGCCTCTGCCATAGGTTACTTCAAATGTTTCGCTACGTTGGTGAGGTTTGTCGAGGCCTTGGTGGCCGATCTGTTTGCCCACCTGCTGCATGGCGGGCCGGATCGAGAGAGACTGGTTGAGAAGGTCTTTTGACCTCTCCAGCCAAAATCCCTTGACCCATATAAATCCCTTACCCTGCACCGCTGTTGAAGGGATGGATTCATACGTCCGTCACATCTGGACACCCTGACCCCAGATTCCTACCCACTCATCATTCCTCGTCTTCCTTTCTTTAAAAAACCCTCCGCACAGCATCCCCTAAGATGACCTTAAGATAAGAGTGTAGTCTCCTGTGTGGATCTAATGTAAAAAAAAACATGCCCAAACCATCTGAGGGTTCCTACGTTAAGAAATTACAGTGATTAAAAATAATTTAAAACGCACACAAGAGCTAACAAAATTTGAGTAGGTACTTAGCATTTTATCAAAAATTATTGTAGTTTTTGTTCCAAAGATATCAGCTTTATCAGACCCACATAGGAGGCCTGATAAAATAATATTTTTTAGGGAAGGATAGGAATCTGAGGGTTAGAGAGTCCAGGCCCCCTAGCATGGTCGATCGATACAGGTTTTATCGAAAATGTCGGTAACTTGCGATCGCTTCCGAGCACGACTGCAGGCCGCTAACGAATAAACAACAGTTTACGTCAAATATATTAGGAACCCCTAGTCATTGTGAACTATTGTTTGTTCGTTAGCGGTCTGCAGTCGTGCTCGGGAGCGATGGCAAGTTGCCGACATTTTCGATAAAACCTATATCGATCGACCGTGCTAGGACCCCAGGAGCGTCGATCGTGTGAATCCATCCCTCTACTGTGGTGCAAGATAGACCGGCTGGAAAGGTTGAAGGGTCTCCCGCAACCAGTGTCTCCCGTTCCAGTCAGCCACACGCCACACACAGATTTATAGGTTTTACACAGATTGCTGAGGCGGTACTGCATCAGTACTAGATCCAATCATAAAGGCACAGACAACTATTATAAAATTAATCCTTAGACTACCTCTAATTACAGACTCAAACTTAATCTTTAATATTATGAATGTGTTTAATGTTCGGCAGATATATGCAAAAACAATCCTCACTCATCATATACAAATATACATAAATACTATTAAAAAAGATTAAATACTTGCTGCATTCGAAACAATAACAAAGAATTACTACAAATTTCCATAACTCATACTACTTTTGGTCAACGAAGCTTCAGATACCTTGCAACAAGATTTTACAACATTCTTCCAATTAGTATAAAAAAATGTGATTTACAAAAAAATTTCAAAAAAAACATAAAAATTTTGATAAAAAATAAAGATAGAGCATTTACCGGTGCACTCACCCAAATTCGAAATTAGTAATGAACCAATGCTGTTATTATTGTACCAATGTTATTGTTATTATTAATGTAACCAATCTATTGTGTGATTATATTCTAATATAAGTGTAGGTATGTTCACAGTATTATAAATTGACGTAAAATTACTGCTTTAACACAGGCTAGCCTAGTGAGGCAGGTTACGAGAAAACTAAGTTTATAATTATAAACCTCTATTCTTTAAGTACCTACTGTTTATAAGTATATTGTTTTCGGTTATTAACTTTTGTACTTATGCAACTTTTAAACTATTGTATACTTTTTTTGTAGTTATTTTATTTCTATTTTTATTTATTTATAAGTTCATGTTACATGATTAATACATTTACTTGAGAAGATACATTAGGTCACCATACTAGGCAGCTGCCTGTATCATGGTGACCAATGGAAGATAGTTATATTGAAATGAAGTCTAATAAGTGTAGGTAAACATATTTAAGTAAAATTATATTAAAAAAATTAGAAGATTGGTAGAAATGTTTCCAATAACTCACAAATTGCCAAAGTTTCCTGGAAAATAAACACAAATAAGTAAGGTAGCTGATAAGTTTGTACATAAATACACATATATACACACATGCACACATATATATACTTACATAAACATGTATTTATGCATACCCACACATACATCCATATTCATATTATATATACACATATACATACATACACATACACACTTAAGTTTGATGGCAGGAACAAACCGTCAGTAAATAGTGGCAAAAACAAGAACATCTAAATGAGGCTGGATAATACAGCATGATATTTATACATACATACGCCTGTGTTATAAAGTTATAATATACGCACGCTATGTTTGCATGTCTCGGTTTTAAATAAAATAAAAAAGAATAAAGAATGAATAATACATTAAAATTTATATCACTATCTGAGTATGTGAAACAAGTTGAAAACACTATCATAGTCACTCATCAGAAGGTCAGCAAGCGCCTTTCTCAAAGTGAGATTTTTGGCTTTAGACTTTATTTCAATGGATAAGTTATTAAAAATTTTAGGTGCAAGAAAGTTAAACTGGGACTGTGCCATTGAAGTTTTTGTTGTTGGAATAATATAATTGGATTGGTTGGAATATCTTGTGTTATATTTTGAATCTGTAATTTAATTATATTTATTGTGTTATATTGTTTATAATTGTGTTATATTTTGAATCTGTTAATTTTATATATCTTTAAATTTTCGTTCAATAAAGAAAAATTAATTAATTTTCTTTAAATTATTATATTATTATTATTAGGTTAGCAGGAGCATCCGCCACCGAGACAAACCCCATCCATGTATATAAAAATGGGGGACCCGACAACTCAGAATAAAATCTACGCAGAACGTCCTTTGAAAGATCATTAAAAGTGTTGGTTATAAAAAAAATGGTTACGTTAGGTTAGGGCTATGGGCTATTTTAAAATTTTTTTTTTCATAGCTTTTAATGACTTTTCAAAGAGGTTGAATTTACTTGATTCTGAGTAGGCATGGAACCATAAAAATGAATGTTTCTTTGTTTTTCCTTTTTTATATCCTATACCATTCATCTGATTGCGATGAAACTATGGTGATTTATTGTGCGCATGCCCAGAAAGATTTCTATACATAACGGTGAGCTCAGGTGCTATGAAAATTGTAAAAAAAAGTACAGTAGATGGAGGCGGGGAATCCGGGAGGGGTGTAACGAAGGAGAGGGGGAGGTCGGAGAAACTTGGAAGGGGAAAGCGGCAGGGTAAGAGTGAGACACATGATAAATGACACGGAGGGAGATGCAATATCTGTCTTTGAGTGGCATTGAAACCCATGCCAGCTACTCGCTAGTAAACAATAAATGATCAACTAAGTAGATATAGTTCGCGCATATGGCTTTTGAAGTTTGCCTAAATCAAATTATTGCCAAAATAAATCCATTTCGTTCAAATATGTTTGATCAAGACTGTGTTAACTGTTTATTTGGGAATGCCATAGACATATGAATATTACTAGACCAGAACATAAAGGTGAGGGGTAGACAACAACTACAGCGGGGCGCAGAGCGGGAAGATGACTTTAGATATATGTGATTCGTCAATAACTCAATATGACAGTATATTATGAGCATCTTATAATAGGGTTAATTAGGGAGGCTAATAGTTAGGTTTAGTTTTTAGTTTAGGTTAATAGTTAATTTGGGAGGCGGGAATGGGTACCACCGCCCCGGGAACCTTTATGGGATAACCAACACCTCTGCCATAGGTCACCCCAAGTGGTTCGCTACATTTGGTGATTTAGCAGGGGTGCCCGGGTTCATGGGGTGAGGTTTGTCTAGGTCTTGGAGGCGGATGACCAGGACACACTGAACCCCAGATTCCTACCCACCCCTTAAACACTTATCCTTCCAGAACTCTCATCTCCTTCCTTTCCTTAAAAAACCATCTACACAGCATCCCCAAAGGTGACATAGGCTCTGAGGGAAATTATTTTCCTCAGGGCCTCCTGTGTGAAAAAAAAACTCGCATAATAATATCACCATTTAGTTCTTAAAAGTAAACTCTGCTTTTGAATGAATAGACCTTTTTATATGGGAGCGCGAATTGCTCGCCGCGAAATGAACAAATTTGTGAAGTCTAAATACGGCAAAGTAAAGTTCGCTTATTTTCAGACACCAATATTTTGTTGCCGTATTTAGTTAGGACACTTACAAATGTTTCATAATTTACTTACCCCAGTAAACATGGACGAGCACACTCCATGTATCTCGAGTGACAGTATACATTTACACGTTTTCAAAACACAAACCATGATTTTTGTGGTGTTATTTCGTAAAATGCACCGATGAGCGCTCGACGCTGGCTCGCAGAAGGGAAGAGAAAGGGAATAGGGGGAAATAATACGCTTTTATCACTTCTCTTCTTCACGGTCTAGTAATATTCATATGTCTATGGGGAACGCAAACCATGGTTGGAATGAGATACACGAAGCGTTGGTTTAATAAATGAAATGGACTGGAATGTTCTTTTCGGAGGTCGAAAGACAAGTAAAAAACTTGAAGTATGCAAGCAATGCCTACGTGCGTAGTGTGTTCATATCAACTCTACCTAAAGTATAACATTGGTGAAAAATTATTTTCTAAAAATTTACTAAAATTCACAATAATTTTATTTTTTTATTTTTTTTTTTATTTACATTTAAACCCGCTAAACTACTTATGTAGTTTGTCAGCAGGTACATAATGACAACATTGGTACATTTTCAAACATTATATAATTTTATAATGTTGATGCTAAATATCAATTAAATAGATTATTTAAATTACCGAAATAGTATATACATGTAAGTAGCACTAGAAGCCTTAAATAATAAAAAAGTACAAATAGATTTAGTATGATATGATATAATAAAAAATTAGTATGTTATGATATAATAAAAAAGTAGAGATGGATTTAGTATGAACAAATGAAATATAATCACAAGTAAATTAAAAGTTTCATATACATTAGGTATTACAAAAATTGTAATGAATTTACCAATTCCTTCAATGTGAGTTTCAATAAAGAAAACAAGGACTTCGGTGGGGCATCAATATAAATCATCCCTATCTAATAGCCACTTCCTTAGTTTATATTAAAATATGGTATTGCAACATAAGATCTTTCAATTCCTATCAAAACCTGGTACAATCTGTAATTAAATTATCAACTTTAATCGCGCTTAAATTAATCGATTAGGCGCTATTAACCGAGTGAAATTAATCAAAAGGATAGAATTATGTCCATCAATCAAAGTTTAAAGGAAAAAAGTCATTCTTTAATTTGGTGGGAAAATAGCAGATTGGTAAATCATTTACACGGAGTCTATCAGTTTCCGGAATAAAAAAAATGTTAACTTACTACCAAACTTTGAACAAATACGCATTTATGATAAAAACCATAAACCGTTTAAAAAAACAGATAAATTAATACATTTTTTATCATTATTAGACAATTGAACGACAATTAAACGACCATAAACAATTCAACAGTGTGCGTTCACCGATTTCTCGATAATAAATACGACTACGTACCTAACTTACCTACGTAGATTGATACAGCATTATCATTCTTTAAAAAAAAATGTATTTCTTGTCACCAAATGTGTAAATAAATAGGTAAATAAATATGCAGGTAATCTAACAACTCAACAATTGTTAATTTTTGTCAAGTGTCACTTCATCTCTTTCATTTACAATCGAGAAATCACCAAAATCATCACTGATAGCAGTTATCATTAATCATAAAAATTGAGCGAATTGTAACTAAAACACTCTGACTATTTGGCTGGGCGTAAAAAAACAAAAACTACATGTTTGCAAAATTTATTTTTCACCCTTCATTGTTATAACCAATATTCTAACATTTCGATCATATATGTTTACCCCGTATGCATGGACATTGGAGGGTCTAGAGTCGTTCAAATAAATGTAGCTTCGTTCAAAAAAAAAGTAGAGTCTTGACGTGTGCGGTGAAGGAGGAAACCATATGTTTCCTTATAACGCCGTTGGGAAAGTGGTGGGTCCCCTCCAATATATGTTTACAATAATTTTGTTTCCAGTGTCGGCCGACCCGCGTATCTACGAATCCACAAATGTTTTTTTTTAATACAGAACGCAAATTTATCTAACACTGACATCGTGCATCAGATTAAAATTTGCTAAATTCCCAGTTAGGCTGGACATCGTTAATGGGCACAAATTATTTTTTTTTTATTGGTGCCCTTTTTTACTCATTTAAAGTACGCTCTAGCGTGTTTAAATCGCACTTTATGGAACGCGCGTTTTTTAAAGTTACCATGGCAACATCAACAAATCAACAAAATGTGAAGTCTAAATGTCAACTTTTAACTATAAATCTGACAGGGATATTTTAAACGTCAAATAAAACAAACACTTTGAATACATACGCCTTCTTAGCAACGTCATCCTTGCTAATTGCCTTCATGAATGCATGCATTTTCACAAATGATTTTAAATCAACCCCTTTATTTATCCTCAACAGACATTGCAATTTCGAATGTATGGCCCACATAGTCGATGCTTTTTACTGTTCCGACATTTTCTGAAGGTAAGCAAGCACAACTCGTTCATCTACATCTACTACGTTTTGCTCCTGCATCCATGTTATGAACCTTTAATATTCTTTTTTATAAACGTCTTTGGATTTTTCAGGTATTAACCGCGATTCTGCTTTGGTATTTAAATTATCAATGTTAGAACTCACTTTACAACACACAATAACTAGTAAAAACTGTGATGTCAACTATTAATCTTATGTGACAGATTGCAAATTAATGTTTGTGTTTTTCATTTCCATGGCAACAAGATATTGTGATGTCACATCACGAATTCATTTAGTTCTTATTTCCAATTTTTTAATAATAATATCAATATTTATGTTTTCAAAGTGTACCAATAAAAAAAATAGCGTAAAGTATTCGTGGATAACTGGTCTTTAAAACACTTGCTTTATTTCGAGCACTCGGCTACGCCGTCGTGCTCGAAAAATCGCGCGTGTTTTAAAGACCTGTTTATCCACTTATACTTTAATATACTATTTAAAACACTTCGTATCAGTTCAGTTCCAATGAAGGCATCTATTTTTAGTAAGCAAAATAATGCATTTTGCTATCTACATTTATCTTTAAAATTAAAATTGACAAGTTCATCCTATTCACAGGGCGAACAAATGTTGTTCATTGCTATTGATGTGACATAAGAAAATTGGTTTTCAGGTAACTTTTTTTATATAACCCAAACTAACAACCTAAAAACCTAAAATAGGTTAAAAAGTAAGTAAAAAAGAAGATAAACCAACCTACTCGTATTAACCTTTCCGAACATGCCAAAACAAAGCTTTAACCAAAGATAAAATATTTTCCGTACTTATATTAATTTTAACGGAACACCTACATATTAAAATGCATTATTTCCACTCTCCGGAGACTGAAGTAGTTGTTCCTCGTTGTAAATATTAACTGTCACGAAGTGAGATATGATTTTAAATTTTCACGGCCTACAGCATAAAAGTGATTATTTTTGATGTCTTAGGTCGTGGGCTTTATTTAGCCTAAGGAAGGAGATAGTGCAACACGGCATAATGCCACAAAAATAAATCACTATAATTTGATGAGAAGTGTATTCTGGATACTTCGATTAGTGTTTTAATACTGTCCACCAATCAATCAAATTAAAGATGGAACAACACCACTGCCTTGTGGCACGCCACGAACAAATGTGTGTTTAATTTGGACACGCCCGAACGTCTTAGACCCAATACCCCCAATCTTTTTACTATCCCTCCACTCTGACGAAATCCTCTATCGGCGGCAAACAGCTTCATTGTTGCCGTTATATTATTATTTATTGATGTGGCTGTTTATCCGTGACGGAATTATTCAGTAAATAATTTACGTTGCAGCAAGCGCCGCTTACTGCAATAACGCAGTGCGACACACCGGCTCAGATCAAAATTCCTTTAAATTGTTTCACTCTAAAGTTTTTATGTGCTTTCAATCTAAACAAAATACTTTCTACGAGCCGGTGCTATTTACAAAAGGCTTTTTCTAAGACATGTAAATGCTTTATTTTGAATAATGCAGCATGTTTCTGGCGGTGAACCGACAGTTGATCCGCCGACAATGGTCCCCAAAATGATATTTAATCTAAAATTATAATTTTTTGTGCATTGTTTACCAATTTTTAACTGTAAATCGACTTAAAATATGCCCCTAATAATCAGTTGGAATATAATATCAAACGAATTTATACACAGTCTGGGTTTTTTGTACTTTTGGCTGGAATACACAGTACATAGAGAAGCAGATTTTTTCTTGGTGCATTTGAATGAAAATATGTTTTATACTCTCTGCACATCTTTTCTGGGTCACTGGTTATATTCTGTGTGATAAGGAATGCCGTATTTTGCCTAAAACCGACTACACATTGTATATAAGTACACCGCGCAGGGGGGGGGGGGCAGTTGTACGCGGATCAACTCTCATAGAACCGTTTCTGATGCACGTCGAAGACAGAATCTGACTTCGAAAATTAATTTTAAATTTTCTCCGGACGATGCGACAGAGGAACCGAATTCATAGAAAATTTATGTCGTCATACTTCGTGAGAGTTTTTTTTACTCATATGCCCACAGAGAGGACAACGAAATTAATTGTCTGCTTAAGATATGCCTATGGTCATAGGTCACCTCAACTGGTTTGCTACGATGGTGATGGTGTCCGTGGCTCATGGAGTGAAGTTTATCTATTTGCCTACTGAACTCTCCAGCCGGATTCACTCGACCCATCGCTTGCACCTGCTGCGTGGTGAGCCGGATCGGGAGAGACTGGTGTAGGTAACCTCTCCAGCCGGACTCTCTTAACACATTCCCTTGCATCACAGTTGGAGGGATAGATCAATACTATGAATGGATCTTGGACACACTGACCCTTTCCTAACATCGCCTTCTCAGAACTTCCTCTCCTAACTGTCACGCCGTTTCGGTAGGCAGAGAGGACGGACCGCCAAACAACTCGATCTTGGCACACACACCTCGCCTCGTTCACATTCATACATCGTCTCATACATGCTGTTCTTTTTTTCCGACTTTTCACGTGGCCCGATTCAAGTATCCATTTTTTTTTACATGAATACCGCACAAGAGTCTTAACTGCTCCCGTCTAGAGCCAGTGGGACTATGGCATCCCCAATTGAGGGGGGTATGTTGTGAGGCTGAAGGTAGTGGGGAGGGGAAGAAGAAAGGGAAGAGGAAGGTGGGTATAGTACCTGGCTATTCAGATCTGGTCTCCAAACACGGCTAAAGCCATTTCAAGCAACGTTTCAATTCTGAATGGTGGTCTTACACCAGGGCGATACTGAGAGTATCTTCCACTCTGGAACGTATCGCAAATATACTATATATTATTTTAAATGAATAAATTGTGAAATAACACAAATTAATCAAATAAAATTTATTTGTCACGCCGGGATTCGATCCCGCGACCGTTGGAGTGCTAGTCAAGAGCCTTACCGCTGGACTATGCCGGCCGTCATCTGATTCACTTGATCTTGCCATGTCATCCTCGGGCGTCCCTGACTTCTTTTACCATTCACATTTGCGTCATATATTCTCCTTACACTCCTTTCCTCTTCATTCGCTCTACACGCCCAAACCATCTGAGCGTCCCTTTCTTAATCTTACTCATTATGCTTACATCAGCCTTGTATTCTTCGCGAATCTCCACATTTCTCACACGATCGTACATGGTTTTACTACACATACAATTTGGGAGACGGGAATGGGTACCGCCGCCACGGGCACCATTATTGGATAACCAACACCTCTGGTTCATGGGGTGAGGTTTGTCTAGGTGTTGGAGGCGGATGACCGGGACACATTGAACCCCAGATTCCTACCCACCCCTTAAACCCTTTTCCTTCCCAGAACTTTCCTCTCCTTCCTTTCCTTAAAAAACCCTTCATAGAGCATCCCCAAAGATGACATAGGCCCTGAAATAAATTATTTTCCCCAGATTCTCCTGCGTGGAGCTCATGTAAAAAAAAATACGCCTCAGAGATCTCATTTCTACAGCATTTTGTTCCCTCCTCTCCTTCTTTCCTTAATAAGACCCTGCACACAGCATCCCCAGAGTTGAGATGCCCTGAGTGGAATTATTATTTTCCTCGGGGCCTTCTGTGTAGAGCTAATGTAAAAAAAAGAAGAATTTCAAAATTATTATCAACAATTTTCATAAATTTTAAAAAAATAATCAAATATGTTTGCCTTCTTGAGACACATTGATATACTTACAGCACTACTATCTGTCTATCTCTTTGCTGGATAGAGAGGGAAGGTGTTGCATATCACAGATAAGAATCAATGATGAGAATTTCACTTTCAATTACCAATTAGTGGTAGAGAAACACGGTGGGTCTGAAGGTTGCCGTCACAGCTCAGTGGTTAAAGCAGTCGTCCGGATAGTGGAAGGTCTCGAGTTCAAATCCCTGTCGCGGAAAAGAAAATTCTTCTGACGTATTTTTCAAATGCACATAATTTGATGCAAATATTTTTTATATAACACCGGAGTATCAGCACAATGTAAAAACAGGATAACTATATCACCACCCGGTTGAGAAACGCTTTTTGCCAGCTTGAGGCGAAGCTTAATGCTAAAGCACTATTTTAGATTAATCTTTGCTACGAATTGGTTTACATTACAAACATAAAAAAGTGCTTTGTATAAATTGAAGTTTTTTCCTACCGCGTCCATTGATTAGAATTAAAATAAAATTGTTAATAACTTTGTAAAAAATATAAGCGTACAGTATTAAAAAATTTTTTTTTTCATTAGAAATATAAGAACGCATGTAATCAACTTAAATATATAATTTTCTTTCTTATAAAATTGTTCACATAATAAATTAAAACCAAATTATCCACTAGTAAATTTTTGTACAACAGTCCACCTCATAATAATAATTATAACAACTAATAATAATCAATGCTTCAAATTTTGCAAATTCACGTTGTGGCGCCATTTTATTAATGAAATAATAAAAACACTTTGTTATTACCACAGTAATCTTTATTTAAAAGTCAACATGTTTCAAGAATGATGTTCTCTTCTTTAGGACATTATATGTACTAAAACTAAATGATCAAATAAAAAGACAGGCGTGGGTGGGTAGAAATGAAAGTAGTAGTGGGGGAGGAGAGAGGTAGTACTTACATTTCTACCCACGTCTGTCTTTTTAAACTCTGCTAATCGGGATTCATGTAGACCTATATTTAAAAATTTGAAAATTCTTACAGTCACCGACATATATATAATGGAGTTATGCATGTTAGTGCGATCATCTCCAGAAAAGTTTCCACAAAAAAACTCTACACATAAACACGCTACAAGGTTTACAGAAAATATTATTAATACCAAAAGCAAACAAAACAATTTTCCAAAAAGGACCCTTTTACATGGCCATTAAAGTATACAACAACCTTCCACATGATATTAAACAAATACAAGATACACTCAGATTTAAGTCATCACTAAAAACATTCCTTCTGAACAGCTCTCACACATTAAGTGAATACCTCACATTGTGAATGGTATTTTATGTTGTGAGAGAGGATTTATGTGTTTGTGTCAAAGAATGACTGGCGAAGGACCTTGATTTTGTTTTACTATCACTGCTTAAAAATGATAAAAACATTTGTTGCATAGAAAGGAGAGGACTCACCGGAAAAGGATAAAACTTGTAGGCTGGCAATGCACTTGTATGATTTCTTTCCCATCCAAGAGGCACAATCACAATAAGAGTGAATGTTCGTTTTTTTTATAGTACACAGCGGAGTTATTTATAGCGGATTAACCGAGAGCGGAAGCACAAAAATGGCCATATGTGGCGGGAGTATATTGCAGACTGAATAATATTGGCGGGTTGGCAAAAAGGGATGGGTAGGAAAAGGAACTTGCAACAATATTAATACCAATTCCAAACAGTGACAGTATGTATGCGTGCTATTTAAGTGTGTGTCTGTGTAGGTATGTGTATGGGCGTAACCACATAGGTACAACTGTTTTTATATTTATGTTTATATAAAAAATTAAAACAAATTCACTTTTTATTACACCACTTTTATATTAATATTTCATTTGTGTTCATATCTGTATAACATGTTAGGTTAACTGGAAGAAATAGGATAAAGGTACCTATAAGTTATATCTTTTGTACTAAATGAAAATTTTGTACAATAAATGATTTTGATTTTGATATTTCACAACGCTATACTTACCCTATAGCTCCCCAGACCGCTGTGTGCGTTTACAAGCAGATCTTGACCGAATAACGGCTGACTGTCTCAGAAACAAGGTGGACGGAAAATATTCAAAATGGTCACCAAAATATCACGAGCAATCCGAGGACAAGTATGCAGCTTCACACCCTGTATGTTTGTAGCAATAATGCACATCAAATACTGAAAAATGTGTGTAGTTTAAGTTCATAAAAAAGAAATGCAGGTAAAAATTAATGACTTTGCGATGGAACAATAGTTGCGAAATAAAATTGTATCTTTACATCACTTTTTTTTTGTGCAAACATGTCGTCCAATTTTGACACAACCTTCACCAGCACAAATAAAACTGCATTCAAAAATTTTTTATAAGAAAACTTGTAAGAAAATTGCGAAATTTACTGATTTAACCCCTCCACAACGTAAGCAGATATATGCGTTAAAAATACGACAGCAGTCAAGTACAATAAGCGTGTTTACACGTCAGCGCGTGTGTCTCCATAGAAACCGTTATAACTCCGTTATTGTTTTAGTTACATCCCTAAAATAAAAAGTGAAAGGTCGATAGTAAATCATGCTGCACATCTCTATTCAAGTTGTCCATAGAAATACATAAAAAAGAACATCCTGTCAGACGCGCAGTCTGACGCATAATTTATCCCGCCAAATTTCCTACGGGCGGGTCGACCGCGCCCGACATTGTTAATTTTTATATGAAATGATAAAAAATTGAGGTGACAAAAGTGTTTATTACACATTTATACAATAGAATAAGTATTGTTGTTTACATAATCTGTGATTTTAGTACCGTTTTTACATAAAAACATCACGTGAGTCATTTTCAAATTTATTTAATGTTTGCATTCTAAACTTTAATATTTACAAATATTAATATTTATTTGTAATATAATAATTCGAAAGCTTATTTTGTAACCTGTCTAAAACAGTTTTTACTATTCGGCTACGTTCAGAAATGTTTCATTTATAGAGCTTTAATTGTGAAGCGGTAATAACACGGCGGTAATGACATTGTCTTAAACAGCATTTAAAGAAACACTGTGATTTTTTTCATACATATAACTTGTAAAATAAGTGAAACAAACTTGTTTATAATAATAACACCATTTCCAATCAAAATCTTATTTTTCTTCCTTGCGCTGTCCCAACTCATTGCCTAGGTAGGCTATCGGGGTCGGCTCTTCTCGTTCTCAGGTTGTAGCTTCTTCGGTTCTGAGTATCGCCTTCATCCAGGCCGTTTCTCTGAAGTATTTTGGAGCATTGAGTCATCCAGGAGTTCTTTGATCTTCCTCTGGATGACTGTCGATGAAGCTCCATAGACATTGCCTGCTTCACTGTGTGGTCTGGTGATCTCCGTCTTATGTGTCCATACCATCTCAACTGTCGTTCCTTCAGCTTACTGTTTATGTCCGTGACACCCAGGCTACCACGAATGCGTGAACTTTTAATCATATCTTATAGTGATACTCCTGCCGACCATCCAAGCATTCGCATTTCTGCTGTTTGGAGTTGCCTAGAGTAGGAGTTGTACATCGTCCAGTATTCGAAGCCATACATTATCGCGGGTCTAACAATAGTCTAGTATATCTTTCCTTTAAGTTTAATAGTTTTTTACCGGTTCTAATAAAAATGAATGTATAAAAAGGACGTGTAACTGCTACAATAATAATCTAATAAAGTGTAGACAAACATACATGCTGACATATTTACTGCTGGTTACTATCGTTACAGAAGTTCATTGCGTCACATTCTAGGTGCGAATAAGGCAAATTTATGATGAATAAAATAATTGTATCAATTATACTTACTTGCGCGCAACATCTTCTCATACTTCTCCTCCCCTTTCCCATCCCAACCCCAATACCTATTTCCCAACTATCTAGGTATAGTTATAATTACAAATATATTGTTGTACAACTTTGTTGTTCTTGACTCGTAAACCGATCAAATCCCGGCGTGCGCTAATAAATTTTATTTGATTAATTTGTGGTATTTTACAAATGATTAATTAAAAATAATATCTAGTATATTTGTACGTTTCAGGGTGGAAGATACTCTTAGTATCGCCCTGGTGTAAGACCACCATTCAGAATTTAAAAGTTGCTTGAAATAGCTTTTCCACCTTCCACTTCCCATCTCCTTCCCCTCTCCACTACCTTCAGCCTCACAACATACCCCAATGGGGATGCCATCCCATCCAGATGGGAGCAGGTGGGACTCTTGTGAGGTATTCACATAAAAAATTACATTTGTTGTACTTCCATTTTTATAATGTTTCTTAATATTTGCTACCTAGTTCTGCTTTTTAAATTTAAGTTTCAATGCATTAAGTATATTCCTAAAAACCAATCTGTGAACATTATTAATTGGCTTTTCTCTTGTCTAACACCTCTTTAATTAATTATATTATTAACATTGTATATGTTCCTAAAGTAAAATTTAAAAAATAAAGATATAGAGAGGCGTGCAAGGATGGAAAAAGCTAATGCCCAGCACTTCAGAGACTAGTTTTGGGTCTCCTTTTGATCACACAAAAAAGTCAACCGTATTGTTTTTTTTAAGGAAAAAGTTTTAAAAATTATAATAAATTCTAAGTCTCAAGGAAATATTTTAAGCTTTCCCAAAAAAAACGTGTGACATTCTTTGACAAATACAAACAATATCATGGGTCATCGCGGCACAAATTGCATTTCTCCGGACAATTTCACGGCGTGCTTTCAAACATATTCGATTATCACGTTAGTGTCGCAAGCCAAATAGAAATTATTCATGCCTGAGCCGATAGCTCACTTCCCGGTACAAAATGTGTAAAAACCAAAAAGCGTTCGCCAGTTTTTCCAGCGGTTAGCTAACCACTTGTGCTGGAATTCGTAGAGTTTAGCGGTCTATTAAACTCGGACCGAAGGGTCACTGGTACAGCGGCTAGGGGGGGTGGCGCTTTCAGTAGACAAACTGCAGCAAGGTGGGGTCTTATATAAGTTCCGCCACTTTGTTGTTAGAGGCACACAGCACATCGAACAGTAATCAAGCATTGTCAGCAGCACAGGAACTGACTTGAGTAACAATGAATCGATTGGTAAGCTTCGTTGATGGATTGGATATTGATCGATTCGCTTTACATTCAGTGATAATTAATTAAAAATTGACACCTGCAAAAATTCTTTGCGTTGTAAACACGCATTGCTTTTTCGGTTTTGACCATAGCAAATTCAAGGCTGTTCTCTTGATTGCACTAATTCTTTCTTTCTCTTTATAGATCTGCTTTGTTGCCGTTATCGGGGTGGTTTCAGCACAGCGCTGGACCAATACTGCCGACCAAGGAGAATGGAGGGACGAAGGCCACAGCAGACAACCAGTTGTACCTGCTCCTCTAGCTCATGACGGAAGAGTAATCGATACCCCAGAGATTCAACACGCCAAGGCCGCTCACTTCGCCGCTCATGATGCAGCCCTCCGCGCCAACCCCCCGAAGCCCTACAACGGACCCGATTACAACAGGGCTGACGATTATGAGAGGGGCCAGGAATATAACAGGGCTCCCCAGCAGCAGTATAGGGAAACTCAACAAGACTACAGACAAGCTCCGCAAGAATACAGACAAGCCCCGCAAGAATACAGACCTGCCCCGCAAGAAAGCAACAGAGTGAACGAGGATTACGAAAACTATGAAGAGAAGCGCGAAGAGCCCAGGTGGAGGGGACCCCTTGCCAAAATCGAATTCACCAAAGACGGCAAGTTCATCAAGGATACCCCAGAAGTAGCCCGTGCCAGAGCCGAGCACTTGGAAGCACTCTCAGCCGCAAAACAGAAGGCAGGTTACAACAATGATGAAGGAAGGTACCAAGGCGAAAGACAAGAACGTCCCCAACAACACAGACGCGAGCCTGTCGATGATGGTCAATACAGAGAAGAGCAGAGGCCAGCCGGAAACGCATGGCAAGGAAACCAAGGCAACCAGTACAACACCGGAAGAGGATATGACGTGTACGATCATGGCGGTGATGCTGCACAGTACTCCAGAAACAACTGGCAAACACCCGGGGTCGCCAAGACTCAAAACGCATACTACTAAACCACTAGAAAAATTAGAAATTTTCAATTGCTCCAAATATATTTAGATCAACTATGACCTAAATATGTCCAACAATCAAAACCAAAGAATCCTAAGATATATTTAGGTTTCAAAGTTTACTATTATTATTATTATTATAACTGCGGTCGTATCATGCTTTCTTTATGAATATTATATGCCTGTGATTTTATTATAATTTAACATTTTTATACTTCGTTATGTTTATGTTATCTCGTCTTATCCTGATCTTTACATCTTTCTTTGAATATTTATGTATATATAAAGTTAATATTGCCATTGAGAGATTTAACCATTATATCAATATTATTTTACATCGTCTTATGTTACGCAATCTGTCCTCTATTTTTTGTTGCTGTTCCTTTGCTTAGATAATAATCGAATGTATTTATTATTAGTGGGAAAACTTTATCATTGTTATTTTTATATTTTGCAAATAAACGAATGTTTTATACGATTTTTTGTTATTTCTTTAAACGATTACGCTAACGAATTCCACTTTAAATGTGCCCGTATTCTCAACTGGTTGTGTAACTTCCAGAACATGATAAAACAATACTGTGTATTATCGGTAATAAATCGCTGTAAAAGTGAAAATAGTACCTGTACCTGTATGAAATGATCCAGGTCGCAATGAATTTATCGGCCGGAAAATTTGACATAGAAATATTGAATATTAACAAATTGTTTTGATTACTTAAAATGGTAGTGAAACATTTTATCACACTGCGGTTTGTGAAGTACAATATTCAAATATTGGTATTATTACTGTTGTACTATAAAAACAATAAATATTTCTGCACAGCCTGCAATCTACTATTATTAGTTTGATGTTCGTGTAGTTTGGTTAGAAAATAAAGATGGTTTAAGGTTTAAGCTAATGCTAAACAAATAAATCACGGATTTTTTATCACAATTTGGGAGGCGGGTATGA
This sequence comes from Limnephilus rhombicus, assembly GCA_929108145.2. Classification (NCBI taxonomy): domain Eukaryota; kingdom Metazoa; phylum Arthropoda; class Insecta; order Trichoptera; family Limnephilidae; genus Limnephilus; species Limnephilus rhombicus. The sequence continues at coordinate 41,306,014 of OV815291.1, read as the reverse complement.
ATACCGCCGCGCCGCCCCGTGAATCATTTATTGGATAACCAACACCACAGCCATCGGTCACCCTAAGTGGTTTGCCATGTTTGATGACTAAGCAGGTTATATACCCCATAAAAAGCTGTGCTTGTGTGAATGGAAGGTGTTATTAATTTAGTTATGAAATAGTTTTTTTTTTTAATTTTGTTATTGTTACTGTTTTTGAAGTGAAAAATTGTTTAGCACATTGTGATTTGAAACTCGATGAAATCGAAGCGAGCGACACTATAAAGAGACAAACACATACATTTTAAAGAAAACACAAAAGAAAGCGCCATCTAGCGACTACGAAGATAAAACACAAATAATAATAAGATAACCAGACGCATAGGATGGTAAATGACGTATGCGCTGGAATTTGACAGAAAAAATATGGAAAAAAAAACATCCTAAAAAAGTGTTCCGTAGCTCCCCCACTCTTGTCAACTGTGATTTTCTGAAGGTTTAGCTTCTACCGCGTGTGAATTGCACACTCTGATTTTTATTATTATCATTACCCTTCAACTATTTTAATTTTTCATTAATTTTTAACGTGACTTTTTGCTTAAGATGAAGCCATAGTAAATAATGCAAAATCATACAAAATCATATGTTTTTGTTTTGAAAATTTGATCGCTTAGAAGTAGTGTAGATGCTTCAATTAATTACTGCGTGTAGAACATACCTTGGCCCTTGAAAATATCGGTCATTTTTTTTATAAGTCTTTTAATAAGCCTATAAAAAAATAAAGTATAAGGTCTAAAAAACACACTTTCAAGTCCAAACTCTCCTATTTATAAACCCCTTTTCGGTTATGGTTTTACTGTATAATGTGGCAAATTCAGTTTATTTTATAATGATCGCAAAAAAAGTTGATATTTACACCCAATCTGCCCAAAATAAAATAAAATATGCATTTTCGCGTTGTTATTTTACAATACGGCCGCTAGTCGACGAATTCGGTTTTTCAAAGTGAACCCTATGGCGTCCACTGAAGAACTGTTCACGTTCACGCCACAGTCGCCAAACCTCAGTCACGCCCCGAACTGAGCGGGAGATGGACGCGTCACTCCGCGTCGCTTGATTTCGTGAAATCCATTATAAATTTCCGTTTTATTACAATAAACAATGCGTAAAACAGGAATTAATATTTTTTACAGGCCTTTGCGAAATCAACCTGTAAAACAAAACTCTCAAATACCTTTTCCAACCTTTCCAAAAGCTTTTTCTCAAGTATTTTTAAACTCCTCCCATAAAGGGCGTGAATTCCGATTTCGATTTTTTCCTGAACTAGTGGATCGCCTTAACGTGTTAAAGACAAATTTTTGAAGTTATTTTAGAACCCCAATGCTCACTATTTTGTGAGGAATTTCTATACTCGGTACAATTTTTTTTTATTTTTGGAGCTTGATCGAAAGCATGCGAAAGAGGAATTCTACAGGCATTGATTCAATCTCAAAACTATCGCTATGAAAATGATATTATTTTTACAGATCTCTTTTGCTTCCGTTTTAGGAAGCGGGTTAAAAAACGATTTATAATGTAACGGAATAACAACTTGTGGTTTAGACATTGTTAATGATTTAACCGTGCATTCGTTTGGGAGAGTAAAAACTTATTTCGGTAACTACTAAATCGTGGCAGCTCTTCGGCCAGAATAACCGCAGTACAATATAAATTTAAAAGTTTGTCTTAAATCATATGGTACTTCCACACCAAAGCCAACCTTCCAACTCCGAACTTGGTTTGAAGTTGGAAGGTTGGCCGATCGTGTGATGGCTGCGGCCAACCCTCCAACCCCGAAATCCGAACTCAAAAATGGCGGACATCGAACAGCTATAGCTACGCTGTATCTTATATCAGTTGCCTATAATTATTACGCACGTGTAATTATAAACTTTATACACGACATGTTTTCAAACAATTGTTATACCACTCTCCGTCATAATTTTGTCATTTTAACAGTACGCGGCACGCGCGTATTGATCGCCTGCAGTTCACAGACTGATGTGTGGACAGCTGCGGCAGGCTGGTTCGTCGATTCTCCCAACACAAACTTCCAACGCACGAACACTCCTCCACACGATCGTCCAAACGTTTGAAGTTGGAACGTTGGCCGCAGTGTGGGCTTACCGATAAACTATATGATTACTATTAAAACTTAAAATTATGATTTTGGGATGCGGGTATTGGTACAGTCACCCGGACAACGACACATTTGGTAAGCTCTACGCTCTACCGTAGCTGTGTTCGGTGACTTACCAGGGGTACCCGGGGTCATGGGATGAGGTTTGTCTAGGTCATTGCGACGGATACGTCTGCTCACCAACTGCATGGCGGATTGTGAGAGGCCGGTTGAGGGAGACCCTTTCATTTCTCCAGCCAGACTAACTCGACCCACCGCCAAACAACTCGTTCTTGGACCACACTCCTTGCCTCATTCTCATTCATACATCGTCTCATACATACTCTTCTATTATTATATAGAAGGGCAGATGCGGCAGATTCGGTAGATGCACCGGAACTGCCTTGATGATGGACACTGCAACGCTGTCGGAAACATGGGCTAAAGAAGGAGGTAGCGCAACACGGCATAACACCCCAAAAATAAATAACGAAAATTATGTATTTTATTTATAAATTTTCTGAATTGTCTGAATTCTTGACAAATCAGTTTCATTTTTGAAAATGACAAAGTAATTTTCCGTCAAAAGTATTATATAACAGGTAGTTACATTATCATTGGATTGATACGGAGGTGTGGAAGGTATCGAGAGCATCTCATGTCCTTATCCTATATTCTCCCTCCCCTCCCCTTCCTCGCCCCTTCCTAAGCCTAAAATTTAGTTTAAGGTAAAATAAAACTCCATCTCCAAACAATATTAGCATAAGAAACTCTTTTGGCTTCACTGCAGTTCACATGTATATTTATCTGTCCATTATATGTATACAAGATGTTTGTTTCTTACAAATAAAAATAAAATAAAATGAAATCACTTAAATTCCTCACACAATTAATTCTAATTTAGAATACGGCACTTAAATTCAAAGCCTGTTCGAGTTCCGGAGATGTTTTATTGTTTTTATTTCTTGCTAGATCAATCCCGATGAGTTAAAGAACTCATTTAAGGACAGGAGGAACATACAAGTCATGGGTGGGAGGAAATAGTCACAATTTTACGTAGGAATTTAGGTATTAAAAATATAAGTTTAATATACAATACAGACGAAAAATAAAAGACAGGTTGAGTTGAACAAACAACAATAGAAAACAATTAAAGAAAAAAAGGAACAAGGTTATACAGATATGGATGATTACAACTAAATGGAAAAGAAAAGAAGAGAAAAAGAAACAAGACAATTGAACATGACAAAATATTATGTATACAGGGTGTTAAGGGATGTACTTGACTTACTTTAACCAGTGATTCCTGACATTATTTGGAGTAAAAAATGTAAATGAAATTTTGGTCTCCGGTGACATTTTTGATGTTTTTTTTTTTTTTTTTTTCTACAAAAACATTAAAAAATGGTAGTTGTTGAACAGTTGGAGGCGGGGTAAGGGGTTCATAAGACACCCGGCTGAGTGACCAGTGACGACATGCGGAAGAATTTTTTTTTGGTTTGATTTTAAAGAAAAAAAAATTGAAAAAAAAAAAAAAGTCGTCGAAAAAAGTCACCGGAGACCAAAATTTCATTTACATTTTTTACTCCAAATAACGTCAGGAATCACTGGTTAAAGTAAGTCAAGTACGTACCTTAACACCCTGTATAGTTTCATCGTTAAACGTACTTAAATATTCTTTTCAAGCATTACTCTGAATTTTTTATTTTGGTGGATTCCCTTTTACATATCTGGAAGCGAATTACACAGTATATAGGCAATTTAATGTAGAGATTTCATCCCATATTTTGTAGTGTGTTAGAGGTATGCGGATTTTATTGCTATTTCGAATATTGTGAGTGTGGATGTCTTGATTGTAAAGTGGCTTGATGTTAGTGTGAGCTGATTGTTGGGTAATTGAGATCATTGAACCAGAGTTACGCAGGACATATTATACACATATCTACACATACATGCAGGATAAAATAAGTTTCAATTTGGGAGGCGGGTGTGGGAACCGCCGCCCCGGGAACCAACATCTCTGCCATAGGTTACCCCAAGTGGTTCGCTACGTTTGGTAACTTAGCAGGGGTTTATGAGGTGAGGTTTGTCCAGGTCTTGGCGGCGGATATGTCTACCCACCATCTGCGTAGCAGGCCGGATCGGGAAAGGCTGGTTGAGGGAGACCTTGTGACTTCTAAAGCAGAACTCTTTCGGAACATCACCTTGCACCGCAGTGGGCGGGATGGATTCATACGTCCGTTACTCCTAGACCCACTGACCTCCAGATTCCTGCCAACCCCTCATACCTTATCCTTCCCTTAACTTCTACTCCTTCCTTTCCTTTAAAACTTTCACTGGACTACGACCTCCGTAGTCCAGTGGGTAAGACTCTTGACTCACAATCTGGAGGTCGCGGGTTCGAACCCGGCATGCGCAAATAAATTTTATTTGATTAATTTGTGATATTTCACAATTAATTCATTTAAAATAATATATAGTATATTTGCGGCATGTTCCAGAGTGGAAGATACTATCAGTATCGCCCTGGTGTAAGACCACCATTCAGAATTGAAACGTTGCTTGAAAATGGCTTTAGCCGTGTTTAGTGACCAGATCTGAATAGCCAGGTACTTTCCAATCTTCCTCTTCCCCACCTCCTTCCCCTCCCCACGATGATTGGATAGGAAGTCCGTACCTAGAAGTTCAGGCGAATTTAAAAAAGCATTAATAAAAAAAATTATAAAACAATTTTATCCACGTGTTTTAGTGACAGTCTAAAGAAGCGTTATGCAACTCAATATAACAAAACCCACGAGATTAACAAAGACACTCATTTGATCAAAAAATTCCATTTCTTAAATGTCCACACAAATCGTGATTTACGTCTCAATTCAATACTTTTAATCTCGCGAACAAAAATACATCGAAAATGCTGTATTTTGCAAGAATATTGAATTGGGGTTCGTCTAAAAGTACCTGCTTAGAAATATTTATAAAATTATATAAACGTTTATCCACACCTATCTATCTGTCTATCCGGGTGTTGGTTTTGCTAGAGGGAACAATGTACACGGCAAAGGAGCCCTTAAAATATGGAGCTGGGAAAAATGCTCAGCTTTTCTATGACGGTCCAAGAAAAGCGTAAAAAGCACTTTATTTATCCTAATAATGCTGCGGCTCTTTCTTACACATTAAATAATGGTGAGACAAAATATGAGACACACAATACCTATACATGTGTTGTTTACTCCAAAGTACTGATTTTTTCCTTTGGAGGAAACAGATAGGTATATCATATTAAGGCTCAGCTACTGCGGAGGGAATTGCGTTTCATTTTCTTTATACGTATGATATATGCTTCCTTTGGGGGGGGGGGGTGCAGACAATCGTTCACCTTTGTCTTATTTTCGACTGTTGTGATTTAGTGTGTAAGAAAGAGCTACACCATTATGTGTTTAAGAACAAAGGCAAAACCATCAGCGCGTTGAAATTTGACATTTTAGAATTTTTGGAATTGACTCACATTTCATTTTTTTTTTTACATGAATACCGCACAAGAGTCCCAACTACTCCCGTCTGGAGCCAGTGGGACTATGGCAATCCCCAATGGGGAATGTTGTGAGGCTGAAGGTAGTAGGGACGAGAAGGAGATAGGAAAGAGGAAGGTGGGGAAGTATCTGGCTATTCAGATCTGGTCACCAAACACGGCTAAAGCCATTTGAAGCAACGTTTCATTTCTGAATCGTGGTTCCTGGTCTTACACCAGGGCAATATTGAGAGTATCTTCCGCCCTGGAATGTGCCGCAAATATATTTTATATTATTTTAAAATTTTAAATGAATAAATTGTGATACACAAATTAATCAAATAAAATTTATTTGCCATGCAGGGATTCGATCCCGCGACCTTCGGAGTGCTAGTCAAGAGCCTTACCGCTGGACTACGCCGGCCGTCATTATTTTCCTTGTAACAATATTCCATACTTTCAAAATTATCGTCACGGCTAGTACCTAGTATTATAGGGGTACACGGAGATGTCACGGTACGGTGGGTGAGAGAGATGCAAGAAAATGATTTTTTTCCCTTTGAACCTATGTACATGGCGTATCTCATCTTTTAGCATATTTGTGATAAGAAACGTATTTATATTGGCTTTCTTGTGCCGTAACGGTACCGTAATCGTGGATCGTCACGGTAATAAGAAAAACGCTCATTTAGTTTTATGTCGTGTCATCTGCCCTGCCCTGATAAACGTATCTACCCCGATGAACACATCTGCCCTGATGATGAATACAGTAACGTTGTTGCTACTGTAAACTGTCCGAAACGTTGAATAAAGTACGAAGAATCACAACATAGCATAATGACCCAAAAATGTATCACCATAAGGCGGTTGATAGTCTAATTTTGCGGCCAAGCAGGATAGACGGATGCGCCTCACCATTGAATTGTCTGCCACGAAAATCTCAAATCATATCTGTGAATTATCACATACTTCATTATCCTTTTTTTGACGCGAATAGACAAACTTTAAAAAAATTATAAACAAATAACAAAGATTATGTTTTAACCGCGTGTAAAGAAATATTTAAAAATAAAAAAAATAAGTAGTCAAATATCAAAAGGTAAAGTCAAAAGACCATAAATTTAGGTTCCGAGAAATTTATTATAAGCAATGAGAATCTATGTAACCGATTGTAACGTTCTTACCCAATGTTTCCATTGTCAAAGATTCGGACACACAGCACAAAAATGCTACAATAAAATGAATAAACCAACATGCAAGCACTGCTCAGAAGATCATCCCATCTCCGAGTGTAAATCCCTGGAACTGCCGCCCAAATGCGCTAACTGTCACTCAGCTAACAAGAAGAAAGAAATAAACTCCTTTAACAGTAAAATGAATGAAATAGACCACCGAACAAACAGCGAAACATGTAAGTTTCGTTCTTACATGCTTAAATTAGCCAAAGAAAGAATAAACTACGACATTGATTAAAAAAAACTTATATATAATATTGCAAAATACAACCAAAAATGCATTAATTAAATGGATGATTTCTTAAATAGTGAATTAGAATTAAATATTAAAATTCAAGAATATGAATGTATTTGTACTGATTCATGTAACAAAATTATTTCTAAAAACATCAATGATATAATTATTATGCACATAAACATCCGTAGCATTCAGAAAAATTTAGATGAACTAATTCTAAAAATAAATAATTTAATTAAAAAGCCCGACTTCATAGTGTTAACCGAAACATTTACGAACGCTGAGTCACCGTCTTATCACTTACCTGAGTACAATTATATTTCTACCAAAGTAGATATCAACAAAAACTCTGGAATAATAATATTTGCAAATAATAAATTTAGTATTGTTAACATTATAGAACACCCAATACATTTGGTAAACTGCATCGAAGTACATTTCAAACTCGGCAAATCAATATATCATTTAATAGCTATCTATAGAACGCATGGCTCGAGTATTATTACGTTTATTAATGACCTCAAATACATATTATTAAAATTAAAAAATAAACTCTGCTTCGTGGTGGGTGATTTTAATGTGAACATTAATGAAAAAATAGAAAATAATAACAAAACTGAATACATCAATTGTATGACTGAACAAAATTTCATATCTTGCATAAATAAAAATACTAGAGAAATAAAAGAACATACTCCATCTTGTTTAGATCACATTTGGACAAACGTAAACATTAAAGATCTTCACAAACTAAAATCAATTGTTTGGAAAACTAACATAACTGATCATCATTCATGCTTACTTCTGTATAATAATAATATTAAACATAAAAAACATAATTTAATACCCAAAAAATCAACAATAGACATGACTATTCTCTCTGAAAAACTTAAAAAGGAAGATTGGAACAATGTTTTAAAGAGTGATGATACTGAAATATGTTCGACTAACTTTGAAAAAATCCTGTCACAACACATTAAAAATTCGACAACTGAAATAATAATACACATAAAATCAAAATTAAGATGTTTAAAACCTTGGATTACCAAAGGACTTATAATATCTATCAGAAACAAAGAAAAACTTTATAAAACAACTTTAAAAAATCCCCATGATGAAAAAGCATATATTTTTTATAAAAAATATAAAAATAAATTAACATCTTATATTAAAAAAAGTAAGGAAGAGTTTTTTAAAAATAAAATATTATCTTCAGAAAATAACCATAAACAAATGTGGAAAACTGTGAATTTGGCCATAGACAATACAAAAAAAACACAAAATATTAAGTACATCGAACATGATAAAAAAATTATAGATGCCAATTTACAGCCTAAACAATGTGCAAACATATTTAATTCCTTCTTTGCAAATGTTGGAAAAAATCTTGCGAAAAATATTCATAAACCTTCTAACCCGGAAAAACATAAAAATAAAAATTTACAGAAACGTAATATACTTTCAACATTTGAAATAACAACAGAATGTGAAATCTTAAAAATAATAGAAAATATGAAAGGAGGTTCGTCTCCCGGTTTTGATTCTATTACGGCACACATGTTAAAATCTATGAAATCTTACTTAATAAAACCCATCACTCATTTAATAAATTTGAGTTTAACGAAAGGAATATTTCCAATGAACTACAAAAACACAATAATCTCACCTATTTACAAATCTGGTGATCCACACCAAGTAACGAATTATCGCCCAATTTGTCTAATTTCTAACATAGGAAAGATATTTGAAAAAATAGTAAAAAAACAATTGGTAAATTTCCTAGATAGTAATAAAATACTACACAAAAACCAGTTTGGTTTTATTAAATCACTCAGCACACAAGATGCAATTGCTAACGTAACTTCATACATTTACGAATCATTAGATAAAGGTAAAAAATGTGCGGGCATATTTATTGACCTCAGAAAGGCTTTCGATAGCATATCCCATGAGATACTATTAAAAAAATTAAATGATATTGGCATAAAAGGCAACGCGATTAAATGGATCACCAACTACTTAAAAAACCGCCCTCAAGTGGTAAAAATCAATCGTATTAATAGTGATCAAGAGATTTCAAGCTTTGGAATCCCCCAAGGTACAGTGCTTGGACCAATCCTTTTTACCATATATGTAAACGATATTTTTTTTCAACTTCTACATGGTCAAATTACATCATACGCCGACGATACAGTTTTAATAATAAGTGAAAATACTTGGGAAAATGTAGAATTACAGGCCACAGAGGACATCAATACGCTTAAGAATTTTTTCGACACTAATTTACTATCACTAAATAGTGAAAAGACATTTGTAATTCCATTTGCAATCCATCCAAACGACGCTCCCAAAAATTTTAACATTGTCATACACGATAACACTAAAATTCACAACCAACATTATTGCAAATCAAACTGTACAATATTAAAAACAACAAATAAAATATTAAATATCTCGGCGTAATTATCGATAAAAATCTGAAATGGAAGGAACAAATATGTCAAGTAGTAAACAAAATCAGAAAATTAATATATATATTTTTAAGAATTAGAAATTTTCTGTCGATAAAAAATCTATATTTAATCTACTATGCCTTAGTTCAATCCACTCTACAATACGCTATTATTAGTTGGGGATCCGCGTATAAATGTAACCTTCTTCCAATAGAAATTGTTCAAAGAACAATTATTAAAATTATATTTAAAAAATCCTTAGACTACCCAACAGAACGCCTGTTTGAAGAATTTCAAGTACCCACATTTAAAGATTTATATATAAAAAATTCAGTAATTCAAATAATAAAAGAAAAAGATAAATATCCATTTTTAAATGAAAACAGAACTCGACTTAAACATGTTTTTCTATGCCCAAAACTAAATACGTCTTTTGCACAGCATCATTATACTTATCAGGGAAGAACTTTTTTCAATCGTCTACCAGAGGAAATCAGAAGCATCAATGATAAGGCCCGAATGCTGCTCTCTGTCAAGAGACATTTTAAAGATGTTCTTAAGAAAAGAACTACTGTCAACTAATCTTACAAATATCTTAGTTCTCCATAACATTCTTTCTTTAAAAAAAAAAAAAAACACACCATTATCAAATAAATACTGCAGCTCACATATATTTATGTACAATTAATTATTTAAGTACTAACTTATACCTAACTAATAACTAATAGCATTTATGTACACTCCCCTTCCATACACAAGCAAATGCTTTTAATGGAAGGGTAGTAAAAAAAAAAAACCTGTAAAAAAAATATTTAGTTTTAAAATTGTAATTATAATAAATGTTTCAATAAATAAATAATAAAAAAAAAAAAAAAAAATAAAAAAAATAATAATTATCAGCCTGAAACACTCATCAACATTGAAAAATCTTCCGAGAAAAGATACTTGCCGCCAACGGGACTTGAACCCGTGTCCTTCTGATTGCCGGTCAGCTGCTCTTGACCACTGAGCTATGGGGGCTTATCAAATACCCGCCAAATAATTCAATATATACTAGTGTTTCATTCAACAATTGCTGCTTATTATATTTCTTCCACCTGAAAACAACCAACTTTATTTTTGCGAGAGAGACATTGTAAGTGTTAAATCCCTCGCTAGGTGGCATCGAGACAAATTATGACTACATTTATTGGGGAAATACTTAAACTTGTCAAATATTAATTATTATTTTTAATTTATAAACTAACGTTTAGACAAGATTTTTATGCATAGCACAAAGGGTAACAATTATTATAAGCAATAATTATCAGCCTGAAACACTCATCAACATTGAAAAATCTTCCGAGAAAAGATACTTGCCGCCAACAGGACTTGAACCCGTGTCCTTCTGATTGCCGGTCAGCTGCTCTTGACCACTGAGCTATGGGGGCTTATCAAATACCCGCCAAATAATTCAATATATACTAGTGTTTCACTCAACAATTGCTGCTTATTATATTTTTCCACCTGAAAACAACCAACTTTATTTTTGCGAGAGAGACATTGTAAGTGTTAAATCCCTCGCTAGGTGGCGTCGAGACAAATTATGACTACATTTAAGTTACCGAGAAATTTGGTAAAGTTCTCAGGGATATCGTGTGTCTGGAATCTTTCCTCTACTGTCGGTATTATGTAATGTTAAGTTTCTTTGGAAAGGACTACGGTTATAGTTATTACTAATTACGTAATTACCATTGATTTTTTACTATGTCCAAGAGGGAAAATTGTGCATGATTATTTATAATTTTGACAAGAAATTTGAAGTTTCATTTACAGCTGTAAAAGCCGGGGATCTTCAAAATACAACTCCATCATTTTCAAAATGTCTCAGTACTTTTGGACAGCCTTTGATTAAATAATTATGTTGTCAAAACTCTTTTCCATTCGACATAATAATTATATAAGATTTACTATTATTCAAGAGATTTACCAAAGAATTTCTCTTGTAATATTTTGCTTTCTTTTTAAACTTTTAGCTAAACATTTAACATTACGATACATAGTAAAAGTTATCCAAAAGTGTTCAAAATAACCTCTAATATCTATTATCGTTTACAAGTGTCAATGAACTTGTCATGGTCAAATTCCTGATTCAGTTCGGAACTGGGCGATTTTTTACAATGGCAGGTTTGATTATTTTACTTTGTCATTCTGTCGGTTCTTTAACGATTAGGCAAAAAATCTTTCAAAACACTTTTGTTTATTCATTTTGTTTATTTACGGAAAGTTGCATTTTGTCGGAAAATAATAATTACTCTTTCATGACAATTACAAAAATTCAAATATTTATTTATGATTATGCAAATCAATATCAGGAAATAATATCCCATGATTATTTTTTCTGGATTTTTTTGACTAATATTGCAGATAATGGCTCCGAAATTTTTTTATTCTGTTTAAAATGCACTTCTGTTTTTTTTTTTTTTTTTAAATATTTCCGATTCTGCCTTTATTATCGAAATCAGAACATCAATCAAACAAAATATGTTAATACTGAACACGCACGAAGTTGGGTTACTTTTATTTTACTTCTGATGAACTTCCGAGTTTTTTTTTTAAATTAGTACCGCACAAGAGTCCCAGTGATCCGTCTGGAGCCAGTGAGGCCAGTGCCCAATTTGGTTATGTTGTGAGGTTAATGGTAGTGGGGAGGCGAAGGAGATAGGTAGAAGAACGTGGGGAAGTACCTGGCTATTCAGATCTTGTCACCAAACACGGCTAACGCCGTTTCAAGCAACGTTTCAATTCTGAATGGTGGTCTTACACCAGAGCGATACTGAGAGTATCTTCCACTCTGGAACGTTGCTAAGAAGCATTAAAATAGGAGCTATTTGCTAGGTATAAAAAAGACGTTAGGTATGATGTAATGTAATGACACTGGATGTGTTTAGTGTTTTACCTACTATGTGGTCATGTTATTCATGACATGAACACCGCTTGTTAAGTGGGTGTATTAAATATTAAAGTTACAGGGTATAATTAATATCACAGTTATCAGCTGTATTCCTATGTGGAAACTTGGACGCCAAATCTTGTTTGATACAAGATATGCTGAGGCTGTGCAGTAGGTAGGCAAGAGTTACCCATCAGGGCGTGGGCATGGTTCTTTTTAACATTGTTGTGAATAATGGAAATATAAATAAAATAATGAATGGATGAATAAAAAAAGATATATTGAAAATAACTTGTGACTTGCATACCAAACCTACTGAGAGCTATCTAGCTAGAGCCTATATACTCGTACAATGGATGACGCGAATCGGGATCCTTAATGAGGAGTCTCCAACTCCCTCTCGTAGCATCAGCGTCTGGTCTGCGAGCTTCTCCCTCCTTCTTCGATAAATATTAGATATGGGAACGCCTTGCCCATGGCGTCCTCCAATATGTGGTAGGTAGCAGTATTAAAGTCCATCAGGTTGTGGAAATAATCGGCGTGGACTAAACGGCCGGGTTGTGTGACGTTGAAATAATTATATTCCATCTCGTTGGACGACGGATGATGTTTATAATCCACAATTATAACAAAACTTGGTCGGTCAAGCCGCCATTAACACTTCGGGAATTTACATTCAGATTACCCGGTAAAATAAGATTCTATAGACGCGATCACATACCATCGGCTGAGAATAATAAAGCGTACGTTCACATTTTGAATTATTTACTATAACCGCCGCCGATTAAGTATTTTATATTTAATTAAAATTCCACATTTGGTCGACCTGTCAAATTCGGATCATGCCCCTTTGACGCAAATTCAAGAAGTTCAGCCATAAATAAACCAATCCCTAGATCGATATCTTCGGGCCTTCTCCATACTAGAAATTTCGTCATCACTGTCACCAACTTAACCAAAAATAAAATGGTCCACCAAAGACTATTGTCTTAATAACATAGAGGAAGTTCAAGGCCATTTGCCACCATAGACAATATAATCGCATTGGACCTGCTTTATTAATTCATTAGCCAAATAAATTATTTAAAAATAAAAATGCTTGAAAGCAGAAAAATGTATTAGTTTCCCCAAGAAAACAACCTTCCATCTGACAAAGCCTGAGGGAATGAGCTTTACATAATTTTTAAAGCTCATTTCCTCAGCAAGGAGCTTTGTCAGATGGAAACCTGTTATCCTGAGGAAATCAAAAATTCAAGCGTTAGTAAAAAACCTAAAATACTTGAAATATGAACTCCTTATAAAAGGAAAACATTTTCAAATAATGATTGGTTTTCTACGACGAATTTACATTTTTCTGCTTGAAAAATGATAACTCGGGGGTACATGTTTAAATTCTTTTTATTTTCAGAAAGACATTCGATAATAGCACATAAAAACACTGGTTCGGTGAATTCGATGAATTGAAAAATGGTTTGAAAATGAATATCGACAAAGGAATGGAAAGGAAACATGGCTAAAGCGTCATACAGCTGTGACATTAAAGATCAACATAAACAATAGCTGTATTGTTTGTTTATATACGTTCATCTTCAATGTCACATCTATATAGCGTTTTATCCATTTTTCCTTTCCAGCAGTCACCGTACAGTTCTTGTAGAATGAAATAAAAAATCTACATATTCTAAATTTCCTTTCAACAGAAATTAAACAGAGTACCTATACCTTCATCGGGGACCCATTTCAGCCATCTCACGGTAAAAACCGCATCATGTGTTCTGAAAAAAATATATCACATTAAACAAAGTTTGTGAACAGAATATACAGTATTTTCCCCTTGTGATGACATACTTTGTTTATCACAAGGGAAAAGTATTCTCACTTCTGTTCATATGAACATATAAATTAGTAGCATTATTAATTTTACCTGCCATTAACGGTGTTATGGTCTGCCAAACAATGTTATAAGGTGTTCCTAACGTAAAGCTCCAAAATCATTCAAAGTCTGGAACATTTTCTGAAACAATATTTGTGAAACATTAACCACTCGGACCCATAAGCTTGTGTTAACGATAATATAACATTAACAGACATATGTATGACGTACGAGGCGTACGTATTACAATTTACAATTATACTTATTAAAGTAAAATTGAAAGAATATTTTATCAATATGTCATTTAACCTCAAATAGATTTACAGATAAATTAAGCTGAATGTTAATGTCTCATGTAATTACCTGATTTCTGGATCAATTGCGGACACATTTGAAACATTTTTCCACCTCTGGAATTCCTGTAAACGATTTTTAAATGAAATATGCCCATGGCGATGTCAACAACACAAATTCAAATTCGTTTGATAATCGCATGACGCAAGACGCAATTTGACGTTTAAAGTTAGACCTATCTATAATAAAATTCAGCTTTATCTATAAGAATTTGGTTCACTCCTGTCAGTTTCAAGGTTAAAGCCAAGTTTTACGCCCCTGAGTTCAGCGAACTGACATAGAACCCCCCGTGGTTGAAAAGTTAAACTAACCGGAGAAAAAGTGAAACCATTAATGGCCAGTTAAAATATGAATAAAAACAAACATTAATAATCCTGGGGTAATTTAGAATAGGAAAGTAATTAATTATTTTGGCATCTAAATATTTTCATAAGAACGTGCCGCAAATACATACAAAATAAATACATACACATGTATACTATAAAATAAAATAAAATTAAATTAGCCTTTATTGCCGTTAAACTTATAAAACATTTTTCTAATCTAGTTAATAAAAAAATATATATATTTAAAAATATATATATATGTAAAGGAAATATATTCCCTTTAAATTTGAATCCTATAATGTCAATTAGAATGCAATCATCGATTGTCATTTGTTTTGTTATTCTATTATTTGATTGTTAGAAAAAACCATTCAAAGTGATATTAATAAACATAAATGTCGTTTCTTAGTTAAAAAAAACTTTGCAACACAAGTGTTTTATTTAGAAATTAATAAAAAGGAATTAAACCTATCAACATATTATAAAACGACATTTCGTTTTAAACCAAAAATGGAGAAAATTCAATTAGAATTTACGCTATTACCTGGATGCGATGGCAGATCAAATATTATTAGCATTACAAAAATAGTCACAAGTGATGGAAAAGTGTTTACAATACCAGAAATGCTACGATCCGCCAGCTATCACGAGGAGATAATGAAAACTAGTGCTTTTGGAAAAATAAAAAATAGTTTGAAAAAAAGATACCAGGTTAGAAGAGTCTGGTTAACCATGACAGAAGAACTAAAAAAAACATATGTAGACGAAGATGGAAACCTACAGTTTGGAGACCAATACCTCGAAGAATTGGACGAAAAAAGTTTACAAGTACATCAAAAAGAAGATGCATTAGGAAAATTAATTGAAAAGTTAATGGAAGATAAGCAACAGAGCTTAAAAAACATTGCTGAGAAGTTTGTTATAGAAAAATTCTGCACTAAAAATACAAATGCAAGCCAGTGGATGGAAGTGTTTGAAAAAGAATGTTTGCGGTTTGATGTGACCATGGATGGAAAAAAAATAGAAATACTCAGATTGTTCATGGATAAATCTTGTATAGACTGGTACAGTTCCATGATTATAAAACTAACAATGAACTCAGAGTGGTCAACATGGAAAAACAAATTCTGTGAATCATTTGCAAACAAAGGATGGAACCCTGTCACATACGCACTATCATTTAGATACAAAGATGGTTCTCTGTTGGATTATGCTATGAGAAAAGAAAAACTTCTATTGGATGTGAGAAGATCAATTGACACCGGTACTTTGATAGATCTTGTTGCTTCCGGACTACCAGAATTCATACTTAACAAGATCGATAGAGAAGGATTACAAGATACTGTAGATTTGTTTAATGAAGTAAACAAGTATGAACATATGGTCAACAAAAAAAGATTTATGAATAAGAAAACATTTGGAAATGCAGAACATAATAAAAATGGGGGTAAAAATCCATGTAAAATTTGTGAAAAATTGAATAAGGGCATTCGTTACCACCCTGAAGCTACATGCTGGTTCAAAACAAAAGAGGATGAAAAATTTAAGAGAAATGCCATTAAACATGTAAACAATTCAGTGATAGAAACTGAATTAAATGAAAATGATCAAAAAAACTAATAGTAACACCATTAATAAAAGTCAAACTATTACTAAATGATAAATTAAAAATATACGGAATTTATGATTCAGGTTCAAATGTTTCTCTAATTAATTCTAAATTATTGAAACTAAAAGGAAAAGGAAACAATTTGAATGAAGCAAATTTAGTAACGATTAATGGTGTTAAAAAGACGAGTGGTTTGACAACGTTAAACATAAAAATTTTTGAATTGGAGAATAAAGTTGATGTGTACATTATTGATGAACACAATTTCAAGTATGATTTTTTGATTGGATTAGACATGATAAAAGACTTCAAACTTATCCAAAGTGAAGACTTACAAATATCACAGAAACTCTGCCTAAATAATACAAATAAAAAAGAAAAATATTCTACAGATATGAAAACGAATACTAAATTTAATCATATAGAAAAACACAGAATTAATTTTAACGAACATGTTAAAGAAGAAGATTTTAAAATAACAATGAATCATTTAAATAATGATCAAAAAACAGAAATAAATGAACTAATAGACAAATACACATCAGTGTTCGCGAAGAGTAAATATGATGTTGGCACTGTCAATGGATATGAAGCGAAGATAGACTTATTAGTGGATAAATATTGTAGTAAGAGGCCTTACAGATGCAGTGTAGAAGATAAAAAGGAAATAGAAGAGCAAATAGCAAAATTATTAGACAATAAACTGATAGAAGAGTCGTACAGTCCATTTGCTGCACCGGTCACTCTAGCATTTAAAAAAGAAGAAAACAAAAGATCCAGATTATGCATAGACTTCAGAGACTTAAATAAAATAGTAATACCTCAAGCTCAACCATTTCCATTGATTGAAGACCTAATGACAAAGACCAGAAATTGCAAATTTTTTTCAACGCTGGATATAAACTCAGCCTTTTGGTCTATTCCATTGCGGATTGAAGACAAAAAAAAAACAGGATTTGTAACACAGGAGGGACATTATCAATGGACCTGCCTGCCTTTTGGATTGAAGACTTCTCCGGCAATTTTTCAGAGGATATTAAGCAATATATTGAGAAAATATAAACTAAACGAATTTGCTGTCAATTACATAGATGACATTCTTATTTTTTCAAAAACTTTTGCTGAACACATTGATCATCTGACAAAGCTGCTGAATGCAATCAAAACAGAAGGTTTTAGATTAAAATTTACAAAATGCACATTTGCATCAGATATGGTAAAATATCTGGGTCATATAATTCAGAATAATTCAGTCAAGCCAGTAAAGGATAATTTGATTTCAATAAAGAATTTTCCTATTCCAAAAACACAAAAGAATGTGCGACAATTTCTAGGAAAAATCAACTTTTATCATGAGTACATTCCGAAGAGTGCAATAATACTAGATCCTTTGCATAATTTATTAAGGAAAAATCAAAAGTTTATTTGGACTGATAAATGCCAAAATGCTTTTGAAACGATGAAAAACCTAATATGCTCACAACCGATCTTGGAAATTTTTGATCAAGAT
Organism: Limnephilus rhombicus; assembly: GCA_929108145.2. NCBI lineage: Eukaryota > Metazoa > Arthropoda > Insecta > Trichoptera > Limnephilidae > Limnephilus > Limnephilus rhombicus. The sequence goes on along the minus strand of OV815291.1, from coordinate 41,287,839 downwards.
TTACCAATTAATATATATACAGATGCTTCTCTAGAGGGTGTTGGAGCTATTTTAAAACAGACACAATCTGATGGAAAAGAAAAACCTGTTGCTTACTTTTCGAAAAAATTAAACAGCGCACAGAAAAAGAAAAAAGCAATTTACTTAGAATGCTTAGCTATAAAAGAGGCAGTGAGATACTGGCAATACTGGTTGATAGGAAAACCATTTACAGTTTATTCAGATCACAAACCGCTGGAAAATATGAATATCAAATCTAGAACCGATGAAGAGCTTGGTGACTTAACATATTACTTATCCCAATATGATTTTCAAATTAAATATTCTCCAGGAAAGTACAATATTGAAGCTGATTGTCTAAGCAGAAACCCAGTCTTAGAACCAGATGAGAACCAAGATGAGCAATTAAAAGTTGTCAACTTAATAAAATTAGAAGATATCTTAAAAGATCAGGTCAAAAATGAGAAGATACAGTGCAGAAAAGATAAATTGATATCGAAGAATAATGTTTATTACAAGAAAGTAAAAAAAAAAGAAAAAATAATTCTATCAGAAAAATTCAGCATAGATTTTATCAAAAATGTTCACACAGACCTAGGTCACATAGGAATTAATCAAATGCAAAAAATGATAAGCTCATGGTACACATCAGAAAACATGACAAACAATATAAAGAGAACTTGCGAAAGTTGTGCAGTATGTTTAAAGAACAAATCAAGAGGTCAAAATAAATATGGATTGATGTCCTACTTGGGTCCCGCAACAAAACCTTTTGAAATATGTTCTATTGATACGATAGGTGGTTTTGGGGGTTCACGGTCAACAAAGAGATACTTGCACCTGCTATCAGATCATTTCACGAGGTTTGCATATATTTTGACGTCAAAAACTCAAAATACCAACGATTTCATCAAACTCTTAAACTCCACAGAAACTAATGACATTGGCATGATACTATCAGACCAATATCCGGGTCTTAATTCTAGAGAATTCAAAAAATTTTTGGATGAAAAAAATATTCCAATCATTTTTACTGCAGTAAACTCGCCTTTCTCAAATGGATTAAATGAAAGATTAAATCAAACGCTAGTCAATAAAATTAGATGCAAAATCAACGAAAATGACTTAAAAGTGGCTTGGACAACTATAGCCCGTAATTGTGTAAAAAACTATAATGAAACGGAGCACACTGTCACTGGTTATGCGCCTCAGTACCTACTTAACGGCACAGATGTTACGATTTTGCCAAATGAGTTAAAACTTAAGAAGACTGACATCGATTTGATTCAAGACAGAAAAAAAGCTCTGGAAAATACTATAAAGTCACATAATTACAACAAGATGATTTACGATAAAACCAGGAGACATATTAACTTCAAAGTTGGTGATACTGTTTTTGTGGAGAATGGAAACAAACTTAACAGGAAGAAGCTCGACGAATTGAGAATCGGACCCTACAAAATAATAGAAAAATTATCAAACTCAATTTACAAGATAAATACTGGTCGAAAAAAATTAGAATCAAATTTTTTCCACATCTCGAAATTAATTCCAGCACCTGCATTGATGAACCATGAAGAGGATATCGAAGATGAATGAAAATTTTTGCAATAATTTTCTTTCCCGCGGGGGGGGGGAGATGTAAAGGAAATATATTCCCTTTAAATTTGAATCCTATAATGTCAATTAGAATGCAATCATCGATTGTCATTTGTTTTGTTATTCTATTATTTGATTGTTAGAAAAAACCATTCAAAGTGATATTAATAAACATAAATGTCGTTTCTTAGTTAAAAAAAACTTTGCAACACAAGTGTTTTATTTAGAAATTAATAAAAAGGAATTAAACCTATCAACATATTATATATATTTTTATAAATATATATTTTTTAATATTATTCTAAATTATCAGCGTTCGGGTCATTATTTTTAAAAACAGGTTGTCTTGCGACATAGGCCTCCTCTAAAGATTTACATTTTTTTCTATCCTTTGCAACTCTGATCCATTCTGGACCAGCCACCTTTTTTAGATCATCTTCCTATCTTTTCGTTTGTCCACCTTTGTTTCTTTTGCCGTCTATTGGATACCACTCTGTAGTATTATGAATGAATAACTTGTGAAATAACACAAATGAATCAAATAAGATTTATTTGCCATGCCGGAATTCGATCTCGTGACCTTCGGATTGCGAGTCAAATAGCCTTACCGCTCGACCACGCCGGCCGTAAGTGTAGTCAATTTAAGAGTACCTCCTCGACTCACTGGCATAAGAAGCTATTTCAATGTCACCATTCACAAACAAAAAAAAAATCAGAGTATGCAGTTCACACGCGGTAGAAGTGAAACCTTCAGTAAACTAAAGTAGGCAAGAGTGGGGAGCCTACGAAGCACCACGCAAAGAGGAGACCGATTATACTATCTCATTCTCTTGTAGGCTAAATCGCCTAGATGTATAGGTTTGTAAGTGTTTGAGTAAGTTTATATAAACAAAATATATTATAAAGAAATCGTCTCGATGTGGCATAACCGCAGTTCGATAATGACTTCGAAAGCCGCAACACAATATTAAAAATAACAAATATAGTCTGTCAAAAAAGAGTAGAAAATATAAAAACTGGAACTACTAAATTTGTAGACTGGCAACACCAATTTATCTGTCAAATATTTTTTTGAAGTGCAATGACACTGAATGTATAGAACACAGCAAACCACATTTTAAAAAACATTTATTCTTCATGACATAAATTTGATTAAAAGGTGATTTATAAAGCGATTTGCTTTAATTTAATTTAACATAAATTTGAATTTAACAATAGATAGAAAGGAAGAATTACTAATGGTGAGTTTAGTTACACTACTTTTAGATCTGAATGAGTTAAATATATTCAGATCTAAAATTAAAGACATGATCTAAAGCCCAGGCAACGCTAAGTACTTTATCTAGTATTAAATAATGTGAGCAATTTCTAAACTGTGCTTTATATTTTACTAGCTGGGCCCGTTGCAAAAGCAACTAACGGGTTAAAACACTATGCGATTTGACGTGTGAACGTGGATGATGCGAGGAGTGTGGGTTCAATAAGTATTTGAAGAAAAAAACGATGTTTGAATGTAGACGAAGCGAGGTGTGTGCGCCACATAGAGGGCACAGGCAGTAGACTGCTTTGGTACACCTACTATAGGGCCACTTCAGTTAACTGGTTTAAAATTCCAAAATTTTTTTTGGAATTTTTATAATATTGAAATTTTATGGATATAAATTTTTTTTCAGATTTCAAAATGTTTTGGATTTTGAAATTTTTTGGATATTAAAATATTTTTCGATTTTTAAATTTTTTGGATTTTAAATTTTTTAGATTTTAAAATTTTTGGATTTTAAAATTTTTTGAACTTAAAATTTTTTAGAATTTTTATTTTGTTCGATTTTGAAATTTTTTGAATTTTAAATTTTTTTTTGGTTTTTACATTTTTTTGATTTTAAATTTTTTGGATTTAAAAATTTTTTGGATTTTAAAATTTTTTGAATTTTGAAATTTTTTTCGATTTTGAAATTTTAAATTTTTTTCGATTTAAAAATTTTTTGGATTTTAAAATTTTTTGAAATTTAAAATTTTTTGGATTTTGAAATTTTTTGGATTTTAAAATTTTTTGGATTTTTAAATTTTTTGGATTTTTTTTTTGGATTTAAATTTTTTTTGAAATTAAATTTTTTTTGCATTTTTAAATAATTTAGGGCCCCCTAGGTCGAGAGGTAAGACTCTCGACTCGCAATCCGAAGATTGCGGGTTCGAACTCGATGTGTGCAAATAATTTTTGATCGATAAGTTTGTGTTATTTCTCATTAACACTAATTAACTTATAAAGTATAAGTTCTGGTGTAAAACCACCATTCAGAATCGAAACTTTGTTTGAAATGTCTTTGGCCGTGTTTACTTACCAGATCTGAGGTTCAATTTGGGAGGCAGGAATGGGAACCGCCGCCCCAGGAACCTTTATTGGATAACCAACACCTCTGCCATAGGTCACCCTAGGTGATTCGGTACGTTTAGTGATTTAGCAAGGGTGCCCTGGTTCATGGGATGAGGTGTGTCTAGGTCTGATGATCAGGACACTCTGATGCCCAGATTCCTACCCACCCCTTAAACCCTTTTCCTTCCCAGAACTCTTCTCTCCTTCGTTTCCCTAAAAGACGAAGCGAGCAGGAGTGTGTGTGTTAAATTAAATATATGAAGAAAAAACGATGTCTGAATGCGGATGAAGCGAGGAATGAGCGCCTACAAAGGGAACAGGTAGTCGACCGCTCCCCCAAATCGGATGAACGGCTTAGAAATAATAATAATAATAAATTTGGACAACTTATATAGCGCTGTTTTTGCGAAAAATCGCCACAAGAGCGCTGTGCTGATGCATAAATTCATGATGCCAGAGCGCACTATTATAGTTGTATTGTAAGTACTAAGTAGGTACTTTGTTGAAATATTTCACCAAAACGACGCCATTACGTTGTTGAGCATAAAATAATTTTAAAAAACTTCTTTTCAACACAAATAATTTTATCCAATATCATGTTTTGATTTTTAAAGGAAAAAAGCCCCCGCAAGTAAGTACCTACCTAGAACAGCGTAATATATATATTTTTGTTATTTCACAATATCCAAATAGAATAACATTTAAAAATAATAAGGCTGGGTTGTTTAAAAAAAAAATGACAATTCTTAAATTTTTTATTGTCAATTTTCAATTCAAGAAAGTTCTGTAATTATTTCAGTTTTGTGATGCAACTGGCCTTTAATGATAAAAAAAAACAGAACTTGAATAGAACCAATACAGAACGTAAAAAATTAACTTTAAAAAAAGTTGAATTATTCAATATATCATCGAAACAACCTTACCTTACTATTTATTGCATTAAAACCTAATTCGTTGTGTAGGTACCCATTCAGGTAGGTACCTGCACATTTCAAAAATTCCGGCAATCTCTTTGCTTTTTTATCATATTTGTAATACTACCGAAATAGGTAGGTACCTACTCCGTAATAAATTATGTTCTTTTCATATGGCCAGCAATTTACACATTCTCGGGTAATTTGAAAACACGTTTTCGACATGAATTTTTCCGAAAAATGTCCGATATTCATCAGCTTCTCCTGACATATTTTATATGAGAATCGTATATAATTTTGGTATTAAAAGTTGCGAAATTCTCTACTGTATTAGATTTTCGAAAAACATCCGAGTCGGGATCGGTTTTGGGGCCGCAATGCCGCGTACCGTAAACCCACTATCGAAAACTGTGAAAAGTCTGTTTTGTTAGGCTAAAAATTTGACGTCTGAGATCCCTGACCTGACTCAACGTTCCTAGCATTTTCGTTTGCGTTGAAACTGATGGCCAAAATGACATCTTTTTTTTTGCAAACGCGAACCTGTCGGCGGGAAATGTAACCTGGCCGAATCGAGTATAATTTTACTATTGGTTCTAGTTTTCGCCGTCGATTCGCGTCAGTTTTTCTGCGAATAGAGCGCTAATTTTGTCGAAAAAAATTGACCTCACAAAATCAAAGTACTGAGGGTGGCTGAACGTGCACTGAATTTTTTATCTGAAAGGGCGTAAGCGACTTTTTTTTTAAGCGACAATGCGCCGTAAGATCTTGCGGATCGCGGGGGAGAAGGGTCGATTATCGCATCATCAAAACGCGATTTTTTTTACGATTTTTTGTATGAGATCGCTGTCCATGCCCTCTGTCCGGCCAAATCGATCTCTGCGGTCGGTGAAACTGGATAGGCAGAGTGGTCGATTTTCGCCTGTCTCTAAAAGGCAACGTTTCCATAGTGAGTTTTCGAAAAACAAATGCCAACTGTGTATTAATATATATATTACATTATAGTTATTCTTCATTATGTTAACACAAAATTGCAAAAGTATAATAATAATATACCTATATGCAATTCTAATTTTGAGATCGGCGGGTATCCATACTGCAATGAAAAAATACTTTTTCCACTATTATGCCTTTTTAATTTTTTATAAAAATGTAGGTTACACAGCTTTACTTTAACACATTGAGTTATGTGTTTAGTATTGCCATTTGATCAACAGTGGCGCCTTCATATGTTTTCTACTCTTATTTGACAAACTGTAACACTGTCACAATATTAAAAATACGAAAATTCTTGTAAAACTTAATAAATAATATTATTATTTTTGATGTAGATGCCCACTTCAAATTGAAAATATGATTAAACGGATTTCAACAAATGAAACGTAATACCAATAAATAAATGAGTTACATAATTTCATCAAGTTTTGAGTTATATGATTTCTGGTAGATGACAATGATATCGTAATAATATAATACCTATCTAGTATAGAAGTACTTATCTCGTCTTGCATTGAGTTATGTGATTGCAAGTGGGTAGGCATTGTCTTATATTATTATCGTGGAGTAACTTATTGCTGACATTATTTTGATAAGCCTTGATTTATCTATGCGAATTCTAGTTATGTTTTGTGTTGACATTTTCTTTTCAATAATACATTTCCTCGTAAAGTAAAACCAGGCAGAGGTCGTATCTGCATCATAATGAAGCATTCGAAAGGAACCTACGTGGTAACTTGGTTTTGGTTTATTTATTAACGCCCATTTTCGGGGCTTTTTCATGTGAATAGTAAGTAATATACAGTATTTATTGTACAACTGAACTGCCTCAGTAATAATATTTTATATTTGTTTAAAGATAAATTGAAGATGTCCACTGACTTGGTATAATTGATTCTCTCCATTAGTATTCTGGGCAAAGAGGAATACATATGGAAGTTAGTTCCAGAATTTGAAATAAATCCTGACTTCTAGTATTACGTAGCGGAATCCGGAAGCTTATCAATTCAAGCAATACCGGAATATCAACTAAATCATTTAGAATTTTATACAGAAATACCAAGGCAGTGAAAATTCTTCTGTCTAACAATTTAAGCATATTCATATCATTTAAAATAGTGTCGTAGTTCAACATAATTGTTGGAATACCCATTATAAAATTTAGAAAACGTAAGAATTTGTTTTGTATTCTTTCAACAGCTTGTAGGTGTACCTATACTATAATGTGAATTCCAGAGAATTGTACTCAAGATGACTTCCAGCATACGCAAAATACACTTTATGTTGTTAAAATTTCTAGTTAGCCTTGTTATAAATACCAATATTTCAAGCCCTTATTAGAGATTTCTGTTATATGGTTAACAAATGAAAGATTTTATAGAAAAGTGATGCCTGATCTTTAATTTCTGGTCTCGAGAGTATTGTTATCAATGTTGTAATTAAAAATCACTGGATTTTTTATTCGAGAAAATCTTACTATTTGACATTTTGAGATATTTAAGTAAAGCCTATTTTCATTACACCAAATTAACAATTTTTTGATAATTATATTTTATGATATTCATATTTTATGACATTTATAATATTGATGGGTGACAATTACCATCCGTCTATAAAATTCTCGGGATCTTTACTATATGTATAATATATTTATGTAAATAACGCAGTATCAATAACACCGACATCGATGATTCAAATGTATATTTTATTTGTGTGCAATAAATTTGTAGAATCGAGAGAAAAATGCGAGAGTACCTGCAAGAATTTTATTTGATTAATTTGTATTATTTCACAATTGATTAAAAATAATATATGTTTTTATTTTTAACTTTATGAGTAAAACCTCAAATTGTAATATTTAATTAAATGAAGACAATATTAGCGAAACTCAATCGAAAATCTGGAGACAGAAAAATCAGAAAAAGATATTGGCATCTCTGGGACTCGAACCCGGGACTTTCTGCTTACATGGTAAACGCTAATAATATATTATATATTTGCGGCACGTTCCTGAGTGGCAGATACTCTCAGTATCGCCCCGTTGTAATATCACCATTTAGAATAGAAACATTACCTGAAATTGCCTTAAGCCGTTTGGTGATCAGATCTGAATAGCCAGGCACTTCCCCACCTTCCTCTTACTCATATCCTTCGCTTCCCCACTACCTTCGGCCTTACAAAATGTCCCAATTTGGGATGCCATAGTCTCACTGGCTCCAGATGGGAGCAGCCGGGACTCTTGTGATGTACCTATTCATTTAAAAAAAAAAAAAAAACGATTGTGCAGTTGATTAATCAGACATTTCCGAAAAATCTAAATTTGAGTCGAGTATACAGTTATGTGTAAATGTGAATCCCCTATCTGGTACAATAGGTACTCACATTACGCATAAACACCAACAAATCAATTATAATGCAGAAAAACTTGTAGTGAATTAAACAAAATGTTGGTGTTGTCAGGGTCTCTAGCAGAATATTTCAAAATGTTGTTCTAATGTACCGGACCGTTACGCCTCATTTTTATAGCATATTTAACATGTAAAACACAGACACATGTAAATAATATTTGACTTATGGTGAGCATTTGAATATAGCTGTTACAGATTGGTTTTTTGTGGCAGAAGAACTTCAATGGAAACAATCTTCCTTCAATGGCGAATTTCAACTTGTTTATTCACTTTATAAGGAACATGTTACAATAACTTTTTCCCGGCCCGACAAGCACTGAAATTGGTCACTAGACCAATTTCAGTGCTTGTCCTATAGTTTTATGTGCACTCTGTTATTATTATTTCTAAACGTAAACTGCCTCTTATTCTTTATTATAATTTAGTTTTAATGAATTCTTTTTGTTAATATTGTTCTTTAGGAATTGCTTTGTATATACTGTATATTCTTTGTTTCACATAATTTAATCAATTTTGTATTTTGTAAGGACTCGTAAGGAACACTATAGGATTAATTTTAAGTTTATTATAATTAAGCGCACTTGAAGTGAAATATCACAAAACTGCGCTATATAAATACTACGTTATTATTATTATTATTAGACCATTTGCTAGTTAATTCTAGCTGTTTTCCAAGAGATCAGAGAGATAAGAGGGCGCTTTTACCTAAAAAACATATTATTTATAACATAATTCCTAACACAAACAAACAATAAACTACATATGTCAGCCTGTCAATGCGATATGGGGATATACAGAAATCTGCTTTATCGACTATCATTAATCAGTGAAACCCTATATTGCAAGCAGGGAAACTGTAATTTTAAAAAAAAGCTTCAAAGTGTTACGCTAGATGTCAGTAACCTTCGCTTTTTAAACAATAGCTTTTCTCAATTTTCTCACAACCTAGTATTTGGAGATATCTAATTAATCAATTGGACGATCGATTTGTTTATTCAGTCGAAAATATATATCCAAATAAATAATTAACCCATTGTATAATTCTATCTTAGTATGGGTATATTGACCTTACCAGGTATCAATACCTCCATAAGTGTATCTAGACTCGAATCAGTACCTCCTCAGGTATCTAGACTCGAATCAGTCCAAAGAAAATTTACATGGATTTTGTCTTACCGATCAGGTGTCTATCATCTTCTAGACGGGTACGAACAAAGACTTAAACATTTTAAATTAGAGAGTCTAGTTAAAAGACGTAACATAAATGACCTCTTAATGCTTTATAAAATTGTGAATAATCGTGTAGACAGTAACTTAGTCAACCAAATCAAGTTATACGCCAGGCCTAAATCTACAAGAACCCTTAACATATTTTGGACCGAAATTTTTACGAATAATACTAGATATTTTAATCCTATGTCTAGAATGTCTCGTTCATACAACGATCTTGTTAAAATACACAGTTTCATAGATATTTTTGTAAATAGTATGTTTCAAAAAATATCTCCACAATTTGTGCACTTAAAAAAAAAACAAAAAAAAAAACAAAACCAAAAATTTGTTGTTTTATTACTTTTCAGTAAATACTCGTTAAATATTGTATACTTGTTATTATTGTGTATTTCAATTTCGTATTTAAGTTTTCAAGTTATATATAAATAATACTTGAATTGTTTTTCATAAGTTTGCTTATGTTAAAATGCATATGTGATTACTGCAGACACATTTATTAGTCTAGGGATATTTATATTTGTCTTCTAATTTATTATATATTAATTATTATTTTTTAATGTATAAACCAATGTTTAGACAAGATTTTTATGCAAAGCACAAAGGGTAACAATTATTATAAGCAATAATTATCAGCCTGAAACACTCATCTACATTGAAAAATCTTCCGAGAAAAGATACTTGCCGCCAACGGGACTTGAACCCGTGTCCTTCTGATTGCCGGTCAGCTGCTTTTGACCACTGAGCTATGGCGGCTTATCAAATACCCGCCAAATAATTCATATATATACTAGTGTTTCATTCAACAATTACTGCTTATATTTTTTCCACCTGAAAACAACCAACTTTATTTTTGCGAGAGAGACACTGTCAGTATTAAATCCGTCGCTAGGTGGCGTCGAGACAAATTATGTCTACATTTATTGGGGAAATACTTAAACTTGTCAAATATTCAGGTGGAAAAATGAATGAAACACTCGTAAATATTGAATTATTTGGCGGGTATTTGATAAGCCGCCATAGCTCAGTGGTCAAGAGCAGCTGACCGGCAATCAGAAGGACACGGGTTCAAGTCCCGTTGGCGGCAAGTATCTTTTCTCGGAAGATTTTCCAATATAGATGAGTGTTTCAGGCTGATAATTATTGCTTATAATAATTGTTATTATATATTACCCACAAAAATGTTGTATAAAAATCCCGTTTGTGTCTCGAATAAATAAAAGTGTCACGGGATTTGATAAATGATTAGAAGGCATTTATTTAACAGAACCACTTTTTATTTTAATAGTCAAACACAATTAATGCGACACAATATTAAATCTCAGAAAGTTGCGAGGCTCAATCTCACAGCTGTACACACCAGGACACTTTGGATTGCTTTGGATGGGAATGATTTTATGGTAGTAATTGGAACTACAGTTCACATTGCCAGTAGTTTAAACAGTACCTTGCCATATAAGAAATTTCCCTTTCTAGGTCTTACGTCATCTTAGGCAATAATGTATGGTCAGTCTTTTCAAGAAAAGAAAGGATAGGAATTTAAAATGAGGGAACGAAAAAGGTATTAGGGATGGGTAAGACTCTGTGGTCCAAGCAATGGCCTGCTATGTACCTGGTGAGCAGGCGCATCCGCTGCCAAGACCTGAACACACATAACCCGTTAAATCCAGACACCCCTGCTAAACCACTTGGAATGAGCTAAACACATTTCAACCGATGAAACCGGACACCCCTGCAAAGTCGCCAAACTTAGCAAACCTCTTGGTGCGACCTTTCGCAGAGGTGTTGGTAAACTAGCCCTGTGTCATCGAGGCTTAACCATGCCTCGCGAATTGAAAAATTCAGAGAAAAATATGAAATCATAAAATAAAATAAAACAGAAACATAAAATCTCTCATTGATTTTCTTTTTTTATTGACAGTTGCATTTGACATAATAATTGAACAGATGACATTTCGTTGCATTCACCTTGAAGAAATAATCACCTCAAATTGTGTCACAATGCTAATACAGCTCCACCCGTGAAGATCATTGGTAGAACTGTTGGGCAACGATGATTGGAGATCGTTTCTATTGTTCTCTCTTATAATTGCAAATATTACTATTGGTGTTGACATTTTAAATACCAGCGTACTTACGAACATGGTGTAGGCTTGTCAATAAAAGATGCAAATAGGCTTGGAAAACAAACAAAAAATACATCTCGCTTTTATTTGAGGAAAAGAAACAAAGTTTTAATAAAACAAATAATATACCTATGTACTAGCTGTTAAAAACCCGCTCCGCAGGGCGACTTTTGGTTCGGCTTCGCCCAGTTAGTGTTGTGACCATTTTGTAGAACTGATTCCAAAAACAGACCGTTCGTCGGATCCACTGTAACTAGTCACCGGGACAATGTAACCGAGACAGAGCAATGACGTCATATGTAATAAATAGCCACTTGATACAACGTGTCTTACCGTCAATCTTTTGATATCCGGAGAGATACCACATATTCACAAATTCGTATACGTTATACCTAGGGGGGAGACGTCCTCGTCCGACCTGCTGACGGAAGTAACGACATCTTGTGTCGAATTCTTGAATTCGAAACCGAATTATAACAGTAGCTTTCTGTGATATTCCATGTACACAGATTTTATTTGTGGCGCGGCGCGTATGGCGTGGCGTCCGACGTGCACTCGTACATGGGTTAACCACGCAAACGCGACAGTATTAATAACGTTCGATATATATACATTTTTTTTAGAAATACGAACATAGCGCTCTTGAGGCGATTTTTCGCAAAAATAGCGCTTTATAAGTTGTCCAAATTTATTATTATTATTATTATTCCCGGGTTACAAATCACCCGACAATATTTGAAAATATCCTACTACCGCCATAGTAAGCTGAAAATGTCGCTTTTTGCTGAGGACTTAGCCAGCCTAGGAATCGAACACGGAACGCCTGGGTGGGACCCAAACGCGATGCCCACTCAATCACTGACCGGTCATATTATAACCATTGGAACATTTTTGGCCACATTTTGAGAAATATGAGATGGTTCAAAATGACTTAAAAATAAAAGCTCTCAGTAGCCGAATTGGTAAGCCATTCATCCCGGTAAGACGAGAGATCCTGGGTTCCAGTCCTTTTTATTTTATGGGTCTTGTTCTTTTTCATATTTTGTTTAGATTTTTAGTATCAATAATTAATTAATCAATTAATCACTGCTCTTTGTAATGTTTTTGTCCACAGGTTCTTATTTATCTATGCTTGTTTGACTTTTGTCGTTTTTGTTTATTTTTTCCTGACAAAGGAACCATTGGTTTCGAAACATGTTGATAATTTGTTTTAAATATGAGGTTATAAACTGATTTTTTTGCATTCATGCGTATAATTATTTGTTATTTGTGTGTGTTGCAACCAATCTATATATATATATATCACTTAATGCTTATATAGTTTTTTTTTTGCTTAACATTTATATTTATGTTTAATGTAATACTGTTACAAATATATTTTAAAAACGCATTAATATTTTAAATTTTGTAATGTTTTTGAAAGAATAAATAAATTGAATTGAAAAAAAAAATGAAAAAAATTAATCAAAATTTGCTTAGGGATTAGTGAGATGTCTATGTATTGCTTTTTAAGCATAAGAAATCTTTGAAACTTTCAAAATACCTTCTTTCCGCCCCCGCGAAGGTTTCTGTATTATTACAACCACTTGAATTTTTTTTTAATCATTACGAAAATTCTTACGAAACTGTCAAAAATTTGAGAATGACTTGGATGCCATTATTTGCATTTTCCTTTACAATATTTGATATTACATACATATAATTTATTTTTTAACCTCAAATATTAACGAGTGCATATTGAGGTAGAACCTGCAGACAAGCAGCCATGTGGCTGTGGACTACCGATAAATTGTCTAAATTATGCATTTATGTAAAGTGTGCTTTTGATGGAAATAATAAAATAAAAATAAAAAAAACTCTTTGAATTTGAATTAATTTGAAGTGCTCACATAATATTTCAATCAAATCAATAATTATAGATATTTTAAATGGGTACCTATGTTAGGTACCAAATTTAATTTATTGTGACTATAACATTTGATTGTTCTTATAATATACAAAAATGTATATTTGTTATTTATGAAAAATGTTATAGGAGGCACGCGAGCTGTTTGAAAACTGAATGTACTGGGAGTGAATATATGGAACGCCGGAGGGGGGATGGAGGGACGAAGGAGCGGGAGAGGGGAGAGGGAAGGCGGGGAAGTTGGAAGGGGAACGTGGGAGGGGAGCGTGTGAGGGGAAGGGGACGCGGGAGGGAACGAGGACGCACGGGAAAGGACATGTAGGAAGAAAAAAATATTTCTTTGAATATGGCCTTGCAATGCATGCCGGGAACCAGCTTGTAAATCATAAAATAACGACATAATGTACTCGTAAGGTATAGAATATAAAAAGAAAAGATTGTTCAAAAAATAAGAAACATTGAAAGTTAATTATTAACAAATAAAATAGAAAGTAATTGCCTTTTGAAAATAGTAAAATTTGCCACACCATGTATCTAAAAATTCGCAATGTTTAAATGCTTTGCGATGAATTATAGGATTGGTGAATAAATAGAGTAATTAGTTTTGAGGTCATTGTTACATTTTGAAGTCTTTTTGCCTCATTTATGTATATCGTCTTATCGTTGATCGATCGTTAAATATATGTTCAAATAAAATTAAATAAAACATGCGTTCAGGCGATTTTTTGCATACATTAAAATAGTAAGCTGGTGGTGGGAATTTCAACCTTATTGCCATCTCCGTAAGGAGTAATTTAATTATAACACAATAAATTTTGTTTATTGCGTTTATAAACCAAAGTGGTATAGAACAGTCTATATAGAGAGTTGCTTTAGCCATATTTTGTTGACCAGATATGATTACACCGGTACTTCTCAACCTCCTTCTTTATATCATTTTTCTCCCTTCAGCATCAAACATTGCCCAATACGGGATGCCTTTGTCCTACTGGCTCTGGACAGCTAGAACTCTTGTGTGGTAGTCACATAAAATAATAACAAAATAAAATATTTTATGTATTATTAAAAGTACGTTTTATTTTACAATTATTATATAAAACAAGTTGTATATACGTATAAGCAATTTGCGGGTTATAATAATGTAATATTACTCGATATAAACACATAAAAACAAAATAAAATAAAGAAAAATAGAAGAAACAAAACAAACGAAAAACGATGAAATCCTTATTCAATAAGAAAGAGCGAAAAAATAAAAATATTTTATCTAAGTTTTAGAAGTATGATATAATAATGTGTATAAATGTTTTAATATTGCTCTGTCATTTAACTAGCTTGTTCAATATCAAAAAGGTGGGTAATTCGTTGGTTTGTTTGCTTATTTACTTCTTGTAGTATCCTCCGGCTCCTCCATGCCATCCTCCCTCGATACCACCTCCCAGGTAGCCACCTTCACCTTCCCCCTTGTACTGGCTTTCAGCGAGTCCCTCTCCGTGGTACTGTCCGCTATGGTCTCCACCGCCGATTCCAGCTCCGATGCCTTCACCTTCCCATCCCCCATGACCTCCCAAAGCACCTCCCTTGATGTGAGCGACAGCAGCGAAATGTTGAGCCTTTGCGTGCGCTACTTCTGGAGTGTCTTTAACGAACTTTCCGTCGTGGGTAAGTTCGATATGAGCGATAGGTCCGTGCCATTTGCCGCCTTCGTGTCCCCAACCTCCGATTCCTTTTCCGATTCCAGCTCCGTAACCTCCTTCATAACCTACCCCCCTCCCCACACCCCCCTCACCCCCCCCCCCCCCCTCCGTAAAGTCCTCCGATTTCACCTCCCACAAATCCTCCAATCTTTCCGTGCGTGGCAGCGGCGTGTGCGGCGAAATGGGCTTCTTTGGCGTGTGCTACCTCGGGGGTGTCGATGACACGGCCATCGTGTCCTAGAGGGGCGGGCGCGTGGTGTCCGTAACCGCCACCCCAGCCGCCATGGCCGTAGCCACCTCCCCAGCCGCCCGCAAGGCCGCCCCCGCCGATGCCTCCCCAGCCGCCCTCCAGACCCACGCCGATAGCAGCGGAGTACCCGAATAGACAGAACAGAATTGCGATCTGAAATAAAAAATAATATGTTGAACTAACACAAGCAAATTACTTCGTCTATGAGAAGTAACAAATCTTTCTTCACACTACGATTTGACACTTGGCGTATTATGGATATATCAAAGCTTGTGATGAAATATGACGGCGTATGAGCTCACTGCAGCTTTTGCTGCCCGACCATCCAAACTAAATTTTTTATAGACAAGACAAGACTCAGCAAATTTAAAAATATGTACGTATACGAAAAGGTCTTATTCAAATTAGTGAATAATTTTAAGTATCTACGTTTAGTTAGTTTTTTTTACACTTCCCACAAGGATAAGAGTTGATAGAATCGAATACAATACAATTATTATTAATACTTTTCAACTATGAATAAAATGAAGGCCTCCGTCATCGAGGGGTAAGGATCTTGACTCTCAATCCAAAGGTAGCGGGGCCAAATCCCGGCGTGCGCAAATAAATTTAATTTGATTAATTCGTGTTATTCCCTAATTAATTCATTAAAAATAACGAATAGTATTTTTGCTGCACGTTCCAGAGTGGAAGATACTCTAAGTATCGCCCTGGTGTAAGGCCACCAATTCAGAATTGAAACGTTACTTGAAATGGATTTAGCCGTGTTTGGTGACCAGTTCTGCATAGCCAGGTGTTTCCCCACCTACTTTTTCCCCACCTCCTTCCCCTCCCCACTACCTTCAGCCTCACAAAATACCCAAATTGGGGATGCCACAGTCTCACTGGCTCCAGACGGGAGCAACTGAGATTCTTGTGAGATACCTATTCATAAAATGCAAATTATTATTAATTCTTTTCAACTATGATCATAACAGAAGAAAAATAAAACTCCACAAATTATAGGCATTAAAAATATTATGGTAGAATCAAAATGCAGTTATATAAATTCTAGAGTTCAAAACAACAACTTCTTAATTGCGTAACATAAAATTCAACCTAGACTTCTAAATACCAGTATAATTTCTAAACCATTTCAGCATTGACTAGAATTACGCCGTTTGACTGACTGTAAACTACAATTGAGCAAATTGCGTTGCCGTAATGACTAAAGATCGTATGTTCGAAAATCTTCATATACCTCAGAAAAAAAAATAAGACAAGTATTTATTTTCATTCTTTCACTTCTAAAGGCTATACTGTAAACAAAAAACGTATTTCTATATCTTCTGGAAGGGAGGGTATTTCAACACAAAATTTCATTATGTAATAATTAAATACTATTATTATATAATTTTATAAAAACCGTTTGTCATAAAGTCTGACATGTAAGTGTTATTACGCGTGACAGCTGTTTCGCCTTCTGAAGGCATTATCAAAGTGTGATTTGAACCACACAGACTATAAATTTATGTAATTTCTAGATTGGTACCTATCGTGAAAAACTTGGTGCTTTTTATTTTATAACCTAGAAATTAATAATGGTTATTACTCTTTTTAAAGGTTCCCCAATTACTGCATTGTTTAAATTTGACTAAAAGTAGTTAGTCTTTAAGTGATTTATTAAGATCCAAACCAAATAATCCGAAAGCCGCGGGATCGCATCCCGGCGAGCGCAAATAAATTTTATTTGATTAATTTGTGTTATTTCTAATAAATTAATTTTAAAATAATATATAGTATATTTGCTGCACGTTCCAGAGTCGAAGATACTCTCAGTATCGCCCTGGTGTAAGACCACCATTCAGAATTGATATCATAATGGCTTTAGCCGTTTTTGGTGACCAGATCTGAATATCCAGGTATTTTATTAGTATTCCTCTTTCCCATCCCCTTCCCTCCCACTTCTGTCAGCCTCACAAACATTCCCCCATTGGGGATACCGTAGTCTTACTGGCTCCAGACGGGAGCAGCTGGGACTTTTTTGAGGTATTCACACAAAAAAACACAAAATTCCATTGTGTAATTATTAGAAACCAGCTGTTAAAAAACCGTTCCGCAGGTTTTTTACTGCTACGCCCTGCGGGCGGCTTTTCGTTCGGCTTCGCCCAGTTAGTATCGGTGACCATTTTATAAATTCAATACGAACAGGTTCCAAAAATAGCCCGTTCCAAAAATATCCACTGTCATCCAGTGCAGCTAGTCACCGGGACAAAGTAACCGAGACAGAGCAATGACGTGATATGAAATTATTGCGTTAATGATTTATACCGTCGACAGTAGATAAACGCCTTGTGAAACCACCACACTTAAAATCATTTTAAGAATTTCCTTTTGCAAGTTTTCAAAAGCCTTGAATTTCTAGCAATAATTCCTATGAATTTATGAAATAATATTAAAAACACATCCGTTACAACAAAATTGTTAGAAAATGCAACAATTGTTGTAATTTTCGCAGACATTTTGGGTAATTTCGCACGTCATTAAGTCTACAGATAAAATGATTTTATTGCAGACGTTATATTTCGTACGAAATTGACCTACATAGTATAGACAAGATATTAGAACATTTTTATTTCAGCTGAAAGTGTCGATTTTACGTAAATGCTATTAAAATTCTAACTTTCATATTTAATTTGGCTTTTGTATGATATATTGCATACTTTATAACAAGATTATAGTAAAAAAAGCATTTACAAACCATTGTCTATTTTATGCATAAACTCTCTCTTTAAAACTTGTACCAATCTTGCTTTGTATAATAATACAGGTACCTGGTGCTTACTTATTGAATTTCACAGAAAAATTATTTAGAATTTTAGAACTTATATCCCGCTGCATTTACATTCTTGTATTACTATCTTCAATAGTGCTCTAAAAATATAATGTATTTATCATAAATATAAATCATAAATCTACAAATCAATAATGTATCAATAATGTAAGTGAGAGACTATGGCATTCCCAATTGGGATATGTTGTGTGACTAAAGATATTGGTGAGTGGTGAGGGGAAGGAGATGGGGAAGAGGAAGACGGAGAAGTACCTGACTATTTAGATCTGGTTACCAAGCACGGCTAAAGCCATTTTAAGCAACGTTTCAATTCTGAATAGTGGTCTTACACCTTGGCGTACTGAGAGTATCTTCCACTCTAAAATGTGCCACAAATATGCTACACATACGAGTATATTCTTTTAAATTAAAACAATTATTGTGTAATAACACAAATTAATCAATTAAAAATTAATTGCGCACATCGAGATTTTAACCCGCGTTCCCTAGATTGCTAGTCGATAACCTTGCCCCTCGACCACGGAGGCCGTGAAAACCTACATAGCTTATGAAACTGACACGAAAACATTGCCAAAATTTCCAGATAGAAAAATCCATATAATTCTTACGATATTCCCGAGCTCGATTTTTGCTTCTTCATAAATAATTAAAATGTGCACCTTTATGAAACCATAGTTTCCGACCGCCATTTGAAATAAAATATCAGTAATTTTTTATTAATTATTTTTACATGAAACGACAAAAGACGTGAGTCGACGATAGCGTTTATAAAACATTTGCCTAATAAAATATGAATGTTTTTTTTTTTTTTTTTCATTATCAATAATTTTAGTTACAAAAATTATAGGGCGATCCATTTTTAAAACTTTTTTATCTTTGCATTCAACAATTTTATATTTAAAAAAATATACGTTTATTTCGAATAATAAAATTTTAACGCGTATTTATCACATATGATTCTAGATTTTCACGGCCAAAAGTATTTTTGGGGTGTTATGCCGTGTTGCGCTACTCCTACTTTAGCTAACGTTTCGGACTGCGTTACAGCAGATGTGTCTGCCCTGGTGTCTATGTGTCAGACACATCGGTCCTGATGATGGACACTGTAACGCTGTCCAAAACGTTGGCTAAAGGAGGAGGTAGCGCAACACGCATAATACCCCAAAATTAAATAACGTATTTATCACCTTTCAAAAACAGTTTTTAGTTTTTGGATGCGTTCAGAAATATTCCATTCGATTTGATTTTATTGCAAGGTTGAAATATTTTGACCTTGCGACAAAAAAAATCCCCAAGCCTGAGGGATTAATGATAAACTTATTTTTTAAATAATATCTTAAATTTTTAAATAATATCTTAAATTTTTTTTAGTTTTCGTAAGCGCTCCACAGAAAGTAAAACTAAGAACTTTATTTAATAAACAAACGCATTAAAAGGCAATTAAAATAATTTGACTTAAGCAGTTATTTTAAAGTAGGTTCTAGTTATCTCTGATGGGGCATTATTAGTTGGTTTATCTCGATAGCTCAACACTCTTGTCAGACATAACTATAGTTAGGGAGCTGATTGGATTTTATTATGGTAATTAAATAGCGAATAACACTAGTTCTACTGCGTACACGGTGTATGGTAGCTGTGGTCAGATGCATTTGCATACGAGAGGCAGAGCCGAATTATCAATTGTGAACTGAAAATTCTAATTCAAGGGTTTAAAAGATGAACATGGATGAACATACAACGTTAAACGCTTCGTACACGTAGGCCACACGACGTGCTTGTGCCGTTCCCAACTATAAAAAAATAATTAAGTAGTCAAAAGGTATCAATATTCGGCGCAAATAATCATTTTTGTCATCATAAAAGTGTATTCGAATAGGAGGCCTTGTGAAAAATAATTCCCCTAAAGGCCTATCATCTTTGGGGAGGCTGTGGGGAGGGTTTTTTTATAAAAGAAAGTGGGAAGGAAAAATATATTAGGGCTAGAAAGACATCTGGGGATCAATGTGATGTATGAATCCAACTCTCCCACTGCAGTGAAAGGTGATGTTCTGAGAGAGTACTGTTGGAGAAATCAAAAGATTTCCTTCCACCAGTCTCTCCCGATCCAGCCTACCACGCAGTTGGTGAGCAAACGCATCCGCCGCCAAGACAGAGGTAAACCTCACCCCACGAACCTGTGCATTTCTGTTAAGTCTACAAAAGGTGTCAAACCGCTTGCGGCAACTTATGCCATAGGTATTGTTTATCTAATAAACGGTTTATTTTCTATATAAATTTTATTATTTGCGTTAAAAACTCAAACAGCGTTTTTAATTAAAAAATTTCCAAGCGCCAAGCAATTTATTGTACATTTATAAAAAAGCTAAACGAAATGCTGTCAGTCAAAAATCACCACATACATTACTTTGACCCTTTGCCGCAAATGTGTGCAGCTTCTTTATAGAATTTTTTTTTCTTTCCTTCGCTCGTCACGATCAATCTCTTAGTGAACGCAATCGAGATTCTGCGCAACGGTATTTTGCAAGTACCTAATCATAACTATTCTTTTTGAATATTTATAACTCTTTAGATTTGAAAACAAAGAATTTATCAAAACAATGGTTTTGTCAAGTTCAACTCTGCTCAGATTTGTTTTCAATATAACTGTTTGAGGCGGCTGAAAGTGCAAGTATTGGTTAATGCGGGTACGAATGGTCCACATTGGAATAGATCGCTCTAGATAATTCTGCATCGCCTCGTAAACTGCGAGAATAATGGGCAATAGTGCATTTTAAATGCAACGGGAAAACATTATCTCTTATACTAAATGCAATATGTTGAAATGTTTAAAAATTAGCAATTTATTGAATTACTCAGTATTTAAAAACGTATTCAATTTTATCAACGGTTTGTTAATTGCTTGAATTTATTGCATCTAGGTATTTTCGTACGTTTTTTTTTTAAATACAAAACATTTATTGCTATTGAAGTGTAGGCGCGTGTTTGTTAAAAATTTAAAATCTTTGTTTTGTGGCTTTGTTTATTTATAGTGAAAATAATAGATAGAGTGTTAAAAGTAATAAATACCAAACTACAACTACAATACCAAACTACAGTGTACAACCACAACACATCAAAATAAAACAATTAGCATGTTAAACAACGGCAACGAAAAACAAAGAGGTATTAAAGTAAAGTTAACGACGGCCGTTGACGGCTGTCGTGGTCTAGCGGTAAGGCTCTTGACTCGCAATCCGAAGGTCGCGGGATCGAATCCCGGCGTGGCAAATAAATTTCATTTGATTAATTTGTGTTATTTTACAATTAATTCATATAAAATAATATATAGTATATTTGCGGCACGTTCCAGAGCGGAAGATACTCGCAGTATCGCCCTGGTGTAAGACCAGGATTGAATTCAGAATTGAAACCTTGCTTGAAATGGCTTTAGCCGTGTTTGGTGACCAGATCTGAATAGCCAGGTAGGTACTTCCCCACCTTCCTCTTCCCTATCTCCTTCCCCTCACCACCACCTTCAGCCTCACAACATATCCCAATTGGGAATGCCATAGTCCCACTGGCTCCAGACGGGAGCAGTTGGGACTCTTGTGCGGTATTCATGTAAAAAAAAAAAAAAAAAAACTCGATGAAAACTTTAGGAAAACCTTCAATTTATCCAAAACATATATTTTTTGTACATAATATAAACTGAGTCGTAGTAAAGATTAATTGAAAATATTAAATTTGCATTAATATTCGCCTTAAATTGGTTTTTTTTCACAATTTTTCAAAGATCTATTTTAACCTGCTGAACAAAAATGCTGAATAGGAGATATTAAAATTGACCGATCAGTTTTTTTCTCTCTAAGGATTTGTCAATAAATAAGCACTATATGTATGAATTTTAAATTACGTTTTTGGTTTTTTATGGATTAGTAAATTTATTTGACATACCTTCATGTTATTGATGAGTGGTTATTATTCCAAACAAAGAACTTAATCCAATGTATTGTTTATTGAAGGAGAAACACTTCTGTACTATTATCGGTTGAACGATGAGTTTATATACCAAGTTAATAACATACATGATCGATACACGATCGCCCTACCAAATATTTTGAAATCCTGTGAAATGGAGTGGAAAATGCTGCTTAACACATTATGCTTTGCATGTTCACTGGAAATCCAAGGTTTTAACCAATTACCAACGCAACGTGTTGGGGAATTCTTTGAAACAATGATACCTGGACAAGATAACAAACCATTTGTTTCTATAGTGGCTTCCTGTTTTGGAAACGAATTCTTCGCATTATTTTAAGTTGCCGATTAGATCCATGTTGAAATGATTTACAGTTTGAAGCGTCATTTGTAATTTGTGAGGCGGGTGTCAGTATCGTCGCTCCGGGAACTATTTATTTGGTAAGTACGGAGATAGTAGAATGCAAGACAATCAACTCCTCTCCCATAGGTCACCCTAAATGGTTCACTACGTTTGGTGACCGAGTTTATGTTGTGAGGTTGATCCGGGCCTTAGCAGCGGATGTGTCTGCCCACCGACTGCGTGACAGGCCGGATTGAGACTGGTTGAGGGAGACATTTTGATCTCTCCATTAGGATTCTCTCGGAATATCGCGTTGCACCGCAATGGGAAGGAAGGATTCGTACGTCCGTCACTACTGGACGCCCTAACTCCCAGATACCTACCCACCCCTCATACCCCTTTCCATCTCAGAACTTCCTATCCTTCCTTTCCTAAAAAGATCCTTCACACAGCATCCCCAAAGATGACAAAGGTCCTGAGGGAAATTATTTTCCTGAGGGCCTTTTAATTAAATATCTAATATACATGAACACGGTCTGTTATTTTTTTTCGTATGTTCCCCGTAGAGTGCCCCGAATTTTGTGTGTAGGTCTTTTTATAGGCGAATATGGCCAATATTTCTGGAGAAATCTGAAATTCTCTTGCCCCCCCCAGGATGGACCAATTTTATGAAGTCGAAATTAGCGTTTTGAATTTTTTCTCAAGTAAACTTTAATAGGGGGGGGGGGGGGGGTGACACCACGCCCCAGAGGGTGACATCCACCCCGGGTGCCACCCATGCTAGCTACGCCCCTGGGCGAACGGTCGGGCCTTTACGCACGCTTGTTATTCGTGTGATTGTTATTTTGTTAATGGACTATTTGTCCGTAAATAAATAAATAAATTATATACAGCGAGTACCCGGCATGCGTTGCAAAGCCACTGAAACCTCGCGGTCAACTAAACTGTAATGGTTCCATCCCAAGTCCCGGGAAACTACATTATAATGCAAGCGCTTGCACTATATAACACTATATACAACGGGTACCCGGCATGCGTAGCAAGGCCACTTTAACCTCGTGGTCAATTAAACTGTAATGGTTCCATCCCAAGTCCCGGGAAACTACATTATAATGCAAGCGCCTGCAATATATAACATTATATTCAACGGGTACCCAGCATGCGTTGCAAGGCCACTGTAATCTCGGGGTAAACTAAAGTGTAATGGTTCCATCCCAAGTCCCGGGACTCTATATTATAATGCAAAGCGCCTGCACCATGTGAGAGTTGGGATGGGGTGAAGGGAGTGGCTGAAAGGGGGGGGGTAAAGGAGGCGGAGGGGTGGAGGGGGGTTGGAGGGGGGGGGGGGGAGGGTTAAGAGGGTAGGTTTTTTTTATATCCATTTTTCTTATTATAAAAATAATGGATATGGGTAACACCTCCCCGGGAACCATTTATTAGATAACCAACACGTCTGCCGTAGGTCACCCCAAGTGGTTCGCAACGTTTGGTGACTAGCAAGGGTGCCAGGGTTCATGGGGTGAGGTTTTTTTATTTGAGAAAGTGGTTGAGGGAGTCCCTTTGACTACTCCAGCCTTACTCTCTCGGAACATCGCCTGGGATGGATAGTGGGAGGGATAGATTCATACATCTGCTCTCCTGGACACGCTGACCTCCTGATTTCTATCCACCCCTGTTACCTCTTTCCTTCTCAGAAGTTCCTCTCCTCCCTTTCCCTAAAATGACCCTCCACACAGCATCCCCAAAGAAGAGATTGGCAGTATGTTGAGCGATTGTAAAAAAAGGTATATCCCGATCCGGCCTTAACGTAGTTGGTGGGTAGACGCACCTGCCGCCGAGATCCTGACAGACCTCGCCCCATGAATCCGGGTTTCTCTGCTAAGTCACTTGGGGTGACCTGTGGCAGAGGTGTTGATAATCCAAAACATGGTTCCAGGGGCGGCGGTACCCATATCTGCCTTCCAAATTACTGATACTACCTATTGACGGCCGGCGTGGTCAAGGGGCAAGGCTCTTGACTCGCAATCCGAAGGTCGTGGGATCGAATCCCGGCGTGGGCAATTAAATTTTATTTAACTAATTTGGGTTATTTCATAATTATTTCAGAGTGGAAGATACTTTCACTCTGTGGCGCCCTGTTGTAAGACCACCATTCAGAATTGAAACGTTGCTAGAAATGGCTTTGACCGTGTGTGGTGACCAAATCTGAATAGCCAGGTAATTCCTCGCCTTCCTTTTCCCCATCTCCTTCTCTTCCCCACCGCCTTCAGCGTCACAATATACCCCACAGTCATGTCATAGTCTCACTGGCTCCAGACGGGAGCGTTCGGGTCACTTGTGCGGTATGCACATAAATATAACATAAAAAATTTTGCAAACGAATAAATATTTCAAAACGAGACATTTTTTACAATCCATCTGAATATTACTCGTTTTTTCGTGAATACCGCACAAGAGTCCTAACTGCTCCCGTCTGGAGCCAGTGGGACTATGGCATCCCCAATTGGGGTATGTTATGAGGCTGAAGTTAGTGAGGAGGGGAAGAAGATAGGGAAGAGGAAGGTGGGGAAGATACCTGGCTTTTCAGATCTGGTCACTAAACACGGCTAAAGCCATTTCAAGCAACGTTTCAATTCTGAATGGTGGTCTTACACCAGGGCAGTACAGAGAGTATCTTCCACTCTAATGGCCGTAAAATACAATTGAAAAACAATAAAGCAAAATATTTAAAAAATATGTATAACAAATTGTTTATTCATGTATGTAGGTATCTACTTTATACCTACTGTGTTTACGCATTTTACTTGTATCTATTTATGTTTATGCACTTCGATATACAAATTACAAATAACTACCTACTACTAATTAAAATTCTGGAAGCGAGAATTCAACATTGATGAAGATGAAGTCTGAACTATACCGCAGCCCTCTAGCTCCGCGTAAGCTAGTAGGTACACGAAACCCGGCTTGCAGCGGAACGAAATCTAGTTCCAAAAACGTCCGCTCGCGAAAGCTGATGTGTGAGCGCTAAAGTCGGAATCGGAATTTGGATTTGCTGGTAATCCGCTCTTAAGGTAGTTACGGGTAAAAAAAATTGTACGAACAAAATAATATTTTTCTATGAAAAAATAATATCTAGCCTTTCAATATTAGTTGGAGCAAGTGATACTTCTCCCCTCGAAGTATGTGACCCAGATACGAAATCTTCCTGACTTTTATGAATGTAAGCAGTTCTCTATCTGCTCTAGCCCGCCTAAGAATTTCTGTGTTGGTGATCATGTCGGTCCATGGGACCTTGAGCATTCTCCGGTGAAGTCACATGTCAAAAGCCTCCAACCTGTTCATGGTACCTATTTACTTTCCGGGTCCTAGTCTCACATTCACACAGCAAGAACGACCATAACATTTTAACATTCTCTGCCTTAGTTTTAAATTGGTATTGTCATTGCAAAAGAGGGATTTCATTTTACTGAATATAGTTTTTGCTGCTTCAATTCTGTACCTTACCTCTACATTTGGGTCAAGAGTCTCCGTAAGAATACTGCCGAGGTATCTAAATCCTTCCACCTTTTCGACATTACAACCATTTAACTGTATAGTAATCGTTGTAAACATTACAACGTTGTTTTTTTCGTTATTTGTTTTTGGAGTGTTATACCGTGTTGCGCTACCTCCTTCTATAGCCAACGTTTCGGACATCGTTGCAGTGTCCATCATCAGGGCAGATCCGGCAGATTACACGTCCAACGTTTCGGACACTGCAATGATGTCCGAAACGTTGGCTAAAGAAGGAGGTAGCGCAACACAGCATAACACCCCAAAAACAAATAACGAAAATGCTTTTGGCCGTGAAAACCTTAAAACTTATCTAACATTACAACGTTGTGTTATTCTTCAGTGGTGGTGACGTAAATGGCAGTCACAAAAAAGTCGCAGATTGTGCCAAGATTAATTATTCTCCGTACAATCTTGTTTAAGTAATAACTCAATATCGATTTAATTTCTTTCCAAATTTGCTTTAACTTATACCTACATAAAAAATACTGAAAGGCGTGATGATAAAACTCTTAAAATTATGTACTCTTGGTAATTATTTTTTTATTGTAAGTATTTATAATTCTTCAATAATGTCTAAGCAAAATGAGAATGTAAAAAAATCTTATATTAGTTTGTAAAACCGTAAATAAATAGACAAACTGAAGTATTTTTGTCACAAAACACGTGTGCGGATCTTTTTTTAAATGTTTTTATTTTAACTAAAATTAAAATTCTGAAATATAGCTTTCCCAGATAATTTTTTGATTTATTTTACTGCATGATTATATGATTTGAAATGTGTGTTACTAGCTAGATATGTGTAAACATAGCTTTACTAGATAAAAAATAGTCTTTCAAAATCAATTTATAATTTTTTTGTGGAAAAAAATCCATACGTCTAAAATTTTATTTAAAAATGACATATTTCCGGTTTTGTCTGGTTATTCCCTCTTAAGCCGTCGCCACCCGAATTACGACCGATTTCTTACATGTCTCCCTTAACATTTGAAGTTTTTAAGCTCTTAAAAAAATATATGTTATTTTTAACGCGGAATATATGTTATTTTTATTCGTGGAATGCGTCTAGATAATATCCACGCTGAAACACAAATTATATGAAATTCCCTCGATTGAAAAAAATCTCAAAGTATGCCCAAAAAATTAACACGTTTGTTTCAGTTATTTTACAAGTTACAGTTGTTGTGAAAAAAAATCACAATGTTTCTTTAAATGATGCTTTAGATGCCTTCCACGAGATTTCTTTCTCTTTTTTAAAATACTCGTGTTTTATTAAACACTTTCACAATTTTCGCATCGATTTTATCGCTTTAAATATTAGCGCGCTCCTCTAACATTCGTAATTACATATCTCTCCATCTTCTTCTTTGTAAGCACGGATGCGGTGCCTTAAGAAGTAAATAATATGTTTAACGTAAAATCTATTTAGAACAATCTCAGTTTTTTCAGACTGCAACCAAAAGATGATTGTAAGTATGTTGTAAGCATTGTCGCTTACTACGGCCATTTGCTAAACCAAACCTGGAAAGGACATGCAATTAATAGGCCAACAAAACTAGCTCAGGAAAGCCGGCGCAAGCAAGGTTCTCTCAAAACCAGGGCGAGTGCTTGTGGTTCGCTTGTGAATTCCTCCTCCTCCTTTCCTCACAATCTCCGGGGTCTCCTTCCTCAATCAGAACACAGTATTGCATGTAAAGGGTTTATTCATTTAGAAGGAGACAGGGTTTTACAATTGCCAGCATCGGCACACTTCACATGGGCATTTGCTAGCACTAGAATCCTAACATGGGGAACTGTTCCCTCAATCTCTCCACACGCGTTAGTGAATTTAAGAGCGGGACATGGCACACAAAAGAGGGCTAGGGTACATTTTACTCACAGCAGCAGGAAATGCGGTAGTCAGCAGACAGGCTACTGGGGGGCGGGGGTCTTCTGGTGCACAATTCACATTATAAATACATCACGAGTTTAGGTTAGCGCAATTTACTCGGGACACTGTTGTTGCGCCTGAGGCAAGCGGAGGAATGAGCCGCGGGCGTTGGTCGGCACGCAGGATCGCCCGTCGAGCTCAGCGCGGTGCGGGGGAATTTTAGGAACTACGAGCTATTCTCGCGTAAAATGGTGAAACAGTGGGCTAGGGGAAACATTGTCACTTCGTAACGTAACACTTCCCCCCTCGCCGTAAAAAAAGCGACGTGGTAATGGAGCAGTAGGGCTAAGAAATCCTCTTACCCTTCTAGCACTTGTGCCAAAAAAAAAACATTTAAGAGAAAGAGGAGAGAGAGAGAGAGAAAAGTTGCTAGCTACACAATAGTAGGAAACAAAAACAAAAGAGAAAAAAGCATGGTGAACAAAGAGTTAACTATAAATGTACATGAAAGAGTAGTGACATACATAAATATAAACAAGGACCTGCTGGAGAAAGGTACAAGGGTTATGCAGTGATAGAAAAAAATGACTCTAAATTGTATCATTGGTCTGTGAGCTATGTTTGCGTAGCGTGGTTTGCGTAGGATGTCTGGGGTGTTTGAACGTTACACTGAAGTTACAAGGTTACTTTGTCACATTAACCTGGCCCGTTTGAGATTACACTCAAGGAACACTAGGGCCTTAAAGAAAACACGAAGAAGAGAACGCAGGATGAGGCTTCTTGGTGGTGGAGAGGGTTCTACCTGTCACAGAGGTCAAAAAAGGTAGCTGCTTCCGGATCCTGTGGGTGGGCCAATATGACATCATTGAAGTACTGGAGAGTGGAATTGTAATTGGTGGTTGGTCCTTTATAGAGGAGGTGGTTTGTGTGCATGACAGCCGTTGTTGTGATGGTGGTTGGTACACTGGTTTGTATACAGTGGGATTGTTGTGTGAACAATCGTTGGTATTGTTATTTGTGCAAGGGCACAG
Source organism: Limnephilus rhombicus (assembly GCA_929108145.2). NCBI lineage: Eukaryota > Metazoa > Arthropoda > Insecta > Trichoptera > Limnephilidae > Limnephilus > Limnephilus rhombicus. The sequence goes on along the minus strand of OV815291.1, from coordinate 41,258,756 downwards.
GAGCATTGGCATGATGGCAACAGAGCATTTGCAAGGTGCAGCTGGAACATTTTCACAATGGCAACAGGAACATTTGCAAGATGCCGCAGGAACATTTGCATGATGCAAACAGGAACATTTGCAAGATGCCGCAGGAACATTTGCATGATGCAACAGGAACATTTGCACAATGGCAACAGGAACATTTGCAAGATGCCACAGGAACATTTGCACAATGGCAACAATAACATTTGCATGATACAACAGGAACATTGAACCAACCTAGAGCTGACGTGCTCGGGTTTGTTTGAGTGATGGTTTTGTGATGATACAATTTGCAACTACACGCACGACTCACACTAGGTTAATTTAGGTGCGGTCGGGTGCTTTTGGTACGCAGGGTTTGAAGGCATGGGACCTCCGTGACGGTAGTGAAGGCAGCATGAAGAGAGGCGCAGGTGTAGATAGGGTGAAGGGCTGCTGGCCCCCTAGCATGGTCGATCGATATAGGTTTTATCGAAAATGTCGGTAACTTGATATCGCTCCCGAGCACGACTGCAGGACGATAACGAAGAAATAACAGTTTACGTCAAATAAATTAGGAACCCTTAGTCGATGTGAACTGTTGTTTGTCCGTTAGCGGCCTGCAGTCGTGATCGGGAGCGATGTCAAGTTACCGACATTTTCGATAAAACCTATATCGACCGACCATGCTAGGACCCCTGGTCTTCTTATTAATCCGGCGAAAAAATTATTATTAGAACAAAATTCTTGAAGTTTACCTGCCTAGTAGACCAATGATGAAAAGGTTTGGAGAGAAACAAGGTGTGCATGTTGAGAAAGATTGGATTTGTTTGACGTGTAGAGGGAGAGAGACAGACGGAGAGAGAGTTAACTAAATGCAACTACAGACTTATACATATTACAGGTACGTATTCAAGGAAGGTTCTGTTTAACCCATTTAGTTTTTTTTAAACTAAATACATTTCCAAGAACACGTGGGTAAGGGTTTGTACGTGTGACAAAATGCCCCGTTTGAAAGAAGTTGGTCTTCCATGACCTATGCTCACGTCTATACGGTAGCATTTTTTCTACTTTCGAAGAACAAAAACATTGAGTACAAATAAGTTATGAAAAGTGGGAAAGGAGTAGGAAGTTGAAAGGATCCGTGTATGAAGGTTGTCCCATTTGACAAACGAAACGCCAAGTGCGTAACGCATATATCCCCATTCATGGATAATTTCGAGGAAGGGAAAGGGTGACAATTGGGAACATTTGAACGAAGAAAACTGCTGAGGACTCGGCTATTTCCGAAATTCGACCTCTGAGTGGAGGTGAAACAAGGTCTACAGCAGTTATCCTGGCACATTACAATACCATTTGGTAGTGTAGGATAAAAGGAATACACTGACATAAAAGAGTCTAATCCTCTACGTGTATTGGGTAGAAGATTAGAGGGTCGTTTTATTCTCCTACTTGTTTGCGAGAAATGACAGACCCTTGCTCAAATCTCACAAACCTGGGGGGTTTTCTTGTTCGTCTCCCAGACAACGAGTTAGGTGTTTTTTGTGTCCATCAACTTAACTCCCACGACACGATGCCCCATAATCATGAGTGAAGCGTATGATTAGTCCTTTTGAGATAGTAGATAGTTCCTGGGTTCTTGTGACAGGAAGTCCACGGGCATGTTAATGAGTACTTTGCTGCAAAAGCAATAATTTTCTGGTAACAGAAAATAAAAGGCGTGTGATCTACACTTGGTAGGTCACACAAACATGGGGATAGATATTATTTCGTTCGCACGACTCATGGTGAATATTGTCACGTTTTCACGTCTCACGTGACAGGAATGAACGATTTACAACAAATTTGCCGAGTATTGAAAGACAGTAACCCAATAGGTATTTAAAACAATTTAATGAGATAAATCACCCTCTCGATCAACAACCCTGTGTTGACGAGCAAACAATGAGTAGTTATGACGGACTCCCCGTGACGTGTAAAAACACAAAGATATTATGAGATTCGCATCTATAACAGTGGATATTGTAAGGTTCACACCTATAATAGTAGATATTGTAAGGCTCGCGCCTATAATGTTACAAAAGTTTACGTTCAAAAATGTGGGTCCCCATTCAATACAGACGGCGGGTTGCAATGATGTAATTAATACGGCACTGCTGTAGCTTAATAAATTCATATTAGCATACGTTACAAGACTTGCCAAAAGGCGATAAACACAAATTTTATTGAAGATCTGGCCAAGATAAGAACTAACTTCAAATAAGAATAATGGTACAATAAAGGACAAAAGAAGCTGATGTCATGATAAAATATTGTACCTCCCAATGAAGTTGTTTGTGTACAAGGAACAATGTTAATGAAGGGACGAAACGTATTGTCACTTTTATAACAAGAAAAAAAAAATTCTCAGAATCCGACAAAATACGATTCTGGAAAAAAAATAGAGCAATTGGGTTGAGCGCCATTCTAATTTTTGGAAAAAAGAAGAAAAACCACAAGTAGCAACAAGGTTGCTCCTGAATTGTTTCGAATCCAGCGAATGTGACCTGATAGGTGTGTTCATTTGGTGTATTCGAAACGATCCCCAATATACAACATTACTATGAATGTGTAGGATGGGGTGAGGAGGAAAAAGAAAAAAAGAAGGAAAAAAAAAATGGGAGGATTTCCTATTATAACAGAAATCGTCGCGACATTCTTACCATATGGTTCTGTGACCATAGTAGCGAGCTGCGGCAATGGTCTGAAACCAATGGTTATTATACAGACTTGCACTTATGATTTTTATATTTACAACATTAGGGTAGGAACGTACTGGTACGACAAAAACCCAACACAAAACAATTAAAAAAGGTGATATGACAAGATGAGACGATGAGGTGGGGAAAAAAACGCGCGGATGCTGCAAGAATTGTGAAAAGGAAAGCGACGTCTTGGAACAAGAGTTTTCCGGAACCGTTGATGGTAGGAGGAAAAGGAGGCCCTTTCCCGAAGTGATCAATTTCAGGAAGAGGATGCATACAAGTATGAAAACGGTGCCCCAAGAGGTGTTTTTGTGGTACAGCAGGCAAGGCACGCAGGATGTACAAGAACATATAAAATTATGCAAAAAAGAAAAGAGTGTACAGGAGTTAGGCTACCGTTGACATTAATGTGCCTTCGGGTGTAAGGATTACCTTACGAATGCCCATAAGGGTGATTATTTACATTTAATATTTACAAGTAACTCACGTCGTTTATGACAAGAATTATAAGACTTCTAAAGAGACCGCATCGCACTGATTGACGACTGGCCAAGAGAGGTCATGGGGGTAATAATGATCAGGGTTAACAAGATGCATGTTTTGCCAATTTGATAACGCCTGAGTACTTGATGTGATGGAATTTACTGATTCCGTATTCCCAATTTTGATAGAGTAAGGCATTTTTGGATTTATTCCTAGGAGAAATCTTTCTATTTCTCAGGGCCTGTAGTAGTTCTTCCTTTCTTGAAGTAAGAATGTGCGGGATTATACCCAGCGTGACTTGAGGAACTTCCATGGTGTAAAGGATCGTGTCAGAGTGACCTTATGTTGGAAAAAGTGAGAACTAGACTCGCAATTGGAAAGAAATTGGGCAGAGATTGACCACTGGGGACGTATTTTTTTTACAAAAAGTATTTTTTTTTGCAAAAAGGACGCGTTTTTTTATAAGTGTTTGGATTATTTGAAAATTTGGGCAGGGGTTTGCCTCAAATAACGTGTTTTTGAGAAAAAATCCAGACGTTTTGGAAATTTGTTGAAAAATTTTCAAAGTCCAAAAATGAAAAGAAAAATTGGGCAGCGATTTGCCTCAAAAAACGTGATTTTGTGAAAAAATCCAGATGTTTTGGAAATTTGTTGAAAATTTTCAAAATTGGGCAACGGTTTGCCTTAAAAAACGTGATTTTGTGAAAAAATCCAGATGTATTGGAAATTTGTTGAAAAATTTTCAACGAAAAAAAAATTGGGCAGCGATTTGCCTCAAAAAACGTGTTTTTGTGAAAAAATCCAGATGTTTTGGAAATTTGTTGAAAAATTTTCAAAGTCCAAAAACGAAAAGAAAAAAAAAATTGGGCAGCGATTTGCCACAAAAAAACGTGATTTTGTGAAAAAAATCCAGATGTTTTGAAAATTTGTTGAAAATTTTCAAAGTTCGGATATGAAAATTTCACGGGCCAGGATTCACCTTAATGGAACACGTTTTTAGAATTTATTCCGATGTTTTTGAAAAAGGTTTGTAAATTTGCAAAAGTCCGGAAAATAAAAAAGAACGGAACGAGGTTCGCCTTAAACGAACATGTTTTTAGAATATTTCCATTTGCTTTCCAAAGGGGAATTCTTCAGAAAAAGAAAGAAATATTTTTTCTTTTATACAAGTTTTCGTGGAAGTATTTGTTTGAAAATTCAACAATGTCTTGGGGAATAGTTTTTTATTTACGTGGCTAGACTGTAAGCCTGATTTGAGCACCACCAATTATTGGTATTTACACGCCAACTTTCTTTCGTCATAACAAGTTATATACAGAAGTATACGGATGTAATGTTAGCTTTCGAGGAATCGACGTCAACGCGAATTAGGCATTTTTTGGATTTATGTCGTATGTTTCTTTATGAGAAACGGACGGCAGAAGTAAAAAAAATGCCCAATTGTCAAATGACAGAAAGAATTTAATCCACTTGTTTCCCTAGGCTGCAAAATATGTCGGTATAAACAGACCAGTACTTTGCGAAATAGGTGTATTATAATATAATAGGTTAATTAACTTTCGGGAAACGAAGCGGGTAGTGGTTTATCATATACAGGATTTTAATTGTTGAATAACTTTGTCTTAAATATTTGTGTTCATTTCCACTATTAACTTGTATTTGAAACTAGCAAATTTAGTCGGTCGACACTTGTAAACACAGTATTATTCACGGCGACAACTTTCTTGGTTGAGCACTTTGCGTAGGAATACCGGTGATAATGTTTTGTCGAGTAACGACTCGAAAATGAAGGAATCGTGCCCGTGATAATTTAAATTGCGATTCGAAGTTACGTTCGCGCCGGTGTTCTTGTTTGAAATGCTAGACAAATTGGGAATAACAAAACATTATACATTATAGGTTATAAGTTTAAACAATTGCTGATTGAAGAACGAGACTGTGGGACCGTGAAGAGGGAGGAAAAAAAATGAGACCCCACGTTGAAGCCAGTGTTAGCATTGCCGCTTACTACGGCCATTTGCTAAACCAAACCTGGAAAGGACATGCAATTAATAGGCCAACAAAACTAGCTCAGGAAAGCCGGCGCAAGCAAGGTTCTCTCAAAACCAGGGCGAGTGCTTGTGATTCGCTTGTGAATTCCTCCTCCTCCTTTCCTCACAATCTCCGGGGTCTCCTTCCTCAATCAGAACACAGTATTGCACGTAAAGGGTTTATTCATTTAGAAGGAGACAGGGTTTTACAATTGCCAGCATCGGCACACTTCACATGGGCATTTGCTAGCACTAGAATCCTAACATAACGGGGAACTGTTCCCTCAATCTCTCCACACGCGTTAGTGAATTGAAGAGCGGGACATGGCACACAAAAGAGGGCTAGGGTACATTTTACTCACAGCAGCAGGAAATGCGGTAGTCAGCAGACAGGCTACTGGGGGGCGGGGGCCTTCTCGTGCACAATTCACATTATAAATACATCACGAGTTTAGGTTAGCGCAATTTACTCGGGACACTGTTGTTGCGCCTGAGGCAAGCGGAGGAATGAGCCGCGGGCGTTGATCGGCACGCAGGATCGCCCGTCGAGCTCAGCGCGGTGCGGGGGAATTTTAGGAACTACGAGCTATTCTCGCGTAAAATGGTGAAACAGTGGGCTAGGGGAAACATTGTCACTTCGTAACGTAACGATGCATGATCTCATCCGTGTATGTCATGTCATTTCATGCATGTTCGCATCCCTGTGTGTCATCACATGAAGACGATGGAAGAAAATGCCCATTGACCGTCCAGTTCCTGAAGTGAAGCTCAGCCCGAAAGAACGATTTTAAAATCATGAGTTTCTATGGCGTCATTGATAAATTAAATGTAGAGATGCAAAGAAGGGGAGAGATATACAAAGAAATGGCAGACAAATTTTCATTTGTGACTAAAATACCCGATATCTATAAAATTATGTTTCCCGATCCAATTTCAAAATACAGTCAGCATTATACAAATTTAGGAAACAAATATCCACAAGACCTTAATAGGTAGCGATTTAGGAACTGAAATTTCACTAACAGTTTTATCCATATGTCATAAAATAAATAAATTCCATTGATTTGCCTCACACAAGTTTACTTCAAACTCACGCATGTCCAAAATACCTAACATATACACGTTGATAATTGAATCGACGTTCCCTAATATTGACACAGCCCTGCGTATATTTTTATACCTGGGGTCCTAGCATGGTCGATCGATATAACCCTATATCAATACGATATCGGTATAATCCGTCATTTATGGTCAGTTATCAATATGTGCTAGCACGCTCAACAATTGATAAGGGATATTCCGACCGACGATTGACAAAAGCCCACCAAATCGAATGCATTCTTGTATGGATAAAACCCCAATAATAATACGAAATGTAATAAATCCTTTGTCTATGGTGAGTTAGCGATATTTGCGAGCACAGTGAACATACAATTCCGACAGTCGGTTGACAAAAGACGCCGTTTTTACCGTGGCTTCCGGAGTGACAGATAAGCTGTCAATGTACAGATTTTTAAAAATAATGTCGTTTGTTACGCAAAATAACTAGCTAATTAATGAGTAGAGGTGAACTAAAAAAACTCTTAGATTTTAAAGAAATCGTATACGAGACCCATAGACTCAGTTAATTCATTTAAAAGGCGACCAATTAATTGCTTTCAATTTCGAGAAACGAAATTTGTTAAAATGTCGTTTAGTCTCAAACAGTATCAAGCGAAACGTCAATATTTATTTGAGTTCCTATTTCAATTCGAAATTGTCATTTTATTGGTATTTTTCATTTGTACGTAGGAGCACATTACAAATTAAGAAACGAAAATTCATTCAAAAGATCCCCAGTGTTGCCATCGTATGTCGATTCCTTATTTATTTCCCTTCGAAGTCGGTCTGCCTATCGATGGTGCAAGCGTGCTAGGGCAATCGGTTCGTTATCGATACGAGATTGTAAATCACTCTGTCCTTTATTTAACTGGCGATATATCTACACAACTTTATTAATAATGACATTCTTTCTGCATAATTACTGGTTTATTAATGAACGGAGGCAGATTATCGAAGATTGCAGGATTGAATTAAATCGGAATTCAGACGTTTTCGTTTGACAGTTTCGTACATACGAATATATCTCGTATTACGGCAAATGATCTCATTGTCCAATTAACTCCTTTTTTTACTGTCAAAAAATACATGCGGACTTCCAACGTATATTAAAGTGTGTGTATTTAATATTATTATGAAATCTCAGCAAAAATCTCGATGTAAATGGATCTTTAAATGTTCAAAAGAGAAGATTATTAGTTAGTTGTCATATTATTCCATTAATGGATTACGATATTTTTGACAGGTATTATAGACCGGGAGCCTGGCTATACAAACCCACGTCGTCGAAACAAGCTAGTCTGCCGGTGCACCTCTTGGCAGGTTTCACGCAGTCATGGAAATAGTGAGCGATTTTTGAAGTAAAACTTCTTTACGCACGATCGACATGGGGATGGGGATGGGGATGGGGATGGGGATGGGGATGGGGATGGGGATGGGGATGGGGATGGGGATGGGGATGGGGATGGGGATGGGGATGGGGATGGGGATGGGGATGGGGATGGGGATGGGGATGGGGATGGGGATGGGGATGGGGATGGGGATGGGGATGGGGATGGGGATGGGGATGGGGATGGGGATGGGGATGGGGATGGGGATGGGGATGGGGATGGGGATGGGGATGGGGATGGGGATGGGGATGGGGATGGGGATGGGGATGGGGATGGGGATGGGGATGGGGATGGGGATGGGGATGGGGATGGGGATGGGGATGGGGATGGGGATGGGGATGGGGATGGGGATGGGGATGGGGATGGGGATGGGGATGGGGATGGGGATGGGGATGGGGATGGGGATGGGGATGGGGATGGGGATGGGGATGGGGATGGGGATGGGGATGGGGATGGGGATGGGGATGGGGATGGGGATGGGGATGGGGATGGGGATGGGGATGGGGATGGGGATGGGGATGGGGATGGGGATGGGGATGGGGATGGGGATGGGGATGGGGATGGGGATGGGGATGGGGATGGGGATGGGGATGGGGATGGGGATGGGGATGGGGATGGGGATGGGGATGGGGATGGGGATGGGGATGGGGATGGGGGATGGGGATGGGGATGGGGATGGGGATGGGGATGGGGATGGGGATGGGGATGGGGATGGGGATGGGGATGGGGATGGGGATGGGGATGGGGATGGGGATGGGGATGGGGATGGGGATGGGGATGGGGATGGGGATGGGGATGGGGATGGGGATGGGGATGGGGATGGGGATGGGGATGGGGATGGGGATGGGGATGGGGATGGGGATGGGGATGGGGATGGGGATGGGGATGGGGATGGGGATGGGGATGGGGATGGGGATGGGGATGGGGATGGGGATGGGGATGGGGATGGGGATGGGGATGGGGATGGGGATGGGGATGGGGATGGGGATGGGGATGGGGATGGGGATGGGGATGGGGATGGGGATGGGGATGGGGATGGGGATGGGGATGGGGATGGGGATGGGGATGGGGATGGGGATGGGGATGGGTACCCGGCATGCGTTGCAAGGCTCCTGTAACCTCGCGGTCAACTGTAATGGTTCCATGCTATATAACATTATATATAACGGGTACCCGGCATAAGTTAGTGAAGTTTTAATTCAGTCGTGTGGTCTAAACTAAGGCACACTCATTTTTTTTTCGAAAAAATTGCGTCATCGGGTACACGAACGGGAATGGTTTCATATGATAAAGGTCGATTGGTAGATGAGAAAATTAGCAGGTCTGCCAAATTGGGATAGAAATTAGTAAATTTTACGTCATCGAGTACACGAATGAAACCAAGGAATAACTGTAGTCTAGATTCTAAACCATCCATTGAAGAATTTCACTAGTTCCATGACTGCGCGGAATCTGCCAAGAGGCGCGGCACACCAGCTTTTTTAAGGCTTACTAAATGTCCATTATCACTACAAAAGTAGTTTCATCCTTGTACTCGTAAGGTTTGTGACGTAAGATTTATGTACCGGCTCCCGGTCTATAACTGCGATACCATAGACATTGTGACAGCTACGTAGAAAGTACCTCAAGTGTTGCCAGCGTATAACAATTTCTTTTTGATTACCTTACATTACCCATCAATATCGGTTCGGTACAAAATCGTCGGTTGTTATGTCATATCGATTCGATATTGTAAAGATAACGATTTCAGTGTGCTAGGACCCCTGATGATATCAAACTGCACAACTGCATTTCCTCCTACCCCCTCCCTCCCTTTTTAATTGCGATTTTAGTATTTTTGTATGAACAAAGTTAACTGTCTTTCGTATTTCAGACACGAAATTATTTATGTTGTTGAATGACAGATGGCGCTACGTCCGCCTCATCGAATTATCATCCACACATGCGGAAGACATTCACTAGAAGCGTCGCGTCATTTTGATATTTCATTCGGCATCATGTTCTCGCCTGGGCAAACCATCGAGCTTATTTGTGTTGGCTAAAGACGGACTGATAAAAAATATCGTACACTCAATTGCTCTTCGAAATTCATATTGATTTTTTTAAATTTCATTTTCCTACTTTAGTTGGTGTTTTTTTTGTTTTTATCGGCGGTCATCGTCTACAGCGCTTACTTTCTCTTTCTGTTATAGACCCCATCCTCACACACTTTTTTATTACTTACTTTCGTTATTTTTTTTATATTTAACAACCAAAATATTCACAAATAGAAATAATTTATATGGCAGAACAACGTTTGTCGGGTCAGCTAGTCTTAGATTCTCATTTTGAGGTTAAGTTATCAGAAAGATAAATACCCTCGCGGTTTCTTTGGAAAACTGCATTCTAAAGTAGAGTTTAAATAATACAGACTATTAAGTCTTCACAACTTAAAGTCACTCAATAAAAACCAAAAAAAAAAAACTTTTTCGATAAAAAAAATACAATCATCGTCCCTCACTATAGCTTTGATTTGAGAGAATGGAGATTAAATCAGTGTTATCAACTTTAAAATGCGCATTTGTTGACGATACTTAATTATTACAAAAATTGATTGTTTAGGAAATAACACTACTGTCCAGAGAAACAATCGTCCAGAGGAACATGTATTGCCCCTAAATCACACATATTAACTTTTGTTTTGACCCTAGCTACCAAGTTGATCGCACAATAAAAGCAAATATTTTATTGATTTCAACTCAACTCTTTCAGAAATGTGACCACGTATCGTGTGTTAATATTGAGTTTATTTTGGTTTAATTAACTAATTCAGTTCCATTTAGTAGTTTCTCTGAATCAAAAATATATTCAGTAATTATTTTATAAAATATTATTAGAAAAGATGTGGGTGATAACATATTTTCCGATTTCGAAAAAATTCGAAAAGGGCTGCGCCTTGCGAGAACAAAACTATTACATTTTATGCTAAGGTTTTTCATTACTCGAAAAGTCAAGTTTGTTATTCAAAATCAAATTAAGTCTGAACAATGTGTGCGAAGTAGTGATATGTCGAGATGTGTCGTCAAAAAACCGAAAAAGATTAATGAAATAATATTAGTGGCGGTATAGAAAATTAACGATAATTTGATTAATTCAGTTCAGACAGTATTGACACGATCCAAATAACTTCCCTATTTCCTCTTTCCCAACCCAACTCGTCGCCTCAGTTTTTTATTTGTCCAACAGACCATTTTAAAATTTGTTCAATCTCCATTTTAAAATTTAAAATTAAGTGTAAAAAATTAAAGTTAATCATTTAACTAAGAACTATTTAAACTAATGAGACCTTTACCTTTACAGAAATAACTTTATCGTATACACCTACCATAATAAAACCTTTACAAACAACTCAAAATTATATTATCAAAGTTATGTATAATGGAATTAAAATATTTTCGACAGATGCTTTATACAAAGAATCTAAACTTTTCAGTCTCCGTAAACTATTTATACGGCAAACTATGAAATATATCTTTAAAAACATAAACAAATTCGAAAAAAATGTAAAAAGAACCAACATTAGAAATAATAATGTATTCTATACCCCCCAAACAAACACAAAACAAATGCAAACTCACAGCAGCTTTATTGGACCTCGTACCTTCAATAGTTTACCAAAAAATATTCAAGTTGCAACTAAATTTCCGAATTACATAAAAGAGTTAAAATTATGGCTAAACCATACAGATGTAAAATTTACACCTATTATTACAATGTATATTATTTATTACACTATACACGTATTTAACCGTACACTATTGTTTACACTTTTTGTACAAACTGTTAAAACAAATTTTGTTTTTGCTTTATATACCACTGTTTGTTTTTTCTAGGTACTAAATAAAACTTATTTTAACTATATTACCCACGCACAGGCTGCGCCTTAGTGGGTTCCCACATTATTGTTATTATTTTCAAAATATGTAAATATAAATTGTAAAATATGGGAAAAATAAAGGAATTTAAAAAAAAATGTTTCATTGAAATAATGAGAGAAAACCTTCTCCTCGTGTAAAATTTTCTAATGGTCTATTGGACAAATACGAACTAAAGCGACGAACTCTTAGGCAGTTGGGAGAGTAAATTATATTAAATTTCGGAGTAAAAAAAGATGTAATATTCAATAGCATAATAAGGAACTCCAGTGAAAAATATTATGGCTTTAAAAAAAATGTTCATATAGAATAGAAGAAGTTTTATTATACAAGTTTTATTTAATAATATTAAACGCAGAGTTGGCATTATTGAAATTTTTGTGGTGACGTCACTGTTCGACGTGTCATGACGTCACCGTAAAGTGATTGTATGGGAATGTATGATATGACACAAGCCATCGTATTAATTTATTCGTTTATTTACATACTGTTTATGGAGATTTAGTTGTTGTGTTTATTGAAACATTATTTAGGGCCAAATAATGTTTCAAAAATAAAGGTATCTCTTATTAGTCTGTCTCTATTATTGAAAATATTCAAAAATTACTGCACAAAAAAATAGTAGACCTATTTCTAGGGAGAATACTTCGAACAACGGAATTCAAATAGCGGCAGTTGATCAGCTGATTGCCCGATCCTATAGTAATTTTTCAGGAGTGATGACGTCACACGAGTCACCAAAGAAGTTCTTGAAAAATTAAAACCTTGACAATTATTTTAACTATTAAAACTAACTCTAAAAATAAATAAAAATGCAGTTATTTAAGTTAGAAGGTCATTATTCATTAAAAGAAAAAAAAAAATTGGACTGGAGTTCTCTATTGTAAAATATACGTTTTATGATCGTGACTTTTACGGGATAGAAAATTAATAATTATGCGAAGCACAATTTATTTTTGATCTTAAAACTCACTTACATTTGAATTTAAGTTGCCATTATACTTCCCAAGTCGCCAGAAGTTTAGTTATCATTATGTTTGCCTGGTCACCAGATATTTAGTTATCATTATGTTTGCCTGGTCGCCAGATATTTAGTTATCATTATGTTTGCCTGGTCACCAGATATTTAGTTATCATTATGTTTGCCTGGTCGCCAGATATTTAGTTATCATTATGTTTGCCTGGTTGCCAGATATTTAGTTATCATTATGTTTGCCTGGTCGCCAGATATTTAGTTATCATTATGTTTGCCTGGTCACCAGATATTTAGTTATCATTATGTTTGCCTGGTCGCCAGATATTTAGTTATCATTATGTTTGCCTGGTCGCCAGATATTTAGTTATTATTATGTTTGCCTGGTTACCAGATATTTACTTATAATTATGTTTGCCTGGTCGCCAGATATTTAGTTATTATTATGTTTGCCTGGTTACCAGATATTTACTCATAATTATGTTTGCCTGGTCGCCAGGCGTTTATTTATCATTATTTTTGCCTGGTCGCCAGATATTTAGTTATCATTATGTTTGCCTGGTCGCCAGATATTTAGTTATCATTGTGTTTGCCGGGTCTCCAGTCATTTAGCCAAAGCTAAGAAATTAACCTTTTGTGTGTCAAAACATAAGAGTTGTGTTATAACGATTATATTTTTTTAATTGTTATTTTTTATTTTTTTATTGTCCAGTGAACTTCGAAATTGTTCTTGTGAAATTGTGAAATATTGTAAAATTATAAAAATGGAACAATGTAAATTAAATTACATTTTTTCGGAGTTTCTCGAGTTTCAACATTTGTTTTTTTTTCCAAAGGAGAGTAATTCTCCGTTATAAAAATTACCACAGATTTTAAGAAAACTGACCTTCCGAATGATAAAAATTTACAATATTTATGAGTTTGATCGAGAAGAAGATAAACAGAAATCGTAAAGTTTTCGCCTGCGTCGCATTCTCTATGTTCTTATTCATAAAGTTATAACTCATAATGTACAGAATTATATGTTCTTAAGGATGATAAAAACTAAAGGATATTTTGGTTTGAGCGTAATGTGGTAAAATTTTAGTTGAAGCATTATTGTCTGTCGACGTACTATTGCAAAAGTGTCGTAACGAAAGAAAGGAAGCCTTTGCCTGTTTTATTGCCTACGAAAAGGCTTGCCAGGGTAAAACATGCTGACCCAATGAAAATGCTTGCGGATTGTAACGTTGATACCAAAGACCAGAATTTCATTAAAAATTTGTATTTTTTTTTACATTAACTCCACACAGGAGGCCCTGAGGAAAATGATTTCCCTCAGGGCCTATGTCATCTGGGATGCTGTGTGGAGGGTCTTTTTGAGGAGAGGAAGGAATGAACATTGGTGTTGAAGAGACCCATGTTGTAGGAAGGAGGAAACACAAAGGCCGGCAAATCATTTCACAGCCGAGCTGTTGAACACAAGAAGGAGTCGAAGAAACGCGCCGTTCTTATGTGACAAATGTCAACCATGTCCAAATGTTGGGCACGCGTTTGGCGTGTTTCCCGACTATGCACCGGTGCCGAAGGGATCAATGATGCTAGTTCATCGGAGCATCTTCCATTGTAATACCGGTAGAACAAGGACAGCATGCCCACCCGACGCCTGTGCTCTAAAGATTGCAATCCGTCTGTTAAGATGGGAGAATCTATTAAACGGACCGCCCATTTCTGCAGAGAGTCGAGGGTATTTTTCAGGTATTTTGGAGCTGCAGACCAGAGGTGGCTGCCAAATTCAACCGTGGGTAGTGTGGGCCGATTTTTTTTCTTCTGAATTCCTTATGGCGCCAGTAATAAACAGTTGTTAAAACATTAAAAAAAAAATAGATTAAAAAAAAAACAAAAAATATCCTAAGGCTCCGGGGATCCTTTGAAGTTCGAGAAAATATCGAAATATTTCCATTTTTTCAGGCGCTGTACAAAATATTCTGAAATAGTTTAAAGATGTTCATTTATGAGATCTTGTTAAATAAAGTCCATTGCTTTGATGCATATAACTACCATCTATTATTTTTATAGTAATATGACGCTAAAACACCTCCGCCCGCAGTCCTCAAACCCGCCCGCGCTTGAGCGGCGTGCCGTATTGGCCGTTCCTTGGTCGACCAAAGACCCCCCATTCTATGATATTGTTGTGTAGGTAACTAAAAGTATTTTAAAATAACGAAAGAAGATTATTTGCCAACCATTTTGAAAGAAAGAATTATAAACATTATTAAGGCATATCAACATAAGTATATAAACTTGTTGAAGTCAGAAAAATGTGGAAGAAATACAGTTTCCTTCCAAAGAAGAGTCTCTCCATTTAAAATCACAAGCTCCCTACTGTTTGATATTAGTTATTGTAAATGTAAGTCAATAAATGCAATTTAATAATGCAAATTATAGACAATAAATTAAAGTTTACCTTAAAGAAAAAAACCAAAGAGGTGAGAGAAAAATGTTTATCGACAGTGTTGGTATACCGACTACAAAACAATTGGAAAAGCCCATGAAAAGAAAATGAAAATATCTTACCAAATCAACTGAACAGGTGTGAGAAAAAAAAACTTTAAAATTTGTAGACATTTTGTATCATTGTCTATTATTGCGTCATTATCTTCCACGTTAACATCAAAATCATCCTCTCCTGATGCAAAATCAAGTCGGCTACTTAAGACTAATAACACCGCCTTTCCGACAACAAGCAATTCTCCGTCTTTTACAGTTCTCTCCAAGATCTGTGACAGGTTCAGGATATTGGATTGAGCTGGAGCAGCAATCGCTTCTGCCGTCTTAAATGATTTCAACATTATCACGCAGGATAATAATAATAAAGTAATAGACAAAAATAGACAGCATCGCGGACGTCTGCGTGCCAAATCTGTACTCATCAAAGCTAAGTAGATTATTTTTTGATGGTCAAAAGAACAAGAATTTAGCTAACATAAAAATACACAAATACTATAAAAGCACAGTACTTGAAGAACACGTATCGATTATCGTGGAACCAGGATCTCATTTCTTGAAGCATTTTACGCCTAGGCCAGGCACTGCCATAAATATAGTCAAACCAATAATGGAATATTTTGCTCGTCAAAACATTTCACTCTACTATTTAAAAGCAATTGCGTGTGATGGCACAAATTTTAATACGGTAACAACTGGTGCTGTGATTCGAACGATGAAGAAACACTTGAATGGACCGGTACAGTTGCTGATCTGCTTTTTTCATTGCAACGAGCTGCTTCTACGCCTTTCGATTATGAAGTCGGATGGTACAACCACCGGACCTCATAGTTTTTCCGGCCCCGTAGGTTCGACTTTTCATAATTGCCATAATTTACCGGTACAATCTTTTTTCAATCTGATGTTGAGTATTCAACATCAAAATTTAAGCACCAATCAAAAATACTTGCTTGATATTTTTAAAGCAGTTTTCAGCAGACGTTGTCCTCCTAAAATTGCCAAAAGAACCCAGGAGTGATTACTACAATGAGTCGAATCTAACGTATATATATTGGAAGCGCAACGCCATATGTTAGCCACGTTTTTCATGAGGGCATACTTTCCTATTCGGTTTGATATAAAACTGCATGGGTCGTGCAAAAAGGTGCAAGGCGTGTTTTTAGCATGATTAAATATTCGCGCTATCTTCCGGACGAATTAAAAGTAATAATTAATCAGCGAAACGTTTACTTCGCTCATCCTGAAAATTTACTCTTATCAATTATAACCGATAAATCTCCTACCATCTAAGAACTTGGAATAAGGCATTTATTGAAAGCCAGACTGAAAACCGTACATTTAAAGTAGGTACCCACATTGAATTTCGATGCACAATCCTACTTTGATATAATATTTTGGCAAGATACGCCAATCACGTATCCTCCCATTTTGGAAGATAATTTAGAACATAACGGAAGAAGAATTAGAAGAACTTAACCTAACTTCAGAAGTCAGCTCCGTTTTCATCAATTTTGATAGGTTCCCCTGTCTTACACAATCTGTAGAACAATCTGTAGAACGTTGTGTAAAGGTTGTGACTGAAATATCATCGAAAGTGTGTGGCAAGAAGAACAGGGGAGGCTTTATTACTACAACAATAAACTCCAGGAAAAATATGTCAAAAATTGTAACAAACGTGATTTTCAACGGGAATAATTGATCACATTTAATTTTTCATAATTAATGTAATAATTATGATTGTAATTTTTAATGTTGTGACTGCTTTAATAGTAAATAAATTTATATCGAGAATTTTGTAATTGTAACTCTTTCATTTCCTTACTACTTGGGAATAATTCACAAAAATATATTTTTAATCATTTTTCGAACGCTTCGGGGAACCTAGAAACGATAATATTTTTTTTATTTTTTTTTATTAACACCAAAGACCTAAGACATCTTTTTATCACTAGCGCTCAAGAAAATAAGACAATTCTTTTTTCGCCATGCAGTTGCGGCCCACACTAACCGTGGGGCGCACTTGTGATTTGTACAGGGTTAGCAGTTGTGTACTATTAAAGTATCTGCGGGCCCTGTGCAGTGCGCCCAGTTATTGGTTCCAAACAGCAGAAATAAGACATGGGAATGAGAGATCTAATGCAATTGCCATTCAGCGTGGAGTACGACAAGGCTGTATCGTGTCGCCACTATTGTTTAATCTCTATTCCAACTATGTCTTTAAAAGAGCCATAAGTAACACCGAGAAGGGTCTGAAGATCAACGGAGTTGTCATTAATAAATGTCTTAGCGACGAAATGTACGAGAGTGGACCGGCATTAGAAGTGTGGAAAAGCTATTCCGGGTAGCGCAAGACAGAGAGACATTTTCCAGAGTGATCGCCAACGTCGGGGGACCTGATAAGGCATACTAAGAAGAAGAAGTGGTAAAATTAATCCTGTGGGGCTTTTGGTTGAGAGTCATGTTTAATATTTTATTGAAAAATTGCGTGATTAAATAATGTTGTTCACGACACAAGAATTTTTTTTTTCAACGCCACTGAGTTTGTTCCTTAAAGTTTTTAGTTTTATTTTATATCCTAAATGAATGATAATATTTAGTACAGGCCCCAGAACCCATTTGCTGCAGGCCACCCCCAGGTTCAGGTTCAGCCTCTGAGTCTACAGATCCTAAATACGGCCCTGTGCAACACTGGCATCAACTTGTATTATTTTAGGTATTCACTGCGCATTCGTAATTCGACAATGTGGTTTTCTTGTTAGTGACATCGAAGCTATTTTTAAAT
This sequence comes from Limnephilus rhombicus, assembly GCA_929108145.2. NCBI lineage: Eukaryota > Metazoa > Arthropoda > Insecta > Trichoptera > Limnephilidae > Limnephilus > Limnephilus rhombicus. The sequence continues at coordinate 41,240,851 of OV815291.1, read as the reverse complement.
TACCTTTAGACAGATAATGGAGATAAGGTATGTTTTTTGCGAAAACATATTTCATGGAGGTTATCGCGGTGTGTCGAACAGTCGAATAAATACACACTGTGGCAGGATATTTATAGGAAAATAGTCTTTCAGCGTTGGTCAGTTTATTTCTCTTATATACAGGGTTCACAGCTTATAGTAAAAAACAGAGTACAGAAAAGTTATAGCACAAAGTGAAATCACTTAGAGCTAAATGTAAGTATGTCCTCTATAACACAGGTGAACTCCTAGTGTGGAGGACAATATATTTATACCTTTGTAACGTTAATGTACTAAGAATAAATAAATAAAAATAAAAAATAAATAAAAAAAGTCAATCTACTTCCATTCTGTTTAGTAAACTAAAACTCGCAGGTATCCATGGAGATCTTCTAAGATGGCTAGACTCATATATCAGAAACTTTTCGCAAGCTGTTGTGCTAAGTGGTTTCAAATCAAACTGGGTCAATATTACATCAGGAGTCCCACAAGGATCAATTTTGGGTCCTCTCCTGTTTAATATCTATATTAATGACATTACAAGTTGTTTTAAACACTGCAAGGCAATCTTATATGCGCAGACAATATGAAACTATACCTTTCAATCGATGATATCGCGTGCTGCTTAAAAATACACGAAGACCTTAGCTAATATTGCAAAATTAACTGCTTGTTCCTAAATATGGATAAATGTTACTCAGTATCGTTTACGAGAAATAGGACCAAAATAATATTTAAATATTCAATAAACAATGTCGATTTTAAAAGAAAAGAATCAGTTCGGGACCTGGGTGTCACCTTAGATTCCAAACTCACATTCGAATTACATATTTATTAATAATATTGTCACTAAAGCCACCCAAATGTTAGGATTTATACTACGAACATCAAAACTATTTTATTATCTCGATACATTTATTTTGCTGTATTATACCTATGTTAGTCCGCACCTAGAACACGCCTCACAAATTTGGAATCCAAGATATATAACATTTGTTCATAGAATAGAACGTGTTAAGGAAAAATTTCTCTCCTACATAAATTTTCGGTCGTTTTATGCATTCCAATCAAATGAAGAAAATCCGTCAATTCTTTAAAATCCCGACATTAAATTGTGGGAGAATTATTTCTGATCAATTGTTATTGTACAGAATCCTAACTAATACGATATCTTCCCCATATCTTTTACAAAAAATAGATATTAGAGTTCCTGGTCGCAATGGCAGAAACGTATCCCTCTTTTAAAACAGCCGCTCCAACACTAACTACTTACAAAATGAATTCATACATATCGAGCCTGCCACTATCACAACACACACCTCACATATACAGACATCTTTAATATAACTTTCAACAAATTCAAAGCAACACTTTTAGATAAATGTAATGCATCACAACACACCACTTAACATCCATATTTATATTTATTGTATTATTTATCAGATTTCTTTTCCTAATTTGCAATATATTTACATATTCCCTAATTACATACATATCATCCTTATAATCCTAAAAGATCATAAGCTTACCCTTTATTGTGTTTTTCTATATTCTCATCTATTTTTATCTATTTTATTCTCTCAACTATTTTTTTATTAGTTTTTCTTTATGTTTTTCTTGTCTTGTCTAGCTACTAAAAATATATATATATATCAGCGAAAACATGTTTTTAGGCTTACTGTTTTATTTTAGCACTCTTTTTTATGTATCTTTGTAAAGCTATTTGTTTTCCAAATAAAGATATTTTTTTACGCACCAGATTTAAATGTCTGGGTTAAATTTTCCCCACAGGAAAAACTAAACCCTTTCACATACTTCCCAAATGATCATCTAGTCAATCCACGCTATGCAATTTGACTATATAAGTATTATAAATACAAAACAATACAAGAACAACATGTCAACCTACCAGAGAACTGATACTGATCCCTAAAATTAGATAATTATAAATAAGTAAATAAGGAGTCTGTAATAATAATACTTTCGTCAAACAAATGGTTGAGTATTGGAGAGTTAAGCGCAGAAATAGAAGGATTTATGCTTGCCATTCAAGATAGAGTCATTAATACTAAAAATTATAGGAAGCATATAATCAAAGATATAAATCAAATTGATGATTTATGTAGAAAATGTTTGGCTTTTCCGGAAACTATAGAACATATTATATCGGGATGTTCTATATTAGCGCCGTCCGAGTATACATTTAGGCACAATCAGGTTTTAAAAATAATCCACCAAAGTTTGGTAATTAAACATAACTTGATTGACTGCCGTTATATAGTACCATATTATGAATATGAACCAAATTCATTTTTAGAAAATGAATTTTATAAAATATATTATGATAAAACTATACTAACAGACAGAACAATTAGTCATAATAGACCTGATATAGTTTTACATGACAAAATTAAAAAAAATACTTATATCATTGATGTAGCTATTCCAAATTCCTGTAATATTCAAAAAACTGTTTCTGAAAAATTAGAAAATACACAGATTTAGGAAATGAGATTAAAAGAATTTGGCATTCTCGGAATATAAAAATATTACCATTTGTTATTTCGGCTACTGGCATTATACCTAGGTCTCTGATTCAAAATTTAGGCGTATTAGATTTGTCAAAGAATTTATATATAAAAATGCAAAAATCGGTAATTTTAAATACATGTAGGATTACAAAAGATTTTTTAAATATTTATATTGAGGGATCAGTAGGATTTATAGGTTCAATTAGGAATTCCACAGAGCCGAACCCTCTGATATGAAAATATCTGGAGTCGGTGAATTATTTTCCCATCTGGTCTCTGGTAGGTTGATATGTTGTTCTTGTATTGTTTTGTAATTTTAATACATATAGTGCAATTGCATAACGTGGATTGACCAGATGATCATTTGGGAAGTGTGTGAAAGGGTTTAGTTTTTCCTGTGGGGAAAATTAAACCCGGACATTTAAATCTGGTGCGTAAAAAGTAAATAATAAAATTTTGCTGTAAATCCAATCCTAATAATTTTTAATGCCAAACTGAATTATTTATTTGAATTTATCGCATGCAGTTATTTGAGAACATGCATTAGAAGTTATGCACATATTTTATTAGAATAACTTGTTAGTGTTAATTGAATGATTTTACAGAAACGCAGTACAAATTCCACTGCCTTGTTATACTTATGAACAACGTGAAAAATTCCAATAATTAATTTAATCTGTGAAATAATTCAATCTGCACTTCAACATACAGCCGCTTTAAGGCGCGTTGTATACGCTCAAAAAGAAGATGATGGAGCGATATGTAAATACGGATGTTAGAGAGGGAACGCTAAAATTAAAAACGGAGCGTGCTTTGCGTTTTTTTTCTGTCGAGGGAATTTCATATATATATATATTTTTTACGTTAACTCCACGCAGGAGGCCCTGAGGAAAATAATTTCCCTCAGGGCCTATGTCATCTGTGATGCTGTGTGGAGGGTCTTTTTGAGGAGAGGAAGGAATGAACATTGGTCTTGAAGAGACCCATGTTGTAGGAGGGAGGAAACACAGAGTCCGGCAAATCATTCCACAGCCGAGCTGTTGAACACAAGAACGAGTCGAAGAAACGACCCGTTCTCATGTGGCAAATGTCAACCGTGTACAAATGTTGGGCACGCGTTTGGCGTGTTTCCCGACTATGCACCGGTGCCGAAGGGATCAATGATGCTAGTTCCTCGGAGCATCTTCCATTGTAATACCGGTAGAACAAGGATAGCATTCCCACCCGACGCCTGTTCTCTAAAGATTGCAATCCGTCTGTTAAGATGGGAGAATCTATCAAACGGACCGCCCGTTTCTGCACAGAGTCGAGGGTATTTTTCAGGTATTTTGGAGCTCCAGACCAGAGGTGGCTGCCAAATTCAACCGTGGGGCGCACTTGTGATTTGTACAGGGTTAGCATTTGTGTACTATTAAAGTATCTGCGGGCCCTGTACAGTACGCCCAGTTTCTGTGAGGCTAACTTTACTCTGGCTTCGATGGAGCCCCCATACCTGAGCTGGTCACTTAGGGTTACACCAAGCATTTCGATGGAGGGCCTGTTCGGAAGATTGCTTCCGTTGAAAGAGACTAGATTTTCATTTCGATACCTTTTAGACGTAATCAAATATAATTTCTTCTTAGGCGTGGGGAATGTATAGATATTATCTTTAAGAATAACATATGTTTTTTAAAAGCTTTATAATAAATCGGCAAGCCTGACCTTAATGCCATTGAAATAAATTTGGTATCGGGGAAGCACCAGGAAGATGAAGAAGTGAATCAAATTCTAATCAAATACTTGTGGTAGGTGATTTCAATGTCAGGCGTTCGGGTCGATAGAGTCCGGCTGGAGATGCCAGACGGTCTCCTATTTCTATTGTTGATCTTTTTTTATTCCATTACAATTAGTGACGTGCTATGCCTTTGACAGACATCTCCCGATCTAGTCCGTCACGCATCTGACGGACGGAAGCATTCAACTCAATATGGGAGGCGGTTATGGGTACCGCCATCCCGGGAACCATTTATTCGATAACCAACATCTCTGCCGTAGGTCAACCCAAGTGGTTCACTACGTTTGGTGACTTAGCAGGGGTGTCTGGGTTCATGGGGTGAGGTTTGTCCGGGTTTTGACGGCAGATGCGTTTGCCCACCAGCTGCGTGGTAGGCAGGAGATTGGTTGAGGGAGACCTTGTGACCTCTCAAGCAGAACTCTTTTGCAACATCCGTCACTCCTGGACCCACTGACCTCCAGATTCCTACCCACCCCTCATACCTTATCCTTCACAGAACTTTCTCACCTTCCTTTCGTTTAAAAGACCCTCCACTCAGCATCCCCAATGATGACATAGACCCTGAGGGAAAATATTTTCCTAAGAGGAAGTTCTGTGTACAGCTATTGTAAAAAAAATCAATACTTGGACAAACCTCAACCCATGAACTCGGGCATACCTGATAAGTCACCAAACGTAGCGAACCACTTGGGATGACCTGTGATAACGGTGGTGGTTATCCAATGAATGGTTACTGGGTGGCGCTACCCATTGCCAAATTGATAATCTTGCTGAAATTAAAATTTAACTACAATGCAAAGATAGTAATCAAATATTCAAATTCTGTATTCCGCACCACGAGACATCTGTTGCAAAGCGATGCAATCATTTTAACTCTTGACAGGCATATATAAATTAGCTTACCAAAGAAACCAATCGATTCGACAATCATCGTTCGCGAATTGTAAGTACTTTCGTAACATTACCAAGCCTTCACATCAAACTAAAACTTAAAATATGACACATGATTCGGATTTTCATCAATAGATGTCAGCTAAAAGCTCCGTTTGATTCAAATAATGTTTTATGATGTTTCATAGTAAAATTGTAATAGCCTGCAGAATTCATCTATGTGCCAATTTTAAATTAACCTAGCTGAACAGCTTATAATTTTCTCCATGGGATGTCGTTGGAAAAGAAAATTGTTTATTTATTTATTTAAAGGATATAAATTATTCTCTGGAACCCTGAAAATACTTCGTTACCAATAATACACATGCATTTTTTTTTAGTACAATATTTTGTTTTGTATTGTTTCAACAGCCATACGGTGTCCCTATGTTACGTCGGGTGAAGTTAATAGATTTAATTTATTCATATTGACACAATATATATATATATATATTTATATTTATTTTTTTTTATAAACAGTAACAAACAGTACATTAGATACATTGTTGAAAAAAAATTACAATTATTAAAAAGCATATTTCATGGTCAACCCACCGTCTAAATGGTCTACCTTGTTTTCTCTTCTTGTCACTTGTGAACTAATACATGATTAATTTTGACCATTTTTCACTTCCTCTGATTGTATGATCTGACCACTTCCACTTTAGCTTTTTTATTGTTTTTGTGGCATCTTTTTTTCTTGTTTGTTTCTTAATAGTTTCGATTTTTATTCTATCGTACAGTCTTTTCCCTAACATACTTCTTTCCATGGAGTTTTGGCAAGTTTCGAGTTTCCTATTTTGATTTTTTGTGAGTGCCCATCAAAGTCATAGCAGGTGGTACATGGACAAGAGTAGCTAATGATAAAAAGAAATGGCGACAGTTGGAGGAAGCCTTTGTCAACTAGTGACATACAGACAGGGAGTCGATGCGTGATAAGTGTTTTAAATGTTATGAATAATGTAATTTAATTTACTGTCTGAATAAAGGCTATAATTATTATTATTATTATATTTCATAGTGGGTACCTATTATGTGTTTCATTGTAGTGTCTTATTTATCGTATGCATGTTAAGTAATTACCGGGTGACGTATGTAGTGGGAAGGTGTGAGAGGGTGTGTGAGGGTGTGTGTGCGTGTGTGAGGGTGTGTGTATTAAGCGCATTTGACAATTTATATTATTGACATGATGCTTTTTTTAAATTTGGGCAGTGAATCGGAGAAAATGTCGATGTTAGAATTTTGACCAATATTATTGAACATGTGAAGAGCACGATTGATTGGGAAATTAGTTGCTGCATTTGTCTTGTAATTAATTAAGCGTGTTGAATAGTTCTGTATGGCGTGTACGTCTTAATGATATGTTAAAATGAACTTATAAAGTTCGAGTTCGACTGGAGAGGTCAAAAGATCTTCTTAAACCAGTCTCTCCCGATCCAGCCCACCAAGCAGTGGGTGGGCAAAAGCATCCATCGCAAGAACCTAGACAGACCGCTCCCCGGATACCATTTAATGGTGATGTATGACGAGTAGTTTGCTACGTTTTGTGACTTAACAGGGGTGTCGGGTTCATTGGGTGAGGTATGTCCTTGTCTTGGCTGTGGACGCGTCTGTCCACGAACGAGACTGGTTGAGGGATACATTTTTACCTCTCCATCAGGACTTTCTGAAAACATTGCCATGCTCCGCAGGGAGAGGGATGTATTCTTACGACTGTCACTCCTAGATACACTGTACAGATTCCTACCCACCCCTTATACCCTTTACCTTCCTAGAACTTCCTCTCCATCCTTTCCTAAAATGAACTCCCACAAAGCGTCTTCATATATATCATAGTCATAGTCCAGCGATAAGGCTCTTGGCTCTTGGATCGAATCCCGGCGAAGCAAATAATTTTTATTTGATTAATTTATGTTATATTCACAATTTATTCATTTAAAATAATATACAAGGTGTCCGGGGTAAAGTGCATTAACTTCGGGAGGTGATTCTACATGATGGTAGGAGTAAAAAAGATTAACAACTTTTTCCGAAATTCCAACATTTTTTTTCCCTACTAAACGACGTACCTACTAAAAATCCTTAGTGTGAGGTAAGATCTTACTTGCTGAGAGCCTGCCGGGCGCCTGACTCGATTGTGATTGGCCCGTATCGTAACAGCGGAAAAGAATAAATCTGGCCGCACAAGCCGGACTCATTTTATCTTTTTATCTCAAAACTACCCCTGAAAGTTGGAATTTTGAAAAAAGTTATTTTTCTTTTTTACTTGTACTAACTATCATGTAGAATCACCTCCCGAAGTTAATGCACTTTATCCCCAGACACCCTGTATAGTATCGCCCTGGTATGAGACCACCATTCAGAATTAAAGAGTTGCTTGAAACGGCTTTATCCGTGTTTGGTGACCAGATCTCAATAGCCAGGTACTTCCCCACCTTCCTTTTCCCTATCTCCTTCCTTTCTCCACTACCTTCCGCCTCACAGCATACCCCAATTGGGGATGCCATAGTCCCACTGGCTCCAAACGGGAGCAGTTGGGACTCTTGTGCGGTATCCAAGTAAAAAAAAAATAGACCTAGAAGGGAATCCTTTTCCCCAGGGCCTCCTATGTATGTAGAGCTAATGTTAAAAAACTACTAATTTTAACGTTAGGCATAAATTTTGTTAAGGTTATTTAGAGAGTAATTAAATATATCAGCTATTTCAGAAATTTAATTCAATAGCACCATTACTCTTGCATACTGTGCTAGAACGTCTGCTCTCGTGTGGTATCTTGAACAAGTCATGGTAATAATTACAAGCACGTATAAGCCAAATCATTCCAAGAGGAACGGACTGTAAATAAAGCTTTGCGCTTTCAAAAACATTTCAGTTGAGTTTTTTTTTTTTAATTCGGATAAATTAGTTAATTGGTATTTACAATAATTTGCCCGACGGTATTGTGAATTGGTACCAACATTCACCTCTACAATAAACTGTGTCATTTCATTAATTGATTGTTGCGCGAAAGCTGTAATTACATAAAATAATATTATGATGAATGGTTTGTTTCCTCGCTAGGTACACTCGGTACCTCTAGCGGCAGTTGCCGGAACCTGCGGTGACAATAGTGGGTGGCCTTGTATAAATATTAAAAACGACAAGTTACGTACTTATCTTGTGATTGATCTGTTCTCATAAAGTAACGGGTGGATCAAAAAGGGGGCCAAGTCAAGTAGTTTTTCTTACATTATGTATTTTGTTATGTAAGTAAAACATGTCTTAACCAGTGAACCTGTAATTTTGCATCTCCAAATAACTTTAGTCTTAGTTTGCGATTGGACTGTATTTTTTGTATAAAATGTATTCATTTTTTACATTAGCTCCACGTAGGAGGCCCTGTGAAAAATTATTATCCTCAGGGCTTATGTCATCTTTGGGGATGCAGTGGGAAGGGTTTTTTGAGGAACGGAAGGAGATGATGTTCTGGGAAGAAAAAAGGAATGAGGTGTAGAAATCTGGGTGTCAGTATGTCCAGGAGGCATGAATCCATCCCTTACAATGTGGTGCAACAAGATGAGTCCGAAAAAATCCTGCTGGAGAGGCCAGAGGTCTCCGCAGCTGGTGGGCAGATGCATCCATCGCCAAGATTCGGACAGGCCTCATCCCATGGCACCCCTGCTAAGTCACCAATCGTAGCGAACCACTTGGGGTGACCTATGGCATAGGTGTCGGTTATTAAAAAAATGGTTTCCGGAACGGCATCACCCATTCTTGGTTCCCAAAAAATACATCCAGTCGAAAAATGCTGAAGAAAATTTCATCAATTTTTTCCAGGTTTGTCGCTTCACCGTGCGTTGCAGTATTTTGTAAGGATTAATTTCTGGTTCTGTAGCCGCGGCCGGATTGTACTTTCTCCTTTAGCCAACGTTTCGGACAAGTTTACAGTTCCTACCTATTATTAGGGCAGATGTGTGGATTGTAGCGAAGTGTGTGTTTATGTATATAGATGATGTAGAGGTGATATCGTTTTGTGCTCATTAATCCACTTGGAGCCGGTATTTCGGTTTAATGATCAGTTAAATTAATGTGGTTTTCGGTGTTTAGTTTTGGTGTAGCCATCAAACATCAAATATACAAAGAACTCTTCAGCTTAACCCCATCATCCTCTATTAACGAGCCGTGTACTAACGCAGGGAGGAAATTATTGAAATCCACTAGAACCCGTTAATATTAATTAATATCTATACTGATTTTTTTACACATGTAGGTTGTCATTATTTATATTTCTACCATAGTAAATAAAATTTAGACATAAAAGCTGGTAACTAATTGCTTTTTACAAACTTATTTCTTTCAGCAAAAAAAAATGTACGCCGAAATGAAAATTTATATAGGTATTTCATGCATTAAAAAAAACTAGTGTGCTTTAGACCACACGACTGAAGTAAAAATATAAGACAAACCTCGCCCCATGAACTCAGGTATCCCTGCTAAGTTACCAAACGTAGAGAACGGGGAGACCTATGACCTAGGGGTGACATGTAACATCGGGGTGAAATATGACCATGGGGTGACCTACGACCTTGGAGTGACCTACGACTTTGGGGTGATCTACGACCTTGGAGTGACCGACGACCTTGGGGTGATCTACGACCTTGGGGTGACCTACGATATTGGGGTGACCTAAGACCTTGGTGTGACCAATGACCTTGGGGTGACCTACGACCTTGGGGTGACCCTACGACGTTGGGGTGACCTACTATATTGGGGTGACCTAATACCTTGGTGTGACCAATGACCTTGAGGTGACCTACGAATTTGGAGTGACCTACGACCTTGGAGTGACCTACGACCTTGGGGTGATCTACGACCTTGGGGTGACCTACGATATGGGGTGACCTAAGACCTTGGTGTGACCAATGACCTTGGGGTGACCTACGACCTTGGGGTGACCCTACGACGTTGGGGTGACCTACAACCTTGAGGTGACCTATGACCTTGGAGTGACCAATGACCTTGGGGTGACCTACGACCTTGGGGTGACCCTACGACGTTGGGATGACCTACAACCTTGAGGTGTCCTACGACCTTGGAGTGACCTACGACCTTGGGGTGACCCTACGACGTTGGGGTGACCTACAACCTTGAGGTGACCTACGACCTTGGAGTGACCTACGACCTTGGGGTGACCTACTATATTGGGGTGACCTAAGACCTTGGTGTGACCAATGACCTTGGGGTGACCTACGAATTTGGAGTGACCTACGACCTTGGAGTGACCTACGACCTTGGGGTGATCTATGACCTTGGGGTGACCTACGACCTTGGGGTGACCTACGACCTTGAAGTAACCTCCGTATCCTTATCCTTATCCTTATCACCCCCCAAGTCAAGTGTGCGAAAGGCCCGACCGTTCGCCTCGCCATCGATCACCACTTTTCGTAACGCATTCACCAGCTTACACCCCAAGTCGAGCGTGCGTAACGAAGTTTTACTTCAAAAAAAACTTTTCTTTTAAGTACCAATTAATAACGTAATTATTTCTTGATTTAGACCCAGTTGTTTCGCAGAAATTCGAATGTAATGGCGATTCAGCGCCATTTTTCTTTCCATCTGAAATGTCCCGTTAAACGCTGATTCCAGATGCACTTCAGCTTTCTATCAAATTACAATCTGCTAATAAACTTAACACCATGATAGTTGTTTTCTTCTGCTATTAACAATTTGTTTAAAAGCTGATACGGACTTACTATCGGCATTTAGCGGTAACCTTTCAACTGTCAAAAAAACAAAATGGCGCTGAATGGCCGTTTGACGACTTTTTCACGCTTGAATTTCTGTGACATAACTGGGTCTTAAAGTTACTTACGCCATCGTTTCATTTCTTGGTTTTGAGTGGAAAGTAAAACTTTTATTTTGTGTTCCATTTTTTTAACATTCAATACAATTACGGTTTTAGATTTTCACGGCCAAAAATTATTTTGTTATTAGTTTTTGGGGTATTATGCCGTGTTGCGCTACCTCCTTCTTTAGCCAACGTTTCGGATAGCGTTGCAGTATCCATCATCAGTCACACATCTGCCCTGATGATGGACACTGCAACGCTGTCCGAAACGTTGGCTAAAGAAGGAGGTAGCGCAACACGGCAAAATACCCCAAAAACTAATAACAAAATTCATTACAGTTATATATTTATAAGCACTTCTGCTTCTGCTCTTAAGTGTTTAAACCCAAAAGAAATATTTTTCAGTCCGTCACAAAATATACATTTTTTTTGGGCCACGCATTATTTCTTAATATTGTAAACTCGATACCTACATTCCTACAGCTGGTTATTAAGATCAAATACAGTGCGATCAAAAAACATTCTCCGCCACCAGTTGACCGTGACTAGTCCACTTCCACCGGATACTCAAAAAAGGTAAACGTATTTTTGGACAAACGGGTACCTACTGAGCTCGTTAAAGATAGTAATATTTTATACAAGTAAATCATTTAAAAAGGACCCTTACTCGTGGTGGTGTACTGGATGGATATTTTTTTAAGTGAAATTTCTATAGCTACGCAATGATTTGGATTTTGGATGAAACCGAAATGACGATTACTGCACCTGCGACGCATTAACTGCGCTGCTTGACTGCTTTTTATCATGATGTCACTTTTAAAGGCTCCTGTTGGTTGAGATATGAAACGGAAATTACGCTGGCCTGCGGTTATTGGTCGCTTTGATTATTACCTCACTTTTCAAGCATTGGTATAGATTGTTTTGGTAAAGTTTCGGTTCTATCGATATTTTTTGCTAGGAAGCTTTAGAATGAAACCAAAAAAAAACACGCGAAAAGTACAAGTGTTTCGATAGCTATTGGAGGTTGTTATTTTCTTCCGCGGAGTCTGAAATCTCTACCTACCACTATTGGAACGAAAGGGATGAAGAGGAAAAAATGGGATGTCAACCGAAAACAAGATGATCCTACCTTGCTGGTGATGTCCCGGGGTCCCACACTCATACACTAAAGAAAACTCCACGGTTAAAAAACACGTAGCTTGCACGGATCCGGGTTTCTAATTTGAGGCGACGAGACCAAAGTACTTGGCTGTCAGTACCGCGGGGGTGTTGAAATTGCACTGATGTTTGCAGTTAGAATCATTCTTCAACCGGTGACAATGGAAAGATGGATATATAAGGATAGGAAGGTAAGACAGGAGGAATACATGGGTGTAGGTACAAATATGCCCGAACAACAAGCAAATAAATTTAACCAATATTGATAAATGTTGCTGCGTACATCTTTGGGCATTTTACACAAATTTGGCCTTCGTGGTTGAGGGGCAAGGCCCTCGCTTAGCAATCTAAAGATCGCGGGTTCAAATCCGGGCGTACGTAAATAAGTTTTATTTGATTAATGTGTGTTATTTCACAATTAATTCGTTAAAAATAATATATTATAGTATATTTGCGGCACGTTTCAGAGTAGAAAATACTCTCAGTAAAGCACTGGTGTTAGACCACCATTCAGAATTGAAACCTTGTAGCAGGTAGCTACCGGCTGCGTCTTAAAATGTCAACAACGCCCTTATGTTTCCTGATGTTGGTACGCCGTAAGCATCTGGTTATGCTAGTACAAATTTTAACCGCAAGTTTCAGTTTGGTGTAGGCCGGCTAGAAGGGAGCAGCTCGTGACGGCACCGTGTATTTTTGGTGGAATCTGGTGACTTCGTTCACGTGTGAAACAAAATGATATACGATTAATTTGGTTTTATGGGTTCACTTTTAATAAATATTGCCAGGATGCTTTCCCTGGCTGGCGCCCTGTTTTTAATTTAGATTCTTCATAGCTTTGACGGCATTTACTAATTTTCTTATTGCAACCATGACCTATTTTACCTCTAACAGGTTACGCTCCTGTCACGCCCTGATATTAAATGTCTTTGCTCTACCATGATTAAATTATGAATTGCATATTAATAAATGTTCTTTGTCAATCCAGACTTATTATTTATCAATATACTTGCCTACTGTTCAACATGCCGGCGTGAGCTGTTGGTAGTTTGCACTTAATTCTTGTCAAGTAGAATTCGTGTTACAACTTTGCTTAAAATTACTTTAGCCTTGTTTGGTGACCAGATCTGAATAGCTTAAATAAACTTCTATATCTTCCTTTTCCTCATCTCATTCCCCTTCACACAACATACCAGTTGAGAATCTTGTGCGATATTGACGTTAAAATATCGAAAACTTGATTCATAATTATTTTTCTTAAAACTCTAAGAAAACATATCGGAATACTCCACTGTCATACTTAAATAACATTGTAATATCTGATTAATATTACTTATATAATAACATTATTGTGTCCTCACATATGATTTGTAAGTAACATTTAATCCTTAGCAACACTTCAGTTAATAAATCTTAGCATATTCTCGAAATATTTGTTTACTTTATTTGGTGTTACATTGATAATGAATGTTTCTTCCTTAATTAAAATGTTTAAACTTGAAAAAGGTTCCGCCTAATTAACACCGGAAATTACTTATTTCCACGTGGAATGTCTTTGAAGATAACGCACGCGATGTTGAAAATATGTTCAATGCTCTTCTTAATCAAAACAAACTAATTAATTCAAGATCATTGTCGATACCGTTTGTACCAGTGCGATTACAGTATATTTTAAGTCATTATTTAATATATTTATATGCATTGCGCTGACCTTTGAAGAATGTAAAAAAAAAACTGGCAAATTTTCCGATCGTTGAGCAAATGAGAAATTTCCCCTCATCCACCAAAAAATGGAAAACTATCAAACATATGAATTTTTGTCGTCTAAGTACATTATTCCTTTGTGAAATTATTAACGTCTCTCGGGGTAATCGTCCATTTTTATATTTTTTTATATGAATACCGCACAAGAGTCCCAACTGCTCCCGTCTGAAGCCAGTGAGACTATGGCATCCCTAATTGGGGTATGTTGTGAGGCTGAAAGTAGTAGGAAAGGGAAGGAGATAGGGAAGAAGAAGATGGGGTACCTAGCTATTCAGATCTGGTCACCAAATACGGCTAATGCCGTTTCAAGCAACGTTTCAATTCTGAATGGTGGTCTTACATCAGAGCGATACTTAGAGTATATTCCACACTCTGGAACGTGCCGCAAATATACTATATATTATTTTAAATGAATAAATTGTGAAAAAACGCAAATTAATCAAATAAAAATTATTTGACACGCTGGGATTCGATCCCGCGACCTTCGGTGTGCGAGTCAAGAGCCTTACCGCTGGACTACGCCGGCTGTCAAATAATGTCAAATAATAATCTGTCCATAATCCGTACAGGAAGTCCTAAGGAAAAAAAATTCTTTCTTTTTTTTTTTTTTACAGTGAATACAGCACAAGAATCTCAACTGCTCCCGTCTGGAGCCAGTGAGTGTGGCATCCCCAATTGGGGTATGTTGTGAGGCTTAAGGTATTGGGGAGGGGAAGGAGGTGGGGGAGAGGAAGGTTGGGAAGTACCTGGCTATTCAGATCTGGTCACTAAACACAGCTAAAGCCATTTTCAAGCAACGTTTCAATTCTGAATGGTGGTCTTACACCAGGGCGATACTGATAGTATCTTCCACTCTGGAACGTGCCGCAAATATACTATATATTATTTTAAATGAATAAATTGTGAAATAACGCAAATTAATCAAATAAAATGTATTTGCCACGCTGGGATTCGATCCCGCGACCTTCGGTGTGCGAGTCAAGAGCCTTACCGCTGGACTACGCCGGCTGTCAAATAATGTCAAATAATAATCTGTCCATAATCCGTACAGGAAGTCCTAAGGAAAATTTTTTTTTTTCTTTTTTTTTTTTTACAGTGAATACAGCACAAGAATCTCAACTGCTCCCGTCTGGAGCCAGTGAGACTATGGCATCCCCAATTGGGGTATGTTGTGAGGCTTAAGGTAGTGGGGAGGGGAAGGAGGTGGGGGAGAGGAAGGTTGGGAAGTACCTGGCTATTCAGATCTGGTCACTAAACACAGCTAAAGCCATTTTCAAGCAACGTTTCAATTCTGAATGGTGGTCTTACACCAGGGCGATACTGATAGTATCTTCCACTCTGGAACGTGCCGCAAATATACTATATATTATTTTAAATTAATTAATTGTGAAATAACACAAATTAATCAAATAAAATTTATTTGCCACGCTGGGATTCGATCCCGCGACCTTCGGTGTGCGAGTCAAGAGTCTTACCCGCTGGACTACGGAGGTACTTTCTGGACCTATGTCATCGAACAAGTTGAATTTTGAGTGCCAAAAAAAATTGTTAACGTATGGGTAGAGATATGGGATACGCTTATAGTCATTGAACTAGAATAAAATCATTAATTCGTTTCAGGTGCCAGTTGCGCTGCTCCTGCTCCTACAGGGACTAGCATCCCTGGGAATTAGAAATGTTTTGAATCGTATTTCATGATTTATGCTTTTAATTTTTCTTATTTTGCTCTATTACTTTTGTCTTAATAACTGTTTAATATTTTATGAATGTTTTTGTTTTGTATTTATATAATTGTAATTATAATCTATTTTGCGACAATATAAAATGGGTTATAAATGGTTTATTTTGTTTTTGTTTTTATTCTTTTAGGAATGGTACTGGAATCTTATAATATTTTTCTGATATCAAACTGGCTAGAATTGTACTGCTTCTTCGTCTGTACTGTTATCGTTGGTGTCTTTATTTTATATCTTCAGCAAGCTCTTAGTTTCCTTCGCTGTCCACTGCGCCACCCCTGATGTAACGGTAGCAGTGAAAGGGAGGGTTCCCTTTAACCCTCATCTCCAGTTCTCTTGCAATTCTTTCGGCTGGAGTGAGTTACTTATTCTCCTGGGTTCTTCAGAAGTCTCTTCTCCACTATCCCACCATCTTCATAGGGGTCACGTCTGGCTACTGTGCTGCCGGGGGCGGTTTGAAGGGTTTGAAGGACCACTTCCCCGTCCCACTGCTCCCTGTCTATCCTCGGGGCTGCCTGTGGCTTACCAGAAGCTCTAGATGCTGTTTTTGTGTTGTACGCTGCTGTGGAAACATGTTTTGAATTGCTTTTATCTATGAACTGCTATTACTCTCTAATGTATGCTCCTCTATATAAATGCTGTCTCTCCGCTAGCTTCAAAAACAGAAACAAACTGCCTCGGATGAGAACACTTAAAAGTTTTTGGTATGTATAAATGTATGTTGTGCCGTGTAGGGACAGTCGGGGGCTTTTAGAATCATTTTATAGTAGCTTCGTTTTAAAAACAAATGTAGAGTCTGGATGTGAGAACCGATAGAGGGACCAATCTGGTCCTTAACCCTTAATTACTCGCATGGGGTCAAATCATTTTCGGATAAAAACATTAAGCACTTGATTCCCCCCGCGCCCTCACTAGCTTCATAACGCACATCTAAGTATGTAAGTAGCGACCAAGTCACGGGAGTGGAAGGACGCGTCGCTGCGCTCTTGAGCGGTGACCCCGTGCGAGAAATTACGTTATTTTACAAAGTACCAGTAAAATGCAAGAAATTTACAAGATTTGTGTGCAATGATCACTCTGGCGTATACTGTCAACAGTGTAACAAGAGTGATTCGGAGAGTTTCTAAAAATATTAGTATTAACTATGATCTCAGTATACCTAAGCACAAATTTTTAATTATTGATAACTATTTTAGTTTAACTTGTTTTTATATTTAGTTAGTAATTCATGTTATTACTTATAGATATTACAGAATAAACAAAGCACTTTAATAATAAAATAGTTTCATTTACTTATATATTTTAATATATATTAAAAACTACTCATACTATTTGGGGTCATCTGTGACCCCATGCGAACAGTTATGTTATGTTCTTTGTGCGAGTAATTAAGAGTTAAAATGGTTCGGGAAAGTGGTGGGTGCCCTCGACTGGGCCAATGTCATCTTTGAAGGTGCTGTATGGGAAAGGGAGAAGAGGAAGTTCTGGAAAAGAAAATGGTATGAAGGTTGTAAAGGAATCTGGGGGTCAATGTGTTCAGGAGTGATGAACGTATGAATCCATCTCCGCCACTGCGGTGCAAGGCAATCTGTCGAGAGAGTCCGGCTGGAAAGATTAAAATGTCTCCCAGTCCCTCCCAATCCGGTCTACCATGCAAAATGTGGGCAAAAACATCCGCTGTCAAAACCCAGACAAATTCGCCTCATAAACCCGTGCACCAACCACAAGAGGTGACCATGGCAACCGAAAGGGTGTTGGTTAACCAATAAATGGTTCCCAGAGCGGTGGTCCCCATACCGCCCCTCAAATTGAGAAGGTTGGGAGAAGATTAAGTTGGTTCTTTGAAGAGGATCTATCTTAATTGATGGTGTTTAATTTTGATGTTGACTGTGGCTAAGGTGGAAGATTTTATTTGGTTACTAGCTGACCCGACGAACTTCGTACCGCCTCAGCAACTGTTAAATTAAAATAAGTTTTTTTATTAAGTTAAAAATTACACAATGAAGCAATTATCGATGCCCAACTGTCCGTGTTATGTCAGTATCAGAGATGGCGTTGTGAACGGATTTATATTTTTTTGTGATTTTCTTACTTTTCCACTTACTTACGGGAATTTTTTAAAGGAAGCAACCAATGGGTCGAAAGAGTCCGGCTGGAAAGGTCAAGGTAAAAGGTCAATTCCGGTCAAATCAACGGCCTTGCACCGCAGTTGGAGGGATGGATTCACTCCCGGATACATTGACCTCCAGATTCCTACCCACCCCTCATGCCTTTTTCCTTCCCAGAACTTCCTATCCTACCCTTCCTTAAAAAGACCCTCCACACAGCATCCCCTAAGATGACATACATCCTGAGTCCTGAGTGGAGCTTACGTAAAAAAAAGTGTTTCATTTCAGAGATTTAGCAAAACAATTAGCGCATTGACATTTGACGTTTTTTTAATTTTTGGAATTCACGCACAGTTAAATATTATACCTATTACAATATTGCTGCAGTTCTTTCAAAAGGAGAATTCGTTCCGTACAAAATGTATGAAAAAAATATTTTTCTTCATAACTTTCTTCTTCGTGAATTTTTTGCGATGTTTTAATAGTTATTCTGTTATCCGGGGCGGAGACAAATCCAACAAGTCAAAGATCATCCAAATCGGTACAGCCGATCTCGAGTTATAAATAGTGTAACTAACCCGACTTTGTTATATATATTATTAAGATTTATAATTTTGAAAAAAACTAGAACGGTATACCGCCCGACGCTCACTTACGGCCACCAGACATGGATGCTAAATGAACGTACACGCACTGGAGTCCAAGCTGCCGAAATGAGGTACCTGAGAGGAGTGGCAGGGGTTACGAAATGGGATCATATAAGAAACTTGACGATCCGAGATGATCTAAACATTGAACTACAGCTACCCTTCATAGAAAAATCTCAACTGAGGTGGCTTGGGCATCCACTAAGAATGTCTGCTGACCTAATTCCGAGGAAGATACTGAGTGCGATTCCAGAGGGTAGACGTCCAGTGGGCCACCCCAGACACAATTGGGCGAGGCAACTCCAGAAACTGTGTGAGGAGAGGATGGGGCTACCATGGACAGGGGCCGAACAATCAGCACAAGACAGGGACGTATGGAGGAGCCTTGTCGATGCAATGGGTCCCCGACCCGAATAGGATAAGGGGAAGAAGACGATGATGATAATGAAAAAAACTAGATCATGAGCTGTTGGTAAGCAGAGTGGACAATCCAGTTCTAAAGGATAATATACGAGTTAGCCTTTTTTTAACTGATTTTATCTTTATTTTGTGAATAATATAAGTTATGTAATTATACAGAAATCCAACAAGTCAATATGTGCTGGACATTATTTTTCACCATGGAAGATAGCAGAATCTATTTTAATCGTGAGTGCCTACGTGAGCTACGCAGACCACCTTCAAATCGAAATGATTACAACAATTTCGCCGACATTTTAATGTAATCCCTTATTTGATGGTCCTGTCGGTACTGATAGAATTCATATTTTAAAGAAGTCCTTGAATAATTCCTTGCTTAACCCTTTATACATAAAGCTCTGCGAATAACAGGTTTTGTAAACAGTAATTATTACGCATTAATTCCTTTATAGATGTGATACTTTTGGTCTGAAAAGCATTACTAGTATAATTTAATTAATATATCAATTCGTTTTGGCATTGACAAGAACGGATGTCGTGCAATTGCGAAATTTACAAGGTGGGTCATTGGTTGCATTTTATAATTTAAATAACTTAATTTGTAATCGTGTGCAAAACAACACGATCAGTGTTTCGTCGACCTTCGTAGCACAGTCGGTTAACGTATTGGTTTAAAAATAATGTGTGGGATCAAAATTATTAAAACTCTGAGATATAAGGATTATTTAATTAAATGACAATATTAGCAAAACTCAATAGAAAATGTTGACACGGAAAAATCATAAAAAGATATTGGCACCTCTGGGACTCGAACCCAGGACCCTTTGCATACGTGGCAAATGCTTTACCAACTGAGCTAAGGTGTCTATTTCAAATTTGGTCACTTTAAACTGTTTCATACTTCGACTAAGAACTACCAACATTATCTTCATTTTTATGTATGATTGCAAGATTCAACCCGAACTAAATGTTATCTAGATAGTGCCTGGATAAATTTATTTTCCATTTTATTTTTAATATGCGACATCTATTGACTTTTCAGCAAGTCTAGGATGAATTTTTATTTTTTTCTTTATGAAAAAACGTGGAGACAGAAACATCAGAAAAAGATATTGGCACCTCTGGGAGTCGAACCCAGGACCCTTTGCTTACATGGCAAGTGCTCTACCAACTGAACTAAGATGTCCACATTGTCCACTTAATTAATTATTATAATTTGAGGTTTTACTCATAAAGTTAAAAATAAAAAATAAAATCAAAAAAGAATTATTTTTGGCTTGACTTTTATTATAAAACTATTAATGGTATTATAGACAGTACTGAGTTATTACGCTTAATTGACCTCCATATATATTACGCCCCATGGTCGAGGGGTACTCACAATCCTAAGGTCGCGGGAACGAATCCCGTGGTGCGCAAATATTTTTTTTTTATTAATTTGTGTCAATTCAGAATTAAATCATTTAAAATAATATACAGTATATTTGCGGCACGTTTCAGAATGGAATATACTCTCAGTGTCGTTCAAGTGTAGGACCACCATTCAGAATTGAAACGTTGCTTAAAATGGCTTTAGCTGTGTTTATTAACCAGATCTGAATAGCCAAGTACTTCCTCTTCGTAATCTTCTTCCCCTCCCCACTTATTGCATGTAAATATTTGGGCATCATGCCTGTCTTCTGTAAAAAAAGAACCACTGTATTAGTCCTGGGTCGATCGATCGTTTTACACGACTTGGGTCGCTCATGACCCACTGGCGTCACGAGCGGGTCTTGAAGACCCGCTCTTTTCGGGACACAAAATACGAAACTCGGTAATCGAGTTTCTCGCGCCGGTCGCCGCCCAGATCGGTCAAGTCATATGCGACACGAAACCCAGGTTATAATTGTGTGAACGTTCGCTCACAGCTCACACCTGTAACTAGTAATGTCATGTCCCAGAAATAAATTAAAAAAATACATTCTTCAGGGGTTAAAAAAACAATGTTTTATCATGTTTTGAAGGATATAAAAACCATGTAAAAAACATGTTGTTATGAAGCTTTTATTGAGAATTTAAATAAGTGAAGTAAGCTGTAATGCTTTATTATAAACTATTATTTTATATTTTTTCTTTGTGTAATAGGACAAAAAATAAAATAAACGTGCCCATTAATTATTATTATTGCTATGATACTCTTTGATAGTGGGATACTTAGGTAAGGAGTACAAGTTACAAGAGGAGAGGGTGTACAAAACAAATATTTGCAATGTTTGCACGATTTTTATTAAAATTTTAATAATAATATAAAAATTCTTATCCGTGTATGTACATAGATTTTTTTTTAATGTTATATTATTAAACCTAATGAATATTGAATAATTGTCTAAAGATGACCATAATAGGCTGAGCATAGATAGACCGGTAACGGTTAAAAATATATTGTGGACAAATTTTTCAAATTGTTTTAATATGTATATTATGTATTGTTATTTATTAACGTCACGCACGTGTGTGTTAACCGAATGTGTCGCAGTTCGCACTTACGCTTCACCCGGGTACTTTCTACTACCTGAGTCGAGAGGGCGGGTGGCGAAACCCGATGTTTACAACCCGCTCGCTCTTTGATACATCTATCTATCGTGGCTCGCCCCGCCACATCCGCACCCAAAACCCAGGTTGCAGAGCGGTTGCGAGAAGTGGGTCGCGTGACCCGGGTGCTGACGAAAAAATGACCCGCTTTCTCTTAGGTGGTCCGTGAGCGGGTTTCAATGAGCGGGTCATTCACGACCGACCCAGGACTACACTGTATCTAAAAATATTTTTATTTGCAACAACAATATCAGGACTGAGTCATTTAGATACTCGCTTGTACATAGATTGTGTACAGTTGGCTTTTTAAATACTTTCTCAGAAGTAGTGTCAGGGTGCAATAAGGAACTCCAGTGAAAAGTATTATGACTTATGTTATGAATATGTTCATATAGACAAATAATATATATATAAGTTTTATTTTATAATATTAAATGCAGAGTTTTTAAAAAATTATTCAAAAGTCCATTTTTAATCGAGTCCTAGAAACACGACGTCAAGTTGGCATTATTGAAATGTTTAGTGGTGACGTCACTGCTCATCGTGTCGTGAAGTCACCATAAAGTCATTGTATGGGAATGTAGGTATGACACAATTCATCGTATTAATTTATTCGTTTATTTACATACTGTTTATAGAGATTAAGTTGTTGTGTTTATTGAAACATTATTTAGGCCTAAATAATTCAATTTCAAAAATAAAGGTATATCTTATTAGTTTATCTCTATTATTGAAAATATTCAAAAACTACTGCACAAAAAAATAGTGATGCTACTCTAGGGATAATACTTCGATCGCAGAATTTCAAAATGGCGGCAGTTGATCAGCTGATTGCTCGATCTTTTAGTAACTTTTCAGGAATGATGACGTCATACGATCATACCACACATATGGTGGTTTTCGGGGATCTTTAAAAATGTAAACTTTGATAATTAGTTTAACTATTAAAACGAACTCTAAAAAAATGCAGTTATTTAAGTTAGAAGGTCATTATTCATTAAAAAAATTGGACTGGAGTTCTCTTTTGCAAAAAATTTTATAATATAACATAAGACTTCAAAAACGTATTAAGATATGGATTAGGTACATGGAAAGGAAGAATAAAGATACAATTTTGCAACCTAACAAAGATTAATATGCTCATATTGTACTTGCTTTTAGATATTATAACTTTATAATTTTCCTCTTGTAATATTTGAACATAGATATTTACTTATATTTCAAACACGAAAACTTGTACAATGTGACCTTAGAACGGGGGAAAAAATATATAAATAAATACCTCAAATATAATAATCAAGGTTAGCATAATACTCTCTCCTGCATTGGTTTAAATATAAGGGTCGACCGAAACAGGTTTTTCGTTCTCGGCCGAGACAGAGAATAAATAAATTGACAGAAAAAATAAAAATGCTCTATTTTTGCATAATATAGTATATTTAAGAATGTATAAATCAGCGAATCGATGTGTTCTGATGAATGTGGTCACTGAATCTAAAAAAATCTTCGTTCACCTACCAACTTTTCAACATACGTATAAAATAATACATAATGATCTTGATATTCACTAAACCAATTTATGTAATTATTCTGGCTAGTAGATAGTTATAATTAATTACAATAACACATAAAAGAACTTATTTTTTCTACTACTAACAAAATTCAAACAAACTTCCTACAATTGTTTGTTTACAAAAGTATTGAAATGAACGAACGGCGCGGCCGCGGCAGGAGTGGTAAGTTAAACCCGCCTCGCTGCCAGCCGACCAATCACAATCATTTGATTACCAAGTTTGATACCAAGTGACAAACATGGACGCGCGCAGTAGATTTGAATCCCATTATCCTATACCGTATCTACTTACAACGATCTCGGTTATGGCCCAGAATATCGGGGATTCTTCGCCAGAACCGAGACAGAGTTCTCGGTAGAATTTGTAGCCGAGAATGCCGAGACCGAGACCGACACCGAGATCTCAGTCGACCCTTAGTTAAATAAACTTAAGGGAATGAATGAAATAGTTTGCTGAACAAAGAACAACTCTGAATGTCTCGGGTATATGATACTAGAATCGATAAATATGATGCTTACATTGTGAAGTAAATAAAAGATCAACCAATTCTCTCTCTCTGGTTTCAATCCTGGGATTGGTTTGCAGCAATTTCATCTATTCGTTTCTTCCACTCTTCCCTGTCTTGTGCGGCTCTTTTGAAGTCTGCATATGATAAGCAGCGCACGTCCACCAGCAGGTCCTGCAGGTACTCTCGGCGTGGGCGTCCCCTAGCGTTTGTCCCCTCGGTCATACCCTCCATTATGGTATGCAAGAGGCCTTCTTGTCTTATTGCATGGCCGATCCATCTTGCGCGCCTTTTGGACAAGGTCCTGAGCAGGTGCCTTCCTCCTTCGATTCTTTGGAGAACCTCCTCATTTGTGATGTGGTCTCTCCAGGAAATTTCTAGTAGTCTTCTATAGGACCACATCTCAAAAGTCTCAAGTCTCCGTTTATCTCCACGTTACCATGTTTCGCAGCCGTACATCAAGATACTCCATACATAGGTCTTGATGAGGAGTATTCTCAGTTTCAGGTCTATATTATTCGATTCTATTATTTTCGACCTTTTATTGAATGCAAGCCTAGCCTGGTGTATACGGCTGTCGACCTCGCTCTTAGACCGACCGTCCCATATTATTTTGCTCCCGAGGTAGACAAACTCCTTGGTGTTCTTTAGTGGAACTCCTGACATCTCTACTCTCATCTGATATTGCGTTCGGCCTACAGTCAGCAGCTTTGTTTTGTCTTTATTTATCTTCATGTTGTAATTGTTTTGAAGAATGCTTTGCATGGTTGTTAACGCCTCTTGCAGTTCTTCTTCGCTTTTAGCAACCAAAGCAATATCGTCAGCAAACCTTATCATATCCACCTTTTGCCCGTGTATCTTTACACCTTTTCTGTGACTCATTCTCTCTCTCAAGTCATCAATCGCAATTTGTATATAAGCGTTAAAAAGAACAGGTGACAGAGAGCATCCCTGTCTCACCCCTTGTCTTATATTGGTTTCTTTTGTATCATTGTCACATCTAATTATAGCGGCCTCATTCTTGTATAGCGTTAACCAATTATGTCCCATTAATTAAGTAGTTATAAGAAATTTATAATATTTACATACTAACCTGTGAACAAAAACCAATGGGATATTATAAGAACAGAGAGTATAGTAAAAATTAATATACTTAATTTCGCATTGTAATAATTCAGTAAGTTTGACTTTAAATGTTTCAAGGTACACTTACACTTTTCTTATTGTTTAACATTATTCAAAACATTACACATCAATCTGTCTCTTACAGAGGAGCGAATCACATTTAAAAAGATAAATATTCTAAACATCATCGTATTTGTATTGTATTGTACCACCCAACGTTCATTTTTCATCACATTGAGACATGTTCGAAAGAGCGTAAAACTATCGAACATGAAGGTGCGTGGGTAAATGGCAATAAACACAAATCTGAGTTTTGCTTTAAATCAACCATAAATGATCATAATTAAACGATTTAAAGTACATAATGCGTTTGATACAAATTACGCGAAAGTGATTCCTTAGCTGATTTTGACAACAATATTAATCATGACGATAAATCAAATAAATAAAACGATATTGTAAGAAAGCTTTTATTGAACTGTACAGGATAAGTTATGACCACCAATTACCTCGAATAAAACAGATTGTGATTTTGCATTGCTCGTAAAATAAAACAAGTTTTGCAATATTGATAATAATGACATGTTAAAGACTATCTAAACATAAGCACGACCTGAAGTTATTTGATAAGTGGTTATGCTACATCATGGTTTAAAGGGGTAAAGTTTTACTGATCTATAGTGGGTTTTTTTATTTGATTACAAGGAAATAATGCATAATAATAATATAGTTATTTTTAAAAGCAAATAACTGCTCTCACGGTCGATTTTTGGAGGTGGTCTTGGGTACCGCCGTGCCAGGAACCATTTTTAGGATAACTAACACTCCTGCCATAGGTCACCTCAAGTGGTTCGCTACATGTTTGGTGATTTAGTAGGGGTTACCCGGTTCATGGGGCTTGGTTCGTCTAGATCTCAGGCCGTTAATGTGTTTGCCCACTTATTGCGTGTCGGGACTGGAGAGACTGGTTGAGGGAGACCTAACCTAGACCTCACCAGCCAGGCTCTATCGACCCATCGCCTTGGACCGCAGTGGGAGGGATGGATTCATACGTCCGTCACTCTTGGACACATTGACCCCCAGATTCCCATCCCAGCATCCCCAACGATGACAAAGGCCCCGGGGGTAATTGTTTTCCTCAAGGCCTCCCGTGTGGAGCTGTATCCAGTCGTATCCAGTATGTATCAAAAGAACATAAAATAATCAATTTAGTTAGTAGAGGTCATCTCAAATACCTACCTACACAAGAAAAAAATAAAATTCAAAACTATTCACCTTTTTAATGTACACAATGTGCACCGTAGTCCCAATTATTCCTATCGGTTTGGATCTAGTGGCACTTTCGCATCCCCAATTGAGGTTGTGGCTGAAAGAGAGGGAAAGTTTTTTCTTTAAAAAAAAATAATCTCACTTTCAAAATTAATAATAATGAAGCAATTTCTTTCTTAAACAAAGCTAAGGAGGAGATTAATAGCATACACAATGCCATTACCGATCCTGCTTTGAAAATAACAAAAGACCAAATGGCAAAAATACTTATTAAACTTTCTAATCTCTCTGAAACTATGCAAGACCTAGGAGTAACTGTTGGAGTTCTTGAAGGAAAAGTTTTTGACATTCGAAAAAATCATCGAAAAGAAAGTATTACCACAGGAAACAACACCAATTTGTGACGTGCTCGCTGAGATAGAGGAACGCAAGACCCGCTCGAAGAACGTCATTTTACTCAACGTCCTCGAGTGTAATTCGAACTCAACCACGGTGAGCGTCTTGGAGGATGGAAAAAAGGTATTAGCAGCTATTTGTGAAATTAATAGCGACTTCAATCTAGATGATGTGAAAATTTACAGGCTTGGAAGTAGAATTCCAAACAAAACCAGGCCATTAAATTAGAATTTGATGAAGTCAAACAGGCGAAACTTATACTCTTTAACAAATTTACTCTGTCCAATGGAATTATAATCAAACCTGACAGGACTCTACAACAAATACAACATTTAACTGACCTCTGGAAGGAATTAGAAGAGAGGAAAGAAAAGGGTGAAGTCGATTTACGAATCAAACATTTCAATGGAATTCCCAAAATCATCAAAACTCAAGCAAAAAACTGAAAAACAAACAGAACAGATTTTCTAGACTTACAGGATATTATCAAAATGTACGGGGAATGGGTACGAAATTGCACCAACTTAAAACTAACTCCCCAATATTCTCACACAACATTCTGTTTTTAACTGAAACATGGTTAAATGCTGATATCAGCTCGTCAGAATTACGCCTACATCACTATACTACATATCGTTCTGATCGAAATTCTATTACGAGCAAAAAGTCTATCGGAGGAGGTGTGATGCTGTGCGTATCCAAGAATATATCATCTACTAAATTACCGGTTAAACACAAAAGTGTTGAACAAATTTTATGTACAAACAAATTACAGTGTGATAAATGCAGTGAAATTCGTGATATGTCTTTATTCTTGGGACTAACTCGATCAAACAAGATATTCAACTTTAACAATCGAATGTTGGATTTAGTGTTTTCAAGTGATTCGAAAATAGTAGTTGAGCTATCCGACGAATTATTATTACCGTTAGATCAACACCACCCACCATTGGACATTATCATAACAAATATGCCTTTAACATCTTCAAAAAAACAAGTGCCCCATCGTATAACTTTTCCAAAGCTGAATACCATCATATTACTGAGTACCTTATCCAAACAGATTGGTCCTTTTTAGATGAGGATAATAATATAAATGATCAATTAGAACACTTTTACTCGATTTTAAATATCTCTATAGAACAATTTGTTCCCAGGGTTAGCTTCACATCATATAATTATCCGAAATGATTAACAAGGAAATTAACTAATTTAGTTAATTAAAAAAATGTATCCACAGAAAATATAAACATACCAGAAATCCTAACGATTATATAACATTTACTAAACTACGAAAACAATATGAAAAATTATCAATAAAATGCTATAATAACTATGTTAACGTAATAGAAAATGAGGTACGTCGTCACAATGTGAAAAAATTCTGGAATTTTACTAAATCTCAGCGAAACGACAACTGTGGATATCCTAATAGCATGTATTTTAAAGGAAAATGTGCCGACAGTATCGAGGGTATAGTTAATCTCTTTGCTGACTCATTTAAAAGTGTTTACGACAAAGATATTTCCGTCAATGCATTCTCCAGTACTTCAGTGGAAGAGTCATTAAACCTAAGCCAATGTTTCATAAAATTAGAATCTATAGAAAGGGGCATAAATGCATTAGATAGTAATAAATCTGCTGGAACGGATGGTATTCCTCCCATATTTTTAATAACTTGCATTGATAGTTTGATATATGCCTTACACAAACTTTTCAACAAATCCTTAGCATCTGGCTGTTTTCCGGCTCTGTGGAAAAAGAGTTATTTAACGCCTATTCATAAAAAAGGTGACAAAAGCGATATATCAAACTATAGACCTATTTGTATTATGTCTGCTTTACCCAACCTTTTCGAGTCATTAGTATTAGATACCATTGTAAAACCTATCAACAATATTATTGTTCCTAACCAACATGGCTTTATAAGAGGTCGATCTACCTTAAGTAATTTAACTATCTATAATAATTACATATCCGAATCCCTTAGTCTGACACAAGTGGATTCTATATACACCGATTTCAGTAAAGCATTTGATAAGGTTCGACATCACATTCTTATATCCAAACTCCGACTGTTAGGCATCAAAGGAAGTTTATTGACAGAAGAATCATTTCAGACCTAATTTTATTGTACAGAGTTATGAACAACCTAATTGACAGCCCTGCCATCGTTTCTAGTATTAAACTCCATGTACCGACAAGGAATACTAGACAAAATATAACATTCTTTTGCAACACATACACAACCAACTATCAATCATACTCACTTACCAATAGGATGCATGATTTAGGCAACAAGTTTGGTGGTATTGTAGATGTATTCGATGATTCCCTTTACATTCTAAAATACAATTTAAACCAAC
The DNA here is from genome assembly GCA_929108145.2 of Limnephilus rhombicus. NCBI lineage: Eukaryota > Metazoa > Arthropoda > Insecta > Trichoptera > Limnephilidae > Limnephilus > Limnephilus rhombicus. Next base: position 41,212,135 of record OV815291.1, on the reverse strand, counting down.
ACTTTTAACGATTTGATGTGTTATTGTAATGTTTTATATTATATTTTGTTCTATGTTATTGTTAAATATTACATTGTTTAAAATATTTCACGGTTTTACGCAAGAATATACAAGTGTTTTTTTCTTTAAAAACTACTTGTATATTCTTAAAAGTTTTTTCACTTTTATAACTTTTGGTATAAATTCTATGTATGTGTAATCCTCGATATCTTAAATATTATTTTATAATCTATGTAAAAGCCCCTACGTGCGTATAACAACAATAAATAAATAGAAAGGCGAGAAGATGAGATAGAATAAAGTTTTAAATTACCTGGCTATTCAAATCTGATCACTAAACAAGGTTAAGGCCATTTTAACATTGAAGGGGTTTCCACCACTTTCCCATGGGCAAATTGTTCATAAACTTAAATTCCACAAAAAATATAAAATTTATAACCGCATCTCTTCTGACTATCCAACTTTCTCTCTTCTCCGAGAACGACAAAAGCGTATGGAGAAGGTGTGCTATGATAATTTCATTAATATGGCCGAAATTAATATCAATACCGATCCCAAACACTTCTGGACCTTTGTTAAATCTAAGCAAAGAAGCTCTGAACTACCTAACAATATGTTTCTTAACTCCCAGCGTGTATCGGGTGGAGAAGCTATAAGTAACTTATTCAACATACATTTTCAATCCTCCTTTGAATCCCCCGCCCCGTCCACCTCGTCTACCAATCGAATATATAATCCAAACACCTCAGTACTAAATCTTAATAATGTTTATATAGACACTGAATTAGTTTGTAAATATCTCAAATCATTAGATCCTACCAAAGGCAGTGGGCCTGATGGTATACACCCGGTATTTTTAAAGAATTGCGCTAATGTTTTATGTTATCCGCTAAGTCTAATATTCAAAACTTCTTTGTCTTCTGGTATTTTTCCACTAGAATGGAAAAGTTCATATATTGTGCCTATATTCAAAAAAAGCGACAAACACAACATAGAAAATTACAGACCAATCTCTAAATTAAATGTAATGGGTAAACTTTTTGAAAAGATTGTTTTCGATATCATTTTTCCTTGTATACGACCACACATCATTTCGAATCAACACGGCTTCGTGAACAGAAAATCAACAGAAACTAATCTATGCGAATTTGTTGACACAGTCCTTGTTGCTATGGATAACGGTTTTCAAGTCGATGTAGTCTACACAGACTATTCCAAAGCCTTTGATAAAATTCCACACAGCATTTTAATTGAGAAAGTCGAAGCAATGGGTATACACGGTGACCTCCTTCGTTGGTTAGCCTCTTATCTCGACAATCGTACGCAAGCTGTAACTGTACTGGGGTTCTGCTCTAGCTTTGTCCCCGTAACCTCAGGAGTTCCCCAAGGATCTCACCTTGGCCCCCTTTTATTCAACATTTTTATGAACGATGTTAACAAAACTATTCGTAATTCTCAGCTGTTCCTATATGCGGATGACAAAAAGATTGTCAAAATCATTAAATCTGAGATGGATTGTATAGAGCTCCAGGATGACCTGAACTCCCTGGTCAATGTGTATTGTTTAGAAAACCGCCTTCTTTTGAATGCAGATAAATTTTCCGTCATATCTTATTCTTGAAAGAAAAACACTATACTATATCCGTACATAATTAAAAACAATCTTTTAAATAGGGTAAATGAAATTAAAGATCTTGGAGTTCTATTAGACAGTAAGCTTCTTTTTCAATCTCACGTCGAGTACATCACGTCTAAGGCTTTGAAAATGCTAGGATTTATACTTAGAGTAAGTTCTGTTTTCAAAAATCCACAAACATTTAAGATTCTCTGCATATCATACGTCAGAAGCCACCTGGAGTATGCTTCAGCAGTATGGAACCCCCATTGTTCTACATATAAATCAAATATAGAAAGAGTCCAGAAAAAGTTTTTGAAATATGTTTCGTTTCGCATGCGAAATGATGTAAATTATTTCTCTATGAACCTCAAAACCCTTGATCAACGCAGAGATATCAGAGACCTAGTAATGCTTTATAAGATAATCCACAATTTTATTGATAGCCCTTACCTATTACAAAATATCAATTTCAGATGTCCAATAAGAGTCACTCGATCTCCAGACATATTTTATATTCCTAAGAGCAATGCTAATTATCTTCAAAATGTGTTTATGAGAAGAAGCTGTAGCACTTTCAATAGATTATGCACAGACATTGACATGTTTAACACGAACCTTGCTAACTTCATAAAATTCGTAAAAAGTAATATTCAACGGAAAACTTAATGTTTCATTAATTCCTTGTCTTTCTTTTACATTTTCATTTTTCTTCATTTTCATTACATTTTCTTTTTTGATTTCAGCAGTTTGAAAATACATTTTTTGTAGATTTAAGTGAGTAGATGCACTTTTTCAGAACTGTTTATATTACATACATATATTGTTTTGTTTGTTTTTTTTTTTATTTTTATTATGGTCTCAAATTTTTATGTCGTTATTTTATTGGTCAATGATATGACTATCTCTAACACAGTTATATATTAACTTGTAATGACTGTTTATAACGCTAATAAATAAATAAATAAAAATAAAATAAATGGGCATTATAAGGAAACACGTGGTTTCCTCCTTCACTGCACTCGTCAAGACTCTATTTTTTTTCACGAAGCCACATTTACTTAAATGACTCTAGACTCTTCAATGACCCTTTAATGTTAGTAAGCAGTTTTCAAGAACTTACATTAACATAATACAAAAGAGAAAAAGAATTAGCAGTACGTGGAATAATTCTTTTGAAATAGGTGACATAAATATAGAGATAAAAGTTTTAGTAAAAGAAAAATAAGAGCTGTAACTAGTCGAAGAAACCTTCTGAAAATACAATTTGGGAGGCGGGAATGGGTACCGCTGCCCGGGGAACCTTCATTGGATAACCAACACCTTTGCCATAGGTCACCCCAAGTGGTTCCCTACGTTTGGTGATTTAGCAGGGGTGTCCGGGTTCATGGGGTAAGGTTTGTCTAGGTCTTGGAGGCGGATAACCAGGACACATTGAACCCCAGATTCCTACCCACCCCTTAAACCCTTTCCTTCCCAGATCTCTCCTCTCTTTCTTTTCCTTAACAAAACCTCCACACAGCATCCCCAAAGATGACATAGGGCCTGAGGGAAATTATTATCCTCAGGGCCTCCTGTGTGGAGCTCATGTAAAAAAAAAGTTATAATATGTATTGTTGAGTTCCAATATCCTCCTTAATGAATCTTGGTCAAAAATAATATGTGAATGCCATCTGATAATTCATTCGGCATCGCATTCCTTGTGAGAAACTATGTTATTATTTCCAAAAGTCTTCTACTTTCTTTATAAATTGTGTTTAAATATGGGCCTATTATAATTTCAACACGTTTTTTAAATATATATTAAACATTTAAATGGAAAATAACAATTGTATCAAGTTATAACGAGATCGTTCTAAAAAATAAAATAACTCTAATCATGAAAACTCGTGAGACTACTATGCTATTTTCTTGATTTACTCGAAAGTAAGAGAATTCATTAGGAAAAGTTTTGGAACTCAACGATTCATATATTGTAAGTGTAGTGTTCTGTTATTTGATAGACACTAGCAGATTCTACAACACACTTTGGATGGAGATAACTTTAGGAATAAATAGAATCTGGTTCGTTATCTGCGTTTATTTATACTTCGCGTATATAATGGAATTTGGTTATCAACCTAACTAGGAGCTGGCTAAATTGGTTCTGCCGAGTGATAATTCAAACACACCTTCTCCGCTTCTCCGATCCCCTGCCGGAGAGCTTAGGCACTGCGCTGCCTGCCATCTAGCGGATTATACCGATAGCTGATGTCACCGCCATCTGTCGCTACCAGTCGGAAGCTTTTACGATACATCACAGTAAGTAATTACAACAATAGCAGAATAAGAAGGAAAATAAAACATGTCAAAAGAAAAGAATGGCCAGAGAAGGTATTCCACAATCCGCCGGGCAGTCCCAACGAGAATGCGAATGGCTATCGGCCCAACCGCAGGCGAAGCCCGAAGTCCTTTTAAACAACGCTTAAGGCCATTTTAACAACGTTTCAATTCTGAATGGTGAATTTTTATTTAATAATAATATTGATTAGCATTGAAGAAGAAGATAACAATAATAATCTAAACGAAAGTATGAAAGAGAACAAGACACGAAAAAAGATAATGGTCGCAACTGGGACTCGAACCCAGAACCTCTCGTCTAACCGGGACGTGCGCGTTTACCAATTCCGCCAATGCCTCTCTCTGTCAAACCGTCAAATTATCACAATATCATATTTCAAATTTTGGAATAATCTTTTTCTGTTTTTCTGTGTCTCGTTCTCTTTCATATTTTCGTTTAGATTATTATTGTTATCTTCTTCTTAAATGAAATATTGTCTTCGAAAATTTTTTCCATATTATGGGTAACTACCTTTTTATTGGAAAAAATCGTTCTAAGAACTGGTTTGTAACCTAGATAGCATCTCGGATAAATATATTGCGACTAAAAAGTTAAACAGTTGCGACTAACTAACTAACTAACTAACCATCACGCCGTTTCCCCGCAGGGGTAGGCAGAGAGGACGGACCGCCAAACAACTCGGTCTTGGCACACACTCTTTGCCTCACTCACATTCATACATCGTCTCATACATACTCTTCTAGTATTCTGACTTTTGACATGGCCCGTCTCAAGTATCTGATTCACTTGATCGTGCCATGTCTTCCTCGGGCGTCCCCGACTTCTTCTACCATTCACATTTGAATCATATATTCTTTTTACACTACTTTCTTCGCTCATTCGCTCTACGTGCCCAAACCATCTGATATCCACATTTCTAACACGATCATACATGGTTTTACCACACATACGTCTCAGGGATCTCATTTCATTATCTTTTTTCTATTTTTCTGTGTTTTGTTCTCTTCCGTATTTTCGTTTAGATTATTATTATACTCTTCTTCTTCAATGATATATTAAACTCATGGGAATAACCTTAAAAAATTGTTCCTATAAAAAAATGTTCGTATAAGAGAGTTGTTCGTATAAAAAATTGAAGATTAATAAACATTCAAATAAACATGGCTTTAAATAAGCCACGGCTTGTTCGAGTCGATAGAGATCGATCGAGCAATCAATAGCATTATTGTTACAATTTTTTAACGTGCAACCAATGTAAGTCGGTATTAAGTTCGACCTACCAAGGCCGTTAAGTGCGACCAGATCAACACACCCGGGACCTTGGCCCATGCGTCCCTCGAAACACTGAATTCTTTCTCGATTTCTTTGAAATTAAAATGTGTTACCAAACGGTACACGTTTTTCAATATGTGTTTATTAAGGTTTTCAATATTTTACTTAAAATAAATAAATGAAAATCAATTCTATTTATTATTTTATTACAAACTTGAAATTAATTAAGGGGGTATTTCACCATCCTCCTGATAGCTTTTCCGTGCGATAACAAAATGGGGACACTCTTGCAAAACTAATATAAACCACCTACAATCAGTACAAAATTCGATGGTTAAGTAATTAGTTCATAAACATATTTTTTCACAGAGACGAAACATATCATTGTTGTATGGGAATTTAACAGTATTACTGGTACAGACCTTATTATGGTACAAAATATTGATTCAGCATATGTCTGAGTCTAATTATAAGAGGAAAGTAGAACATGAACGTAATACAAGGTTCACAAAGAATGAAGGAATGCTTGTTCCAAAATATAATAATAACTCTGAATGGCGAACCCTGGAATATAATGTGCCAAAAATATTTAACATGATACTAATTAATATAAAAAATTGCGATTCTACAAATAGATTCAGATATATGCTGAAACCATGGTTACTAAATAGAGATAGTTTATATTAATTCATATGTGTTAATTGTGATAATCTGTGTAGTTATAGTAACAATATTATGTATGTATGTTTAAATTGTAACTGAACATTAACATCCTGTTGACAAACTACTTTATTGCGGTTTAACGGGATTGTACCTTGAAAACCAATAAAAAAATAAGAATGTATTCATTAATAAACAAATGAATACTCGCAATGGGAAAAAAAAACTCGGCTAACTTATCCTATGTATAAGATAATACATACTATTTCGCCACTATTTACAGGTTCAAGTACCGAATAGTAAGGTCAGATTATTTAAATAAATAAATCCTGTTAAATAATAGAAAATGTACGTTATCGTATGGATAATCAATGAGGAGGGTGGTGAAATACAACTTGATTTATTTTATTATGCGTTTATTTACATTTTTTTTAAATTGAATTATTGTAATAATTTTATTATTGAACTAACTATGTTAATTTCATCTATTAGTTTTACTAACTTCATTAATTTCATTGATATTGTAACGGGAAGAACATTGCGGTGCCAACCGAGTGTAAATAAATACATTATCAAGGAAATAGTAAATAAATGCGTCACCAAGGAAACGGAAAAATAACAAAGTGTGTTCAAATAAAATTTGGTGATAGATCGATCACTGAAATATAAATAAATTAAGCTGTATTAATGTAAATAGAATGCATATAAATAGTATCACAGCCAATTGTGTTGTTTTTTAATGGTTTGGGAACACAAACGTAACAAAATCAATAATTTAAATATATTATTATTTCGTTATTCTTATTTTTTTTATTTCATTAATTTGATTACTTAATTTATTAATTTCATCAAGTGTAAATTAAGCTATTTTTTTAATGTTTCATATTAAAGTGATACATAAAATATTTCATAATCTACTCTATCGTAGATGGCGCATGTTTAATTATTTTACCGAAAAACGCTTCTTACAAATTATGCTTTATAATATTAATATGAATTAATTGTTTGCGGCCATACACATCCAATATGAAACTCGTGATACAGGTGCTGTTTTGTATATTACCGTGCTGATGGAACGAGACGGAGTGTTTATCACGTGACCCGCCGCTAGGCTACACCCAACAACTCAATTGCGAAGTGTGATGGAAACATATTTTTATTGTTCAGGGATCAACGGTTAAAATCCTTCGGGTGTGTGCTGTAACACCCTGTATATACATATTAACTTAACATTACAATGTAATGGGTAAATATAAATATCAAATTATTAAGTGTTGAATTGGGGGTGGAGGCGTAATAGAATGGTATTTATTTCATATTAATAATATTTTATTAATTATAAATAGTAATAAAAATAAAGTGTTTAAACTTCAATTTAAAAACGCAGACTTTTACTTTCGCGTCCGTTGTTTTGCTCGAGTGACGCTACAGAATGTGCGATTTTAAAAAAGAGCTTTGTTCGTGTAATTGAACCGCGTTACTTGCTTATTAAGAAATTATTCATCTCTTCTCTATCTTCTCTACATATTATAAAGTAAAGTCCCCCTGACTGTCTGTCTGTCTGTTCGCGATAAACTCGAAAACTTCTGAACGGATTTTCATGCGGTTTTCACCAATAGATAGAGTGTTTTGTGAGGAAGGTTTAAGTATGTAATTTGTCAAGGATTTGTGTAAATTGGTTGAAACATAACGATAATTGTTAGAAGTGTCCAGCCGCCTGGGGTAGCTTTCATCGAAAACGCTGCCTAATCCTTTTGGGATACAACAAAACAATTAATGGTGGGATATTCCTCTTTTATAGATCTACAAAAAAGTCCGCGAAGGCATATATCTATCTTTTACGGATAGCTTACTTTACACATTATATCTTCTTATCTTATTATTCTTATCAATTGCTGTTCGTTTGTCTCGCTAAAACTCGAGAGCGGCTGGGCCGATTTAGGTGATTTTGGTTTTGAAATGTTTGTCGTAGTCCAGGGAAGGTTTAAACGGTGAAATAATATGAAAAAATTGTGAGGAAGATAGTAAAAACAAAAATTTCATTTTCTCATATAAACAGTTCTACTGTTCTACTACACTTGTGTTTAACAGAAAGTAACTTGTTTTTAACAGAAAGCAAGTAAGTTTCACGCTGTGAGTCGATCTCGACCTGTGCGACTGCTAGTCGATCGTCCTACCTACCGGGCTATCCACGTCCTCTTATTTCCGAGGAAACGTCCGTTAACATCTATTTCATTTATACTTTTCAAACATTTGTTAAATTTGTGAGAATAATCAACACCCGTGCCATAGGTCATTCCAAGTGATTGGCTCAATTTGGTGACTTAACAGGGATTCACGGGGTGATGTTAGTCCAGTTCTTGGCCGTGGATGCATCTGCCCGCCAGCTGCGTGGCAGGCCGGATCGGGAGATACTGGTTTGAGGGAAACCTTTTGACCTCTCCAGCAGGACTGATTAATACGTCCGTCACTCTTGGAGAGAATACCTTGCACTTCCCAAAACGTCATCTCCTTCCATTTCTCAAAAGACTTTCCACACAGCATCCCCAAGACGATTTCCTCAGGATCTCCTACAAAAAAAAAAATTAGTAAGTTTGAGTTTATGAGTCAAAACAAAATTAAGTCGGCATCAAAAATCTGAATTAATAGTAGTATAAAAATTTTATTTGTTTAATTTTTATACCATGTTTCACTGCCTTTTTTGTTTAAATGACATCACAGAAATTAACATTTACTGGGCGGTTTTCGTTAATTATAATTAACAATGATTATTAACGACACGTAAGAGAGTCCGGGGCCAAAAATCAACTTCAAATGAGTACACTGCACTTTTTATGTTCTCAAGGTTGACTCAAATACTTGCAAGAAACCTGTTTAAAATACTAAATTGTTACCATTTCTATTTCAAGGAGCTATGTAGACTACCTGCTCAAAATATATATTTAGAGCAGAGGTTTTGGCGACCTCCTTGGCAGAGCAGTATACATACATGGTTCTTGTCTCTGAAACCCAGCTTAAGCAGATACATTTTAAATGGATAAATAGGAAAGTCAGAGGAGCGATTTCGCATCTTTTGTGGATACGAAAAAGTTTCCATACGGAATCAGTCAAATTTGTGTGATTTTCTATGACTTTCAATTGCTTTTTCTATGGGTAATATTAGCTGTCGCCGATTTTAACTAGTTTGAAACACTATAAGAATACTGTTTATTCGTTTAAAAGTTGTATCCCATAGATTTGACATTTGCACAAAAAAGGTTCTAAGTTTGGACAAACTAAGTAATTCACGCTGTATGTAGATTAAATCGAAACTTCGTGAAAATGTCAAATCCATGGTAACAACTTAAAACGTACATTAAATGAATAAATAATCATGTATACTTTAAGTATTTCATGATTTAAACGGTTTTAACTACAATGTTCGACAGATGACATCTGACATCATCTCACGTCACCCATAAAAATATCAATTGAAAATCATAGAAAATCACAGAAATTTGACGGTTGATTCCGTATGGAATCTTTTCCATAACCACAAAAGTTGAGAATCACTTCTCAGTATGATAGAACGACAGGATGACAAGACGTCGTACGAAAGGACGACAGAACGAAAGGACAATAGGACGACAAGACGTATGGACGACAGAACAACAGGACGGCAGGACAATAGGACGGCAGATGATCAAGTGGCTGCTCCAATGGAAGCAACTCAGTGGTAGACGAGGAAGAGGTGGATAAACTGTTTGGAAGAGGATTAGAGCAAAACGGAAAAGATTGAGAACTGGAGGCGAGATGGCGCAACCAGTTGAGATTATTGTACAAGAACCAAATTATAATGTTTTCACCTAATTCAAACCCTTCCTGGCCCTGAGAGAGGCGAATTATTCAGAAACTAAACATTTCTTGTATAGACTATGTTCAGAGAGAATATCTTAACAACAAATTACTTTCGAACCTTCATCTTCTCTTTTTCCTTCCCCTCCGTAACTTCACTTACTTCAGTCTTCAAGATGCCAAAGTTCTACCAATCATGCAGTTTTGGCTACTAGATTTCAAAATAATGAATTCTAAGAGTACAAAACAATGTATTTGATTCTAATTTAAATTCAGGACGAGTCAAGGATCAGGTTTATTTTCAATTTGTTTTGTTATCGTCTATTGAAAATATCAGGGTCTCCTTAAAACTCCTTTATCTTTTTACTCTTCTGTGTACAGTACTAGCCTTCGAGTTTATTTATTTATTTTAATAGTTTAAGGTTGCTAGCCATTGTTACATATTAAATTATTGCCAATTCGAACGAAGACAGGCTTATGAATCTATCTATGATTTATGGAAAAGGTCAAAGGAAGGGAGTGGCATCAACATTGCAAAATTGACAGCAATTTAAAGCGAACATCATTGCTTGTGATGGGGGGAGATACTTTCGAAACGTGTTGAATAATGGAACATTTCGACAAAAGAAACATGTACTTATTATAATAATTACAATATAAATACATCACCTTCTTTTTGAATAATCATAATTTATTCCGAGAGTGAGTTCCTGCTGTGAGTCTGTTCCTAATCCTAGTTGTTTTAAAAATCCTTTACATCAATTTTACAGCTTTATCATTAATGGTCAATATATGAATCAACATGGCGTAATCGATATCAACATAAATATATATATTTTTTAATGAATAATGGACATTGTCTTAGCTTAAAATATCCATTAATATTGTTTAATGAATAATAGACTTCGTCTTAGCATAAAATATCCATTATTTATTTTTCGTCATTCTTTAAAAAAACAAACATGGCAGGAAATAGTATGTTATTTTATTGATTTTTTTTAAATATATTTTCGATAAATTTATCGACATATATACTCATCTATGGCATTACAAATCAGTAAATTAAAAATATTTCGTTATAATTAAATAATATAATTTACATAAACGATGTAATTAAAATCATGAAACATTGTAAAAGTAGACTATTTCGCATATTTCGTATGAAGAGTACATAGACTCAATAAATGAAGACCTACAAAATATAGCAAAATCTATGAAATTAACAAGTAGAAACTGAATTTGAACGAACAAAGTATATGGAAAAAGGGAAAAAATGCATTAAGAGCGTTTAACCAGGCAGCGGACAAAAATCCACATTTCTTCGAAAGTTGTTCTTACGATCGTGCAGAGCGGTTACAACGAGAAAGATTAATTACTCTCCGTACCAGCTTTTTTAAATTACAACTCAATATCGAATTTATTTCAATTCAAATTAGCTTTAATTTATACCTTCATCCAAAAATGCTGAAAGGCGTGATGATAAAACTATTAAAATAATGTACTTTTTGTAATTATTTTTTGATTATAAGTATTTATTATTTTTCAATAATGTCTAATTTTAATAAGAATGTTAAAAAATCTGAAATATATAAATTTGTAAGTGCGCAAATAAATACACAAATGGACCAATTTTCGTCAAGAAACACATTTACGTACATATTTTTAAATGATTTTATTGAAACTAAAATTAAAATTCTAAAACATGCCTTTGCTAGATAATATATTGATTTATTTTTTTGCATGATTATATTATTTGAAATGGGTGTGGTATAATACAAAATCTTTTTTGAAAATTTAACAAATCTGCCAACGACCTATGGAATAACCTTATTAAACTAAAAATTTAAAAAAATACTCAAAATTTATTACATGCGAATGCTAGATAAAAGAACAATCTTTCGAAATCCATTAATAATTTTTTGTGGAAAAGAATCATTACGTCTAAAATCTGATTTGAAAATGACATATTTCTGGTTTTCTCTGGTAATGCCCTCTTAACACAGGGTTATATTTAACAATTATTGATGTTGAAAAAATTTTAAAAGTAAGGGAAATCAAATACCTGTGTATAATATTGGATTAAAAATGAACTTTTACAGCAAGTTTCAATATGTGCTAAAGAATTATCAAAATAGTTAATTTTCTTAAAATACTAAGAAATAAAGTAAACGAAAACACTACAGAGCTGATTTCTTAAACTAAAGTTGCTCCACATTTGGATAACTGTTCTACAATGTAATATTTGTCCAATGAAGGAAATTTGAACGAGCTAAAAGTTATACTTAACAGAGCTACGAGATTTTTACTGGGGAAAGGCAAGTATACAAGGGTCACCAAATGAGAAAAGAGCTGAATTTGATTTCCTTAAAAGAGACACTGCTTTTTTAATATGTTATTATTTGTGCATAAAGTTATGAAAAACCAAATGCTAAAATACTTTAAGGATTAAATTGTTTTTAAAAGAGAT